>CM077080.1:208060523-208732898 GCA_039513925.1 Platanthera zijinensis
CTGGATGTCCCTCTTGGCTTAACACTCCTCCAATTCCTATCCCCGAAGCGTCGCATTATAGTTCAAACACTTTATTAAAATCCGGCAACCGTAGTAGGGGGCTTTGGACATCCGATCCTTAATCATTTGAAACGCGCTAGCGGCCGATTTGGTCCAGTAAAATCACCCTTCTTCATACATTCAGTGATTGGCTCCATGATACTACTAAAATTGCGATTGAATCGTCGATAAAATGTGGCCAATCCATGAAAACTCCTAACATCCCTATATTTTGCGGTCCGGCCACTCTCTAATCACTTGGACCTTCTTAGGGTCAACATGAATACCCTCAGCGCTCACTATGTATCCTAGAAATTCCACGGAAGTCACCCCGAACGCGCACTTCTTAAAATTAATATATAAGTTCTCTTGGCGCAATGTAGTAAGGATTGTCCGCAAATGAATTTCATGATCGATTGGCGAGGTACTAAACACCAAACTATCATCGAAATAGACTACGACAAATTTACCATGTATGGCTTAAATACTTGAGTCATTAACTGGGAGAAAGTACTTGGGCCGTTGGTGAATCCCTCTCCGAGCACTAAGCACTCATAGAGCCCGTCCTTAGATTTAAAGGCCGTTTTCCATTCGTCTCCCTCCCAAATCCTTATTTGGTGGTAATCCACTCTTTAAATCAAATTTTGAGAACACGGTGGCACCGGATAACATATCCAATAGATCGTCCAAACGGGGGATGGGAACCTATACTTGATAGTTATTTTATTGATGGCCCGGTAGTCTACACACAGCCTCCAAGACTTATCTTTCTTCGAGACCAACAAGGCAGGGACGGCACAAGGGCTTTTACTATGGCGGATAAATCCCTTTGCTAATAAATCAGGAATTAATGTTTGTAGTTCATTATGTGCGGAGGGATTGAGTCGGTAATGGGTTAGATTAGGCAAGGATGAGACCGGAACGAAGTCAATTTCGTGTTGAATATCCCTGATTGGTGGCAACTTGGAAGGTAAATCTACCGGATAGATATCCTTATATTCTTCCAATAACGTGCGCAGAGATAACGGTAGGTTCTCTAAAGACGGTGAATCTTCCTTTACTTGTAGACATACTAACGCATAAATGACGCCATCTAGAAAGGTTTCACGCTCTAACTCCTTCCTACCTATAAAACTTATCGTTTTCCTTTCTGCAGGCACCACGGTATCCTTGGAAACAATCGACGGGTCCTTAGGGGTGTGAGTTTCAAAACAATGGTCTTACCATTGAACTTGAACTCGTAGTGTTGGCTTTACCAAAATGGGTCATGTCATAATCATAAAGCCATGGATGGCCTAGTAGAACGTGACATACATCTATAGGGATGACATCGCACCACACCTTATCAACATAATTCTTCACCGTAAGCGGTACCAAGCATCGTTTAGAAACTGCGATAGACGTTTTGTTCACCCACGCTATCTTATATGGATGTGGATGCGGCTCAGTGACTAAGTGCATTCGAGTGATGGCATTCTCCGAAACGACGTTCATACAACTACTGCTATCGATTATTAACTTACACCACTTGTCACCGTTCTTAAAATTTACCGAGAAGATATTCGTCTGATTGTAATCGTCCGTCTCTCGCTGTGTATTCAGAATACATCTCATAACCATCATAAAAGAGTCATCATCATATCATCACTCGGCTCAGCGTCAGACTCAGTACCGGCTTCATAGACGATCTCGGCGGAATCAGACGTGGAGTCTAAAAGGGCTAGGGGTTTTCCTTTAGTGGGGCATTCACTAGAATAATGCCCTTGGATTCCGCAAGAATAAAAGGTGGCGTTAGTCTTATTAATACGCCCTATGGGAACTCTCTCACCAGTGGGGTTTTTGATGTTCCTAGCGGTAATGACCACGGAGTTCGAATCGATTGATCGAAACTTGCCTTTGTCTCACACGGAGGATGAGGGTGGGGGTCTAAAATGGATTTTCCTTTTTGGAAAGCTCGGCCCTTGGACTTATAGGCATTATGTTTTTCAATATCCAAAGCTGCATTAAACGTTGTGTTAAGATCCGTGTGACCGTAGCGCAGAAGCTTGCCTTGGATATTCAGCCTGAGTCCCTTACGAAAACGTGATAGTGTTACTTCGGGCATTTCCTGGACATCGCATCTCACCATCATGTCCTTAATAAGTCCCATGTACTCCGCTATCGATTTGTCTCCTTGGCGAAGGGTGGCTAGCTCATCGAACATTTGGGTTCAGTGATACGCGGGGACATATTGGTCAGTAAATAGTGCTTTCATGGCAGCCCACCCAATTGGGGGTACTCCATTCACGGTACCCAGTCGCCTCTCTTCGTTCAACCTGAACGTCTTGGCCCTACTCAGAAGCTTCATTCGAGCCACTCACACCTTATCACCGTCAGACAGGTTGTGCCACTCAAAGTAGCACTCGATCTCCATGATCAAATCTAGGAAAACTTGAGGTTCCCTCATGCCATCGTAGGATGGTGGATGTAATCGCACTGCCCTAGTTAAATTGAAATCGTCGTCCTGATCACGAGGGTGATTTTGTCTTTCGTCGCGTTGGTTGGCGGGCTGTGGTGGGGGCCCCTGCCTATTTATCCCAAAGCCGGGATCTTGAGGCGCCGCATGATTTACGGCCAACCCTTGTATTAATTGGGTGAGTGCATCGAACCTAGCATTGAACTCTTCCCGAAGCGCCGCAATCGCTGCTGGGGCGTGCTCATCATCATGGTGGTCGGCCATGTGTGAGGTGGAGGGAAGATACTCCGTACTAAACCTAGTGCGCATGAACAACAGGAACAATCCAAAATTTTGACCAGATATTTTATAAAGAAGATTTTTTTTGAGACTAATAAAGTAGGATAATGAAAATATTTTTTTAGACTTTTATACTTAGAAAAATAAGGAGAAAATTCAGGAATTTTTTTGAAATTTTCTGCAGAATTTGTTTTTTTGGATTTTGCTGTTTGCAGACCAAAGGAATATTCAGAATTTCGTTGTCTAATTCGAAACGTGCACGACCAAGTGTGGGTCGACGACCTAAGACAGGAAAGCGTAAGGATGGTGTCGATTGAGAAATCAACACAACCTGCCTCTGATACCAAAATTGATATAGGGCCGTCCAAGAGCCTACACGTATGGCGTCGAGGGTTCTCTCGCCACGATAAACAATCTCGTTCTACACTCTAACGAAACGCAGCAGTACCAATTAAACTATTTATCTCCCGCGCCAACGTTCGGTTAGCCAATCCGATAGAGATCGAACCACGACTAGAGGCCGAGATCCGATCAAGCTAAAGGGACAAATAATCGCGTCCGTGCGAGCGATGTTGTTCCAAAGAAAGATCCACCAAAAAAAACACCGATTCGAAAAACGGTTGATCTTTCCCCAACAAGAAATAACGAGGATCGTCAATTCTTTCGAGAGTATTCAAAAATTAAAACGAAAGATCTACAAATCTATTAAGAAAACTCCGTGAAATTTTATTCCGTTTCAAAAGTCACGCAAAAATCGTCCACCACACAAAACAATCTAGAAGAGAAAACTCTTGAGTAGAAATTTCGTTACCCCTCTCGGAATAGTAGATCCGAGATATTGGATCCACTAGAAATGATCGCTCTCCTTTGTTCTCCACGGACGTTGCGCCAAGGATGAAGAAAATCGACCGTCTTCCCCGCTTATGCACCGTGAAGTTTCACCCGAATACTTGGGTTCTTGCACTCCTCTTGACTCCACCAAGGGTGCCGGTTTGGATGAAAGTGGGGAGTGAATCTCGTGGAGGGAATGGGTAGAAGGAGGGTTGAAGAAGTATAGAGAAGATGGGAGAGAGAGGGAGGCCGAACCCTTTGGAGGAGGAGGATTTCCAAGAGATGAAAAGGGGGGGCGGTGGAAATAGGAGGAAGAGAGGAGAGAAGATTAGGGTTAGGAATAAGCTTTGTTTAGCATGCAATAATAATCTAAATTTTATTAAGAGTCATAGCCTTATATAGGCCTTACAACACAAGAGCTATTAGTAGTCCAAAAATAGTGCTAGATGCACACCAAGAGTTCAAAATAAAAATACAAGGCATAAATAAAATCAAACCATAACTAAGCAATCATAAAAAAGATAATAATTAATTCTTGCGGCGCGGATGAAGATTGTAGCCGTGGCCGCCACGGCGCCGCATGTCTTTAGCCGAAGGCCACCATCATCATCATCATCATCCGCCGTAACTCCATGATCAACCAATGTGCCATGCTCGTCATCTTTATCATCAAGTTGGCCGTCCTGGTGGCGGTCGCCATCAATCCTCCCCGCTCAAAAGGACTCATCACCGATGAGTGGGAAGGAACGTAACGGTGTAGGAGATCCGCGTCAAGTAGCTCCACCTTCGAAGCCGAGAGCCAAGAGTCGTCCGAAGCAGGACGACCACGCCAACGAATCAAGAACCTGTGAATGTCACCGTCAGGAGTAGGAAACATAGCATCCTGCAAAATCCTGTCAGGCAAGAAAACAGTCCGGGGAAACCTCGGAAATGCGTTAGGCAAAGAAAAAAAGCAAGTTTCATCACCAGTAGGCGGCTTACCTTCCGTAGAGTCCGCAGGAGAGAGCGATCCAGAAACAATCTCACCACCCATCCCATTAGAAGATTTAGTGGAAATATTAAACGGCGAGACAGAAAGTTCAGGTGGTGGAGCGATATGAAGCGTTAAATCGGAAACGTTAAAAACAGGAGAAATTCCCTAATCAGCGGGTAACTGTAATAAATATGCATTTTTGCCCAACTTTTTTAACACTCGAAAAGGACCAGCTCGCCTATTCGCCAATTTCTTTATAGCGCCCGAAGGCAGCCGTTCATGGGTGAGACGAACCATTACCAAATTGCCAATATTCAAGGGGACCGCTCACCTATGTACGTTGGCATTCGATTGATAAATAGCATATTGTTAAGCTAGCGTCTCGCTAATGTGCTTATGGAGATTGTGGACGTGTGAGGCGAAATCCTGAGCGAATTGACTGGACTTAAAAGATGGCGATAATGGGACCAAGTCAATAGGCACGGGCGCCTTATAACCATGAACGATCTCGTTCGGAGACAAACCGGTGTACCTATTCCTTGAATTATTATAAGCTATTTGAGCATGAGGAAGGATAAGGTCCCACGTACCTTTATGATCGCCAACTAAGCAACGAAGCAAACTACCCAAGCTACGATTAACCACTTCCGTTTGCCCATCCGTTTGGGGGTGATAGGCCGACGAAAACATTAGTTTTGTGCCCATAAGCTTCCAAAGTGTTTTCCAAAAATAGCTAGTGAATTTAACGTCCCTATCAGACACTATCGTTTTGGGGACGCCCCGATGCGCCACGACTCTTTGAAAAATAATTTAGCAACATGGGACGCGTCGTTGGTATTGTGACTAGCAATGAAATATGCCATTTTAGAAAATCGATCAACGACGACTAGGATGGAATCGTGTCTCCGAAATGTCATAGGTAGGCCCAAAATAAAGTCCATACAAACGTCCTCCCATGGAACAGACGGAATAGGAAGTGGGGTGTAAAGACCGGCATTGGTTTTGTTTCCCTTCGCTAATTGACAAACGCGGCAACTCCCTACGATTTTATGGACCATTGGCATTAGCCCTGGCAAAAAGAATTTATCTTCCACTAGAGTTATCGTTTTATCCCGGCCGAAATGTCCACCTAACCCTCCACTGTGTAGCTCCATATAAAATGAAATTGCGTAGTGAAGAGCGGGAATACACAATTGCGTATGCTTAAATAAATAACCGTCACGAATGTAGTATGCCGAAACAGTAGAGGTAGCCTGTTCCTGAGCGGCTAAATAAATATCCTTAAAATCCGGGCATAAGACATACTCGTCCTTAATGCGGTCAAATCCTATTACCGTCAGCTCCATTTTAGATAGTAATAGGGTGACACGACTAAGGGCATCCGCCACTCGATTTAACGTACCCTTAAGGTGCTTAATAATGAATGTGTACTCCTGAAGATAGGAGACCCATTTGGTGTGTCGAGGGCTGATTTTACTTTGAGAGTTTAGAAATTTTAGCGCCTCATGATTCGAGAGGATTACAAATTCTTTCGATATGAGATAGTGTCGCCAATGTTGGAGACAATGTATCACGGCATAAAACTCACGATCATAATTTGAATAATTTAATTTTGGCCCACAAGTTTCTCACTAAAGTATCCAACTGGATGTCCCTCTTGGCTTAACACTCCTCCAATTCCTATCCCCGAAGCGTCGCATTATAGTTCAAACACTTTATTAAAATCCGGCAACCGTAGTAGGGGGGCTTCGGACATCCAATCCTTAATCATTTGAAACGCGCTAGCGGCCGATTTGGTCCACGTAAAATCACCCTTCTTCATACATTCAGTGATTGGCTCCATGATACTACTAAAATTGCGAATGAATCGTCGATAAAATGTGGCCAATCCATGAAAACTCCTAACAACCCTAATATTTTGCGGTTTCGGCCACTCTCTAATCACTTGGACCTTCTTAGGGTCAACATGAATACCCTCAGCGCTCACTATGTATCCTAGAAATTCCACGAAAGTCACCCCGACCGCGCACTTCTTAAAATTAATATATAAGTTCTCTTGGCGCAATGTAGTAAGGATTGTCCGCAAATGAATTTCATGATCGATTGGCAAGGTACTAAACACCAAACTATCATCGAAATAGACTACGACAAATTTACCCATGTATGGCTTAAATACTTGAGTCATTAACCGGGAGAAAGTACTTGGGCCGTTGGTGAGTCCCTCTCCGAGCACTAAGCACTCATAGAGCCCGTCCTTAGATTTAAAGGCCGTTTTCCATTCGTCTCCCTCCCAAATCCTTATTTGGTGGTAATCACTCTTTAAATCAAATTTTGAGAACATGGTGGCACCGGATAACATATCCAATAGATCGTCCAAACAGGGGATGGGAACCTATACTTGACAGTTATTTTATTGATGGCCCGGTAGTCTACACACAGCCTCCAAGACTTATCTTTCTTCGGGACCAACAAGGCAGGGACGGCACAAGGGCTTTTACTATGGCGGATAAATCCCTTTGCTAATAAATTAGGAATTAATGTTTGTAGTTCATTATGTGCGGAGGGATTGAGTCGGTAATGGGGTAGATTAGGCAAGGATGAGACCGGAACAAAGTCAATTTCGTGTTGAATATCCCTGATTGGTGGCAACTTGGAAGGTAAATCTACCGGATAGACGTCCTTATATTCTTCCAATAACGTGCGCAGAGATAACGGTAGGTTCTCTAAAGACGGTGAATCTTCCTTTACTTGTAGACATACTAACGCGTAAATGACGCCATCTAGAAAGGTTTCACGCTCTAACTCCTTCCTACCTATAAAACTTATCGTTTTCCTTTCCGCAGGCACCACGGTATCCTTGGAAACAATCGATGGGTCCTTAGGTGGTGTGGGTTTCAAAACAATGGTCTTACCATTGAACTTGAACTCGTAGGTGTTGGCTTTACCAAAATGGGTCACGTCATAATCATAAAGCCATGGATGGCCTAGTAGAACGTGACATACATCTATAGGGATGACATCGCACCACACCTTATCGACATAATTCTTCACCGTAAGCGATATCAAGCATCGTTTAGAAACTGCGATAGATATTTTGTTCACCCACGCAATCTTATACGGATGTAGATGCGGCTCAGTGACTAAGTGCATTCGAGTGATGGCATTCTCCGAAACGACGTTCATACAACTACCGCTATCGATTATTAACTTATACCACTTGTCACCGTTCTTAAAATTTACCGAGAAGATATTCGTCCGATTGTAATCGTCCGTCGCTCGCGGTGTATTCAGAATACATCTCATAACCATCATAAAAGAGTCATCATCAATATCACTCGGCTCAGCGTCAGACTCAGTACCGGCTTCAGAGACGATCTCGGCGAATCAGACGTGGAGTCTAAAAGGGCTAGGGGTTTTCCTTTAGTGGGGCACTCACTAGAATAATGCCCTTGGATTCCGCAAGAATAACAGGTGGCATTAGTCTTATTAATATGCCCTATGGGAACTCTCTCACCAGTGGGGTTTTTAATGTTCCTAGCGGTAATGACCACGGAGTTCGAATCGATTGATCGAAACTTGCCTTTGTCTCGCACGGAGGATGAGGGTGGGGGTCCTAAATGGATTTTCCTTTTTGGAAAGCTCGGCCCTTGGACTTATAGGCATTATGTTTTTCAATATCCAAAGCTGCATTAAACGTTGTGTTAAGATTCGTGTGACCGTAGCGCAGAAGCTTGCCTTGGATATCCGGCCTGAGTCCCTTACGAAAACATGATAGTGTTACTTCGGGCATTTCCCGGACGTCGCATCTCACCATCATGTCCTTAATAAGTCCCATGTACTCCGCTACCGATTTGTCTCCTTGGCGAAAACGGTGGCTAGCTCATCGAACATTTGGGTTCGGTGATACGCGGGGACATATTGGTCAGTCAATAGTGCTTTCATGGCAGCCCACCCAATTGGGGGTACTCCATTCACGGTACCCAGTTGCCTCTCTTCGTTCAACCTGAACGTCTTGGCCCTACTCAGAAGCTTCATTCGAGCCACTCGCACCTTATCACCGTCAGACAGGTTGTGCCACTCAAAGTAGCACTCGATCTCCATGATCCAATCTAGGAAAACTTGAGGCTCCCTCATGCCATCGTAGGATGGTGGATGTAATCGCACTGCCCTAGTTAAATTGAAATCGTCGTCCTGATCACGAGGGTGATTTTGTCTTTCGTCGCGTTGGTTGGCGGGCTGTGGTGGGGGCCCCTGCCTATTTATCCCAAAGCCGGGATCTTGAGGCGCCGCCTGATTTATGGCCAACCCTTGTATTAATTGGGTGAGTGCCTCAAACCTAGCATTGAACTCTTCCCGAAGCGCCGCAATCGCTGCTGGGGCGTGCTCATCATCATGGTGGTCGGCCATGTGTGAGGTGGAGGAAAGATACTCCGTACCAAACCTAGTGCGCATGAACAACAGGGACAATCCAAAATTTTGACTAGATATTTTATAAAGAAGATTTTTTTTGAGACTAATAAAGTAGGATAATGAAAATATTTTTTTAGACTTTTATACTTAGAAAAATAAGGAGAAAATTCAGGAATATTTTTGTAATTTTCTGCAGAATTTGTTTTTTTGGATTTTGCTGTTTGCAGACCAAAGGAATATTCAGAATTTCGTTGTCTAATTCGAAACGTGCACGACCAAGTGTGGGTCGACGACCTAAGACAGGAAAGCGTAAGGATGGTGTCGATTGATAAATCAACACAACCTGCCTCTGATACCAAAATTGATGTAGGGCCGTCCAAGAGCCTACACGTATGGCGTCGAGGGTTCTCTCGCCACGATAAACAATCTCGTTCTACACGATAACGAAACGCAGCAGTACCAATTAAATTATTTATCTCACGCGCCAACGTTCGGTTAGCCAATCCGATAGAGATCGAACCACGACTAGAGGCCGAGATCCGATCAAGCTAAAGGGACGAATAATCGAGTCCGTGCGAGCGATGTTGTACCAAAGAAAGATCCACCAAGAAAAAACACCGATTCGAAAAACAGTTGATCTTTCCCCAACAAGAAATAACGAGGATCGCCAATTCTTCCGAGAGTATTCAAAAATTAAAACGAAAGATCTACAAATCTATTAAGAAAACTCCGCGAAATTTTATTCCGTTTCAAAAGTCACGCAAAAATCGTCCACCACACAAAACAATCTAGAAGAGAAAACTCTTGAGTAGAAATTTCGTTACCCCTCTCGGAATAGTAGATCCGAGATATTGGATCCACTAGAAATGATCGCTCTCCTTTGTTCTCCACGGATGTTGCTCCAAGGATGAAGAAACTCGACCGTCTTCCCCGCTTATGCACCGTGAAGTTTCACCCGAATACTTGGGTTCTTGCACTCCTCTTGACTCCACCAAGGGTGGCCAGTTTGGATGAAAGTGGGGAGTGAATCTCGTGGAGGGAATGGGTAGAAGGAGGGTTGAAGAAGTATAGAGAAGATGGGAGAGAGAGGGAGGCCGAACCCTTTGGAGGAGGAGGATTTCCAAGAGATGAAAGGGGGGGCGTTGGAAAATAGGAGGAAGAGAGGAGAGAAGATTAGGGTTAGGAATAAGCTTTGTTTAGCATGCAATAATAATCTAAATTTTATTAAGAGTCATAGCCTTATATAGGCCTTACAACACAAGCGCTATTAGCAGTCCAAAAATAGTGCTAGATGCACACCAAGAGTTCAAAATAAAAATACAAGCCAAAAATAAAATCAAACCATAACTAAGCAATCATAAAAAGATAATAATTAATTCTTGTGGAGGATGAAGATTGTAGCCGTGGCCTCCACGCGCCGCACGTCTTTAGCCGGAAGGCCACCATCATCATCATCATCATCATCATCCGCCGTAACTCCATGATCAACCAATGTGCCATGCTCGTCATCTTCATCATCAAGTTGGCCGTCCTGGTGGCGGTCGCCATCACACAGATTTCAAGAAAATTGGCAATATGCAAGTTCGGATCTTTATCTTGTAATCCGTCGAACTGTACATATTGTTGCACCATTTTTATGATGCTAGGCTTAAGCTCGAAGTTATTGTTCGCAATCGCAGGTTAATCAATACTTGATTCAGTCCCTTCCAAGTTGGGTCGAGCATAATCGGACATGGTCCATTGCTGAGCCATTCCTGGGTTAGGGTCTCCCATTGCAGAATTAAAATTACAATCCCCGTATGAATCCTCAACCGTTGTTTGAGAAGTGGAAGCCCCGAATCATAGTTGTCTCCGAAAGGAGCATTCGATTTCTGGGTCCAAATCAACAAGTAGCGACGGATTCGTGCGGGTCATGCACTAGAAAAGAAAACGAAGGAGAATGGAAATGAAAACTTGAAAAAAAAAGAAAAAAAGAGAAGAAAGGATTTTTTGAAAATAGATTTTTTTACAGATTGGCTCTCAAACTTCCCAAGGGCTACCCGGTGAAGGGTTCGCAAGGTACTAGGTAAAATGGTGGTGCTTAAAGCCCCTTACCCTTTTCGAGAGAATTTAGGTTAGGTAGAAATAAGATGATATGAGTTGATTATAATAATAAAAGAAAATATAATTTTTTTTTATTTTTGCAGAAGTAATAGCGAAAGCGTTTTCAAAATATTGACGAAGAAAATCCCCGGCAACGATGCCAAAAACTTGGTGGGCCAAAACTCGAACAGGCAAGTGTACCTATCGAATTGTAGTACCAAGGTCGTATTTAAATACGGGTTGTCAATTACTGCTACTCACGCTCGAACTATTATCCTACCGGAAAATTGTTGAGATTTGAGAATTTTTAAAGGTAAATTTTTTGACGAAAAACTAATAATAAAAAGCTAGCACCCGATCAGTGAATCACCATGAAATGATATAAGAGAGAAAAAAAAGACATAGTTTTAATTTTGTCAATCATACTCGACCGTGACGGATCCGAAAATGAGACAAAATCTCGCTAGAGCATTAGGTCTCCTAACTTATAGACTCTTTGATCAAATCTCTTTACAAACCAAAGAAGTCTAAAGTTGCTTTATCGAGGTGATCCGCACTATTGGATTTGACTCCAATCCGGAGGATTTACGTCGTCCTATCTCTAAGATTGCATGCAACTCCTTCCTTCTTTGAGTGGTCTTTCAAATCATGAGTCTCTCGACTACTATGAAATGAGAACAAGGTCTACTACCGTATACGGAAATACAGAGTCGACACAAAATAAATCAAAGAAGGATCGAGCATGAAATAACAAAAATAAAACTAAGAAGGAAAATAAACTCTCATCTCACTTCATGGATCCTCACGATCGAATGCTACAAGAAAATTAGCTACGCATATTGGAAAAGAGAACGACAATAATAAGAGAAGAAAATTTCATTAATAACAATAAAAAGAGAAGTTCACAATGCTTAAACAAAATGATATTAAAAACTCTTAAACCAAAAAGAAATTACAACTAGGCAACTAGGAAATAAAATTACAAAAGCTCTCTTGACTTGTACTCTCCACTTGCTCTTTCCAAAAGCCAACCTCCAAAACATGAGACCATGGGCTCCTTTTATAGATGGGAAGGGAAGATTCTAGAATGAAGAGGAGGGGAAGGGACACAAGGGTGGGCCGGCCACATAATGGGAAGGATGCATGTATGGCATTTAATGAGGGAAAGAGAAGGAAGACATTCAATGTAAATGGAGAAGGAGGGAGGTGGCCGGCCATGTTGGGGGAGAAATGTTCATGCATGGCTTTAAATGAGGGGAGAGAGGAGGTATTGATGCATTGTATTGTATTGAAGGGAAGTGAAAATAAAAAATATAGAATAAAGAGGGGGGATGAATGTGGAATAAATAAATAAAAGAGAAGGGGAAAGTGAGTGGAGAGGCCGGCCACATGCATGTTTTTTTAAATTAAATGATGGAGAGAGAGAGGGGTGGTGGCCGGCCATGCATGAAGATATATGTGGGCTGCATGTAGTGGGCTCAGGATTGATGATGGGCTGCTCTTGGAGGGCTCGGGTATCTTCATGCATGCATGATGGGCTGCTCCATGTGCTTGAAAGATTGAAGTGGGCTGCTTCAATGAAGATTCGTGTAGGGGGCTTGCTTGGGATCGGGTAGAGGGGCTGCACCAAGAGGTCTTGACTTGAGGGCTCGGGCATCTTCAAATCTTGCATGGGGGGCCGAGCTGCACATGCATGAACCTACAAAGTAAAACAAAACAAAACAAAACATAGATTAGTTAAATAAAGTTAAAACAATAAAACATCAAGTAAAAAAAACATATCAATAACATTCAAACATTAAAATAAAATAACAAAACATCAAAAAACATTAAAACATAATAAAACAACAAAACACAAATAAACATAACATAATATATATAGTAATATAATACATATAATAAATTATATAGATTTTAATATCAAAACATAAAATGACATCATAACAAGCATACAAAACACAAAATTATAATAAAACTTAAGGATTTTAACTACTTAATTACCCAAAAAAGGATGACTAAAACTAGTCATCAAGTACTAAAAGGAACTAGACTAGTACAAGACTAGAATAGTACTTAAAAAAATGAATTGAACTGAAAGAAATAAGCAGGACCAGTATGAGACTTGATTACTAGAAAGAAAGTACTAAATTGAAATAAATAAAGGAACTGGACCAGTGCAAGACTAGAATGAATAAATAAGAAAAGGGTTAGTAGTCTAATCACTTCAATTAGGAGGCTTCAGTTCTAACTCTATTCTCAGGAGTCAAGTTCAGTTCCATCTTCTTTCATAGGAGGCAAGTTCAGTTCCATCTCCATTCATAGGAGACAAGTTTAGTTTCATCTCCATTTATAGGAGGCTAGTTTAGTTCCATCTCTATTCATAGGAGACAAGTTTAGTTCCATCTCTATTCATAGAAGGGAAGTTCAGTTCCATCTTCATTAATAAGAGACAAGTTCAATTCCATATCCATTCATAGGGGGCATTTCAGTTCCATCTCTGTTCATAAGAGGCAATTTCTATTCAATCTCCATTCATAAGTGTCAAGTTCAGTTTCATCTCCATTCATAGGAGACAAGTTCAGTTCCATCTCTATTCATAAGAGACAAGTTCAGTTCCATCTCCGTTCATAGGAGGCATGTTCAGTTCCAACTTTATTCATAGGAGGAAAGTTTAGTTCCATTTATATTTTTAGGAAGCTTCTTTTGAGTTTCACCCATTATTAGGATCTGATATTAGTTCAATTTTGCAGTTTAATCACAGCTTAATCAGATTATGGAATCTTATTATGGGTTAAACCTTTATTATTCTTACAAGAATAATCACCAACTTATTGGCTCTCGTTGGATCAAAACTGAGCATCTTGTTAGAGAGCACATTCTTCCTTGAATTTAAACCTCGAAAATCATTTCTCACACATGATAAAAATTCTTTGCCCGAAATGAGGTTAGATATTTTATCTTCCAAGATTACCCAAAATACCCGAGAGTTTTTTGAAAAACGAGGCGCTCGGTGATTTTACCAAACTCCTTGAAACATTCAGAGCTTTAAATCTCGCCTCGATATCTCACGTTGATTATTCATTTGAACTCAAAATTCAAATTAAAACACGATCGTGCACTCAGATTTTCATTTTTCTGAATGATCTAAACGCATTGTTTTAAAGTGCGACCTTAGGCTCTGAGAACTTTGAAAATCTTTAATTTTCACCCCCAAGGTTCCCCAATTCTTACAAAACATGAAAGAGTGCCTAAAATGAGCCTGGAAATTTTTCCAAAATTTTCTAAACATTTTTGGGCCTACAAATTGGTCAAATAAATCTTATTTAGTCTTTTAAAATACTAAATCAACCCACAAATTCCCAATATTTTTTGGAGATAGCCCTCATTAAGGGGGACAATTTTCATTTTTTCCCTAGGAGCCTAAACTTTTCTCAAAAAAATCCCAACGTTTCAGTTAAATCTTTGATCTACAAAAATCCATTAGAGGCTCATCCTTAGGCTGTGATCAAGCCAGACAGGTGATTTCTTTCTTCTGCCCCTACAATGGATCGGGCTTGAATCAACTGTGGGGTATAAAAACCCATGCAGAGCGCATAATATAACACTGCTAAGAATATTGCCCTTCAATGTTCCTTGGATTTGAAGAGGCATCACCATCAATACTAAGAGCATCGATGTATTTGATGCATACTCTAAGTTCAGTGTGTGCATGATGTTTATTGTCACAATGATTAGATAGGTAACCTAAGTGACAGTGATAGGAGGACAAAAGGAAGAATGCTGGGAAGACAGGAATTTGTCTAATTCCACAGGCATTGAGTGAAGGTAGTTCACTCAATGTCAGATGTCAAGAAGCGTTGAGTAAAGCATAGGCAGTAAAAGCCTGACTCTTGACAAAGCAGGATTTTGGCTAAGTCCACAGTCATTGAGTGAAGGAAGTTCGTTCAACGTCATATAACAAGAGACGTCGAGTAGAGCCCAAATAGTCAATGCTTAAGCATTGGCAAAGAATAAATCTAGCTAAGTCCAAAAGCGTCGAGTGAGCTCATCTGCACCTCTTCTCTTAGTTTCGGGTATGTTTATATATTTTCAATCATGTCTGATTTTCTCATTTTGGTTTGGTTTTGGAGTTGTGTTAAGTTTCGGGACAAAACTTCTTTTTAGAGGGAGTGACTGTAACGCCCCCGATTTTTTGATGATTCTATTTGATTTGGTATCATCATATTTATGACGTCTTGGCGCTACTTTTAACGTCGAGTTGTCGACACATTGCCATAATGGTATTTTCGCGCCCGTGCGGTCGAGTCGGCCAAATTTTGGTTGTAATTGGAAAATTTTGCATTTGGAAATTAAGTTAAGTAAGTTTGGACTTGCTCGTCAAGTTTTGTTGCGATCCAAGCATCTTTAAGTTTCGGCGCGTGTTTGGATCCTTGTTGTGATTTCTTTTGCATATGAGAGCATTTGATGTTGTGTATCAAGAATGGTACGTCGGATTATAAGGTTTTCTACCCTGCTAATTCGTAGAGTCGGCGATTCATTCCAGAATATTAGTCGAATCGGAACTTCTAAAATTTGTCCTGCTTGTACTTGAGATCCCCCCTTTCATTCTCGAGAAGTCACGACTTGATGTTTTTGAGAAGCCCTTCTAGTAATTCTCGAGAAGCGCTGATTGTACTCGAGATGTCTGGTTTTAGCTCTCGAGTAGTGCCCTCCTTGTTCTCGAGTGGTCCAGTGGTACTCGAGAAACCCTCCTCTTGTTCTCGAGAAGCCCCGTAGTTCTCGAGAAGTGCTGATTGTACTCGAAAAGTGTCTTAGCTCTCGAGTAAATCCTTCCTTCTAGTACTCGAGTAATTCTTCCCTAGTACTCGAGTAGTCATGCCTTCAGTTCTTGAGTAGTCTTCTAGTGCTATCGAGGAATGTCATTGGTGTTCTCGAGAAGGTCCTTCTGTTATTCTCGAGAGGTGATGTTGTGCTCGAGAAGTGTTTTAGTTCTCGAGTTGTCTTGTGGTGCTCGAGAAATCAATCTCAATTACTCGAGTAAATTCTTCCCTAACACTCGAGTAATGCTGCCTTCAGTACTCAAGTAACTCTCTAGTACTCGAGTTATATCTTTCTTACTCTGGCGGATTTTTCCTTCAGTTCTCGAGTAACTTAATAGTACTCGAGTACTCCGAGTCTTCTTCCTGGAAACCAGTTCATCCGACCCTGGTTCATTCTTCTAAGTGTAAAGGTTTTTATAATATATTTATTAAATATATATATAAATATAAATTCCCTACTTCTTCCTCCATCATTTGGACCGAATTTTCCTGTTCATCTCCCAAACCAGAGCAGCATGAGAGAGAGAGAGAGAAGTTTCTCCCGTACTTCTTTTGGTGGCCGCCGACGGTGCTCCAGTGCTCGAAATAGTGAACCGATTGTAGATCCGGAAAGCTCTCATCGAGAGCTTCGCCCTCGTAGTAAAATCTTCCCCTTTCCTTGAGTTTTCCTCGTTAGTGTTTTTGTCCCTAACCTCTATTTCAGCCATTTTTGTTCAGATTGTGACTTCCTTCGTCTTATTTTGCCCCGATCTATGACGTGGAGTGATTTGGAGGATCTTTTCTGGTAAAACCAAGGCAAGTGGTGGTTTCCCCTCGTTTCTCCTTGTCCAGTTTGATGGTAACAGTTAAGTTTTTATGTTCTTTAAAATTTTCTGCACTTTGCCTTCCAAGTTATTGCTATGATTAACCTTTCTTGATGATCACTTGATGTTGTAAGATCTGGTCATGGTAAACCTAAAATTTTTCAAGCCATGTTTATTCATTCTTGAAGTGTTTTATTGGCGGCTCTAATCGCATTATCCATCGTTATTGATCGTGTTAGAATTGATCTAGGCCTTGTAACACTTCCTAGAGGTCGATTAACCGTGTCTTTAGTGTAGAATATTGAGTAGAATCTGACGTTCCAAGTCTTGAGATATATGTGTTATTGTTTCTTTGGGTCTTCTTGATTACAGGAGTTAGTGGACGTAACCACCTCAGCAAGATTTGTTTCCTTTATTGGTGCCTCGTGGAAGTCTACCGGGTTTTTGGGCATCGATGGTGTATGGTGGAGGGTATGAGACTCCCCCGCAATTAGACAGATATTATATTCGTGAGGGGTGTGTCCAGTTGAGTGACCACCTTGCCCGTATTTTTGGGTAGAGCCGACCACAGGTGCCTAATAAAGGTTGTACAATTTCTTACTTATGATTTACTTATATTTGTCACCTTATAGCCTTGTGCATCTAGTGTATTTGTTGATGTACGTGATGAGTTCTTTTCATGTTTGATGCTTTACTTTTGTACTTTACTTCAGTACTGTTGGTCTTGGGTTGGTACCCGTTTTGACCTTTGTTTATTTTGGCTTATCTTTCTACCACTACTTGTACTTTCTTGCTGAGGTGTTCTGTCTTGGAATGCCTCAGGTTCAGAGCTGTAGCTGAGTTCGGTGCTAGTTCTGGAGTGCTATAGCAGCAGTATTGTCTGTTGTTGTTACCTCATCTTAACGAGGTAGTTAGTTGTTTATTTTGTTTTACTAGTTCAAACATACTTTACTGTATGTGGGTTCGTGTCAGTTTGTTGACACCCACAGGATTGTTATTTTTGGATACTTGCTAGTTGCTTATTTTTTCTTTCTGTGGATGTGGATCCCTTGCTCTCTAGGATGTTTTATGCTAGGATTGCATGGTATTTATTTTCAAAGTATAAAAATTACTATTATTACCTCATGCATTACATATTTTAAAATATAAATTCACTATATATAACGACCGTAACAATCTACTTTTATTGTTATTATAAACATAGAACTTGCATACTTTGAGGAGTCCTCTGGGAACCTCTAAGCTCATGTAGGATATCTAATTTTTGTAAAAGAAGTATTTTTCCGCAGCATTTAACTATTTTATTGTGGACTTGATGAGCCACTAAGCCGAGGGATACGGCTAACTATTATACTTAAACTGATTTTTACCTCTAAATAACTTAAAGAATCTTTATTTATGTTTTAAGTGTTTTTCCTGAGCGTCCGCAGTTATCCCCTGCCGACATGGCATCATGACGCGCATTTTTCCCTTACTCTGATACACCTTTGTTGGCGGTGAAAAATGCGGGTTATGACAGTTGGTATCAGAGGGAGGTTGCTTGATAATTGATCGGGCAACCTTCCCTTGGTAGTGTTAGTTATTTAGGGACATTTCATACACACACCGATATGTCATCAGCTCGTCTTGTCTGAAGCATAGTCACTACACTCATATCATGATAAGAAGTATACAGGGCATATTATGTAGTATGAGATGCATAATATGTGTTTGTATATGGATCTACCATTGGAGACAACATTTTACGGTTATGTAGTATATGATGCATAACAACCATCACATGGATGCCCATTAGCACATTTTCTTTTCTCGTTACATGCAATGTTATGTAGTATGGGATGCATAATAATTCCTGTGTACGTCGCTCATGCATGCATTAAGGACTTTCTAGAATGCATAGCACTGCATACATAGCATAGCATCGCATAAACACGCGTGCTAAGTTAAGGATTATATGATGACACATGTACACTCATGATTTTAAATAAGAATAAAGAATTCATGCATTCATGTCATAGGCACAAGAGTTAATAGGATGAGAGGATATCATCCTAAGTAAAACATAGCATCATTATAAAATCCCAGAGCAAGTTGCAGTATAAGCAAGTTTCTTTTAAGTATGGTCTGAACTAGTCGTGTGGCCTAATGGTAATCTAGGATTTTGATGGGTTGTTCGTTTGCCTTTTTTTAGAAATTCCGCTAAAGTGTATTACGATGAGGTCGACTCCCCAGTCAGAGGGTAAGTCGTCAGGTGCGCAGAGTGATGCGTTGATCGAGAGTTTGCGCAAGAGCAACAAGGCTCTGTCGAGGTAAGTAGTTGCGATGCAATGGTAAATTCAGACTTTGTTGTCTACCGCTCCCACGCAGCAACCCTTAGTGCAAGATCCTGCCGTGGATCAAGCCATACCCGATGCCCCTACTCCTTTGTTGCCCCCGGTGATGCTAACACTAGATATGAATTTCATCTCGCATTTCCAGCGATTGAGACCTCCTACTTATGACGGGAGTGCTGACTTTATGATTTTAGATGATTGGATCATCTCCATCGAGGAGATGTTTTCGTATTTTGGAATTCTAGAATCCCAGAAGGTAATGATTAAAGTCTATCAGTTAAAGGCCTGGCAAAGAGTTGGTGGATTTGGGAAAGGGAGAGTCTGAATGAAGGCTGTTCTTGGGAGTCTTTTAAGAAGATGTTGCTGAAAAAGTTTCTACCCTCGATCAAGCAAGACCGTCTGATGAATAACTTCCTGTATCTGAAGCAGAGACAGCTCTCGGTGAGCGAGTAAGAGATTGAGTTTAGCAAACTGAGTAGGTTTGCTCCTGATTTGGTAGCTTCGGAGGAGGGTAGAGTGAAACGTTTCCTAAGAGGACTAAGAAGCGATCTCCAATAGTGGGCATGCGTTTATGGAGCTTATAGTTATGCTGTGTCAGTGGAAGCCGCATTAAAAGTAGAGGAGATCGAGAATGCCAAGAATCAAGGTGTTGCGACAAGGAAAGAGAAGAGGAAGGGTGTTGAGGATGGAAGCACTAAGGCATCCGGCCCTTCTTCGAAAAAGAAAAGTGGAGAAATTTGTAGCTTTTGTGGTCGACCTAGCCACCCTTTTGAAAGGTGTTTCAAGAGGACTGCCACCCTAAAGCAGCAATAGGTGCACTCTATCCAAGGTGCACCCAAGGGAGATTTGGTGTGCACATTCTGTTCTAGGAAGGGACATGACGTGAGTCGTTGCTGGACAAAGGATAAGGCTTGCTTCCAGTGCAGGCAGAAGGGGCATCTGAATTCATCGTGCCCCAGGCTCAGTCCCCACTATAGCTTGCCCCACTTCGAGCTCTATCGTCGCCACCAAACCAGGACAAGGGCAAAGGAAAGTTGAACGTGGTGACCAGCGAGGAAGCTCAAACCTCTACGCAAGTTATTTCAGCTTAGCCCCAGTTTAATTTATCATTTTTATTTATCATTGTTGCCCTAGTTATCGTACTTTTAGTCATGTATGCTACGAATTTAGGGGAGTTTAAAGTGCGAATAGGTGGGCGCGCGTTCTTTTCGATTCGGGTGCCACCCATTCTTTTATGGCCCGGAGGTTTGTAGATAAACATCGTCTTGATGCTGATCCATTAGTAGACTCCTTCAACGTATATGTTATGAGGATAAGAGGATAAAATTTATTATCTCTTGGTACACATATGTAATTTTTTCTTTTTGGTTAGATCATATGTCATGGGAATCAAACATTACTTTTTACACATATGCAACCTAAAATATGAAAATGAAGTAAGAGAATAAAATTCATTACTCTCAACTAATTTTGTTTTCATGAAGAGAAAAAATATTTGTTCATATATCATGGAAAATGAGAGGATAAAATTCATCATTTTCTTGATAAACATATGCAAATATCAAAAGGAAAAAAATTATATGAGGTGAGAGAATAAAATCATCATCTCCAATCCAAAAACCTCTTTATATTCCTTGTTCAAAAACTCATTATCCAATTTAATTGTTTTAGAATTAAATTAATTAATACTAAGGGAGCATAAATAGTAGTTTAAATATTTCCTTCAAGTTTCTTTTTAGTTAAGGGTGCTAATAATTTTAAACTAATTTTGTTGCTATCTACACAATTTTGAATTCTAATAAATTTATTTGAGAATCTTTTGCTAAATATTTTGCTCTTCTCATTTTAATTTCATATTTTAGTACTTAATTTTTAAATACCTAAAATTTTTTTTAACTTTCTTTTGATTTAATAGATTTTTTTGTTTAATTAAAAAATTATATTAATTTCATATAAGTACTTCTCTTAGTTTTGCCCTGGAATAGCAAAAGCCTAAGTATGGGGGTATTTGATAAACTATTATTCATTGCTATTTTTAATGTAATTTTTATTTAATAAATAATCAGTTTTTATTTAGTTTATATTAATATTTTTATTAATTGCTTTCTTTTCTAATTTCAGGTATAAATTGGGCTTCAAATATCAATTTTAAGTAAGGGGTCGATGATTTGGAGGCATTTTGTAGAAAATTAACATTTTTGGTCGCGGATAGCTGAACTTCAAATGATCATAAATTTCAAACTAGGAAGAGTTACGGGTCGTGCAACCAGTCAACGGAAAGAGGACGACGTCCTCTACAAATTTGGAGAGCTTCAAATATACACGCCCCAAATCACGGGCATGACACAGGCGTGTCTCGGGCAAAAATACAATTTTCTTCAGAAAGATTCCTGGGATAATTCTGGAACTTTTTCTAAGTACACGCCCAAAGTCACGGGCTTGACCTAGGGCGTGACCTACCCGAAAACAGCCGAATTGATGCCAGATTATGCTGTTTCCAGGCGTTTGCTGACCCGGTCAGTACACGCCCAAAATTCACAGGCATGACTCGGGGGGCGTGGCCAAAACATTAACAGATTTTGGTCATTTTCCCAGGATTTTTATGGCGGCAGTTCCATACCTGGCATGCCCTAGGTCACGAGTGTGACCAAGGGGCGTGACCCGCAAAACAGCAAATTTTTACGGCTTTCCTCCAACGTTCCCGGGATTTCAAGAGGACGGTTCCACACCTAACACGCCCCTAGTCACGGGCATAATCTAGGGGCATGACTCTCCAGAAAAATTACTATAAATTCCAGACAATGCCAAGAGCTGAGGAGGCAACTAAGTGTAGATTTCTTGGCAGTTTTAGTAGTTTAGTTTCCCGTTTTCTTGCATTTCATTTATGTAATTTCAATTTCATAATTTAGTTTTGCTTCCGTACTTTTAATTCAATTACTTTTCTCTTATGCAATCATGTCTTTATTTTGCTTCTTATGTATTTTTATTAATCATGTTAAATAGCTACTTTCAATTTGTACTTGATCATGATAAACTCTAAATAAAATAAACTTCTTTTCTTTATTAAGCTTTCATTATCACTTTGATCTATCTTTGATTTCAATTGCGTCGATTTCATATTCCATGTATATGTTTTTGATCCTAGATCTGTTTCCTAAATTTATCGAGAGATTGTGGATACGAGTAGATCACTCAAAGGTAAAAAGAGTTACATGCATTCCTCAAAAGAGAATGATATAAATCTTTTGGATTGGAGTCAAACCCAATAGTGGTTCACTACGTATAGCAAGCTTAGGGGTTTCCACTGGCCGAGGGGTCTTAATCTATCAACCTAAGTTTAGTCGAGAACGTATACTCGGGAGAGGTGATTTTGAATTTTGGGAACCTCCGCGGTCGAAGTAGGTAAATTAAAATTTTGAATTTCATAAAAGTTTATTTTACCAAAGGGATTCCAGATCTAATGCTAATCTTTATTTTTATAGTTTAAATTAACCAATTTTTATTTACCGTTCAAATAATATTAATTTGCGTGAGTAGAAGTAGTCAACAGACCCGAAAGAATACGACGCTTGATATTTTATTTTAAAATATCATATAGTATGAACAATAAGTGCTCTTGCCTATAATTCGTAGAATTTAGAAATATTTTCAATCCTAAATTTTAACCATCATTCATTATCCTAGTTGTCGACTACTTCACTAAATGGGTTGAAGAAAAGTCGTTGGCCAAGATCACCGGGAGAACGCCACAAAATTCATCTGGAAGAATATCATCTGTCACTTCGGCATCCCCGCCACTATCATCTCTAACAATGGAACACAGTTCACCGGAAAGACCTTCACCAAAATGTGCGGGGACCTGAAATAGAAGTTCTTCATAAGGTCGTGGCGCATCCCCAGGCTAACAAGCAAACTAAAGTCACCAACTGCACCATACTCAAAGACCGGAAGACCTACCTTCAAGAGGTCGGGGGCAGTAAGTGGACGCCCTCCCCAATGTAATGTGGGCTTATAGGAAAACGAAAAGAACGCCCACCCAGGAAACTACCTTTAATATCTTTTATGAGTCAGAAGCAGTCATACCCGTGGATATTAGAGCCCCAAGCCCTCGCTCCAAGCTTTTGACCTGATGGAGAATGAAGACCTCTTGAGGGGGAAACCGGACTTGGTCCAAGAAGTCGGGGATGAAGCAATACAAAGGATCGCCACATACTAGGGTTGCATGGCTTGCTTCTATGATAGGAGGGTAAATCCAAGATCCATCAACATTGGGGACCTTGTCCTCTGAAATCTTAAAGCAGCAGGAAAAAGACCTCAGAAGGACAAGCTCTCTCAAACCAGGGAAGGGGCCTTCGTCGTCACGGTAGTGGTATAACTCGGAACTTACAAGCTGAGAACTCTGTATGGGAAAACACTTCCCTGGACTTGGAAATCGCAAAACCTACGCCTTTTCTACCAATAAACCGTAGAAGGGCAAGCGGCCAAGGCATCTTGTCGTTGCATCTTTTTCAACATCAATGTAGTCAACCTTTCTTTAATCCAATAGCGAAGCTCAGGAGAGATTAGTGAAAGTCTTTCTGCACCTCCCAGGCGAGATTGGCGAAAGCATTTTGCACCTCCCAGGTAAGATTGGCGAAAGCCTTTCTGCACCTCCCAAACAAGATTGGCGAAAGCATTTTATACCTCCCAGGAGAGTTTGGTGAAAGACTTTCTACACCTCCCAGTCAAGACTAGTGTAAGCCTTTTTGCACCTTAGGCGAGATTGGCAAAGCCCCTTTTGCACCTTAGACGAGACGGATAAAGGTCTGTCTATACCTCCCAGACGAGATAGAAAAAATTTTATCTACACCTTTACTTGGATGAACCCTGGTTCTCCAGAGGCGAAAACAAAAAATGGTTCTTCGCCACCACCACTCGAGCGGACCCTGGTCCTCCTGAGGTGAGAACGAACAACAGTTCTTCTCCACCTCCACCCGGATGGACCCCGGTCCTCTAGAGCCGTGAACGAACAAAGGTTCTTCGCCACCTTCACCTGGACGGAACTCGGTCCTCCTGAGGTGTGAACGAACAAAGGTTCTTCTCCACCTCCACCGGACGGACCCCGTTTCTCCTTAGACACAAATGAACTCCACTCGGATGAACCCCGGTTATCCTAGGTCACGAATAAAGGTTCTCCACCACCCCCGCTCAAGGAATGAGCAAAGCAGGGCTCACCGCCCCAAAATCCAAGGCAGCTTATGGCTCTCAAAAAAATGCGAGTGAACAGACACCCATCACTGCTCAGATGGACCTCGGTCCTCCTGAGACGTGAATATACAAAGGTTATTCGCCCCCTCCAGATGGGCCCTGGTCCTCATGAAATGCTAGTCGACAAATATCTTCCAATAGCAACTTGTTCAAAATATCAGCCTTCGAACTAAGTGCTACTATGTTAAAGGTGTACACACACAAGAGAAAAACCAAAACACGGGAGATACAAAATAGAGGATCTCTATTCAAAAGTTTTCCCACGGGCTACATTATCATGTGACTGTGCAAGTGCTCAGCCACAAGACAAATCAGAGGAGAAGCAAACACACAAACATCCAAGTCCATTTGCACCGCCTAGGCAAGGGGGACAACTGTCCTCCCCCGTAATGCACAAGCAGCAAACTCTCATCACTAACGCTCTATGACAACTGCCAGAAACAGCACGCGAAGGACACAAGAGAGTTAGATACTCCAAGGCCCACAAGACCCCTTGAACTCGGCATGAACATAAATTTGCACCATTGCGCACAAAAGGGATTGTGAGAAGTGACACCTCTGGACTAGCACAACATACAAGGTGTAAAGTAAAGGGGAGTTTTTGCAGCGTGACTTAAGCGCCTCGCACGGACAATCAACCACAAGCATCACCGCCAAGGCATCCCCCACGAAATCTACAGCCATCGAAGCATGCACGGGCGTTTCAAAGGAGTTAACGTCTGTATCAAGGCCTGACCATGGAGACACTTCATGCCATAAATAACTTGTGACGCGCGCTCACCAAGGCAATCCTAAGTTTGTGACTCCTAAGGCAGGGGATTAAGGCTAAAAATTTTCGGGCTTGATGCTTCATGAGTCTCGACCCACAAAAATTTGGGGGCATTTGATGGGGTTCCCCCTGAATTTAATTAGTCAAACCGGAAAGGTATTCGACCAAGGATACGGGGGCAAGCAAACCCGGCCAAACTAGCTGTGCACAAAGCCGAAAATCCTAAAAGCACCCAAGAGGGAGGCCGAACCCACACACACGCATGGCAGGGCCGCACATGTGTGCCCCGCATGTGTGTAGGCACGCAGAGCTTGCGCCGCAGCCTGTACTGCCTGCCTGCGTGCGCGGCCCGCCCGCACGCGTCCTGCAAGTGCGTGACATGCACGCGCACGGCCAGCCTGCACGACCGGGCGCCCATGCGGCTGCAAGGTCGCGCGGCCGAGCGCTCGCACACCCGCTTACCGCGCATTGCCACGACCGTACCCCTTATGGTCGCCCCCAGCGCGTGCGCGCACCGGCGACCGCCGCCAGCTACCCTTGCCGTCTCCGGCCGCCTTCGCCTCCATCGGCCACTTCCGGCCTCCGCCGCCTCCGGGCACCTTGCCCGTGCCGCCCAAACAGCCTAGGGGGAATGGGGCACTCTCATCATTTTGGCGAAAATGGTGATCCAACTGATCGAAATGAAGTAAGGTCATACGCTAGCACAAATCACACTCTGACGCAATTACCACCAAAACTCTTTAGAAAACTATAAATAGTCCCTGAGACCTTCATTCGAGTACAATGAATTCTTGAGGTGAGAGAGAGCTCAGAGGTTTTCCGACGAGATCGTGGTCTTAGGCGATTGATCAAGAATTTTCTCTGCTTTGCTCCTTGCGTCAGGCTCCAGTATGCCCAAGTCACGTCAACCGCATCCGCAAGAGCGCTCTCATCAAGGCTCCACATCAACGAGAGCGTCTCCCATCAGAAGCTCCATAGACTTAGAGAATTTCTCGGCCGGAACGCTTCCACACATGCTCCGTAAGCTCAGCAACACTCCAAGGTCGGAGAGCTTTCATCGAGGCTCCGAGAATTTTAGCCATTTTTCTCATTTTTTGCACCTGTAACGGAGTAGCGGTTTGTCGCCCTCCGAGATCAAACCAAACTCTATAAAACTCCAAAAATTTAGTGGATTTTTGGCTCGGCACAGTTCTAGTCACGTGATTTTTCATCCTGTCCGGATTTTCCACGTAAAAAAACGTCTCTTGTTATTTGATGCAGTTCATTTTGACTGTTTGCGTGCCCGATCCGATTCCAAGATAAGACAATCCGATTTCTCCAAATCGGGAAAAGACTGGGCGACCGACAACAATCACCTATTTGATGTTATCAGCATAAGAGGAGGAGACTTGTGTAGCTTAACATCGGGTTAAGGAAAAATAAATTGAAACCTAAGAACCCTCTTTAGCTAATTAGCTTTAAGTAATTCTATATTAAATTTTGATCTAAAATTTTCACGTGTTTGATGTGCGTATTCCACTTCGGGGAAAAAAATTCTTTCAAAAATAAATATTAAATTCACTGACCAAAATCACAAGATTTGTTGTAGAATATTAAATGATCATTGATGAAAGTATAATCAAATATAAAAGTTTTATGGACTAAACAAGGCAAATTTATTAGCCCATGGCTAGAAAACTTGGAATTTTAAATTTATTTCGATTTATGCTTCAAAATTATTTTTAATTATGATATTAATCGAGTCTTCACAGTTTGGCTGGCGTTTATTTCTAGGCCCAAGTGCTACTTGCACGCCCAACATTAAAGCAAACTGGATGGCTCTTATCTGCCGACAAAACCAACCAATTAAGTTGTTCCGCTGGCTGGCAACCGATTAGGGGTGTGCATAAAAATCGGGTCCGGGGGCCGGCCCGTGCCCGGACCGGTAAAAACCCGGCTAGGCCCGGGCCCGGGCTAGGCCCGCCCCGGGCCCAGACCGGGCTATGGGGCCTAATAAGTCCCCATATATGAGCATTTGCCTGGCCCGGTGCCCGGCCCGGGCCAGGCCGGGCAAATCCCGGTTTCTAGGTCCGGGCTAAGCCCGGGGCCGGGCCGGGCAAAGCCCAGACCTGGCTCCTACACGTCTTTTAAAACTGCGTCTTCTAGGTGCATTTTCGGAGAAGTGTTCAACATGAAAGTTGTAGATCTCGACGATATCTACAACTTTCATGTTGAACACTTTATGATTTGAAGTCGTTAGGCCCCGATTTGGCCCCCGAAAAAAAATCACAAAGTGTTCAACATGAAAGTTGTAGATATCGTCGAGATCTACAACTTTCATGTTGAACACTTCTCCCAAAAATACACTTAGAAGACTCAGTTAAAAAAGGAGTGTATTTCTTTTTTAAAAAAAATTATTTTTTTTAATAAAAACAGGGCCCGGCCCGGCCTAGCCATGGGGGCCTTAGCAGGCCCCCTCCCGGAGCCAGAAGCCCGGCCCGACCCGGATGTAATCAGGGCCCCGGCCCAGACCCAGTTCGGGAAAGCCCGGGTCTGGGAGGCCCGGTTTAGGCCCGGGCTTAGGGGGCTTTTTGAACACGACTACAACCGAATCATCGTAACTGAACAACCATTATTTTTTCTTTTTTTTATTTAAGGCGCTGATTTCCACAATCTCATGACTAATCCACACTTAAAATTTTAATTTTTTAGGATTTTTATTTTGAATATTGTTAACAGCAAATGTTATTTGGCTGTTAGCAAATAAAAAACCATCTTTCTTAAAATATATATGTTTTTTATATTCATATTTAGCTCCTCGCAAATTCCGTTCTTGAGGAGGTAGGCTTGCCGCTTGCGTGGAGGGAGGAACAACATTTCTTCTGCCCCGCTGTGAGGTCGCAAGGGCGCCTGCAGTTTCCCATTGCCGGAGACGATCTCTCCTTCAACAAGATTTCTCCTCTAATGTCATGTCTGGCGATCTTGGTAGCAGGGTACTCGAAGGATGCGAACACGTCACTGTTCTCAACCTCTCCTCTAACCATCTCGCGGGGGATCTCTCTGACAAACTTGCTTACTGTTCTTCTCTAGAGGCTATCAACTATTAGAAAAATTACGGTGCGTCGCTACAAAATTGTATTATCAAAAATTTAGAACAAATACAAAGTTACTGAATGAAGCAACGATGTAGAATGCAGGATTGTCTTATTCGAAATCAACTAATCTCTATTGGAGTGTAAACTGCATGATTAATTCTACTAATTAACAAATTAAATCAAGAGCACACAAATAAACAAAGCTTGAGTGAAACGGTAACTGAAGCGTGGAATTAAAATGTATGTCGTTTTATGATTCAAGTTCTCACTTCAACATAGTGGATATCCATAAGGGCCTTAGTCAGTGTCGGATCCAGGAATTTTGCAATAGGGGGACACATTTTTTTTAAAATAAAATAACAAGATAATGTAAAATTTTTGACATTGCAAATTTATACAAAACTACATTTAATTCACCAAATCAGAAAATACAAAATTACATAAGAAAATTACATTTGTCCACGACGAGTCTTCATTTTTTGAAAATGATCGATAACATCATCGTCACGGACTTTCAAAAATGCATCTCTCTCAATAAAAGTAACTAGACAATCATTCAACATTTGGTCGCTCATACTGTTGCGCAACTTGTTCTTGACGTAGTTCATGCCCGAGAATACTCTTTCTACACATGAAGTCGTCACCAGAAGAATTAATGCAAACTTCAAAAGCTTGTAGATCGGTTGATAAGCAATATGTTTACTAGTTTCAACAAGCTTCGTGGAGAGATGATCAAGATCCTTCAAATCAAAAAATCTCTCATCGCTTCTCATGTTGGCAATGAAGTTGTCGAGCTTAAAATTTAAATTAAACATCTCCAAACTTGAAAAATCATTAGGATAAAACTCCGCAAGTCTTATCACTTTTTGCTTGTCAAAACCATCAAACGAGTTAATTGGATTTAAGCAAGTCATACAATGAAGCAACTCCATGCTCACTTCATCAAACCGATTGTTAAGCTCTTGTAGTTGTAGATCGACGACTTTTAAGAATATTTATACTCGATAATGATGCGAATTTGTGTAGTCTTCAACAAACCGTCTTGATCTTCCTCGAGGTATATACTGATCATCCATATTGGGAATATGAATCTTATGTTTGCCGCAATAAAACAAGATCTTATTTAATAATGTGTCTCATCAATCACCTCTTAAGGTTTTTAACTGTTTTTTGTCAAATTAACAAAAGACATTGCATTAATAATATCTTGATACTTTTTTTGAAGAGCTAGATTTAACTCATGAGTGTACCCAAATATAATGGTCATTACGTGAAGCATCAACACAGTTAAATGATTCCAATGCAAACAACACACCCTGAGCCTTACTCGATCATTTGTTTCACTCTTCCCAATTGTCAAAAGTGTAGCGACCATATCAGGATATAATGAAATAATATGCATTAATATTCTAAGATGTGATCCCCAACGAGTGTCTCCAGGCCGACTCAAACGAAGCTCTTGATTCAAATCTGATCAAGTTTTCAATTCATCATCTTCTAGTGCCCTGAAAACCTTTTGAACTTGACTTTCTCTAAGCATTTCATGTCGCTTACAAGACACTCCAATCACATTTAATAAAGATGCAATTGCTTCAAAAAACCATTGACAGTCATCATTAATCTTAGCAACCGCAACTTGTGTTAACTGAAGTTGATGAGCAAACCAATGAATGTAGTATGCACATGAATTTTTCCTCAAAATTAAACTTTTAAGACCATTTATCTCACCACTCATATTACTTGCCCCATCATATATTTGCTCACAAATTTTAGATAAGTTCAATGAATGCTCCATTAGCAAAGATTCAATTCCAGATTTAAGTGACAATGCAATTGTCTCCTGAACATGCACAATACCAAGAAATCGCTCTATTAACCTCCCTTTTTTGTCCACATAACGCAAACAAATAACCAGTTGCTCTCTATGTGACACATCTCTAGATTCATCGGCTAGAATAGAAAAGTAACCATCAACAAGCTCTTGCATAATAATCTGGGTTGTTTTCTTTGCACAAGCATTAATTATATCTTTTTGGATTGATGGAGCAATCAACTGATTGTTTTTCGGGGCATTTTTAAAGACATGTTTACCAATTTTTTCATCAATATCCGCCAGCCACGCAGAAGTTCAAGAAAATTTCCCTTGTTAAGTGAATCTTGGCTCTCATAATGACCACGCAAGGACAAACCTTGACACAAGAGAAATCTTAAACATTTAAGAGAAGCAACTAAGTGTGTTCTATGCTCACACTTACTAGCGTCTGATTGTTTATCAAGAGCAACAATGATAGTCTTCTTGGGTTCTTTTAGAGCTTGAAATTTTTGTAATGCTAGTTGATGAGCACTATTAATCTTTCCTACATATTTTTGAAATCCTTCAGGTTTGTTCCATGACTTATATCCTCCACTAGTGACAAAAGCATCACCCCCAACAGCAGTAGTTGCAGCATCATTCTTGAACAAATAACACACAAAACAAAATGCAGCATCCTTTGCAACACTATACTCAAGCCAATCATACATATCAAACCAAGCAGCAACAAATCGACGATCCCGATCTCCCATTTTTCTCTGAGGAAAAGAATAACCTTTTGGTTGGCATGGACCTCTTAAAATAAATGTTTTCCTCACCGCCTCTTGATCTTTTAACGGAAAGATAGATATATTTTTTCTTAAACCTTGATCATGTGGAAGCAACTCCACATCATATTCACAATCCATAACAATATCTTGAGTTGGCACAGGGGGACACGTTTATAATATCTTTGGATGGAGAAGGGGCAATCTCCTCATTTTCACTCTCTTGCGGTGATGGCAAATGAGACTCTTTAGATTTTAACTTCTTTTGAAACATAGACGCAATGAGACTAGTTCTCTTCTTCGGACCCTCCATTTTCACTTCTAGATCAATTTATAGAATAACATTAAAAATTTGCAAGATTATTGAATAAAAGGGTAGGTCGCTGGCTTTTTCAGACTGAAGTTCTTCCCTGCAACTTGCGGTTTATATACTTGCGACTTATATAATAGACTGCTGTTTATATATAAACCGCAGTCTATTCTACCTGAACCCTAGTATAGACTGCGGTTTATATATAAGCCGCAGTGTATTCTACCTGAACCCTAGAATAGACTGCGATTTATATATAACCGTAGTCTATTCTAGGGAAATACAACCCGCCTGTAGCAAACCGCGATTATTTGGATCCGGGCACGTGCCCGGGTGTGCCCATACATGGGTCCGCCCCTGTGCACATAGGTGAAGTCTGTGTTTGGGAAGCATTAAACAGGCGGAACAACGGAACCGGGAACCGGCTAACCCTAAATCGCTGTTCAAAAAAAAAATGTGGGGGGCACCGGTCTGGGCGAACCGAGTCTAATCAAACTTTCCAAAAAATTTGGAAGGAGAACGTGTCCTTGTGGCCCCCCTGTAAATCCGCCCATGGCCTTAGCATGTGCTTCCTTATAAAAACAGTAGCCTTTGAAGAACCCGGAAGCATACAATATATAGTGTCTAAAGCTTGATCTTCACAATAAATAAATTGTTAGTACAACAAATGTAAATCAAGCACGTTGTATGAATCCAACCAAGGATTTATTTAGATCTCATAAATATAAATGTAAACTGAAATTTGATATTTATTACCTTGAAGATGTAGATCGAGAAAGATGAAAAGACACCTCTGTTCATTTCAAACCCCTCAATTAAATATCTTTTCATCCTCAAAATACCTGACTTGAATTTTTCCCCAAAACGTAAAGGGGACGGTTGCTTCTCTCTCTGAAAAGTGAAGGTGCTATTGGCCTGATCATAATCAAATTTCATCCAAGGTAGTGGATGTAATGACCCAAATCTTAACATACATTAAAATAAAATTATTCATTAAAGCTCCTATAAAGAGAGAAAAATCTGTGTTACGAGTTAAGAAATGTTCATGTTCATGTGACGCAATCGTGTTAATCTATGATTTTGAATGAGATGAAAATATAAATGAAAAGGATTCATTTTGTATGCGAATAATTCAGTCGAAATGCAAACACATAAATGAGTTATAAAGAAAAAAGAAATGAATTAGAATGAAGTAAATTGGTGTGCAAATAATTGAGTGGATAAGGAATTGAAATCTCATGAAATTTGGTGTGCTAATTGTACAACCCTGTGTTCGCCACAAGGGCCCATCCGTCTAGGCGAGCGAGCCAGGTGGGCCAGCCCGCCATCCGGCTAGACGAGCGAGCCAGGGGGCCAACACGCGCTAGAACAGTGGGAGGGCGAGTCCAGATGGCTGTCTCGCTCTCTCCAAGACAAGGCAAGCGAGCTGCGCAAGCCAGCCCATCCGGCCCGCGCCTGCGTAGGCGACCTTGTCGCCGGCCCGCCTCTATATAGGGTAGGCGAGCCTTGGCGGTCCGGCTCGCGCTCGCCTAGAGATAGAAGGCGAGCCGCGGTAGCCGGGCCGCGTCCTCCCAGTAGGTTGGCGAGTTGACCCCGTGTCCAAGAAACTCGCCCTGTGGGGTCCAGAGGAAGGATTACCTGGATGCCCTCGCTGGGGGTGCATATAGCTTTCCAGAACAACGGAGTTACGCTGTTGGCAGACCACTTTTGACTTCATATAGCCGTTTTGAACAGCGGAGGTTGGTTGTTGGCAGACCATTTTCAGAAAACTATAAATAGACTCAAGGGGGTATCTCAGAAGGCATGCTTGCTTGTGCCCCGGTCTTCTTGCGCTTTCTGAGGTATCCTTAACTCGGCTTTTGGCTAGGGAGGGGAAGCGCTCTAAGATCTTTCGGGTGTGTGGTGGGTCCTCCACGCCGAGCCCTTGGGTCCGTTCCCTGTTCTTTTTTCCTTAGTTGTTTGGCCCGTGAGAGAGAAGAAAGTGTGTGATCACCCCTTCTCCAAGGGTGAACTCCACCAAGACTGAGTTTTCGGTTTCAACATTTTGGTGCGGTGAGCGTGGAGCGTGGTCAGCACAGAAAATCTTCAGCAAGCTCGATGACTGGAGGAGAAGGGCAAGGTTCGGACAGGGCCGACTCGCCACCCCCTCCCCCTCTCTCCACGGTGGGGATGTTCGAGGAGCTCAGGAAGGAGGTGCTCGGCCTCGTCAGGTTTGCACTCGGTGCGCGTGGTAAGAGCTCGACGTCAGCTGTTCCAATCGCCGCCGCCCCGGCTCTGGGCTAGGATGCCCCGGTTCGGCGAGTTGGGAAGGAGATTGTAGAGGAGGGGAGTGGGCACGACCTCCCCAGGCGAGTGCTCTTCCCCGGGTCGGCGAGTGGAGGCCGGTTCGGAGAGATGGGGGTACGAGATCCTCCGGCTCTCCCAGCAGGGGGAGGCAGCCCCTTCAGCGAGTTGGTTTCTTCTACCCCAGTTTCAAAGGGGTTTAGGGAACCAGAGATGTCCTACTACACTGGGAGGTACGACCCGATCCAGCACATCCAGTGGTTCAAGGATGTGGTTTCGATAAGGCCGATGTCAAATGCATTCAAATGCAGACTCTTCGCCACACCCTCAAGGAGAAGGAAAGAGAGTGGTTCTAACAGCTACTGACCAACTCTATCTACTGCTTCGAGGACCTGTGCCGGGGGTTTATGTTGAGGTTCACCACTTCCAAGAAGAGGAAGAAGGAGTCGGAGTCCCTGTTCCATATCAAGCAGGGGGTGAACGAGACCTTGGGGAGCTACGTGGACCGGTTCCACGAGGAGGTTACCCAGGTCCAGGAGATGTCAGGGCACTCCCTGATAATTGACTTCACCTTGGAGCTACATCAGGGTTTCTTCAGGACCGAGCTGAAGAGGGTGCCCCCTCACTCCTACGAGGAGCTGATAGAGATGACAATAAGAGAAGTCGGCTGGGAGGCGTCAAACCCCGAGTTCGCGAAGAAGCTGGCCAGGTGGACCACTGAGGAGGAGAAGGGGCCAGGAGGTGGCCGAGTTAAGGAGGTAAGGAGAGCTGAACCTTGCAGCGGGAACAATAGCAGTAGTTGCAGTCGAGGTGGGGGCGCCAGGAGCCGAATTATCGGCTCGGCTAGAGACAGTAGGAGTGGCAGGATCAGGGCCAGTGGATGGGTTTCTACGGAGGAGACAATCACCAGGGAGTCCAGGGTCATTTACACCCTCCAGGATGGAGGCAAGGCTATAGGCCTCCTCTCCCCGATCAACATCAGGCTATGACAATAGCCATGCAGAGGAGGGGTCAGCAAAGAAGGAGGAGGGAAGTTAGGGTGGAGCTACCCTATTGTGACTTCCACAAGGAGGAGGGCCACGCTACGACCACGTGCCCAGAGTTCCTCTAGATGAGAGGAAATAGGGAGCAGCAATAACAACAAGACCGTCGGGAGGTGCGGATCGAGGAAGTCCTACCTCGGGCAGAGGAGGATAGATATGAGGACTGGGCGGATGTTGGGGCCCGAGGTGGGATCAAAGTGATCCATGGGGGTGGGAGTTGAGGCTTCCCAGAAGGCAAGCCTCCACACCATATATCGAAGGAGCGTCGACTCCACATCCCAGACCCCACCCCCGGAGGAGAAGATCACCTTCTCTAGGTAAGACATGCAGGATCATGAGGATCGCTTCTGCGACGTGTTGATCATCCAAATCGCGGTCGAAAGTTTAACCGTCTCCCGGATCCTCATCAACAACGACATCTCGATCAACGCCATCTTCAATAAAACATTTGATGCGTTGAAGGTGGAGGCCAAGAGGGTGTTGGCCTCGGATGTGCCTTTATTTGGATTCTCTGGGGAGAGGAAGGAGGTTGAAGAAGGAGTGGGGCTCCATATCACTCTAGGGGGGGCAGTCCAGGAACTACAGGTCTGTCATTATAGATGCCCCCAATAGTTACAACGCCATCTTCAGACGGCCTCTCATCAGTGCCTTCCGCTGCGTCCCCTCATCCTTCAACTAAGTCCTAATGTTCCACATCGAGGGGATCCAGGTTCAAGTCCGAGGAGACCCCAAGGTGGCAAGGGAGTGCTACATCACCGCAGAGAACTCCATTTCTTGGCAGGAGGGGGCTGAGGAGATGGAACAGAGGATGGAGGAGGCGGAGCAGGAGGCAGGCAGAGTGGAGATGGAGGTGGAGAGCCGTACCCAGGTGGAGGTGATGGAGGGAGTTTTGGAGGAGTTGGCCGAGACAATGGCCGTGTAGGAGGCTGAGGAGGAGGTCCTTGTTACAGGAGAGGGGGATGTCGGAGAATGGGGAGAGCAGTCTCGTCTAGAAGCTGTAGAAGAGGTGGTGGAGATGGAGGTCCTCACCCTTGGAAGAAAGGTGGAGAAGGTGCGCATCAGCGGGGGGCGTACCCCGGTGGACCAGGAGAGGATGCTGGCATGCATCCAGAAGAATATGGACATCTTCGTGTGGAGCGCCGCGGAGATGTCGAGGATCGATGTAGATGTCGCCTGCCATCGCCTCAACTTGGACCCAGAAGCTCGCCCCATCCAACAGAAGAAGAGGTCCATCACAGACAAGCTGGCCGAGCCCATCAGCGAAGAGTTGGCCAAGCTCCTGAAGGCTTGCATTGTATCCGAAATCCAATACCCAGGCTGGGTCTCCAATGTAGTAATGGTAAAAAAAAGAGACGACCGGTGGAGAATGTGTGTTGATTTCTCTTTGCTTAATAAATCATGTCCTAAAGATTGTTACCCTTTGCCTCGAATCGACGCGCTGGTTGACTCGGTCGTCGATTTTCCTATGATGAGTTTCTTAAATTCTTTTTAGGTTATCATCAAATTAGGACGCACCCCCCTATGTAAAAGATATTTCCTTCATCACTGGAGATGGGTGCTACTGCTACAAGATGATGCCCATTGGGTTGAAAAATGCAGGGGCAACATATCAAAAGATGATAGATCGGGTCTTCCAGGAATAGAAGGGTAGGAATTGTAACACCCCCATACGTCGTATGGTATATAACAGAAGGTCTAGCTGGAACCCGATGCCATATACCATAGACAGTTGGAAGGGTTACAGAATAATACCAAAAAATAAACTATTCGTCCTAAGACAGAGCATTCTAGCGGAAGCTTTTAAACAGTTTAAGAGAACCCAGAATTTGCACAACAACGATATGAATGTCCACTATACAACAGGAATGAAATACATCAAATACACAAAAGAGTACATGGCCTTAAGGCCTTACAAATATTCACTTGACAATATAATGTTTTACATACATCGGCTCACAGGCCGGCCACACATGACAAAAGTAAAACAACAGTTCTCTTGGCCTTCGAGGGCCAGCTCAGCAACTTGGGCTTCAGCCCGCTACTTGGCGCTTGGTTCCGCAGTACCAGCAAACAACTTTCCACCACACGGTGGCAAAAAAAGAAACAGTCATCTAAAGCTGATCAAATTATAACGACCCCGCCCCTTACTCGGGACGGCGGTGCTCCTTCCCTGCATAACATTAACCAAACTAAATAGTAAAGTGCAAATATATATTTCGCCAAAGGTGTAGGCTCGCTCGGCCAAACACCCCATTCACTCAGGGCACATTCTCGGTGAATCTGGTCAATTCCGTGGCTTCACCACCACCCTCAGGATGGCAAACATTGTGAGCATTTTTGAGTCTTTCTGACCTCAGTCCAAGACTCCCGACTATGCAACCGGCCAATTCCACTTTAGGGCCTCGAGAACCGAACCACAAAGCCCAGGTCTGTTTCCACTCCCCCGTTGCTCACGCTGCCTAGTCACTTTAAGACGTACGCGCGGGACAAGCTTCAACCGGATCCTAAAACATTTCAAAACATCACATAACCTAGGTATGTTCAAGGCTGGCTCCCCGGCCGCCAAGTTAGCAGAACTACGATTCTGCCCAGTTTTTCGGGTGCACCTTGGAGTTAATCCCCAAGGATCCCTGCTGCAATCTACCACGTAGAAATCCTAAAACAACGCACGGAGTCTTCTCCGGCTATTCATGCAATGCAACATCACTGATCCAGAAAAACACGTCCTGGTAGGCTTTACAAACAATGTCTATACCCGTACTTCGATTCCGGACTCTAAACAAGAGGGACTTCACATATCTACCCCAAGGAACACCGCAAACTCACCGCAAACTCGCGGGAGAGGGTATTCCTATGCAAAGGCAGAATAGCTTCACATGCTCAAGTTTAGAATCATTACACTTGAAGTCTGCTAAGGCGCAATGAAAAACTAGCCGGATGAAAGGCTTCGCAAGGGAATTCTCTCCACGGATCTGGTCTCGGTTCTCACTTTCGTGCTCCAATGCTCCGCCGGCGGTCGAATTCCTCCCTTCCTTCTTTCTTGCTCTCTCCTCTCTCTAACTTCTTAGAAAGAGAGAGTTTCGGATGAAATGAGGAATTAAATCTCTAATCTCAGACTAAACATAAGTAGGAACTCATCTGGGCCGTTAGATCTTATTTAAAGAAAATGAACAGCTAATATTAGCCTTAAATTCCTTAATCCTGTGTCAAACACGGCTTTGCACACGGCCGTGTCCCAGGCCATGTGCCTCGATCCAGCCACGAATATCGAGCACAAAAAAGGACACGGGTTGGGACACGTACGTGCCCCAACCTGACACGCCCGTGACCAGGGGTCGTGTCACAAATAACCGCCACGCCAACCGTCATGTCGCTTGGTGGACATGGGTGGCGACACGCCCATTTAAGACGTGACACACCCGTGTCAGACGTGACACGCCCGTGTCAACCAGTACATGCCCGTGTTCCGGGCCATGTCCCTCAGTCGACACAGGACCAAACTTCCAGAGGAGTACACGGCCATGTGACACGCCCGTGTCACATGCCGTGTGCCTGACACGCCCTGTGACACGCCCGTGTCATAGGCCGTGTTCGAGCACTAAACGCTCGTCGACCTCAACTCGACTACCCGAGCATGACACACCCTGTGACACGCCCATATCACATGCTATGTTCACTCTTCCTAGACACGAACTTGGCTCAAAACACCGTCTGATTCACTTCTTAGTTTCGGGGCATTACAAATCTCCCCCCTTAAAGAATTTCGTCCACGAAATTATGTAAAAGTACATAAAATAACTTAAAGATTACCTGCGTGGAATAATACATGGTATGCTTCCAACATAGTCTGCTCTCATTCCTAAGAAATCTCCTCACGTCTGCAGCTATCCCATCGAACTTTAACCATTCGAATTTCCTTATTGCGGAGCCGTTTGACTTCAAAGTCTTCAATGCAAACTGGCTTGACCTTGGTCATCAACCCATTATCAATCGGCACTTGATCGATCGCAACAACCTGAGAAGGCTCTTGTACTACCTTCCGCAATACCGAAACGTGGAATACATCGTGTAGCCCACTGAATTCCACCGAGAACTTCAATCGATACGCTGCTTCGCCAATCCGCTCTAGGATCTCAAACGGTCCAAGGTATCTCGGACTCAGCTTCTTCAAGCGTCGAATCTGCGTGATACCCTTAAATGGCTTGATTTTCAAGTACACTTAATTGCCAACGCTGAACTCCACATTCCTATGCTTGGCATTATAGTATTTTGCCTGTCTGTCCTGGGCGATCTTTAACCGTTCCTGAATCGTACGTACCATTGAAGTGACATCTTCCACTTCCTTACATTTATATAACCTTGATTCGCCTGTCTCCAATCAAGATAACGGTGTGCGATACCTTCTCCCATACAGGGCCTCTAAAGGCGTTATACCAATACTCGCTTGAAAACTGTTATTGTAAGCAAACTCTACCATGTACAGGTGATCTTCCCACTGCTTTCAGAAATCTAAGACGCACATGCGAAGCATGTCCTCCATCGTCCTGTTGACCCTTTCAGTCTGACCATCCGTCTACGGATGAAAGGCTGTGCTGAAACTCAGCTTAGTTCCCAACAACTTATGCACCAGCCTCCAGTCATTTGACGTGAAGCATCCGTCTCGGTCACTAACAATACTGCGTGAAACACCATGCAACCGTACAATATTATCCACATAGAGCTTGGCTAACTTTTCCACTAGATCTTCCTTCCTATTCGGGATGAATTGCGACACCTTTGTCAATCTATCTACGACCACCCAGATGGCGTAATTTCCCCTTTGCTACCTTGGCAAACCATGCACAAAATCCATGGAAATGTCGTAGAACTTCCATTCCGGGATAGACAAGGACTTCAAGAAACCTCCGGGCTTTTGGAACTCCGCCTTCACCAGGGCACAAGTTTGGCACTTCGCCACATAAAGTGTTACATCCTTCTTCAACCCTGGCCACCAAAACAACTTCCTCATATCCCTATACATCTTCGTGCTCCCCGGGTGGATTGAGTACTTGGTATGATGAGCCTCATACATCAACTTCTCCCGAAGGTTATCCGCACTTGGGATGCACAGACGACCGTCCTACCTTAACAGTCCATCTTCAACCGCAAATTGGGAATTTGACCCATCCAACGATTCATCCAAGATTTGCTTCATACTTCTATCCTGAAGCAAAGCCCGCCGAATCCTATCAGCTAGGTCATACTACACCTCCGTCCAACATAATATTGCCTCGACACTAGCCTGCTTGTCAATGCACGAGATCTCCAAAGCCTCTAAATCACGGACCAAACTCTTATCATGCACCGCCAACCAGTTGGCTTGTGCAGGTTCCCTACGACTCAACGCATCCGCCACTGCATTTCCTTTCCCGAGCACATAATGTATTTTGAATGTGTAGTCCCCTAGGAACTCCAACCACCTCCGCTGCCTCATGTTCAGGTCCTTCTGATCTAGCAAATACTTCAGGATTTTATGATCGGTGTAGATATCGGCTTTCACACCGTAAAGATAGTGCCTCCACAGCTTTAGAGCAAATATCACGACCACTAGCTCCAAATCATGGACCGGATAATTTCTCTCATGAACCTTCAACTGTCGTGATCCATAGGCTATTATGCTCCTATGCTGTAGTAGAACACAACCCAAACCACTGCCCGAAGCATCACTATAAATTTCAAACCCTTTAGACCCACTCGACGAACGCAAAATAGGCGTCGTGACCAACCGCCTCTTCAATTCTTCAAAAGCCTGTCCGCACTCCAATGTCCATACAAACTTTTGATCCTTTCTTGTCAGCATCGTGAGTGGTAGGGCTATCCGCGTTAAGTTATCTACGAAGCGCCTATAGTAGCCGACAAGCCCCAGAAAGCTCCGGACTTCCGCCACCATAGTCAACACTAGCCACTCCTGAATCGCCGCTATCTTCGCTAGATCCACCATTATGCCTTCACCACTAACAATATGACCAAGGAATGTGATTGAGGATAACCAAAACTCACACTTGGAGAACTTAGCATACAACTGATTCTTCCTCAACGTCTCCAATACCATATGCAGATGTTTGTAGTGATCATCCTCACATCGCGAGTACACCAAGATGTCGTCGATAAATACTATCACGAAATGGTCCAGGTACTCTCTGAACGTCCTGTTCATCAAATCCATAAACACGTATGGCGCATTGGTTAACCCAAACGGCATGACCGTAAACTCGTAATGCCCAAAACGCGTGATGAATGCTGTCTTTGGGATGTTACTTTCTCTTATCCTTAGTTGGTAGAATCCGGATTTCAGATCTAGTTTAGAATATACCGTTGACCCAACCAACTGATCAAATAGATCGTCAATCCTTGGGATCGGATACTTATTCTTTTCTATAAGCTTGTTCAACTCCCGATAGTCAATACAGAGTCGCAAGCTCCCATCTTTCTTCTTAACGAAGAGTACCGGTGCGCTCCAAGGTGACGAACCTGGACGCACATACCCTTGCTCTAACAATTCTTGTAGTTGCACCTTCAACTCCGCCATCTCCTTAGGCGCTATCCGATACGGAGAACGTGACACCGGTTTGGCACCCGGCACCAGCTCAATTGTAAAATCAATCTCTCGCTGAGGAAGGGCTCCCGGGAGATCGTCAGGGAATACATCAGGATACTCGGACACAACTGCAATACTGTCAAGACTAGGTTTAGGCGTTGAAGCATGCACTAATGCGATAAACAGTTCTGCTCCAGACCGAACTGCCTTAATTACCTGAAATACCGACATCAAAATCTTGCTCGACCCTTTCATGCCTGCAAATGTAGTCTCCCGATCAATATTCAGTCCTAACTTAACCTCCTTTCGGTTACAATCAATGCATGCTCTCTGCTCCGAGAGCCAATCCATTCCAAAGATTACATCGAACTCCACTAACGGCAGCACCGACGCTTGCAAAACAAACTCCTGATCCCCGATCTGAATCTTTACCACACAGACTCTATCCGCGCACATTGAGCACCCATTAGGCAACAACACATCCAACCTGTCATTTTCCATCGAGGCAGGAACTCCGATGTGCGATACAAATCTTTCGGACAAGAAAGAATGCGAAGCTCCCGTATCAAACAAGGCTCTTGCTGGACTATCGAAAACTAACACAAAGCCTAGCACCAAGATTTATAAGCTAACATGTAAAAAGGTAACGACTACAAAAGCTAAATAGTAAATATTTAACTCATACCTGTCACCACGTCAGCTTGCTTAATGACCTCTTGCATACCAAGGTTGTAAACTCTAGGCTGGGCTGGAGAATGGTGGGATGAGGTCGACTCCGCCGCCTTCCCCTTTTCCTCATAAGCTGCTCCAGTCCTCTTCTCGGACTTTGCACGTCCGCTCCGACACTCACGTGCAAAATTCCCCACCTTTCCACAGTTGTAGCACGCTCCTGGGACTCGACTTGAGATTGCCCCCGTCGCACCAGACGAAGGGGCTGAACTTGAAGTCTTCTGCTTCTTGTTCCATCTGCGGAAACCAGACTTTGAACTCGGTATTTTGAACTCTGACCTCTTTTCCCCTGACTCCTTCTTCTCTTGAACTTTCTTCGCGACCCTTTCTAGTGACCGAGCCGTATTTACCAAGGCTAGGAAGCCCTGTGCCATAGGCCCAACGAGGAGTAGTTGTAGGTCGCCCCGTAGGCCCTCATAAAATCGGTTTGTCTTCCGCTCTTCTTCAGTAAACATAGCACCAGCATAACGACCTAACCGAGTAAACTCGTGGAGATACTCATCCACGCTACTCGCTCCCTGAGTAAATCCAAAGTACTTATTCTCCATCTCAAGCTTCTGGGCAGAAGGTAGGTATCTGGCCAAGAACAACCTTGAGAATTCCTCCATCGGTACTTCGGCAAGTTGCCTTCCTACTAAGAGATGAACCTCCAACTCATCCCACCACATCCTTGCCTCACCAGCCAATAGGAAGGTCGCTATTGTGGTCTTCTGCAACTCCGCAGTTTCTGTGGCGGTCATGACCCTCTTCATCGTAGAGAGCCAATCCTTAGCTTGAGTTGGCGTTCCCATCCCGTCGAACACTGGAGGATTAAAGCTCATCACATGCTTGAGCTGTTTCTCCGTGGCTCTCCTTGGTTCTACCGGATCAACTGCTACGCGTTCTACCACTTTAATCGGTTCTTGCTCATTAGCAGGTGGTGTGGGCAACACTTGTTGGGCATTGATCATAGTAATGGCTACTTCAGCCACCAATTTGATGGTTTCTGCTGAAGGAGGTGTTGTAGGAACGTCACTTGGTGCACTACTTTCTGCCGATTGCGGACGTTCCGATTGCACAGCACCGCTCCTAGGAACCTATAATAGCATAAGCCCTTGATTAGGCGACACACAAATTGTTAAAAGCAATCACTGGAACACTCAGGTTCCTCAAAACAAGTGTATTTTTTCATTCCTAAGTGGACATTCATGGGTTCTTTTATGTTATAACGATGACGCACATACATGTGCTCACCACCCCTTAAAAGAATTCGCCCACGAATTCAAATACAGACGGTCGACACCTAGTATGATACCAAATTGTAACACCCCCCATCCGTCGTATGGCATATAACAGAAGATCTAGCTGGAACCCGACGCCATATACCACGGACAGTTGGAAGGGTTACAGAATAATACCAAAAACTCAACTACTCGTCCTAACACAGAGCATTCTAGCGGAAGCTTTTAAACAGTTTAAGAGAACCCAGAATTTACACAACAACAGCATGAATGTCCAATAGACACAAGGAATGAAATACATCCAATACACAAAAGAGTACATGGCCTTAAGGACTTACAAATGTTCACTTGACAATATAATGTTTTACATACATCGGCTCACAGGCCGGCCACACATGACAAAAGTAAAATAACGGTTCGCTTGGTCTTCGAGGGCCAGCTCAGCAACTTGGGCTTCAGCCCGCTACTTGGCGCTTGGTTCCGCAGCACCTACAAGCAACATTCCACCGCACGGTGGCAAACAAAGCAACGGTCAGTTAAAGCTGACCAAATTATAACGACCCCACCCCTTACTCGGGACGGCGGTGCTCCTTCCCTGCATAACATTATCCCAGCTAAATAGTAAAGAGCAAATATATATTTCGCCACAGGTGTAGGCTCGCTCGCCCAAATACCCCGTGCACTCAGGGAACATTCTCGGTGAATCCGGTCAATTCCATGGCTTCACCACCACCCTTAGGATGGCAAAAATTGTGAGCATTTTTGAATCTTTCCGACCGCAGTCCAATACTCCTGACTATGCCAACGACCAGTTCCACTTTAGGGCCTCTAGCACCGAACCGCAAAGCCCAGGTCCATTTCTACCCGCCTGTTGCTCACGCTGCCTAGTCACTTTAAGACGTACACGTGGGCCAAGCTTCACCGGGATCCTAAAACATTTCAAAACATCACATAACCCAGTTATGTTGAAGGCTGGCTCCTCGACCGCCAAGTTAGTAGAACTACGATTCCGCCCAGTTTCTGGGTGCGCCTTGGAGTTAATCCCCAAGGATCCCTACTGCAATCTACCACGTAGAAACCCGAAAACAATGCACGGAGTCTTCTCCGGCTATTCATGCAATGCAACATCACCGATCCAGACAAACACGTCTGGGTAGGCTTCACACACAATGCATATGCCCGTACTTCGATTCCGGACTCTAAACAAGGGAGACTTAACATATCTACCCCAAGGAACACCATAATCTCATCGCACACTCGCGAGAGAGGGTTTTCCTATGCAAAGGAAGAAGAGCTTCACATGCTTAAGTTGAGAATCGTTACACTTGAAGTCTGCTTAGGTGCCATGAAAAACTAGTCGGATAAAAGGCTTCGCAAGGGAATTCTCTCCACAAATCTGGCCTCAGTTCTCACTTTCGTGCTCCAATGCTCCGCCGGCAGCCGGATTCCTCCCTTCCTTCTTCCTTGCTCTCTCCTCTCTCTAACTTCTTAGAAAGAGAGAGTTTAGGATGAAATGAGGAATTAAACCTCAAATCTCGGTCTAAACACAAGCAGGAACTCATCTGGGCCATTAGATCTTATTTAAAGAAAACGAACGGCTCAGATTAGCCTTAAATTTCTTAATCCTAGGCCGAACACGGCTTTGCACACGGCCGTGTCCCAGGCTGTGTGCCTCTATCCAACCACAAATATCGAGTACAAAAAAGGACACAGGTTGGGACACGCCCGTATCCCAACCTGACACGTGCGTGTCGGGTCCTCGACGCGCTTGTGACTAGGGGCCATGTCACAAATAACCGCCATGCCAACCGTCAAGTCGCTTGGTGGACACAGGTGGCGATAGGCCTGTGTCAGACATGACATGCCCGTGTCAACAAGTACACACCCATGTTCTGGGCCATGTCCGTCAATCGATACAGGACCAAACTTCTAGGGGAGTACACCTCCATGTGATACGCCCGTGTCACATGTCGTGTGCCTAACACGCCATGTGACATGCCCATGTCACAGGCTGTGTTTGAGCACTCAACGCTCGTTGACCTCAACTCGACTACCCGAGCACGACACGCCCTGTGACACGCCCGTGTCACACCCATGTCAGATGCCGTGTTCACCCTTCCTAGACACGAACTTGGCTCAAAACACTGTCCGATTCACTTCTGAGTTTCGGGGCATTACAGGAATATTGAGGTGTGTGTGGATGACCTGATGATCAAGAGCCGAAGGATGGACTACCACCTCTAAGATCTAGAAGAGACCTTCGACACCTTGCAAAAATACAAGATGAGGCTGAACCCCTTGAAATGTGTTTTCGGGGCCAACAGGGGTAAGTTCTTGGGCCATCTTCTCACACCCACGAGGGTGGAGCCAAATCCTGACAAGGTCAAGGTGATCATGGAGTTGGGGTCGCCTCAGAATGCTAAGGAGGTGCAGCGGCTGACAGGGAAGTTGGCAGGGCTAAGCAGGTTCCTCTCCCAGGCTGGGGAGAAGTAATCTCCCTTCATCAAAGCGTTGAGGGGAGGAAAGAAGTTTGAATGGACTGGGGAATGCAATGAGGCATTCTAGGCCTTGAAGAGGCAGTTAACTCAGGCCCCCTGCTCCAAGGGCCAAAGGAGGGGGAGGACCTGTCTTTGTATCTCGGGGTCGTAACAAAGTCCCTAAGCTCAATCCTGGTTTGGGAAGAGGGGAAGAGGAAGCTTCCCATATACTACATGAGCCGGGTCCTGAGGAAGGCAGAGCTCTGATATCTCATCTTAGAGAAGCTGGCCTTTGCTCTGGTCATCTCGGCTTGGAGGCTCCAACCCTATTTCCAGGCACAATCCATCCGAGTGGTGAATGATCACCCCCTTCGCAACATCTTCGAGGGGGTTGAGCATTCAGGCAGGTTGGCAAAGTGGTCAGTGGTGCTGAGTGATTTTGATATCTCTTTTGTCCTGCACCTCTCGATCAAGGCCTAGGCGATGACCGACTTCCTTACTGATTATGTGGTCGAGGTGGCGGAGGCGGAACTCACCCGCCCGGTCCCTTGGAAGGTGATGGTGGATGGTGCTTCGGGAAAGTATTCCCTAGGGGTAGGGGTGATCTTGGAGAGCCCCCAGGGAACGAAGATTGAGAAAATGGTAGTGGTGCACTTTCCCATCACTAAAAATCAGGCTGAGTATGAGGCCGTGATAGCAAGATTGTGCCTGGCCAGGGAGCTGGGGGTGTAAAATATGGAAGTACTCACTGACTCCATGGTGGTCGCTTCTCAGATCAATGGGGAGTTTGATAAGGGAACCTACCCTCCAATTGTACTTGGCGAAGGTGAAGGGGGTCATCGGCATGTTTCAAACCTTTTCCATCCGACATGTGCCCCGGGAGTAGAATGAGCAAGTGGATCAGCTAGCCAAACATTGTCCCCGGGTGGGGGGAACCATCACTGACCTGTTCTGTCCGTCCATCCAAGAGGGGGAGCTGATGGAGGTGGATCAACACCCCTCATGGATGGACCCTTTTGCAACATTCCTGTCCATATGAGAGTTCTCGGAAGGGATGGATAGGAAGAACTTCAAGCACACATTAGCATATTACCTCATGCGCGATGGGCAATTGTACAGGAAGACTCTCTCGGGGATGTTTTCACGTTACGTGGCCGAGAGGGAGGTCCAGAGGATTCAGGAGGATGTACATTCCGAAAAGTGCAGGAGTCACTCAGGGAGCCGAACCTTGGAGGGGAGGATCGTCTGACAGGGGTATTTCTTGCCGACCATGGGCCATGATGCTGCTGAGTTCGCAAAGAAGTGCCACAAGTACCAGCTATTTGCCCCCCTTCAACTTAAACCAGCCCAGTGGCTCAGGAATATCACGGCCCTCTAGCCCTTCGCCATTTGGGGAATGGATCTGGTAGGACCTTTTCCTCCAGGACAGCAGCAGAGGAGGTTCCTGCTGGTGATGATAGACTATTTATCTAAGTGGTTGGAGGTGAAGGCGCTGGCCAAGGTAACAACTCAGGTGATTAAGAATTTTGTTTGGGGGGAGATCATCTGCCGGCACGGCCTGCCCCAGGCCATAGTCACGGACAATGAGCCTCAATTCACCAGAACCGAGTTCATCAACTTCTGCGGGCATCTCGGGATCGATCTTAGGTTCATGTTGGTCCACCATCCATGGAGCAACGAGTAGGTGGAGGCGGCAAACAAGATCATTGTCAATCTCCTCAAGAAGAAAGTAGAGAATTTGAAGTGTAGCTTGGTGGAACAGCTTCCATCGGTCCTTTTGGCCCTCAGAACCACTCCTAAGACGGCCATAGGGGTGACCCCCTTCAAGCTCTCCCATGGATGCGAGGCAGTGATTCCCATAGATTTCGAGGTCTGAACTCCTCAGGTGGTCAAGGCAGAGGCAGACAGAGAAAAATGACAAGCGGTAAATGAGGAGGAGCTACGACTCTCCCTCGATATGGTGGAGGAGCTGCGTTACCTCTCCGCCATCTAACAGGAAGAAGTGAAAAGAAGAATGGCTATGTACTTTGACAAGCACGTCAGGGTCAAACAATTCATGGAAGGGGATTTGGTCCTAAAGAAGGTGGATGCGGCAGGAAGGTCAGCCGCTGTGGGAAAGCTCAACCCCAACTGGGAAGGCCCGTACATTATTGGGGATGCTCTAAGATCAGGAGGGTACCGTCTCAAGAATGTGGAGGGTGAGACACTAAGTCACACCTAGAGCGGTGATGACTTGAAACGTTTCTATCCATAAAAACATGTATGTACTCTCCTTTAATGAATAAAATTCTTTGATGCCCCACCCCTCTTGCAGGTCAAGCTTTGTGGCAAAATATTTATCAGGCTAAGTCATGGGATGCCTCCGCTGCCAGGCTTCCATCTAGCTGGTGGGGTCGAGGATTGGTTGATCAAAGGCAAGTTATCTCGCTCTGGGGGTTAGGTCCCAGGATGCTCCCACTGTAAGGCTTCCATCTAGCTGGCATGGCAGGGATCCCCGTTAGACGTCATTATAACCCTGGGCATGAGTCCGGTTGATGCTCAACACCCGCTGTCAGGCTCTCACTTAGCTGATTTGGCCGGTGGTAGCACCCGGAGGTTGATCAAATGCATGTTATCTTGCTCTGGGGTTAGGTCCTAGGATGCTCCCGCTGCCAGGCTTCCATCTAGCTGGCAGGGTTGGGATCTCCGTTGGATGTCGTTATGACCCTGGGGCTAAATCCGGTTGATGCTCAACACCCGTCATCAGGCTCTCACCTAGCTGTTTGGGCCGGTGGTAGTGCCCGATTGTTGATCAAAAGTAAGTTTTCTCGCTCTAGGGTTAGGTCCCGGGATGCTCTCGCTATTAGGCTTCCATATAGCTGGCAGGGCCGGGATCCCCATTAGACGTCGTTATGACCCCGAGGCTGAGTCTGGTTGATGCTCAACACCCACCGTCAGGCTCTCACTATTGGAGTTGGTGACCGGGTGGTCTGGCGGACTGTCTTGGCGGGTTGAAGACTGCACGGTCTGGCAGTTTCCCTTCAGCGGTTTGGTTGTTGGGCTGTTACTATCTGGAGTCTGAGCGGTCTAGCGGTTTATAGCAGATGACTTGGAGACATAGCGGTCTAGTGGTCTCCCATGGTGACTTCTCTCTCTCTAGTGGTAGCCGAGCGGTTAGCCCTTCTCATCTAACCGCGCGACTTGTGCGGGTTGTTTTTTGTATAGTCGCTTAGTCCTGTAATTTTTTAGTCCGACATATCTAGTTTGTATTCTCTCCCTTCTCCTCCATTCTATAAAAGGGAGGTCATACCTTTGTAATAGATATAATTTTTGGATAATAAAATTTCTGTTAATCCACTTCTGGTTTGTTCTTGTTCATTTCTAACATGGTATCATAGGACTCGTTCTTTTCTGCCTGATTTGGTTCCTCTTTCTATCTGTGCGGCTTGTTCCTCTCTGGCTGTCTGTTCGCGTGGTCTCTTTTATCTTATTCATGTCGCTGCCCTCTGTGTGTGTGGCCTATTTGTGTGACCTCTGTTCTGCTCGCACGCCCTGTTCGTTTTCCCACCGACTCCTTTCTGTTCGCGTGGTCTTCTCTTCCTTCTGTTCGCGCGGGCTGCTTTCTAGCCGCTCAAATTCTTTACCTCTGCTTAGTTCTGCGGCTTGGTCATGGTTTTTTTCTTGTCGCTGGTGTCTAACACTGTGACCGCTGCAGCTCTCTTTCTCCTAGCCGTCGCGATTTCTCCCTGTTCGCACGGCTTGTCTCCTTACCGCGCGACTTCCTTTTTTTTGCCTATGGCTCTTTCTGATGCTTCTACTGCCACCACTCCTATCGCCAATCTGCCTCCTCCTCTTCCTCCGACTCCTTCCGGGAACCTTGGCACCATTTCCAAGCTTGTCGGCTCCAACTACCCGGATTGGAGTGTCTCCTTCACCTTTCTCCTTCGCTCGCAATGCAAACACCACCATCTCATTGATGACCCTCCTCCTCCCACTTCCCCTCTGTTTGATGACTGGGATGCGAGCGACGCGCTTGTCCGTACTTGGCTCGCTAATAGCCTATCCGATGAATGCCTTACCGTCATCCGTCATGATGAGACAGTCAAGGCAGCTTGGCTTCATCTTGCTGCTCTGTACTCCAAGGGGGCTCAGACGTCCCACATCTATACATTGTATGCGTACCTCTTTATCTTCCTACCTTGTCTCCTGTTGTTTCCTACTAACAGGGTTAGGCTCTCGGGGCTGATATTCTTCAGAATCACCCCTTTTCTGCGGATTTGGCTCAATAACACAAGCACTTCCAGGAGCTTCTGGTTGTGTGCTATCTTCTGCGGCTTCCTGATACTTATGATATGATCCACCAGCAAATTTTGGGTGAGGCGAAATCTCCTACCTTAGATACCACCGCTGCCCACATCACCGCTGTCACCTCTCTCCTTTAGCGCCCTCTTCTGCTCGCTCCTCCTCCACCTGACAACTATGCTCACCAAACTCAGCGGAGTGGCTCTAGTAGCCGCAGTCACCAATATGGCGGACATTCTCCTTCCCTCTACCTCTGCTCTCACTGTGGTCACACCGACCATACTATGGATCACTGCTGGATGAAGCATCCCCATCTTCGCCCCTCGGGTGACTCTTCTGCCTCCTCTTCAAAGCCGTCTGCCTTTGTGGTCACATCATCAGGTTGTGCCCACGTGGTGACTCAAGGTAAATGACTTATTGACTCTAGTGCGACTAATTATATGACGGGAAATCCTCAGTGCTTCTCTCTCCTCGAACAACATGATCGGTTGCCACCGGTCCTCATTGCAGACGGTTCTCCCTCCCCGGTTTATGGGTCGGGAGTGGCTCATGTTACTCCGTCTCTTTGCCTAACGGACACTCTCTATGTGCCCAAGTTGCCATGCAATTTATTTTCGGTTACCTCTTTATGCAAGCAGCTTCAGTGCTCTGTGACGTTTACTCCGACTTCTTGTTCTTTTTAGGATCCGAGCTCCCAACAGACGATTGCTATTGGGACTGAGAGCGGCAACCTCTACTTCCTCGACAATGTTTTCGCCTTATCCGCCTTCTCCTCTTCTTGTACGGATCTTCTCTAGTGGCATCTCTGTCTCGGTCATCCTCCTCCACGGTTTCTACATCAGCTTCTGCCCCACCTCCCTCCTTCCAGTACTTCTCTCAACTGCGACGCTTGTCAGCTTGGCAAGCATCACCATTCCTCCTTCCTGCCGAAGCAAGGTCGGGGTTCTACCCGTCCGTTTGATCTAGTCCACTCCGATGTCTGGGGACCTGCTCCTACCCTCACCATTGGTCGGGGTAGTTCTTATTTTGTTACCTTTATTGATGATTTTTCTAGATGTACTTGGGTGTATCTCTTACGAGATCGCTCTGATCTTTTTGAAGTATGACTCTCTTTTTATCAATTAATTAAAACTCAATTTCGTGTTTGTATTAAAACCTTTCGCTCAGATAATGCTAAAGAATATCTGAGTCATGCTTTTACCTCTTTCTGTGTGCAACATGACATTATTCATCAGACTAGCTGTGTTTATACCTCCCAGCTAAATGGGTGGCGGAACGCAAAAACCGTCGCCTCCTCGATGTCGCTCGCACCTTGATGACCCAGATGCATGTTCCTCGCTCCTATTGGTGCTATGTTATTCTCCTTGCTTGCTACCTCATCAATCGCATTCCCTCCAAGGTCCTCCATGGGCATACCCCATTCTCCATTTTCCTCTCCCTCTCCGGATCTTTGGGTTCATTGCCTTTGTGCATGCTCCATCTGCCACTCGTGATAAGCTCTTCCCTCGCTCCACAAAATGTGTCTTTCTGGGGTACTCCACCACTCAGAAAGGCTATTGTTGCTTTGACCCCGTTCTTCGTAAGCAGTTCGTCTTTGTTGACGTCACCTTCTTCAAGAATGCCTCCTACTTCTCGGATGACTCCTCTCTTCTTCCTCCAACTTTTGATACTCCTGCTGTCCCCTTCATCCCCTTGTCTCGTACTGTAGTCTCACCACCTACACTGTCTCTGTCCACTCCTCTCCCTCCACCTCTCTCTCCCTCTTCTCCGCCACCATCTCCCTCCTCTCCGATGTCATCGCCCTCTACTCCTGGGCCAGCTCTCTCCACCACGGATGCTCCGGATGCCAAGGGACATGCCGACCTGGATCTTCCTGTTGCTCTTCGCAAAGGAGTTCAGACGTGTACCCTGCACACCTTGCTGCTGTTGTTTCATATGATCGTTTTACCTCTTCTCGCAGGGCCTTTGCACTGGCTATCTCTGCCACTGCCACACCCCGTTCCTACCAGGAGGCTCTTGTTATTTCTCATTGGAAGACGACCATGGATGAGGAAATATCTACCCTCATTGAGTGGGGTACCTTGACTCTTGTTCCTCCTCCCTTTGGCACAGATGTTGTAGGCTGCCGCTGGGTCTTTGTGGTCAAATTTGGCCCGGACGGCCATGTCGATCGTTATAAAGCCCGCCTTGTTGCTAAGGGCTTTACTCAGACTGAAATACTTGATTTCAAGAGCCTAAATACCTGGAGGGGGGGGGGGGTGAATAGGTTCTAAAATTTTTAAACAAGTTTTATTGGCAAACAGCTAGATAAAAATTCTGCACAGATAATTTAAAACACAGACCACAATTCACAACAAAGCATACACCAGATTTATAGTGTTTCCCTAAGCTATGGGTACATCCACTTTCCACCTTCGCCTATCTAGTAGATAACTAGATTCAACCTAACTTCCTTCCACTGGCTCGGATCCGCAGATCTTACAACACAGAACCAGAATGGTTCTTACAGCTCAGACTTAAACAAATCCTACCTTAGATTCTTCCCAAGAATCCTACCTCAGGCCTCAGCTCTACCTCAGCCTTTATCACTAGGCTTACAACTCAGACTTTTCACAAGTCCTACACCTCAGGCTCTCAGCCATACCCCAGCCTTTATAATTTCAGGCTTACAACTCAGATCTAACAATAGATCCTACAGGAAATTAAATGTTATAAAGATACAGAAAATTCACCCGCAAGATTTCTTTATTGGTGTAGCCTTCTTGATCAGTTCTTGAATGAACTGACCCTTCTGATCCAACCTGACTTAGATTTTCAAAGCTTCTTGATAGAATAAAATAAGGTGGATCTTCACTTGATGTAGAAGATGATCTTCAGTCAGCTTCTTCCTTAAATTCAGAATGAATTCTGAATCTTTCTTATAGACAGCTCTGGATCTGCCTTCGTAAGGGTTATCCCTGTTCTTGTTGAAGAATTCTCTATTGTTTTCATTCTTCTTCTTTTGTTGTGTTCATCCTCTTATTGTTGTCACAGATCTGACTCTTATATAGAGTTTCCCAATTATTACCGACTGATCCGGTTTGTAACAACCTTCTTATAGTTCTGACAGACCGGGTGGTTATGACAGCTGTCGAGTCATTAGTCAAGTCAGTTGATTCGTCAAAGACTTTCCAACTCAGCACATTTCACTCTGCAAACTGCTTCACATGTGTCGACACATATATGATAAGTGTCGACACAAGTCTTCATGATGTCGACACAATATTCAATGTGTCGACTCAGTCAATCTTCTGCTACTCCACACTTCTTCTATTGTATGTGTCGACACAAGTCCAGTGTGTCGACACAAGTCTTCATGTTCTCGACATAACTGCTACAGACAGATGGCGTTGAGTGTATGTCAGACGGCTTTGAGTGTGTGTCGACACAAGTCCTGTGTGTCGACACAAGTTCTTCTGGTCTCGACATAACTGCTGCAGACAGATGGCGTTGAGTGTGTGTCGACAACGTTGAGTGTGTCTAGATGGCGTTAAGTGTGTGTCTACATAAGTCCTGTGTGTCGACACAATTGCTTCTGATCTCGACACAACACTTTGAGAGTCTATGTGTCGACACAAGTCAAGTGTGTCGACACAACTGCTTCCAGTGTCGACATAGCTCCTGTATTAGGTGTCGACACAAATTTTGCCTCAGTTGTCGACACAATTCTGGGTGTTGACACAGCTGCTTCTTTAGGTGTCGACTCAGTTTGAGTGTCGACACAACTTCTTCATAAGTATCGACTTAGCTTGGGTGTCGACACAACTCCTTCATAAGTGTCGACACTTGTACTTAGAAAATTTTCTTCAAATTCTTGAACCTGCACAATGTAACTCAAACATCTATCAAATACAAATTGATGTATATCATTGACTAAGATGAGGCTTCTCCAAATCTGGTACATATTTTTCAATGTACCCAACAATCTCCCCATATTTGGAGAAGTCATAATCCTTAGTCAAAGATATACATCTCTCATAATAAATCATAATAGAAATAGATGTACATCAATTTCACAGCAGGTTAACATATAATCATTGTAAACAACAAGAATTAATACTAAAACAGATTTCATTTAATTTAGAAAAATGATATGTTTACAAGATTTTTTTTTAGAACAGAAAAACCAAATATTACATTGTTCTTTTACATAAGCTTAGCTATCCTATTACTGACTAGGCTCCTTAATAACAATGCCTTTTCCAGACTTGATCTTAGCCTGCAAAGGAGGTTCAGTATCATCAGCAGGCTTCTTTCCTTTCAGTGCTTTTTTCTTCTGTTCTTCATCCTTTATTCTCTGCCTTTCAAAATAGTGAAATGTCTTTGGGAAGTACTTGCTTGGCTCCTAAGCATTAGCAGGTATTTTCCCAGCCTTAGCCCTTCTTCTGTGTTGAAGAATGCCTTCTTGCCTAGACTGATACTTATTACATTCCTGCTCTGAATACCATTTACCCCTATCATGGGTTTTATCCTTCACAGCTTTCCAGGCAGGCAGTATAATGTTTTTGAAAGTAGGACTCCATTGCTTAAAGTCTGGCTTCAACTCAGCCTGTTCTCTGAACCTCTTTTTGGATAGCTGAGCTTCCTTCTGAGCTTCTATGGAAGCTTCTGACATTTCTACTTTCTCCAGAATAACATTATGTGCCTTTAGTGGAAGACTATATATTTTCTAAACTTCCTCTTGAATCATTTCAAAATTAGCTGGGGGGTAAATCACCGGAGCAACTTCAGGCTGATCTCCTTCAGTATAAGCAGGTTGTATTCCAGACTCAGCTACATTGTCATCATCACATACAGGAGGATATCCAAGAGTTGGTCTGATGCTATTTGATATCCATTTAGCATGATCGGAGCAGGCTTTGACTACTACTCTCTCCCTTTATGACTTCTCTATCAATATGATCCCTCAAATCATCTTTTTGAAATCTGACTTGATTAATAACATAGTCAGTTCCTTCTTTATAATAATCTCTGAATTTTGTCAAGAAATTAGACATATTCTTCTGTGAGGCTTGAAATATGGCCTGAACAACAGCTATATCTTCCTTGATCTGCTTTGAGACTTCAGCTTTGATATCAGTTGTTAGAGCATCAATTTTTGTCAAGATAGCATGATGTGAATCTTTAAGATTCTCATTAATTCTTATTTGATTCTCTAGTACATAACCCTGCTTTACTGCAATATCTTCCGCTTGTACTTTCAGATCCTGCTATTGTTTGGCCAGAATACCACAACATTACCTCCCATATGGAAGGTACCTGCAGAATCAAAACAAACCACACAACACAGAAAATAACACAGGCAATTTATAGTGGTTTCTCGATTTGGGTACGTCCACTTTCCCCCTTTGACCTATCTCCCAACCAGGGACGACTCGGTCACTTCACCAACAGGATTGAAATCCAATCCTTGCACTATCGGAAGGAACCCTTCCACACGTAGGAGTTAACACTCCCACAACACGGGTTGCACCCAACCCTACAACTAGGAACCAAATGTTCCTTTACAATGAAAAAGAAATTGGAGTGTATAAGAAATACAAACGACTTGAAGATCTAGGTGTCCCTTTTCGTTAGACTACTTGTTCTTGTAGGCAACAAAAAGTCCACAACCCTTGATCTTTCTTGGAGAAAATCTCCCCGAGACCGGCGGTGGCAAAGGGCGGCGGCAAGTCCCTCGGTGTTGGCGGCGGCAACTGAAAACAGCAGCGATGCACTAGAGATTCAATCTTCTTAGCGAAGTCGACAAGGTCTTCCAACGGTCACACTAGGATCGATCGTCTCGATCGATTCGGACGGGGATGGATTTCCCTATCTCAAATCAAGAGACAAAAGATCTCTGGTTAGACGCGTGAGACGCTGTGCAAGACTTGGCTTCTGTCACCGGGGATTTGGAGGAGATCGAGATCAGCTACGGTGACCACTACACGAGCGGCGGCGACGGAGGCGGAGCTGGTTCGCGATTTTAGGGTTAGTCGGAGGCTCGGCTTTCGTATTCTGTTTCCGTTAACCACTGTACACAAATACCTTTGTATTTATATAATAGGTCATGGAGATGACCGTTGTGGGCCCCACCAAAGCAAAGACCAAAGTCCGATTCAAATAGCTGCAGGTAACATGGACCGGTCCAGGAATTCGGAAAAATCGCCCAAGGCAAAATCGGCGAGAATCGTAGGTGATTCTTGACGAATCGGCGAGAATCACTTACGATTCTCGCCGAATTCTACTTGGCGAATTCTGGCTGCACAGGTTATAGAGGCCGGGGAGAATCGGCGGGAATCACATTTGATTCTCGCCGAATCGTCGAGAATGCAAAGTCATTCTCGACGAATCGGCGAGAATCACTTAATGATTCTCAACGATTCTGCCTTAGAGAATTTTCTGACTGCGTCGAGACAGCCGGCCCAACCCGGCGAGAATCATCTAGTGATTCTCGACGACTTACACTTAGACGATTCTCGTCTTTCAACCCGTGAGCTGGTCTTTGGCCCATCCTTGCTCCTTGTCTGCTCATGATCTTTCATGACCCTGTGCTTGGAAATAAGTACACTCCAATAGAGAGAGTACACGTAAGTCAACACACTGATCTGCTCAACGAGGGATTATGTTGCACAGACCCGTGTATATTGACCTACTGCACCCTGACATTTGTGTGTACTTAGCAATGAATAGCTGCAAGCACAACTAGAAGAAATTCATCAAATACATAGTGAATTCACCTTAGCTTGTTCAGGGGTTTCATCAAATCAGGTACATTGTGGATACAATACCCAACAATCTCCCCCTATTTGAAGAAGCCTAAACCCTACAAGCTAATGTGAATACAACGGCTTGGAAAAACAGAACTTAAAATAAAAAGTTGAAATTCCATACCGTTATCTTTAGAGCTTGTGGAGCTATCACCTTAGCACCTTAGCCGAGAGGGTAATGGTAATCTCCCCCTTTTTGGCTTCTGCAAATCGGGGACTGAAGCATGAGACACCATGCTCCCCCTCAGTTCTTGTACCTTTGCTTTCACTAAATTCCTAGTAGAGGCTCCCCCTAGACGCATGAGCCTTGAGCTTCTGTAGTCTTCATTCCTCGTAGTTTAGCATCCCCAATTCAGTTTTGAACATACTGAACTTGGCCTCGTCAAGGGGCTTTGTGAAAATGTATGCAATCTGCTTGTTAGTGGGAACATAGCAGAGAGAGATGTCCTTGTTCTCCACGTGCTCCCGAATGAAATGGTAACGCACTTCAATATTCTTCGTTCTGCTGTGTGATACCGGATTGTTGGCAATAGCAATTGCAGTGGAGGAGTCGCAGTACATCGGTACTTCCTTGAATTGGAGATCATAGTCTGCTAACTGATTTCTGATCCATAGAAGTTGTGCGCAATAGCTCCCAGCCGAAATGTACTCAAACTCTGTTGTGGAAGTTGCTACACAATTCTGCTTCTTGCGGTTCCATGAGATAAGCCGTCTTCCGAGGAATTGACACGTCCCGGAAGTGCTTTTCCTGTCATCCCTGCTTCCTCTTCGAGTTCTGACACCGTCACGAGGATCTCCGATGATCTGTTCTCTAGGATGATCCCTCACGTGTCGGAGCTCTAGGAGTCCGGCATCTGGAGCTTTGACATCTTCTCGAGCTTCTCCTTCTTCCGGAAGATTTTCTCCATCCTGCTCGTCAACTTCTCCAGCTGACGTCGAGGTGGAAACCTTGACGTACTTGGGAGTTGCACCTTTAGCAGTCTCATCTAAACTTAGCTGTTCAAGCCTTTCACCGTAGTTAGCATTATCTCTTTTCCCTTAATCTTGTTCCATGGCAAGCCTGGAATATCTTTTGTCTAGGTCCCATCATGTACCTGGGTACCTAGACTATCCTGCAAAAAAGAATTACCTTTCCTTAGGAACCCAATATGTATTGGGTCCTAGGTTCTTGTCAGCATAAAAACACGAGTGCCTTCCCTCAGAAATCCTGTCAGGAAGACTACCTCTGCCCAGAGGAGGTGGAAACGCCCTTGCCCTTGACACAGAGGGGTTATGCCAACAATCTATGACAAAGTGACCCACCTTGCCACAGCACCAACATGTGTAAATGTTGTATCTCCGTTTCTGACCTGACCCGGTGATTGAGGTAGTCAAGGACCTAGTTCTAAACGGGATAGAGCCGGATCTGCTCTCAAAATTGCCTCTTCCATCGTGACACTTGGAAGGGTGGAAGGAAGGCATGTAGTGAGCGTCATGAGGCCTGGGAGGTGGTGCCTTCCTTTCAGTCAGCACCCTTTCAGAGGCCCCATGAGCACTAACTGCATGACTTCTAACCCCCCCTTTTGTATCCTAGGGTGGTGAGAGGAGCATTGAGAGCTGATATTAGCAGATTCATGTAGAGTTGGGGCTGTGGCCGAGAATACAAAGGTTTCAGAACGAGCCTTAGGCATTCTCTCAAGGGTGGCCATGACAGCCCTTGCATTATGGGTGTTTCCACATGAGGGCAGATCACCCTTGCAGTGACCACGGTTGTTCCTGTGATCATACCTGTAGGCATGATGAGTACCTTTCCTTTCTGGAGTGGGGGGGGGGTCTAAATACCGTTTCCCCATTTCTCCATGAATTGATAATTCGGGAGATCCACCCGTTTTCTTCCTTTCTTTTGATAGTATCAACCTTGGAAAAGTTGGATACTATCCTCTTCTCATTCTCTAGACTACTCTCTAGATCTGAGATTTTAGAGTCCTTAACCTTATTGGATGCCAATTGGAGAACCAATAAGATTTTCAGCCGAGCAATCTCCTGAGCTTGCTCCTCAACAATCAGGTTGCTTTTCTGAAGGACACTCTTCAGGGCATCAGGATTTACTGGAGGGCAATCATCCAAAATATTCCTGTCTTCAGGAACATGAGGAAGAGAGGGGTAAGGTGAAGAAGTTACCTAGTCCTGACTTAGCTGATCAGGAATAGCGTTAGGACTGACCGGGGCAGCTGAGTCATCCTCAGCTGAGCAGTCTTCATCAACTTCCTCCTCAGTCTCTGATAAGGACACAGGAGCCCTGATACTAAGAAATTGGTCATCACTTTCTTCTTCAGAAATGCTGACCCCCATATATGCCTCATCCTCTTGCTGACGACTTATCCCTGTTCTGTCTGATCCCTCCATGAGGTCTGATACAGTTTGCCACAAGGACTTGGCCGTCTTACACTTTTCAAGTCTTGACCGGGAAGGTCCAGTTCAGACATCTAGGATGATTTTACGAATCATTTTATCCAAGTTGAAAAGAGAGAATTCAATCTCAGAAATTTCAGTAGTCTCCTTGGGGATCTGCATATCCTTTCCAGAGCAGGAGGCCTTCATGGGAATGAAGGGACCCTCTTCCATAATGAGTGATGCTCGAGGGTCGATGGCCTCCAGATGAAATAGTACTCTCATCTTCCATACAGGATAGTACTCCTTTGTACATGAGGGGAGTCTTAGAGGAGGGACATCATAATCTAACTCCATGCTTGAGTCTGATCTTCTTGTTGACACTAGATGCAGGAACTTACTCGAGGTGTTAACCCCTTTGATGAGTAACCTCCCTCTGATACCACTTGAAAGTTCACCTAGTGTCAACTACCTTCACCTATGGGGGGGATAGGTGACTTTTGACGCTTTTGCGGAATTAAAAACGGTACCTGCAGAATCAAAACAAACCACACAGCACAGAAAATAACACAGGCAATTTATAGTGGTTCCCCGATTTGGGTACGTCCACTTTCCCCCTTCGACCTATCTCCCAACAAGGGACGACTCGGTCACTTCACCAACAGGATTGAAATCCAATCCTTGCACTATCGGAAGGAACCCTTCCACACGTAGGAGTCAACACTCCCACAACACGGGTTGCACCCAACCCTACAACTAGGAACCAAATGTTCCTTTACAATGAAAAAGAAATTGGAGTGTATAAGAAATACAAACGACTTGAAGATCTAGGTGTCCCTTTTCGTTAGACTACTTGTTCTTGTAGGCAACGAAAAGTCCACAACCCTTGATCTTTCTTGGAGAAAATCTCCCCGAGACCGGCGGCGGCAAAGGGCGGCGACAAGGCTCTCGGTGTTGGCGGCGGCAACTGAAAACAGCAGCGATGCACTGGAGATTCAATCTTCTTAGCGAAGTCGGCAAGGTATTCCAACGGTCACACTAGGATCGATCGTCTCGATCGATTCGAACGGGGATGGATTTCCCTATCTCAAATCAAGAGACAAAAGATCTCTGGTTAGATGCGTGAAACGCTGTGCAAGACTTGGCTTCTGTCACCGGGGATCTGGAGGAGATCGAGATCAGCTACGGTGACCACTGCACGAGCGGCGGCGACGGAGGCGGAGCTGGTTCGCGATTTTAGGGTTAGTCGGCGGCTCGACTTTCGTATTCTGTTTCCGTTTACCACTGTACACAAATACCTGTGTATTTATACAATAGGTCATGGAGATGACCGTTGTGGGCCCCACCAAAGCAAAGACCAAAGTCCGGTTCAAATAGCTGCAGGTAACATGGACCGGTCCAGGAATTCGGAAAAATCGCCCAAGGCAAAATCGGCGAGAATCGTAGGTGATTCTCAATGAATCGGCGAGAATCACTTACGATTCTCGCCGAATTCTACTTGGCGAATTCTGGCTGCACAGGTTATAGAGGTCGGGGAGAATCGGCGGGAATCACATTTGATTCTCGCCGAATCTTCGAGAATGCAAAGTCATTCTCGACGAATCGGCGAGAATCACTTAGTGATTCTCGACGATTCTGCCTTAGAGAATTTTCTGACTGCGTCGAGACAGCCGGCCCAACCCGGCGAGAATCATCTAGTGATTCTCGACGACTTACACTTAGACGATTCTCGTCTTTCAACCCGTGAGCTGGTCTTTGGCCCATCCTTGCTCCTTGTCTGCTCATGATCTTTCATGACCCTGTGCTTGGAAATAAGTACACTCCAATAGAGAGAGTACACGTAAGTCAACACACTGATCTGCTCAACGAGGGATTATGTTGCACAGACCCGTGTATATTGACCTACTGCACCCTGACATTGGTGTGTACTTAGCAATGAATAGCTGCAAGCACAACTAGAAGAAATTCATCAAATACATAGTGAATTCACCTTAGCTTGTTCAGGGGCTTCTTCAAATCAGGTACATTGTGGATACAATACCCAACAGAAGCAATCTGTCATTTCCTTTTTATTTTGATTAACTTCAAATCTTATAGACTTGATATCCTGGGCCAATTGGAATTGTAACTCCTTGTGAGTTATATCCACATATTTCTCCAGAGATTGTCTTTGCTCATCTAACTTAATTTTCATTTGGACCAGTAGAGAACTGAAGTCCAAGCTTTGAGCAGGTGGTGTTTTTCCTATTTGCAAGGCATTTTTGTAGCTAGAACACTTTTTCTTTAAGACAACTATTTTTCTTTTCTTAGCCATTGAGGCTTCTTCATCATCAGAAGTTTCAGATGTACTTTGGATATCAACTGTGTCCTTATCAGTTGGGGCATGCTGATACAGCTCCCCCTCAGTCCTTGGTAAATCTGTTTCTTTGATTTGTTCCTCCCCCTAGTCCTTGGCAAATCCTTTTCCAGCTAGAATTGCTCCCCCTCAGTTCTTGCATCAGGTAAATCAGAAAATAGCTCTTCTATAGTGAACTCTTGTTGCACCTGTATAGGAGGAACAAGATTAGCTTTTAAAATAAAAGTTTCTCCCGAAACATTGTTGAGGAGAATACAACTAGATATCACCAAATTATTGAGGAGATACTTACTGGATCATCTTGATCTTCTGTCTCAACATTTTCTTTTGCTGCATTATTGATTTCAGATACTATGTTCATGATAATATCTGCAGCAAATTCACTCTCATGGGCAGCTTCAGCCATGCCCCCCCTTAGGCAAGCAACTCAGTTTGTTCAGTATTTTCTCCCCCTAGAGTGGAGCCTATCTATTGTTCTTGGCGCTCACTGCCCACCACTTGATCTTGGGCTTCTTTTGGTTACTGGTCTTTATCTGAGCTGAAGACTACTTTCTCTTCAGAATCACTAGAGGATTCTGCTTGTTGAAAAACTTTCTTCTGCTTTTTATCTTTCTTAGTTTGTTTTTGAGGAGTAGTGACTTCCTTGGTCAGAACCCTATCCCACCTTGACAGAATTCTCACATCCATTCTCCTCATGTGATTGATTTTGGATCCAGGCACTTGTTTCAAAACATCTGGTATTACTGAAGATAAACATAAACTTAGGATTCTTCCCAGGTTTGGTTTCTTCATTCCTTTTTGGATCTTATCAAACATTACTGCTGCCCAGTTAGTTTTCACTTTGAATATGATCCGTGGAATAAGATTGATCATGTGGACTGAAATTCGATCATGTCCATCAGTCTTACATAGTATCACCTTCCCAACTATTTCTGACAAGAACTTCCCTTGAGAATTCATCCCTTTCCGATTTATGGATGATCCAACCTTGATATTAGGGCTCAGCCCACACCAACTGAAAGCTCCTATAGTTAGGGATGGAGTTATTTCATCTGTATCCTTAACCAAAGGAAGCTTAAGAGATTTCCTAATTGTCTTCAGTGTAAGTTTCATTTGGGAATCCTGGATTGTTTCTTTGACCTTCTTCCCTTCCATATCCACGCTTGCTGTTGAATAGAATTCCAAAACTTCCTTTCTCCAAATCTTGGTTGGTTCAGAGACCAAGTATTCCAAGCCATTCTAAGAAATTAGGGTAATTACACCCTGAATTTCTTCTGAAACTGTCGTGAACCCTTCACGAACTAGCTCATATCCTTCATTGACTTTGTCTTCTTGATGAGGCGCCATCGACGAGAGAGATGAGAGAGAAAAGAAGAGAAGGTCTTTGTCGACAGAAGGTGCATAGCCAAGAATTCTGAAAGCGTAGTCGACAAGTTTTTTGGCTTCACCTATTTATAGTATTAGTGTATAGGGCAGGTCAAACGATGGGCCTTAGTCGATAAATCAGCATACGTGTCGTCAGAAATGACCTACGTCTCGATAATACTTAGTTTAAGTCAACACGACTATGTGTCGATATACTAATATCTAAGTCGATAATACTTGTATTAAGTCGACACATTTATGTGTCGACATACTTGTGTCAGTGTCGACACACTTGTGTCTATGTCGACACAGGCCATTTAAGTCTCGATAGAGTTGTGTCGACACTAGTTCTTCTGTCGACACAGATACTATTTATGTGTCGACACATCCTTTTTCTATGTCGACACAACATACTGATTGTGTCGACATAACTTGCTTGTGTCGACACAAACTTTAAACTTAGAAAAATTTCCAGAAAAATTTGGTGCTTACATATGCTACTTAAGGAAGCTTGTGCTAACCTATTCTAAGTTCAACATACCTAATTAAATTTTAAAATAATTGAATTTAGTTTCATCCAGAGGTTTTGTAAAAATATCAGCTATTTGATTATCTGTTCTCACAAACTCTAGGCTAATATTTTCCTTCTCTACATGTTCTCTGATGAAATGAAACTTAATTTCTATATGCTGTGTCCTATTGTGTGATACATGATTCTTAGCAATAGAAATAGCACTAGTAGAATCACAAAATAGTGGAATTCTACTTACCTGGATGTCATAGTCTTCAAGTTGATGTTTTATCCACATCAATTATGCACAGCAGCTACCTACAACTATATATTCTGATTCAGCTGTTGATATAGCTACAGTGGTTTGCTTCTTGCTGCTCCATGACACCAGCCTACCACCAAGGAATTGACAAGTTCCTATAGTACTCTTCCTATCTTATTTGCATCCAGCAAAGTCTGCATCTGAGAAACCAGTTAGAATGAAATCTCTATTCTTAGGGTACCAAAGGCCTAGATTAGGTGTGCCCTTAAGATATCTCAATATTCTCTTAACTGCAGTATAATGAGAGTCCTTTGGGCAAGCTTGGTACCTAGCACATAGACATATTGCATATATGATGTCAGGTCTACTAACAGTCAAGTAAAGTAGAGAGCCAATTATCCCTCTATACAAAGACTCATCAATAGGTTTCCCTGCCTCATCTTTGCCTATAGGCATACTTGTTCCCATTGGAGTTTTCATGGTAGAAGCTGAGTCCATACCATACTTCTTAATCAAGTTCTTGGTGAACTTAGACTGAAATATGGACAAACCACTATCAGTTTTTCTAACTTAAAGTCCTAAGAAGAACTTCAGCTCACCCATACTGCTCATCTCAAACTTCCCTTGCATAAGTTTGACAAACTTTCTACAAAGGTTATTTTCAGTAGAACCAAAGATAATATCATCCACATATATCAGGACTAGTATTATCTTGCCTTTAGATTCCCTATAGAATAGAGTTTTGTCTATTTTTCCTCTAGAGAATTTATTCTCAATAAGGAAAGCAGACAAGGTCTCATACCAAGCCCTTGGAGCTTGTTTCAAACCATATAAAGCTTTCCTAAGACTATATACATAATCAGGAAAGTGAGAATCTACAAAACCTAAGGGTTGTTCAACAAAGACTTCCTCTTTTAAATCCCTATTCAGAAATGTTGATTTCACATCCATCTGGTATACCTTGAACCCTTGATAGGCAGCATTGGCTAAAAACATCCTTATAGCCTCCAGCCTTGCCACTGGAGCAAAGGTTTGATCAAAGTCAATACCTTCCTCTTACCTATAGCCTTTAGCTACCAGTCTGGCCTTGTTCTTGACTATGGTGTCATTCTCATCAAGCTTGTTCCTGTATATCCACTTAGTTCCTATTATGTTGTGATCCTTAGGTTAAGGCACCAGTTCCCAAACTTTACATCTTCTGAACTGACTGAGCTCTTCTTGTATAGCATCAATCCAGTTGGAGTCTTGCATTGCTTCTTCAATCTTCCTGGGTTCTATTTGAGACAGGAAGCTAGAACTTAGAACTATGTTCATGCTCTTGCTCCTAGTTAGAACCCCTTGACTTGCATAACAATTGATTTGGTCAGCTGGATGATCCTTTAGATGTCTTCTAGCTAGAGGAAATCTATTAGCATCATGGCTTTCTTCAGTTTCCTCAACTTGATGCCCCACATTGTCTTCTTCATCCAGTAGTACTTGTTCGCCCCCTGGATAGCTGGTATCTTTTTCTTCATCCAGCCTGGCAGGAACTTCATCATTGATGGTCAACTTGTCCAGCCTGTCTGTTAGACCTGTAGAACTAACTGAAGAAATAGACAATTCATTGTTAATCAATCTAGACTCATCAAAAACAACATGGACTGACTCTTCTACAACTTGAGTAGTCAAGTTGTAGACCCTGTATGCCCTACTGTTATTGTTGTACCCAACAAATATCCCTTCTAGGGATTTGACAACAAACTTTATTTGGTAGTATTTACCATTAACTAGGACATAACACTTGCTACCAAAGATTCTGAAATAAGAAATGTTTGGTTTTCTGCCCTTCAAAATCTGATAGGGAGTCAACTTAAGTTTCTTATTTATGGATGCTCTATTGAGAACATGACAAGTAGTGTTTACTGCCTCAGCCCAGAAATATTCAGGGAGAGTAGTATCATTGAGTAGAGTTCTACCAGCCTCAATTAGAGTTCTATTCTTTCTTTCAACAATTCCATTTTGCATAGGTGTTCTAGGTGAGGAGAACTCCTGATGTATCCCAAGTTCTTCACAGAATTTTGTCATACATTCAGACTGAAATTAAGTTTTATGGTCACTTCTGATTTTTACCACTGAATTGTTAAATTCATTCTGAACTTGTCTAACAAAAGTTTGGAAAACACTAGGGGTTTCAGATTTCTGCCTTAAGAAGAACACCCAAGTGTATCTAGAATAGTCATCCAATACAACTAGCGTATATACTTTCCTACCAAGACTGTGAACTGGCATAGGACCAAACAAATCCATATACAAGAGATATAAACATCTCAATGAATCTTTGGTATCTAGTGCAGGAAAAGAAGACTTAGTCTGTTTGCCCTTTTGGCAAGCTGAGCACACTCCCTCTTTAATGCACTTGACTTGAGGACCATTCCTCACCAGTCCCATGCAAAACAACAGTCCTATGAACTTATAGTTCAGATGAGCTAACCTTTTGTGCCATTTGGCACATAGTGAAGCTTTCTCATCTGCAACTAGGCAAATAGGTGAGTTGTTAAACTCACAATCTAGGTTAAGACAATAGACATTTCCTTTCCTAGTGCCAGTCAAAATGATCCCTTGATCACTTGACCTCTTAATTTGGCACTCCCCTTTGTGAAAGGAGATGTCATAACCTAGATAACTAAGCTGACTTATACTAATCAGGTTATGTTTCAGACCCTTCACATAAGCCACTTTAGTGATAGTAACTGAGTCACAAGAAATGTTACCAAATCCTTTGATGACTCCTTTTTCTGATCCACCAAAGATTACTTTGGGACCATTCTCTATGGGTACATAGTCCCTCAACATTCTTCTTATTCCAGTCATGTGTTTGGAATAGCCACTATCCAAGTACCATATAGGGGTATGGTAACTTGGATTCACCTGCATCAAATAAAGAATCACTTACCCTTAGAACCCAATTTGCTATTGGGTCCTAGGTCCTTGTTAGTTTGTAATCCTGCAGCTGTTCTAATAGGAAAACTACTCTTGATTTTAACACTTGTGTTAAACCAGCAATCCATGGCAAAGTGGCCCACCTTGCCACAACACCAACACTCAAATCTATTATACCTTCTCTTAGGTATAGACTTTGCTACTTTGTTTCCAACAGTCTTGTTGAGAGGTGGTGTTGGAGTAGCAAACTTCAAGAATTTCTCTTGTACATGATGAGCATGCCTATAGAGTGGCCTACTGGTATTTGCACCTTTGCCCATGATATTTCCATACTCACAGTGACCATGAGTAGTGTTGGGTACATTGGAAAATGTGTACCTGATTTGAAGAAGTCCAACTTAGCTCAATGATATACATCAAGGTGTATTTGATGTTGTTTTAAGTTGACATGTGTAGGTGTAGAAGTATTAAAGAATGCAGAAAAATATTCTAAGTCCATGTGTCGACACCTGTATAAACAGTGTCGACACTTCAGAATATTTGTGTCGACACTTGACGGAAGCTGTGTCGACACAGAGAAAGATAGTCGACACAGAGAAAGATAGTCGACCTCGACACAGAAGGAGATAGTCGACCACATTTGTGTCGACACAGAGAATGATAGTCGACACATAGAAAGATAGTCGACCTCGACACAGAAGGAGATAGTCGACCACATCTGTGTCGACACAGAGAAAGATAGTCGACACAGAGAAAGATAGTCGACCTCGACACAGAAGGAGATAGTCAACCACATTAATGTCGACACTGAGAAGCAGCGTCGACTCACAGAAAGATAGTCGACCACATTTGTGTCGACACTGGGAGGCTGTGTCGACACAATGAGACAGAGTCGACACACATTGGCAGAAGTCGACAATACTTGTGTCGACACCAGAAGACTAAGTCGACACATTTTGGCAGAGTCGACAATTGCTGTGTCGACACCTGAAGGCAGTGTTGACACATACTGAGTTCTGAATCTACAACAACTGTGCCGACACACAGGACTTGTGTCGACACACTGCAGAGTCAAGACCAAGTTATTTTCTGAAGAAGCTGTGTCAACTTAATGGCGAACTTGTCGACATCTTCAAAGACTGTGTCGACACCAAAGTCACTTGTGTCGACACATATAGACAGTTGGTCTCGACACTTTCTGACTGACTGTCTCGACACTTTGCTGTCCAAGACTACGGCACAGGATTTGTTTGAAGACTTGAAAGCTGTGGGTTGACACCGGTTAACTGATGCTATCAGACTTGTCAGAAAACAGTTAGAAACCGGATCAGCCGGTTACCATGAAGAAGGTCTATAAATAGACAGATTCAGAAGGAAGTAAGAAGCAATAGACATACATAAAAAAGGGTGAAGAAGGATTACAATCCAATTGAAGTATCAATTCAAGAAAGTGCTAGGCACTAAAGAAGATCTTCATCAGAAGATCTAAGCAAACGATCTCAGGATCGATCTAAGAAGAGTTCTAACAAGAATTCAGAAGTATCATCAAAGGTGTTGGATAGAGAGGGATCCACTCATTTGAAGAAGAAGAAGGAAGCCATCAGTGGTTTCTCAAGAAGCTGTTTGGAAATCAACTCAGCTAAGTTTAGATTCAAGAAGCTTTGAAGAAAGCTCAAGTTTCAGTTGATTTCATCAGCTGATCAAGAATTGTCTTGTCCTCTTCTCTCTCAACAATGGCAAGACATTAAAACTTCTTTTCTAAAATTCTGTAGGATCTATTTTACACAGATCTGAGTTGTAAGCCTGTGATATAAAGGCTGAGTGTAGGAGAGTTGATCTCTGAGTGGTAGGGCTGTTTGCCTGAGTGTAGGAGAAGGTTCTTCTCTGAGTTGTAGGCCTTGTGGCAAGGCTGAGGTAGGGTTGCTGTGCCTGAGTTGTAGGAACCTATCCATGTTCTGAGCTGTAGGATCTGTAGATCTGAGAATAGTGGAAGTTTGGCCGAATCTAGAATACTGCTAGATAGGTGAAGGGGGAAAGTAGATGTACCCAAACCTTGGGGAACCACTATAAAACATTGTGCAATCTGTGATGATTAAATTTCTGTGATTGCTGTGCTGGATGTTTTAATTCTGTAATTGAATTCTGCCTAAAAGTATAAACAAGCAATTAGAACCTATTCACCCCCCCTAGGTGTTTAGGTTGTCTTGAAAGTAAAAATATCAAGTGGTATCAGAGGGAGGTTCCTCAAAAAGGACTTAACAGTCTGAGGTAGATCTGAAAGGCAGAATCAAGATTCAAGAAGATGGGTTCGGGAGAAAATCACAAGGAGTTAGGGTCAATGAAGTTACCCATCTGCAGGAAGGAAATCTTTGGAATTTGGAAAGAAAGAATCAGATTGTTCATGGAAGCTTCAGACCCAAGAATATACATCACAGTTCAGGAAGGACCCTTCATTCCAATGAAGGTATCAGTTCTTGATGCTAATATTCAAACTCCAAAGAGTTATTCTGAAATGACCAAGGATGAAATCATTTTGGCAACCATGGACAAGAGAGCTCAGAATATTATTGTGAGTGCCATAGATGATTCTACATTTCAGAATCTGATTCACTGCAAGACCTCCAAAGAAATGTGGGACACCTTGATTGTCTACATGGAGGGATCTGAAGAAGTAAGACAGGATAGGAAGTCTATGCTCAACCAGGAATATGAAAGTTTTAGACAAGGAAAAACTGATAGCATAACTGAATACTATAAGAAATTCTATAGAATTGTGAATGAGCTAATGTCATATGGAAGAGTCTTCAGTACCTATGAACTGAATGACAAATTCTTAAGATCCTTAACAAAGGATTGGGACACAAAGATCTGTGCCATAAGAGAAGTGGCTAAATTGGCAGAGATCTCTCCTCCCTCCTTATTTGGAAAGCTGCTATCCTATGAAATGCAACTTATGGTGAGGAAGGAGGAGGAAAAGAATTCAAGAGGAGAGCATAGAGAAAAGACTGTGGCATTCAATGTAGAAGCCATCAGAAAGAATAGGAGGATATCACCATCCCCTCCTAAGGAAATTGCAGAAGTCAGTTCTGAAAATTCAGATAATTAAGGTTCAGAAAGTTGTGATTCAGATGCAGACTTTGCTGCATTCACAAGGCAATTCCAGAGGTTCTTAAAGAAGAAGCAGTGGAAGTCTAAGCCCTCCACTTCACAGCAAGTTGATGACTATTATCAGAAGAAAAAGTCATCAAGGAAAGAAAAGAGCAGATCAAAGCCCAGCAAGGCTACTACTTCAAAGATTGTCTGCTATTGTTGCAATAGACCTGGACATGTAGTGGCTGACTGTCCTGATAAAATAAAGGAGTCTTCAGACAAGAAGAAGACTCATAAAAAGAGCAAGAAGGAGAAATCTTTTGTTGCAAAGAAGGATAAGAGCCTAACAGATCAGTCAACTTTAGAGTCAGAATCTGAAGCAGAAGCATATATTGGACTATATGCTGCATCTGAAGAAGAGGAGTTTCTGCAGTTGCTAGACTCCATCTATGATCAAGAGGATCATCAGTGCATAGGACTGATGGCAGGATCTGAAGAGGACATATGCCAGAATCAGTCTGGTCCTAATAAGGTAAAACGTCCTTCTATGAAATCTATTTGTAGTACAAGTACAGAATCAGCTACATCTGCATCAAGTGATGTAGATGCATCTGACTCTGAAGGAGATGTCTATCAATTGATAGATAAGTATGAGGACTTGTTGCAGACCCTTAAGAAAAGCAAGAACCTGGTTAAATCTCAGGCTCATGTGATTGCTAAACTAAGGGTAGCTGCAACTGAGTTAGAGAAAGTAATTGATCAGAAGTTAAATGAAATTGCCAAGCTGAAGAATATAACTATTATTCAGATGGGCACAATTAATTATACCAATGATCAAGTGAAGAGTCTGGAGGCCAGACGAAGAATTGAAAAAGATTTAGTGGCTAGTTACTCTAAGCCAAAGTCTGTCTTACCCTTGATAGATGAATTTGTGAATCAAAAGGGTAAGACAGGATTAGGATTCCAAGGTAACTCCAGGGCTGGCCGATTCAAGAGGAAAGGCAAAGCACCTGTCAAGCCACTGAACTTTTCAGTTCCTATTAAGTTTAGAAAGGTGCAAGTGCCTTCTAACTAATATGATCATGAAAATATTCATGGTCATATTAAGACTAATGTTCTGAAAAACAAGGGTGTAAATGCCAACAGGCCTACCCATGTTCATAAACCCAATGGTTATAAAAAATCAGTGGGTGAAGCTGCTGCAGCACCAGCAATGGACAGAAATTCTTTTGTCAATGATGTATCCAGAACTAGATACAATAGGTTTGAATGTTGGTGCTGTGGCAAAAGAGGCCATTTTGCACTAGACTGCTGGTACAACACAAGTGTTAGAAAGAACAATAGTTTAACTGTTAGAAGAGATAATGGTAGCTTTGTTTATGCTAACCTGAACCAAGGACCCAAGACTTGCTTGGGTTCTAAGGGTAAGTAAAACTGTGTTGCAGGTGAATCCAAGTAGCCATGCCCCTATATGGTACTTGGATAGTGGTTGTTCCAGGCACATGACTGGAACAAAGGGGCTGCTGAAGGAGTATTCATCTGTCAAAGATGGACCTAAAGTGATCTTTGGTGGATCTGAAAAAGGAGTCATCAAAGAGTTTGGTAACATTTCTTCTAACCTAATTACTATCACCCAAGTGGCTTATGTAAAAGGTTTGAAACATAATCTAATAAGCATAAGACAGCTGAGTGATTTAGGATATGACATTTCATTTGTTAAGGATGGATGTCATATCAAAAGGTCAAGTGATCAAGAGATCATTTGACTGGGTATAGGAAGAGAAATGTATATTGTCTTAATTTTGTATGTGAGAATAAGGCTTCTCCCATCTGTCTTGTAGCTGATGACAATGCTTCTCATTGTATTAAGTGGCACAAGAGATTGGCTCATCTTAACTAACAGATAATTGGCCAACTCTTTAGCAAAGAGTTAGTGAGGAATGGTCCTCAAGTTAAGTGTATAAAGGAAGGGATATGCTCAGCTTGTCAAAAGGGCAAGCAGACAAAATCCTCATTTCAAAGCATTGAAAACAAGGATTCTGTGAGGTGCTTATACCTCTTGCATATGGATCTTTTTGGTCCTATGCCAGTTCATAGTCTAGGTAGGAAGGTCTACACTTTTGTGGTTGTAGATGACTATTCTAGATTTACATGGGTGTTCTTTCTGAGACAGAAATCTGAAAACCCAAGTGTCTTACTTAATTTTGTGAAGCAAATTCAGAATGAATTGAATAGTACAGTGGTCAAAATCAGAAGTGACCATGGTACTGAGTTTCAATCTGAAAGCATGACAAAGTTATGTGAAAACTTTGGGATTTTCCAAGAGTTCTCCTCACCTAGAACACCTCAGCAAAATGGAATTGCTGAAAGAAAGAATAGAACATTAATTGAAGCTGGTAGAACTCTATTGAGTGACACCTCTCTACCAGAATATTTCTGGGCTGAGGCAGTAAACACTGCTTGTCATGTGATCAATAGAGCTTCTATCACCAAGAGCCACAAAAAGACTCCCTATGAGATTATGAAAGGTAGAAAACCAAATCTATCCTACTTCAGGATCTTTGGTTGCAAATGCTATATACTTAACAATGGTAAGTCATATTTGACCAAGTTTGCTGCCAAATCCCAGGATGGGATATTTGTTGGGTACAACATAAATAGTAAGGCCTATTGAATCTTCAACTTGACTACTCAAGTTGTTGAAGAATCTGTGCATGTTGTGTTTGATGAAACAAGATTAATCAACTGTGAGTTGTCTTGTAGATCAAATGACTCAACAGGTATAAGCAAAAGAATGGACAAGCTCTCCATTGCTGAAGCTTCAAGGGAAGATGGAGCATTGGAAAATGAAGACTACTGTCCAGGGGGAGTATAAGACATAATAGAAGATGAAGAAAACCAAGAGGTTCAGCATAATGAAGGAGCTGGAGATGTTCAACCAGAAGGGAATCTTCCTCCAGCTACAAGACATTTAAGAGATCATCCAGCTGATCAGATAATAGGTGATCCAAGACAGGGAGTGCAGACTAGAAGCAGAAGTCAAAGCACAGTTCTGCATTCAAGTTTCCTGTCACAAATGGAGCCTAAGAAGTTTGAAGAAGCTATCCAAGACCAGCACTGGATTGATGCTATGCAAGAGGAGCTGAATCTATTCAGAAGGTGCAATGTCTGGGAGCTTGTTCCTAGACCAAGAGGCCACAATATAATTGGGACAAAATGGATCTATAAGAACAAGTTGGATGAGAGTGGAGTAATAGTGAAGAATAAAGCAAGATTGGTTGCTAAAGGATACAGGCAGGAAGAAGGGATTGACTTTGATCAAACCTTTGCCCCAGTAGCAAGGCTGGAGGCAATCAGAATGTTCCTTGCCTATGCAGCCTATAAAGACTTCAAAGTATACCAGATGGATGTGAAGTCAGCATTTCTGAATGGTGATCTTAAAGAAGAAGTATATGTAGAGCAGCCATCAGGTTTTGTAGATCCTCTTAAACCTGATTATGTTTATAAGCTTAGAAAAGCTTTGTATGGGTTAAAGCAAGCCCCAAGGGCTTGGTATGAAACCCTATCTACTTTCCTTATTGAGAATAAATTCTTAAGAGGAAAAATAGATAAAACTCTATTCCTTAGGGAATCCAAAGGCAAGATCATCTTAGTTCAGATCTATGTTGATGACATAATCTTTGGATCTACTGAAAACAACCTTTGTAAAAAGTTTGCAAAACTTATGCAAGGGACGTTTGAGATGAGCAGCATGGGGGAACTGAAGTTCTTCTTGGGACTCCAAGTAAGACAGACTGATGATGGCTTGTCCATATCCCAGTCAAAGTTCACCAAAGAATTAATTAAGAAGTATGGTATGGAGTCATCCTCTATCATGAGAACTCCTATGGGAACAAGTATGCCTATATGCAAAGATGATGCAGGTAAATCTGTTGATGAGACTTTGTATAGAGGAATAGTTAGTTCTCTACTATATCTCACTACTAGTAGACCAGATATTATGTATGCTACATGTGTCTGTGCTAGGTACCAAGCCTGCCCTAAAGAGTCTCATTATACTACAGTCAAAAGGATTCTGAGATATCTTAAGGGCACACCTAATCTAGGCCTTTGGTACCCTAGGAATAGAGATTTTCTACTAACAGGTTATTCAGATGTAGATTTTGCAGGCTGTAGAGAGGATAGGAAGAGTACTACAGGTACTTGTCAATTCCTGGGAGGAAGACTGATTTCATGGAGTAGTAAGAAGCAGACCAGTGTGGCTATATCCACAGCTGAGTCAGAGTATGTTGCTGCTGGCAGCTGCTGTGCATAACTATTGTGGATACAGCATCAGCTTAAAGATTATGGTATTCAAGTAAGTAGAACACCTCTTTTGTGTGATTCTAAGAGTGCAATTTCTATTGCTAATAATCCTGTTTCTCATAGTAGAACTAAGCATATTGAAATTAAATACCATTTTCTTAGAGAACATGTTGAAAGAGAAGACATCACATTGGAATTTGTTAAAACAGATTATCAAATAGCAGATGTATTTACTAAGCCACTGGATGAAACAAAATTCAATAAATTTAAAATTGAATTAGGCATGCTGACCATTGATTAGTTTATCAACAAACTTACAAGTAACATATTAGATTATCAAGTGGTCTCAAGTAGTATTGACAAAAACAGAAAATGGCTAAGTAAAATTGTGTCGATACATTCAGTGATAATGTGTCGACTCAGTGGTGTAATGTCGACAAGTCAGAGATATTGTGTCGACACAGAGAATATGTGTCGACACTTAAGAATCATATTGTCGACTTATCCAGGAATGTAGTGTCGACTTCACCAGAATAATGGTGTCGACACTTACAGATTTTGTGTCGACACTTATACTAAGAGTCGACACAGAATTTCTGATGCTCTACTATATATCCCAAATGTCGACATATCCACAAATTGGTGTCGACACATAGTAGACAGACTTGATGTCGAGATAATAAAAGCTTGTGTCGACACATTCCATATGTGTCGACACTTATAGTCTGTTTTTACCGACTTTTGATCTTCTTTCAATAGAAAGTAAAAATAGGTCAAGAACTTAATCTGTCGACACGCTTACAAGGTTTTCAAGACTGAAACCCTATGTCGACATTCTCTCTCTCTCTTCTCTCAAGCTTTCTCAACTGATCAATGGCGCCGAAGATTGAAGACAACGTCAACGAAGGTTATGAGTTGGTCCGGAATGCCTTTGCAGAAGCCCCAACAGATGTTCAACGGGTTATCACTCTTATTTCCGAATCCGGATTAGAGTTTTTAGTTTCTGAACCTTCTAAGATATGGAAGAAGGAGGTGCATGAATTCTTTAACTTTGCATCAGTGGATTCAGATATTCTCAAGATAAAGTCCACTATTCATGGGTCGACAGTGAAGATTACCTCAAGGAGTTTAAGGAAGATTCTCCAATTACCAATAATTTAGAATGAAGAAGAAGTCCCTGCTTCTAAATCAAGGGAGGCTCTCCAATGGTGCGGATTGGATCCCACCCTGAAGATTGGAGCTGCTTTCAACAGGAAAGGGATGAATCAGCAAGGGAAATTCTTGTCTGAAGTAGTTGGAAAGGTGATTCTGTGCAAACCAGGGGGACATGATAGGATTTCAGCCTATATGTTCTGCCTAATGACCAGAATTGTGTTTACAATTCCAACTGATTGGTCAACTGTTATCTTTGAAAAGATCAAGGAAGGAATCAAGAAGCCAAATCTGGCTAGAATTATGAGTTTATATCTGACTGGAGTGATCCCTGAGGTAATGCAACAACTGCCAGGAACAAAGATCAATCATATGAGAAAGATGGACATGAGATTGTTTTCTAGGTGGGATAGGGTGCTGTCTAAGGATGTGCCTGATGAGAGCAGGCAGGACACCCCAGTGAAATCCCCTTCTCCTGCTCAAGATACTGAGCAGCTTCAAGAAGAACTAGTGAGAAAGCAGGTTGAAGATCAGCCTGAATCTACTCCAGCCCAGCAAGAAACTATACCTGCACAGATGCAGGGGGAACAAGCTCATTCTCCTGCCCAGAATATATCTACTCCTGACCAGGTACAGTTGTAGGGGGAGCTGGTGTATTTTCCTACAAAAGGCATTTCTAAAATTTCTATTTCTGCACAGGTGCAGGTGGAGCAAGTGTACTCATCTGCCCAGGACATTACCAATACTGAACAAGTACAGGGGGAGAAGATGTCTGACCCAGTGCAAGAGGCAGAACAAATTGATATCTCCAAAGATTTGAATATTGAAATTCTGAATGACACATCTTCTGTTCAAACTCAGAAGGAATATACTCTAGATGAGTTATTTCCTAATGCTGATATTGCTACAGATACAGTAGAAGAGGGGCAGGATATTGAGAAGGCCCTAGACATGGAGATAGAGCAAGAAGCTGAGATTGAGCAAGAGGTTGAGAAGGAGAAAGAAATTGAGGAGGAGCAAGTGGTGGAGGGGGAGTCTGTACATGTTGAGGCTGAACAACATGGCACTGAGACAGATATTCCTCCTCCTCCTCATGAAAGAGTTCAAATTGATAGTTCATCTGAATCTGAGACTGAAGAAGCCAGAATGGCTAAGAAGTGAAAACTTGTTGTCTTCCAGAGAAGGAGCAAAAGTTATAAGCAAGCACTACAGACTACAACTCAACAATCCCATTCTGAATTTAATTATAACAAGTTTATGGTTGATTTGCAAGTTAAGTTGGATGAACATAGATTGGCTGTTGAAAAATATGTTGATGAGAGCAATAAGTCCCTTCAATTTGACTTGGCTCAAGATATAAAGTCCATTAGATTAGAAGTCAATATGCATAAGAAGGAGATGACAGATTGCTTCCATAAGGGAGGTAATGCTGTAGTATTCTTGGCAAAACAATAGTAATCAATTATTACCAAAGAAGATGATATAGCACTGAAGCAAGGCTATGTTCTTACAAATCAGATAAACATGAATGCCAATCTTGAAGACTCTCACAATGAGATTCTTAATGAGTTGAAAAAGACTACTGAAGGGTTGCCTGCAGCAAGAGGAAAGGAAATGGAAGAATTTGATAAGAAACTTCAAGATGCTATTGAATCAATTAAAACTGCTATCACTACCTCTCAAAAGGACATATCTGACAAGCTTAAAAATTTAAAACCATTTTTTAAAGAGGGTGTGAATTATCTGGATGGCCAGATAGATTTCAAAAGGAAGATCTAAGAGATCATATTACCAGAGAAGTCATAAAGGGGGAGAGGTTGTTAGTTCATGCTGGCTCAGAGCACACCAAATGGGTGACAAATAGTATTCGAGCCATATTGGGATATCCACCTTTGTGTGATGATGCTATGGTGGCTGAGTCAGGCATTCAAACAGGTCTACTTGAAGGCAATCAACCTGAGATTGCCCAAGTCATTTTCCCTCATCTAGATTTTGATATGATTGATCAGCAAATTCAGGATATGTATAGTCCTCCAAAGGAGGTTACCAAGGTTATTATTGAAAAAGTTGATAAGCCTGATGCCAACTTGAAAGAACAACAAGATGCTCTACTATCCAAGAAAAGATTTAGAGAGCGGGCTGAACTTAAGCCAGATTTTGAGCAGTGGAGCCCTACTTCAAGAAATATTATACTCACTGCATGGAAGGCTGTAAAAGACCAAGTTCATGAAAGAGGAAAGTGGTATAATGAAATGGAATGGCAAAAGCATGAAGCTAGGCAAGAGGCAATAGTACAGTTCAGAATAAAAGCCAAGCTGGGTAGGCTGCCACCAGATGCTCAGGAGCCGAGCAAGTACTTTCCAAAGCCATATCATTACTTTGAAAGGCAAAGGCTCAAGGAAGAAGCACAGAAGAAGGCTGATCAAAAAGGCAAGAAGCCAGCTGAAGTTGCTGAAGCTCCTGTGAAGGCTCAAATCCAATCTGGCAAAGGGATTATCATAAGAGAGCCTGATCAATCTTAATTTTTAAGTTCTTTCAAAAGTATTTTGTAATATTTCGATTAAATCTTTCAATGTAAAAATCTGTAATCAAACATTACTAAGTTTTAAACAAAATATTGTTTGGAATCATATAATGTTCACTCTGTGATGGATTGTTCATATTTTGTTTTTTATTAAGTATTCCTGTTATGTCATATATCATCATATTATACTTTTTATAAATGGTGTATATCATTGGCTTTAAGGGTTATGACTTCTCCAAATAGGGGGAGATTGTTGGGTACATTGGAAAATGTGTACCTGATTTGAAGAAGTCCAACTTAGCTCAATGATATACATTAAGGTGTATTTGATGTTGTTTTAAGTTGACATGTGCAGGTGTAGAAGTATTAAAGAATGCAGAAAAATATTCTAAGTCCATGTGTCGACACCTGTAGAAACAGTGTCGACACTTCAGAATATTTGTGTCGACACTTGACGGAAGCTGTGTCGACACAAAGAAAGATAGTCGACACAGAGAAAGATAGTTGACCTCGACACAGAAGGAGATAGTCGACCACATTTGTGTCGACACAGAGAAAGATAGTCGACACAGAGAAAGATAGTCGACCTCGACACAGAAGGAGATAGTCGACCACATCTGTGTCGACACAGAGAAAGATAGTCAACACAGAGAAAGATAGTCGACCTCGACACAGAAGGAGATAGTCGACCACATTAATGTCGACACTGAGAAGCAGCGTCGACTCACAGAAAGATAGTCGACCACATTTGTGTCGACACTGGGAGGCTGTGTCGACACAATGAGACAGAGTCGACACACATTGGCAGAAGTCGACAATACTTGTGTCGACACCAGAAGACTAAGTCGACACATTTTGGCAGAGTCGACAATTACTGTGTCGACACCTGAAGGCAGTGTCGACACATACTGAGTTCTGAATCTACAACAACTGTGTCGACACACAGGACTTGTGTCGACACACTGCAGAGTCAAGACCAAGTTATTTTCTGAAGAAGCTGTGTCAACTTAATGGCGAACTTGTCGACATCTTCAAAGTCTGTGTCGACACCAAAGTCACTTGTGTCGACACATATAGACAGTTGGTCTCGACACTTTCTGACTGACTGTCTCAACACTTTGCTGTCCAAGACTAAGGCACATGATTTATTTGAAGACTTGACAGCTATGGGTTGCCACCGGTTAACTGATGCTGTCAGACTTGTCAGAAAACAGTTAGAAACCGGATCAGCCGGTTACCATGAAGAAGGTCTATAAATAGACAGATTCAGAAGGAAGTAAGAAGAAATAGACATACATAAAAAAGGGTGAAGAAGGATTACAATCCAATTGAAGTATCAATTCAAGAAAGTGCTAGGCACTAAAGAAGATCTTCATCAGAAGATCTAAGCAGACGATCTCAGGATCGATCTAAGAAGAGTTCTAACAAGAATTCAGAAGTATCATCAAAGGTGTTGGATAGAGAGGGATCCACTCATTTGAAGAAGAAGAAGGAAGCCATCAGTGGTTTCTCAAGAAGCTGTTTGGAAATCAACTCAGCTAAGTTTAGATTCAAGAAGCTTTGAAGAAAGCTCAAGTTTCAGTTGATTTCATCAGCTGATCAAGAATTGTCTTGTCCTCTTCTCTCTCAACAATGGCAAGACATTAAAACTTCTTTTCTAAAATTCTGTAGGATCTGTTTTACACAGATCTGAGTTGTAAGCCTGTGATATAAAGGCTGAGTGTAGGAGAGTTGATCTCTGAGTGGTAGGGCTGTTTGCCTGAGTGTAGGAGAAGGTTCTTCTCTGAGTTGTAGGCCTTGTGGCAAGGCTGAGGTAGGGCTGCTGTGCCTGAGTTGTAGGAACCTATCTAGGTTCTGAGTTGTAGGATCTGTAGATCTGAGAATAGTGGAAGTTTGGTCGAATCTAGCATACTGCTAGATAGGTGAAGGGGGAAAGTGGATGTACCCAAACCTTGGGGAACCACTATAAAACATTGTGCAATCTGTGGTGATTAAATTTCTGTGATTGCTGTGCTGGATGTTTTAATTCTATAATTGAATTCTGCCTAAAAGTATAAACAAGCAATTAGAACTTATTCACCCCCCCCCCCCCCTCTAGGTGTTTAGGTTGTCTTGAAAGTAAAACTATCAAGTAGTATCATGATCATACCTATTTGTATGATTCATCACCTTCCTAAAGAAGATAGGGGGTTTTGCAACTAGAGGCTGAACTGGGGCCTTATCTTTTCTATGTGAATTGGTGGCCCTAGTTCTTCCCTTAAAACCTAGACACGTCTTCCTTTTTTGTGAAATGAAATTGTCTATTAAGGGTAAGACAGATTTTGTCTTGGAGAATTTAGCCACTAACTCTTTTTCTTGCTGAAGTTTTGCCTCCAGTTTCTTGATATGATTGTCCTTGAAAGAGATTGTGCCCATCTGAATAATAGTAATGTTTTTATGTTTGGCAACCACATTCACTTTTAGATCCAACAGCTTTGCTGAATCTGCTGCAACCAGCTTAAGAGACTCAATCTCCTTAGACAGCTCTTTTACAAGAAACATTCTCTTCTTCAGAGCATACAATAACTCACCATACTCATTAATGAGTTGATGTACATCCCCCTCAGAATCAGAACCATCCCCTTCTCTTAAAGTTGATGCTACTGATTGTGATCCAGTAAAATAATCAGAATCTAAGGGAGAAATGTATACCTAATTAGGACCAGCCTGATCCTGGCATTGATCATTTTTTGATAGGGCCATCAGCCCTCTACAGCAATGTTCTTCACCCCAATTAATGGAGTCCAGCATTTGTAGGAATTCTAACTCCTTAGAATCCTCTTCAGTTGAGAATAGCCCAACATATGCTTCAACATCTTCTTCTTCTCCCGATTCAGATGATGAAGAATCTGTCCAGCTCTTCTGCTTCTGGGCAACAAGGGATTTTTCCTTTTTTCCTTTTACTTGCTGTTTCTTCTTGTCTTTTGACTCCTTCCTTTTGTCAGGACAGTCAGCTATGACATGTCCTTGCCTTTTGCAACAATAACACACAATCTTATAATTAGATTGTTTACTAGATTTAGAAGCATACCTGTCCTCCTTGGGACTCTTCTTTTTCTTGTAGTACTTATCCTTGGAAAAAGATGTAGAAGGTCTGGTTCTCCACTTCTTCATGAATCTTTGGAATTGCCTTGTGAAGGCTGCAAAATCCTCATCAGAGGTGTGGGTGTCTGATGAGGTATTGTCAGGAATACCTTCTTTTGCCTCAACACTCTTTTTGGGAGGAGAAAGAGATTTTCTCCTGCCCTTTCTTGTGCCTACAGCCTTGAAGGCAACTGACTTTTCCTTATGTTCAGATCTGCTGTTCTTTTATTCTTCCTTCCTGACTGTAAGCTGCATTTCATATGAAAGCAGCTTTCCAAACAGTGTGGGAGGAGGTACATCTGCCAGCCTTACTACCTCTCTGATGGCACAAATCTTGGTGTCCCAATCCTTTATCAGAGATCTCAGAAACTTATCATTTAGTTCATAAGTACTGAAGACTCTTCCATAAGTCATCAGCTCATTTACAATCCTGAAAAATTTCTTGTAGCATTCAGTTATGCTATCATTCTTGGCTTGTCTAAAGCTCTCATACTCCTGATTCAACATAGACTTCCTATCCTCTCTGACTTCTTCTGTGCCCTCCATGTAGACAATAAGGGTGTCCCACATTTCCTTGGAGGTTTTATAATGTACCAGATTCTGAAAGGTGGCATCATCTATGGCACTTACAATGATATTCTGTGCCCTTTTGTCTAGAGTTGCCAGGATGATTTCATCCTTTGTCATCTCAGAATAACTCTTAGGAGTTTTAACATTTGCATCAAGGATTGATACCTTCATTGGAATAAAGGGGTCTTCCTGTACTGTGATATAGATTCTTGGATCAGATGCTTCCATAAATAACCTGACTCTTTCCTTCCATATGCCAAAGGATTCTTTCCTGTAGATTGGCAGTTTCATAGATCCAAACTCCTTTTGATTCTCATTTGAACCAATTCTTGATATCTGTTATTTTCCTTGGAGATTCACTCAGACTGTTAGGTCAATCTTTGAGTAACCTCCCTCTGATTCCACTTGAAAGACTTGATTTCAAGAGCCTAAACACCTAGAGGGGGGGGGGAGGGGGTGAATAGGTTCTAAACTTTTTAAACAAGTTTTATTGGCAAACAGCTAGAAAAAAATTCTGCATAGATAATTTAAAAAACAAACCACAATTCACAGCACAACATACACCAGATTTATAGTGGTTCCCCAAGGTATGGGTACATCCACTTTCCCCCTTCGCCTATCCAGTAGATAACTGGATTCAACCTAACTTCTTTCCACTGGCTCGGATCCACAGATCTTACAACTCAGAACCAGAATGGTTCTTACAGCTCAGACCTAAACGAGTCCTACCTCAGATTCTTCCAAAGAATCCTACCTCAGGTCTCAGCCCTACCTCAGCCTTTATCACTAGGCTTACAACTCAGACTTTTCACAAGTCCTACACCTAAGGCTCTCAGCCCTACCCCAGCCTTTATAATTTCAGGCTTACAACTCAGATCTAACAATAGATCCTACAGGAAATTAAATGTTATAAAGATACAAAAAATTCACCAGCAAGATTTCTCTATTGGTGTAGCCTTCTTGATCAGTTCTTGAATGAACTGACCCTTCTAATCCAACCTGACTTAGCTTTTCAAAGCTTCTTGATAGAACAAAATAAGGTGGATCTTCACTTGATGTAGAAGATGATCTTCAGTCAGCTTCTTCCTTTAATTCAGAATGAATTCTGAGTCTTTCTTGCAAATAGCTCTGGATCTACCTTCGTAAGGGTTATCCCTGTTCTTGTTGAAGAATTTTCTAGTGTTGTTATTCTTCTTCTTCTGTTGTGTTCATCCTCTTATTGTTGTCACAGATCTAAATCTTATATAGAGTTTCCCAATTATTACCAGCTGATCCAGTTTGTAACAACCTTCTGATAGTTCTGATAGAGGTGAAAGACCGGTTGGTTATGACAGCTGTCGAGTCATCAGTCAAGTCAATTGATTCTTCAAAGACTTTCCACCTCAGCACATTTCACTCTGCAAAATGCTTCACATGTGTCGACACACATAGGCTAAGTGTCGACACACATAGGCTAAGTGTCGACACAAGTCTTAATGATGTCGACAAAGCATTCAATGTGTCGACTCAGTCAATCTTCTGCTACTCGACACTTCTTATGTTATATGTGTCGACACAAGTCCAGTGTGTCGACACAAGTCTTCATGTTCTCGACATAACTGCTGTAGACAGATGATGTTTAGTGTATGTCAGACGGCTTTGAGTGTGTGTCGACACAAGTCCTTCTGGTCTCGACATAACTGCTGCAGACAGATGGTGTTGAGTGTGTGTCTAGATGACGTTGAGTGTGTGTCGACACAAGTCCTGTATGTCGACACAATTGCTTCTGATCTCGATACAACACTTTGAGAGTTTATGTGTCGACACAAGTCCAGTGTGTCGACACAACTGCTTCCAGTGTCGACATAGCTCCTTGGTGTTGACATAGCTCTTGTATTAGGTGTCGACACAATTCTGGGTATCGAAACAGCTGCTTCTTTAGGTGTCGACTCAGTTTGAGTGTCGACACAACTTCTTCATAAGTGTCGACTTAGCTTGGGTGTCGACACAACTCCTTCATAAGTGTCGACACTTGTACTTAGAAAATTTTCTTCAAATTCTTGAACTTGCATAATGTAACTCAAACATCTATCAAATACAAATTGATGCATATCATTGACTAAGATGAAGCTTCTCCAAATCTTGTTCATATTTTTCAATGTACCCAACACAGACCTATATGCATTATTACTTTGACACCTTCTCTCTCGTGGCTCGTCTCAGCACTATCCGGGTTCTCCTCTTTGTGGCGGTCAATAGAGATTGGCCTATTTCCCAACTAGATGTTAAGAATGCCTTCCTTTATAGAGATCTTCAGGAGGCCGTGTAACGCCCCCGATTTTTTTGTAATTATTTAATTATTACGTGGCATTACATTGACGCATTTTTGGCTTGTGCCATTTGTTAGAGCGAGGTCTTAGCTCTTTAGGCTTCTTGAATGGCTTGTTTAGTAGCCTTTTGGCAAGATTCCCTAGCGAGCCGGGTCTTGTTTGTGACTCGGTGGGGCCTTTTAGGGAATGCTTGTGTTTTGGCTTCGGGTAGTGATAACCCGAGTTTTGTTCGTCGAAAGTTGATTTCGACTTCGATGTTGCTTTCGTAGCATGAGTATTTAGCTACGGTGCGAATTTCGTCGAATTCCGAGGATGTTCGAGTTTCGCGTCGTTTTGTATTTTATGTAATATTGAGAGTTATTTTATACATTATTTAATATAATATATTATATATATATATAGCAGTTATGGCTGAATAGGTGGCTGACGGCTTTTGGAGAGGCAAAAAAAATATAATTTATTTAAGACTTGGCTGCACCTATATATAGCATTAAATAGAAACTTAGGGCTGTTCATCGTCATTTATTAGCAAAATTGTCGGCCTGTGCGAGAGAAAACGGGATGCGGACTGCCCGAGCTTTGGCCGCCGATTTCGGGAGTTTTTGTGGTCGGATTTCTAGTTTGAGAGTAGATCCAAGTTGCTCTCCCCTAGATCTTCATTTTGACGGTGAGTTTTCTCTTTTTTTGGTAGTTTTGGGTAGATCGAAATCTCGGCTGACCCCTCTTCCTTCCAAAATGGCTAGGATTGTCTCGGCTTGGAGTCCCTGCTGCTTGAACCGAGAGGAAGGAGGGATGTTCAAGACAAATTTCTTGAATTGAGGAAAGCGGTGCTCTTTGCCCTTGCCAAGAAATAGTTTCCTTTTATTTTCTCTCACTATTATCCGTTTTCTTTTTCTTCTTTTCGAATAATTGCTCAAGTCTAGAACTTTATGATATACAACTTGCTTTTTTTTTTTGAAAGCTTGCCAAATCTTGTGTCCAGATTTCATGTTCTTATTCTCCCTGTTGATAATTGCCTTGAAAGGAATCTATTCTTAGAACCTAGGATTTCTTCATAATCTTGTCGAATGATATGAATTCGAGCTGGGGTAGTGGTGTGGAGTGTAAGGAATAGCTTAGGCATTAAAATCTTTCAAAGTTCTGTGAGGAGGCGTATAGGGGTTCAGGATGGGTATTTAATTTTTGCCTAAGTGTATAATCTTTGAGTGAGGGGAGCTCGCTCAACGCCTAGTTGCGGGCTTGTAGTCCGAAGATCGTTGACCTGAGATCGACGAACTCCCGTAACCTGAGATCGATTAATTGCTCGTTCGTCGAGCTCCCTTCGATGAATTTTGTTCAGTATAATGTTCCTGCATAGAGGCTGGCATTGAGTGAGGAGCACTCACTCAACGCGGCGTCGAGTCATCTCAACGCTTTTGCCTTCGCCAATTTTTTTTCTCGAGAGAGTCATCCTTTGGGTTTGGGATATTTGTCGGCTATTTCTGAAGGCCGAATCGTGGGTTATGGTAGGTAGTAGTATTTTGATGCTCCAAAGTAGTGGGATGTTTTGTGTACAAACCGTGTCCGCCACCTCGGTTTATGTGTGTTGGACTCTTGTGCTGACATAGTGTATTTTTTTTGGAAATGACGGTTTGGGGACTGCGTTTGCCACCAACCCGGATCCATGTTGTTTTACTAATGCCATTAACTCACAAGATAGGATTGTTAGATGTTTTCTTCCTTTATATTGCAATATATTGTTGGCATATGTTTGCCTTGTAGACTCTGCAGGTTTTAGCAGGGTTGTTGCTGATTTCTCACACTTGGTGCACTTTATCTTGCCTTAGACAGTGTTTGTTTATTACTGTCTTGCTTACTTCTTTTGCTTACCTTTTGATATGCTACTTTTACACAGCTTTTTGCTTTACTTACTAAGGTGTTCTTTCTTTGGATGCCTCAGGTTCTGGATAGCAGCCGATTAAGCGGCTAGATTTGCTGTGGTGTTGCTGGAAATCCCTTGGGTTGTAGAGATCTTTCTCTTGGACTTGTGAGGTAGTTTTACTATTTTTCTTACAGACATACATATTTGCTAGTGGGTTCGTGTCAGTTTGTTGACGCCCACTGGTAGTTTTACCTTGATACTAGATATGTTACTTTTTGCTGCTACCTTTCTGGAGTTAGTCTACTTGGTCTTGAGATGATTTATGCTAGGTTGCTAGTTACTTTAAAACCAACAAGTACTATTATATGTATATCATAATCAGCATGTTTTCTTAAAACTCAAACACTATTTTCCAAATAACATAAAAGGCTTTATTTATATATATATTATAATAAATTTAGAGTCTTGCATAGTATAAGCTGTCCCCTGGGGACACTTATGCCCTCTCTTAGGATGTCAAAAGAAATTAAACAAAGTATTTTTCGCCGCGTATAAGTATAGTTTTTTAAATGTGGACTAGATGATCCATAGAGCCGAGGGATACGGCCTTTAATATAATTGAATTTCTAAACATTTAAACTTAAGAATTTTCATGATCTAAGTAGTTGGTGTATTGCCTGAGCGTCGACAGTTATTCCCTGCTCGACGTGGCATCACAATGCGTGTTTTCTCATACTCTGATAATCCTTAATTTCAGAGAAAATGCGGGTTGTGCAGTTGGTATCAGAGGGAGGTTTCTTGACAATTGGTCGGGTAACCTTCCCTTGTAGGTATTGGATGTTTAGCATCATATCATACACACACCGATTTGTCATCAACACGTCTTGGCTGAAGCATGAACACTACACTCGTAGCATGACAAGAAGTATACGAAGCATATTATGTAGTATGAGATGCATAAATATGTGTTCGTATATGGATCCACCATAGGAGGCAACATGTGAGGGTTATGTAGTATGAGATGCATAACCTCACCACATGGCTGCGACTAGCACATTTTCTTTTTCGTTGCATGAGAATGTTATGTAGTATGTGATGCATAAAATCTTCATGTGTACACCACTCATGACATGCATTAGGGCATTTTTAGAATGCATAGAATAACATTGCATAAGCACAATGTGTCAAGCTAGGGATTTGCATGATAACATATGTACACACATGGTTTTGAGTCAAAAAAAGAATACAAATTCATGCATTCCTGATCTAGGCACATGAGTTAGTATGATGGTGGTGACCCATCCTAGGTTAAGCATAATATTATCATTGTAAAAACAATATCCCAGAGCAAGTTTAGCAGTTGGAGTTCATATTTAAGTATGTTTTGTTTGTACTTGATTGTTTAGTCCTAGTCGTTGAACAAGGTTTTGATTATTGATTTGTTTGTTCTTTTTAGCATGGCGTATAAGCTTAGAGTGATGAGGTTGACTCCCCAGTCAGAGGGCAAGTCATCTAGAGCACAAAGCGATGCAGTTGTAGCGAATCTGAGGCAGAGCAATGAGGCTTTATTAAGACAGATGGTGGATGTTTAGTCCCAGATCCAGGCCTTGATATCTGTAGTGGCAGGGCTAGCCCCGAGAGCGCAGGATCTTGTTGCGGGTATAGCTGTTCCAGCCCCCCTGCACCTCCTGCCTCTTTGGTGCCTCCAGTTGTGGTGCCCCCAGTGATGACCTTCATCTCTCGGTTCCAGCAGCTTCGACCCCCTACCTATGATGGGAAGGCGGATTTTATGATCTTGGATGATTGGCTGATTTTAATTGAGGAGATGTTTCACTATTCCAGAGTTTCTGATGATCAGAAGGTGATGCTTTCCGCCTACAAGCTAAAGGGGTTAGCAAAGAGTTGGTGGTTGAGAGAGAAGGAGGGCATGGTAGGAGGATGCTCTTGGGATTCCTTCAAAGAGATATTGATGAGGAAGTTTCTACCTACAGTCAAGCGGGACCGGTTGATGAATGATTTCTTACATCTGAAGCAGAGGCAGCTCACCGTTAGTGAGTATGAGATTTAGTTCAGCAAACTCAGTCAGTTTTCCCCCAGTTTGGTGAGTTCCGAGGCAGATAGAGCGAAGAGATTCCTTGGTGTCCTGAGGAGTGATGTTCAGCAGCTAGCTGTTGCTCATGGAGCAATGTGTTACGCTGGTACGGTAGAAGCTTCTTTGAAGGTGGAGGCCATTGAAAATGCTAAGCAAAGAGGGCAGCAAGTGAGAAATGATAAGAGGAAAGATGTTGAAGGAAAGGGCCCCCAGGTACCCGGTGCTCCTTCAAGTAAGAAGAGCAAGGAGAAATGCATCAAGAGGTTGGCAGCGAAAAAGGAGCAAGTTCATGCTATTCAGGGTGCTCCCAGGAAGGACTTGGCATGCGCCTTGTGTAAGAAAGAGGGGCATGATGTTGCTCGTTGCTGGTTAAAAGATAAAGTCTGCTTTCAGTGTGTACAAAAGGGTCATATCAAGACAAAGTGCCCGCAGCTCCAGTCTGTGCTTTGACCAGTTCCTCTTCAGGCTTTGCCACCGCCTCAGGCTATGGATAAAGGCAAGGGAATGCTGAACGTGATTTCATCAGCAGAGGCTCAGACTTCGACCCAAGTCATTTCAGGTTTGACTTTCTCGCTAGTCTTTATGCTTTAGTTGTAGTTATAGTTTTGTAATCATTTCCTTAAATGCATGTGGAATGTTTTTAGGGAGTTTTAAGGTAAAGAACTGCTGAGCGCGCGTTCTCTTCGACTCAGGTGCTACCCACTCATTTGTTGCTAGGGCCTTTGTAGAGTGGTTCCAATTGGATCTAGATCGTGTCGGTGATGCCTTTTGCGTCAAGTTCCCCTCGGGTGATTCCGTGATATCAGATCAGGGCATTCAGGACTGTCCTATTATTTTGGGGGATTTTCTAGCTAAGGAAGATCTAAAGGTGATTGACTTGGAGGATTTTGATGTTATCCTAGGCATAGATTGGTTGTCCCGATATGATGCTGTGATCCAGTGCAGGTGTAAGTACTTGGACTTCAAAAAGGACAACGGTCAACCTGGGAGTATTTATGGTGATCCGCGCCAGGACTCTCCGGCAATTTCTGCAGTATGTGTTCAGAGACTATTTGATTCTGATTGTTTTGCTTGCTTGGTCTCAGTTTTGGGGACTATTAGCAGTTTGTCGCGTTTAGATGAGATTCCTGTTGCGCGTGAGTTTTTTTGATGTGTTTCTTAGTGATCTTCCCGGTCTTCCTCCAGATAGAGATGTCGAGTTTGTGATTGATTTGGAGCCGGGTACACGTCCTATTGCTAAGGTGTCATACCGGATGGCCCCGCGAGAGCTGGAGGAGTTGCGTACCCAGCTGGATGAGTTATTGGAAAAAGGTTTCATAAGGCCGAGTTCGTCGTCGTGGGGTGCTCCTATTCTCTTTGTAAAGAAGAAAGATGGTTCGATGCGGCTTTGCATCGACTACAGAGAGCTAAACAAGGTCACCATTAAGAACATGTATCCTCTACCTAGGGTTGATGACTTGTTCGATCAGTTGCGCAGTAGTGCTGTATTTTCCAAGATTGACCTTCGTTCAGGCTATCATCAGCTCAGGATCTGCGAGGCGGACATTCCGCAGACTGCTTTCTAAATGAGGCATGGGCATTCCGAATTCCTGGTTATGTCATTTGGTTTGACCAACGCGCCCTCAGCATTTATGGACATGATGAACCGTGTGTTCAAGGATTTTCTAAATAAATCCGTAGTCGTATTTATAGACGACATTCTGATATATTCTCGAAATGTGGAGGAGCATGGTCAGCATTTGCGCTTGGTTTTATCTGCTCTGCGAGACCAACAGTTATTCGCCAAGCTAAGTAAATTTGAGTTCTGGTTGCCCCAGGTTTCCTTCCTGAGTCATGTGGTTAACAAAGACGGCATTTCAATTAACCTGGAAAAGATAGCTGCAGTGATGGATTGGCGTAGGCCGAACAAACCCAAGGAGATTAGGAGCTTCTTGGGTTGGCCGGCTACTATAGAAGATTCGTGGAGGGTTTTTCTACCCTGGCTGCACCCTTGACTAAGCTGACGCAGAAGAATACGACTTTTATTATGAGTGAGAAATGCAAGGGGGACTTTCTGGAGCTAAAGAGCAGGCTATGCACTGCCCCTGTTTTGACATTGCCTACAGAAGGCATTGACTATGACATGTATGTGGATGCCTCGCATGTTGGGCTCGAAGGTGTATTGATGCAAGGGGGAAAGTGATTGTGTATGGGTCAAGGCAATTGAAGACTCATGAGAGAAATTACCCTACACATGATCTAGAGTTCGCAGCAGTGATCTATGCCCTGAAGCTGTGGAGACATTTACTTTTTGGCGCGCAATGCAAGATCTTCACCGATCATAAGAGCCTAAAGTATGTCTTCACCTAGAAGGAGCTGAATTTGCTCCAGCGGCGTTGGTTAGAGTATGTTGTAGATTATGAAGTGGAGATCCAGTATCATCCGGGCAAGGCCAATGTGGTGGCTGACTCCCTGAGCCGTAATATGGGGAAGATCTTTAAACTTTCCGTTGAGTGTTTAGTGGAAGAGTTCCTCTTGATGGACATCTCTGTGGGGTGCTGTGACTTGCAGAGCAGTTTGGCCATGGCAGAGCCTTCTTGGATTTCACTTACTAGGCTACACCAGAAGGATGATCCGAATCTTTTGCACATGTATCTCAGAACTGAGAGGGGGGATTGCCAAACTTTTATATTGATCATGCGGGTACCTTGAAGTACCGTGGCAGGTTTTGCGTCCCCACTGTTTTGGACATTCGAGTCATGTTGTGTAAGGAAGCGCATGGCTCGAGTGTTGCTTACCACCCAGGCTCAACTAAGATGTATCGGGACTTGAAGCAGATTGCCTGGTGGTATGGTATGAAGGGTGATATAACAAAATTTTTTTCTATGTGTTACACCTGCAAGAGAGTTAAGGCTGATCATGGAAGGCCGGGTGGCAGGTTGACTCCAATGGAGATCCCGACTTGGAAATGAGAGAGCATTTCTATGGACTTCATTACGTGCTTACCGATATCTCCTAGAGGTTTTGACTCTGTTTGGGTTATAGTGGACAGACTGAAGAAGTGTTCTCACTTCATGCCGTATAAAAAGATAGCAGAGCTGTATTTGAACGAAGTCATCCGATTACATGGAGTTCCTATTAGTAACATATCAGACCGAGACTCCAGGTTTACTTCCCGCTTCTGGAAGAGTTTGCAGGAGGGTTTGGGTACAGACCTGATATATTCTACCGTATACCACCCGCAGACTAATGGGCAGACGCAGCGATTTAACAAGATTGTGGAAGATATGATCCGCTGTTATATTATGGACCACAGAGGAGCGTGGGATGAACGTTTGAGGCTGATGGAATTCGTGTATAATAACAGTTATCAGGAGAGCCTGCAAATGGCTCCTTTTGAAGCCTTGTATGGGAGGCGCTGCAGAACTCCCTTATTTTTGGCTGAGGCTGGTGAAAAGCCTTTACTGGGTCCTGATGCGCTCGAGGAAATGGAAGTTGCTGTGAAGCTTATTCGAGAAAAGCTTCGGTTAGCTCATGAGAGATATGAAAAAAATGCCAACCGGCGTAGATCTGATGTGGAATTTTAAGTGGAGGATATGGTATTCTTGAAGGTGTCCCCGATGGTTGGAGTAAAGAGGTTCAGTAAGAACCATAAGTTGGACCCGAGGTATGTGGGCCCATTCAAGATAGTGGAGCTTATTGGTGTGGCAGCTTACAGGTTGGATTTTCCAGCAACCTTTCCAGGTGTGCATGATGTTTTCCATGTGAGCCAGCTGCGAAAATGTGTGCTGAGTAGTAGGCAAGTGTTGGATGTTGTGGCTCAGTTGGAGCCAAATCTGACTTTTGTAGAAAAGCCTGTCCGCATTCTGGATGCTCAAGATCGAGTGTTGCGGCGAAAGACCATTCCCATGGTTAAAGTCTTGTGGAGGAACCAGGAGGTATAAAGCGTGACTTGGGAATTCGAGTCGGCCATGAGGGAGGCTTAACCTAATTTATTTCCCTGAATTGATCGGTATGATTTCGTTCTTGCAATTATTGGCTTGTCTTTCCCTTCTATAGTAAAAGTTGTGTGAGCAAAGTTTCGAGACAAAACTTTCTTTTAGGGGGGGGGTGACTGTAACACCCCCGATTTTTCTGTAATTATTTAATTATTATGTGGCGTTACGTTGATGCATTTTTGGCTTGTGCCATTTGTTAGAACATGGTCTTAGCTCTTTAGGCTTCTTGAATGGCTTGTTTAGTAGCCTTTTGGCAAGATTCCCTAGCAAGCCGGGTCTGGTTTGTGACTCGGTGGGGCCTCTCAAGGAATGTTTGTGTTTTGGCTTCGGGTAGTGATAACCCGAGTTTTGTTCGTCGAAAGTTGATTTCGACTTCGCCGTTACTTTTTTAGTATGGGTATTTAGCTACGGTGCGAATTTCGTCGAATTCCGAGGATGTTCGGGTTTCGCGTCGTTTTGTATTTTATGTAATATTGAGAGTTATTTTATACATTATTTAATATAATATATTATATATGTATATAGCAGTTATGGCTGAATAGGAGGCTGGCGGCTTTTGGAGAGGCAAAAAAAACATTTATTTAAGACTTGGCTGCACCTATATATAGCATTAAATAGAAAATTAGGGCTATTCATCGTCTTTTATTAGCAAAACTGTCGGCCTGTGCGAGAGAAAATGGGAGGCGGACTGCCCGAGCTTTGGCCGCCGATTTCGGGAGTTTTTGTGGTCGGATTTCTAGTCTGAGAGTAGATCCATGTTTCTCTCCCCTAGATCTTCATTTCGACGGTGAGTTTTCTCTTTTTCGTGGTAGTTTTGGGTAGATCGAAATCTTGACTGACCCCTCTTCCTTCCAAAACCGCTAGGATTGTCTCGGCTTGGAGTCCCTACTTCTTGAACCGAGAGGAAGGAGGGCTGTTAAGGACAAATTTCTGGAATTGAGGAAAGTGGTGCTCTTTGCCCTTGCCAAGTAAAATTTTCCTTTTATTTTCTCTCACTATTATCCGTTTTCTTTTTCTTCTTTCCGAATAATTGCTCAAGTCCAGAACTTTAAGATATACAACTTGCTATTTTTTTTGAAAGCTTGCCAAATATTGTGTCAAGATTTCATGTTCTTATGCTCCCTGTTGATAATTGCTTTGAAAGGAATCTGTTCTTAGAACCTAGGATTTCTTCATAATCTTGTCAAATGAAATGAATTCGGGCTGGGGTAGTGGTCTGGAGTGAAAGGAATAGCTTAGGCATTAAAATCTTTCAAAGTTCTATGAGGAGGCGTTGAGGGGTTCAGGATGGGTATTTAATTTTTGCCTAAGTGTATAATCGTTGAGTGAGGGGAGCTCACTCAACGCCTAGTTGCGGGATTCTAGTTCAAAGATCGTTGACCCGAGATCGACAAACTCCCGTAACCTGAGATCGATGAACTGCTCGTTCGTCGAGCACCCTTCGACGAATTTTGTTCAGTACAATGTTCCTGCATAGAGGCTGGCATTGAGTGAGGAGCACTCACTCAACGCGGCGTCAAGTCATCTCAATGCTTTTGCCGTAGCCAGTTTTTCTTCCCTAGAGAGTCATCCTTTGGGTTTGGGATATTTGTCGGCTATTTCTGAATGCTGAATCGTGGGTTATGGCATGTAGTGGTATTTTGACGCTCCAAAGGAGTGGGATGTTTTGTGTACGAGCCGTGGCTGCCACCTCGGTTTTGGTGTGTTGGACCCTTGTGCTGACACAATGTATTTTTTTTTGAAATGACGGTTTGGGGGACTGCGTTTGCAACCAACCCAGATCCATGTTGTTTTACTACTGTCATTAACTCACAAGATAGGATTGTTAGATGTTTTCTTCCTTTATATTGCAACATGTTGTTGGCATATGTTTGCCCTGTAGACTCTGTAGGTTTTAGCAGGGTTGTTGCTGATTTCTCGCACTTGGTGCACTTTGTCTTGCCTTGGACAGTGTTTGTTTGTTACTGTCTTGCTTACTTCTTTTGCTTACCTTTTGATAAGCTACTTTTACACAGCTTTTTTGCTTTACTTGCTGAGGTGTTCTTTCTTTGGATGCCTTAGGTTCTGGATAGCAACCAATAAAGCGGCTAGATTGGCAGTGGTGTTGCTAGAAATCCCTTGGGTTGTAGAGATCTTTCTCTTGGACTTGTGAGGTAGTTTTACTGTTTTTCTTACAGACATACATATTTGCTAGTGGGTTCGTGTCAGTTTGTTGGCGCACACTGGTAGTTTTACCATGATACTAGATATGTTACTTTTTTCTGCTACCTTTCTGAGTTAGTCTACTTGCTCTTGGGATGATTTATGCTAGGTTGCTAGTTATTTTTAAACCTACAAGGACTACTATATGTATATCATAATCAAAATGTTTTTTTAAAACTCAAACACTATTTTCCAAATAACATAAAAGGCTTTCTTCTTATATATATTATAATTAATTTAGAGTCTTGCATAGTATAAGCTGTCCCCTGGGGACACTTATGCCCTCTCTTAGGATGTCAAAAGAAATTAAACAACGTATTTTTCGCTGCGTATAAGTATAGTTTTTTAAATATGGACTAGATGATCCACAGAGCCGAGGGATACAACCTTTAATATAACTGAATTTCTAAACATTTAAACTTAAGAATTTTCATGATCTAAGTAGTTGGTGTATTACCTGAGCGTCGGCAGTTATCCCCTGCTCGACGTGGCATCACAAGTCGTGTTTTCTCATACTCTGATAATCCTTAATTTCGGAGAAAATGCGGGTTGTGACAGGCCGTCTACATGGAGCAACCTCCTGGGTATGTTGCTCAGGGGGAGACACGAGTATGCCGGCTAAAAAAGGCAATCTATAGCCTCAAGCAGAGCCCTCGAGCTTGGTTTGACAAGTTCAGCGGCATCGTCGCGAAGCACTGCCGATCATTCGCTATTCATTCGCAAAACCTGCTCGGGACTTGTGGATCTTGCTGTGTACGTCGATGATTTTCTTCTCACTAGCGATGACAAGGAAGGGGTCGCCTTGACAAAGCGGCATCTTCGTAAATATCTGGTCACGAAAGATATGGGCCCTCCGAAGTACTTTTTGGGGATCGAAATCTCTCAGAATCCTAACTCCTTAGTCTTCTCCCAGCATAAGTATGCTCTTGATCTATTAAAAGAGGCAGGGTTGACTGGAGCAAAACCTGCCCGATGCCCCATGACAACTGGAGAAGACAAAACTTGGACAGATGATTCGCCTCCTCTTTCAGATATTACGCGATACAGGCATATGGTTGGTATGCTCATATATCTCACAGTTACCAGGCCCGACATTTCCTATGCGGTGGGCAAGGTGAGCCAATTCATGCAAGCTCCTAGGGAGTACCATCTATAGTCTGCCTTGTGGATCTTGAAGTATGTCAAAGCAGTGCCTTGGAAAGGATTACTCTTTCATAAGAATGGTCATCTGAGGGTTGAAGCATACTAAAATGCGAGTTATGCTGATGATAAAGGGGATCGCAAGTCCACCTCGGTTTTTTGCACTTTTGTTGGGGGAAATCTCGTGAGCTGGAAGAGCAAGAAGCAGTCTGTTATTTTCAAGTCCAGTGCAGAAGTGGAGTATCGTAGTATGGCGTTGAGCACTTATGAGTTAAAGTGGTTACGGGCTCTCATGCTGGATTTAGGAGAGGTCTACAACCATCCTCTACCTATGTTCTGTGATAAGAAGGCATCCATAAATATCTCCTAAAATCCGGTCTTCCATGAAAGAACCAAGCACATTGAGGTCGACTGTCATTTCATTCGTGAAGAGATTTTGAAGGAACAAATTTGCACTCCCTTCGTCACTTCTGATAAAGAGCTGGCTGATATCTTCACTAAGCCAATATCCACCTCGTTTCTTCATATTTGCGACAAGCTGGGAATGATCGATATATATGCTCCAGCTTGAGGGGGAGTGTTGGAGTTGGTTACCGGGCGGTTTGGCGGTCTGTCTTGGCGGGTTGAAGACCGCACGATCTGGCGGTTTCCCTTTAGCGGTTTGGTTGCTGGGCTGTTGTTGTATGGAGTCTGAGCGGTCTAGCAGTTTATCACAGGAGACTTGGAGACTGGGCGGTCTAGCGATCTCCCATGGCGACTTCTCTCTCTCTGGTGGTAGCCGAGTGGTTAGCCCTTCTCATCTAACTGCGTGGCTTGTACGGGTTGTTTTTTGTATAGTCTCTTAGTCCTGTAATTTTTTAGTCCCACATCTCTATTTTATATTCTCTCTCTTCTCCTCCATTCTATAAAAGGGAGGCCATACCTTTGTAATAGATATAATTTTTGGATAAAAAAATTTATGTTAATCCACTTCTAGTTTGTTCTTGTTCGTTTCTAACACTCACCTAGCTGATTGGGCTGGTGGTAGCACCAGGAGGTTGGATAGAGGCAAGTTATCTCGCTCTGGGGTTAGGTCCCGGGATGCTCCCACTGTTAGGCTTCCATCTAGATGGCAGGGTCGGGATCCCTGTTGGACGTTGTTATGACCCTGGGGCTAAGTCCGGTTGATGCTTAACCATCGCCGTTAGGCTCTCACCTAACTGATTGGGCTGTTGGTAGTGCTTGGAGGTTGGACAGAGGCAAGGTATCTCTCCCCATGGTTAGGTCCTGGGAAGCTCCTGTTGTCAGGCTTCCATCTAGCTGGCAGAGACGGGATCCCCTTTGGACGTCATAATGACCCTGGTGCTGAGTCCGGTTGATGCTCAACACCCTCCGTCGGGCTCTCACCTAGCTGATTGGGTCGGTGGTAGCGCCTGGAGGTTGGATAGAGGCAAGTTATCTTGCTCTGGGGTTAGGTCCCGGGATGCTCCCACTGTCAGGCTTCCATCTAGCTGGAAGGGTCGAGATCCCCATTGGACATCGTTATGACCATGGGGCTGAGTCTGGTTGATGCTCAACACTCGCCTTCAGGCTCTCACCTAGCTGATTGGGCTGGTGGTAGCGCCCAGAGGTTGGACAGAGGCAAGTTATCTCGCTCTGGGGTTTGGTCCCGGGATGTTCCTGCTGTCAGGCTTCCAACTAGTTGACAGGGCTGGGATCCCCGTTGGATGTCATTATGACCCTGGGGCTGAGTCTCAAGATGCTTCCACCGTCAGGCTTTCATCGAGTTGGCTGCTGGTATTTTAGGTGGACGTGGCAATATCTAAAGTCGGGACCCTGACATTAGAACTTCGTAGACAGATCGCGAGGATAACGAGGAGTTAAGCCCGACAATCCCCAGGAGGGCCGGAAAGGGCGAGCCGAGATCCTGGCAGGCCGGCGCGCCAAGACTATGGCCGCCTAGCGAGTCGAGGCTATGGTCGATGCTCCGCCGAGGCGAAAGATCAATTGGTGCTCATCTCACGTCATCAGGCTTCTAATGACTGATAGAAGGAAGAGAATTAGATGTCCCCAATAGTACCGCTCAGCGCCCAAAAAGCAACCAAGGTCGCGAGTACTCAGGTCACATTGCAGCTTCATGGGGCCCAGCTCGCGCAAAGCTGAGAGGCTCGAGTGCGAGCCGAGCCGGCTCACCCCCTCTATCTAGCAATAAGCATGGAGAATCTAGACAGGAGAGACGAGTCGCCACTCGCGGTTCGGCTACCTAAGATCCCTACATTTCCTAAGCTAAGTCCTAAAGGGAAACGTGATGTAACACCTCTATCCATCACGTGTAATATAATAGAGGGTCCAGCCTGGGCCCACACCATATTCCACAAACAGGCGGAGACATTACTAAATAATATCAAAGACCATCGTACCCTAACACAGAGCATTCTAGCGGAAGCTTCATGGTTGAAAACTTGAACTCAAGAAGAACAGAAATATCCACTACTACCAATAAGGAATGTATACAACTCAAACACACAAGGTACATAGCCTTATGGCTTTACAAGTTTCTCTTAACAAAAGTGTGGTTTATAAACATCGGCACGCAGGCCGGCCACACATGAACAAGAGTAAACAAAACAAGCCTTCGAGGGCAGCAACGCAATCTGGGCTTCAGCCCACTATTTCCCGCTTGGGCCAGCACCACCTGCAAAGAAGCAATCCACCAAGCGGTAGCAAACAGGGCAACGGACAACATTTAGCGGACCAATTATAAAGACCCTGCTCGTTGCACGGGGCATCAGAATTACTTCCTGGCATAACATTGATTCATACAGCATATATGTATAATAATCCACCAAGGATGTGCACAACCACACAAGTAAATACATATCACAAATGTCGGCACGACGGCCCGACGTTCCGTGCACACAGAACAAATTATTGGTGTACTGAAAAACTAGGGTCCCATCACCGTTCAGAGGTCCCAGACATGACAGTCCATTATGAGCATTCCTAGTCTTTATGGCGTGCAGGTCAAAGACTCTCGCTATACTATCCTAACAGGGCCTTAAGCACCCAAGGTTAGACAACCATAACGTGGGTACATATCCACCTTTCCTGTTGCTCACATTCATCAGACTCAAGACTGGACTGACGCAGGTATGGCTTCACATTTCCCGTTCGCCATACGGGCTTCCACAGTTGCAGCCCAACGGCTCAACTTCACATAGAATGGCACTCACGGCCACATGAGTTGAACACCAAGTACCAACTCTCACATTTTCCTGGACTACCTCCAGTACTTCCTGCTGCACCAAGCTACAGGTATCCACCAAGGATTTCATACAAACAACCAATTTATCTGGAGTCTTCTCCGATTTGCAAACAAAGCATCACCAATCCAGACCAACTTATCTGGATGGGATTCACACAACATGCTTAACCGTACTACTCACTTCCAGTTCTAATGCAATAAAACAAGGGATGAACCACCGATCCCAAGGGAATCACTTGGCCATCCACCCTTTTGTGGAGGATTCCTATGCAAATACAGGAAAGAAGGATTTCACTTGTCCAAGAAGGAAATCATTACCCTTGGAAGGCGTTTTGGCGCCATGGAGAAAACTACACGGTTGGAAAGCTCTGCAATGCTCTAGCCTTCGCAGATCCGAACTCAGCTCACGATTTGGACCACTGTAGCACCACCGATGGCCGGATTCCTCATCTCTTTCCTTCCCTTGCTCTCCTCTCTCTTACTCTTAGAAAGAGAATGGTATGAATGAAATGAGAATTAACACATCCACTCTGGCATATATCCCTTCAGGAAACACCCAGGGCCGTTAGATCTTCATCAAAGGAAAAGAATGGCTCAGATCTGCTCTAAAAAGCATCATTCCTGGGCTGACATGGCTTGTGACACGCCCGTGTCGCAGGCCGTGTCCCTTATGCGACACACAACCGACTCAAACCAGACCAGGACACGGGCTTAGACACGCCCGTATCAAGCACCTGACACGCCCGTGTCACTCAGTACACTCCTATATTGAGGGGCGTGTCCCTCAATCGATACATGACTAACAAATCCAGAAAAGGACACAGGTACCCAACACGGCCGTGTCAACTTTGACATGCCCGTGTCGACTAGTACACATCCGTGCTCCTGGCCGTGTACTGCAGTCGGCACCGCCCAACATAACTCGAGAATGACACGGGTATATGATACGACCGTGTCACCAACCGAGATGCCCGTGTCAGTACTGTTCACACCCGTGTTTTCCATCCGTGTTCCACACTTGACACATCAAAGCTAACACAGAGCATGGCACGACCCTGGACACGCTCGTGTCCCAGGCTGTGTGACCTTAATTTTGGGTTTTGGGGCATTACAACTCTCCCCCCTTAAGAGAATTTTTTCCCAAAATTGCTAAGCATGCAATTCGCAGCAAACAAATATTACAAAATATTCTTTGTTCAAATCATAAGGTTATAACAGCCTCACACAAACAACTCGGGAAATTCAATCCACATGGTTTGCTCCTGCTCCCATGACAACTCCTCATGACCACAGTTGTCCCACCGGACCTTGACCATCCCGATAGCTTTGTTTCATAGTTGTTTAACTGTCGTATCCTCTATCCGAATAGGCCTAACCTTCGTCATTAGCCCACTGTCGACTGATACTTGATCTGCAACAACCACCTGTGATGGTTCTTTCACCGCTTTCCGCAACACCGAAATAAGAAACACATCATGTAAACCGCTCAACTCTAGCTAAAGTGCTTACCGATAGGCAGCTTCACCAACACGCTCTACCACTTCAAAAGATCCTAAATACCTCAGGCTCAGCTTTTTCAGACGCCGTATCCTTGACACACCTTTAAAGGGTTTGATCTTCAAGTACACCTAATCGCCCACCGCAAACTCCACGTTTCGGTGCTTGGCATTGTAATACTTAGCTTTCCTGTCTTGATCCACCAAAATCCTTTCTCGAATCAACCGTATAATAGAGTTGGCATCAGCCATCTCCTTTCACCTGTACAAATTTGTTTCGCCAGTCTCCACCCAAGCCAAAGGTGTACAGCATTTCCTACCGTATAAAGTCTCAAAGGGCGCCATCTTAATACTAGCTTGGTAGCTATTGTTGTAGGCGAACTCAATCATAAAGAGATGATCTTCCAACCTCTTCCCGAAATCCAGCGCACACATTTAGAGCATATCATCCAACGTCCTGTTGGTCCTTTCGGTCTGACAATCCGTCTGAGGATGAAAGGCCGTACTGAAATGTAATTTTGTACCAAACAGTTGGTGGACTAATCTCTAATCTCTCGAAGTGAAATGCCCATCTCGATCACTAACGATGCTACGGAGCACACCGTGAAATCGTACGATAATATCCACATACATCTTTGCCAACTTTTCCACTGAATCGTCCTTCCGGTTCAGGATGAAGTGCGACACCTTAGTTAACCGGTCCACAATCACCCAAACCGCATCATTTCCACATTGTGATCTCGCCAACCCATGTATGAAATCCATGGAAATATCATCAAATTTTCACACAGGAATAGGCAACGATTTCAGAAAACCTCCTGGTTTTTGGCATTCAGCCTTAACTAAGGCACAGGTTTGATATTTAGCAACATAGTGTGTTATGTCATTCATTCCAGGCCACCAGAAAAGTTTGTTCATATCCTTATACATCTTCGTGCTCTCAGGGTGAATCAAATACTTTGTGAAGTGGGCTTCATACATCAATTCTTCACGAAGTTCACCCCTATCTGGACACACAAACGACAGTCCTTCTGAAAAAGGCTATCATCAAAGGAAAACTGTGAATCCGCACTTTCCCCTGCATAGCATTGTAAAATTTCATCAAGTGCTATTGCTTGCCGAACTCTGTTTTTCAGGTAACACTGTACCTCCGTCCAGTTTAAGCACGCACTTGCAGTGGAATTATTTTCAACACAGGAAATATCTAATGCTTCTAGTTCTCGAATTAGGCTTTCAACATGCCTTAGCAACCAATTCGCCCTTGCCGGAGTCCGACGACTCAAGGCATCCGCGAATACATTCCCTTTACTGGGAGTATAATTAATCTGGAAGGTGTAGTCACCAAGAAACTCCATCCACTTTCTCTGTCGCATATTGAGCTCCTTCTGGTCCAATATATATCTCAGTCTCTTATGGTCCGTGAATATATCCACTTTCACACCATATAGGTAATGACGCCACAGTTTAAGTGTGAATATCACCGCCGCCAATTCAAAATCATGGACAGGGTAATTCTGTTTGTGCACCTTCAACTAGCGTGAGCCATATGCTATCACCTTTCCGAACTGTAGAAGAACGCAACCTAATCCGCTCCCTGACGCATCACTATACAACTCAAAGCCATCCTGACACAATGTCGATGTCAAGATTGGCATCGTGGTCAAACGACTCTTTAGCTCTTCAAAAGCTCGTGCGCACTCGGGTGTCCAAACATACTTTTTATCCTTCCTTGTTAGTGTGGTGGGAGGCAAGACTATCCTTGAGAAGTTCTCTACGAAGGGCATGTAGTAGCCCGCAAGCCCAAGGAAACTCCTGACTTCTGCTACTGTAGCGAGAATAGGAAACTACTGTATCGCAACTACCTTTGAAGGATCCACCGCAATGCCCTCTCCACTAACCACATGGCCAAGAAAAGCCACTGACGACAGCCAAAACTCACATTTAGAGAACTTGGCATAGAGCTTGTTCTTCCTCAGGGTGTGCAACACCATCCGCAAATGATTTGCATGATCTTCTTCAGATTGGGAGTATACGAGGATATCGTTAATAAAGACGATCATAAAGTGGTCCAAGTATTCCCTAAACGTCCAATGCATTAAGTCCATAAATACCGATGACACATTTGACAGTCCAAACGGCATTACCGTGAACTCATAGTGACCATAGCGTGTTCCAAACGCTGTTTTGGGTATGTCACTTTCACGAACTCTCAACAGATAATAACCTGACTTTAAATCCAACTTGGAGTATACAGTCGAGCCAACTAACTGGTCAAACAAGTCGTCAATCTGTGGAATTGGATACTTGTTCTTTTCTGTCAGTTTGTTCAGTTCTCAATAGTCAATGCATAGACGCAAGCTACCGTCCTTCTTTTTCACAAAGAGAACTGGCGTGCACTAAGGTGACTGACATGGGCGTATATAGCCTTGCTCTAGCAATTCTTTCAACTGAACTTTCAGTTCCGCCATTTCCTTTGGCGCTACCCGATAAGGCGTGCGGGCCACAGGTTTCACACCTGGAACCAGCTCTATAGCGAAGTCGATCTACCTTTGGGGAGGTAACCCTGGAAGGTCTTTTGGAAACACATCATCATATTCTGATACAATCCGCACCTCACTCACACTAGCCTGCGGCTCCACTGCTTCTACGAGTGTGAAGAATAACTCTGCACCCTTCCGAACTGCTTTAACAACTTGGAGAGTAGATATCAATATCCTACTCGTCCCTTGCATGCAATTGAACTTAGTCTCTTGTTCGGTATTCTGCCCCAGTGTAACTTCTTTTGAAGTGTAATCTATACAAGCATGCTACTCTGAAAGCCAGTCCATACCAAAGATTATATCAAACTCTGATATCGGCAATACTGATGTTTCCACTTTGAAATCCCGACTTCCTATCTTTACCTCAACACAACACGATTTATCCGCGCACATCAAACATTCGTTAGGTAGTATTAACTTCAAACTATCTGTCGTGGTCCGTATAGGTACCCCGATTCGCAAGACGAACTCTTTAGACAGAAACGAATGTTAAGTACCTGTATCGGACAGGGCTCGTGCCGGATAGTCCCGTATAAGGACAAAACCTATCACACCAAGATTAAAACAAGCATAGCACAAAGCATAAAGTAAAACTATAAATTACTCGCACCTGTGACGACATCGGCCTGCTTGATGGCCTCCTGTTGTCCCAGATTGTAAACTCGGGGCTGTGTCTGCGATGCAGAAGACTCAACCACAGCCTTCCCTTTTTCCGCATAGGATGCACCGGCTTCTTATCGCCCTTTCGCGGACTAACTCGGCAGTCACGTGCATAGTGTCCTAGCTTTCCACATGTGTAACAAGCGCGCGAACCATAACCAGAAGATGCCTCTGTCACAACCGCTGAAGGAGCTTGTCTAGCAGATTTGGACTTCTTACCCCATCTCTTTCGGTACCCAGACTTCTCTAGACGCGGTGGCTTGAACTCTGGCTTTATAACAGCCAAGTTCACCTTGCCCTGTCCTCTTCTCAAGTCCTTCTCCAAAGACCGATTCGTACAGACCAAAGCTTGAAACCCATGGTTCACAGAACTCGAGAGAAAATATCGTAGCTCATCCTGTAGTCCCCATAGAATTGACTGGTTTTACGCTCCTCTTCGGCGAAGATAGTACCCGCATACCATCCCAAACGTGTAAACTCATGAAGGTAGTTATCCACACTATGTTCTCCTTGAGTCAACCGTTGGAACTCCAACTCCATAGCAATTCTCTGCTACATCGGCAGATGTTTCTCTAAGAACAACCGAGAGAACTCTTCAATTGAGACCCTCGTCAACTGCCTGCCTGCCATGTGATGCAGTTCCACCTCATCCCACCACAACCGAGCCTCTCCCTCAAGTAGGAAAGTGGTTAAAGTTACTTTCTGTTGCTCCTCAACTCTGAGAGCTGTCAAGATTCTCTTAATACTTGCGAGCCAATCCTCCGCTTGGGCTGGGGAGCCCGCCCTAGTAAAAGTAGGAGGATTGAAGCTCATAAACTGCTTCAATTGTTGATCTGCTATCCGCGTATCAACCACAACTTCCACCAGTTCTTGCCTTATCCCAGCTTGCATTGGCAGCACTGCAGGCCGCTCCTGCCCAGCCTGCTGAGCATTTATAACAGCATGTACTGTCTCCGTAATCAAACGTACAATTTTAGCAGATGGAGGAGGTGTGGGCACCTCACTTTCAACAAAACGTTGAGGTTCTGATTGACCCGCAACACTTCTAGTCACTTATATATGTAGGAAACACAATTTAACGACAAATCAAACGGCAAACATACAAAAATGAACACACAGGTTCAGCAAACAAGTGTATTTTCATTCCTAAGTGGACATTCTCGAGTTCATTTTATGTGTTATAACGGCAGCACTTACACGTGCTCGCCACCCCTCAAAAGAATTTGACCACGAATTCGGAAGAGATAGACCAACATGCTGATACAAAATTGTAATACCTCTACCCATCATGTGTAATATAATAGAGGGTCCGGCCGGGGCCCCACACCATATTCCACAAACAGGCGGAGACATTAATAAATAATATAAAAGACCATCGTACCCTAACACAGAGCATTCTAGCGGAAGCTTCATGGTTGAAAACTTGTACTCAAGAAGAACAGAAATGTCCACTACTACTAATTAGGAATGTATACAGCTCAAACACACAAGGTACATAGCCTTATGGATTTACAAGTTTCTCTTAACAAAAGTGTGGTTTACAAACATCAGCGCGCAGGCCGACCACACATGAACAAGAGTAAACAAAACAAGCCTTCGAGGGTAGCAACGCAACCTGGGCTTCAACCTGCTATTTCCCGCTTGGGCCGGAACCACCTGCAAAGAAGCATTCCACCAAGCGGTGGCAAATAGGGCAACAATCAGCATTTAGCTTACCAATTATAACGACCCTGCACCTAGAACGGGGCAGTGGAATTCCTTCCCTACATAGCATTGATTCACACATCATATATATATAACAATCCACCAAGGATGTGCACAACCGCACAAGTCAATACATATCACAAACATCGGCACGACGGCCTGACGTTCCGTGCACTCAGGGCACATTATTGGTGTACTGGAAAACCAGGGTCCTACAACCATTCCGAGGTCCCAGACATGACGGTCCATTATGAGCATTCCTAGTCTTTATGGTGCGCAGGCCAAAGACTCTTGCCATGTGATCCTAACAGGGCCTTAAAAACCCAAGGTTATACAACCATAACGCGGATACAGATCCACCTTTCCCGTTGCTCACATTCGTCAGACTCAAGACTGGACTGACGCAAGTACGGCTTCACCTTTCTCGTTCGCCACACGGGCTTCCACAGTTTCGTCCCAACGGCTCAACTTCACACAAAATGGCACTCACAGCCCCATGAGTTGAACACCAAGTACCAACTCTCAAATTTTCCTGGACTTCCTTCAGTACTTCCTGCTGCACCAAGCTACAGGTATCCACCTAGGATTTTATACAAACAACCAATTTATCCGGAGTCTTCTCCGATTTGCAAACAAAGCATCACCAATCAAGACCAACTTATCCGGATGGGCATCACACAGCATGCTTAACCGTACTACTCACTTCCGGTTCTAATGCAATAAAACAAGGGATGAACCACCGATCCCAAGGGAATCACTTCGCCATCCACCCTTTGGTGGAGGATTCCTATGCAAATGCAAGAAAGAAGGACTTCACTTGTTCAAGAAGGAAATCGTTACCCTTGGAAGACGTTTTGGCGCCATGGAGAAAACTACATGGTTGGAAAGCTCCGCAACGCTCTAGCCTCCGCAGATCCGAACTTGGCTCGCGATTTGGACCACCGTAGCACCACTGGCGGTCGGATTCCTCCTCTCCTTCCCTTACTCTCCTCTCTCTCTTACTCTTAGAAAGAGAATGGTATGAATGAAATGAGAATTAACTCATCCACTCCCACATATATCCCTTCAGGAAATACCCAGGGCCATTAGATCTTCATTAAAGGAAAAGAACGGCTCAGATCTTCTCTAAAAAGCATCTTCCCATGGCTAACACGACTTATGACATGCCCGTGTCACAGACCGTGTCCCTTAAGAGGCACACAACTGACTCAAACTAGACCAAGACACAGGCTTAGACATGCCCGTGTCAAGCACCTAACACGCCCATGTCACTCAGTACACGCCCGTGTTGAGGGGCGTGTCCCTCAATCGATATAGGACTAACAAATCCAGAAAAGGACACGGGTCCCCAACACGGCCGTGTCAACATTGACACGCCCGTATCGACTAGTACACACATGTGCTCCCGGCCGTATACTACAGTCGGCACCGACTGAACAACTCCAGAACGACACGGGTATATGACACGCCAGTGTCACCAACTGATACGCCCATATCAGTACAGATCACACCCGTATTTTCCTGCCGTGTTCCACACTTGATACAACCAAGCTAACACAGAGCAGGACATGGCCCTGGACACGCCCGTGTACCAGGCCATGTGACATCAATTTTGGGTTTTGGGGCATTACACGTGATCTCGCTAACGGGACATGGGCACGGAGGCAGCAAGCGGGAGGGCCGAACTAGGACGCAAGTACGCAGAGATAAAAGTTTGAAGACTTCAAAGAAACAATGTCACAAATAAAGACATGAGCACTTCCGGAAAGCAAGTTTCATTAATTATAAAAGTTACAAGTCGGGGACTCAACCCGCGTTTATATTGAAACAAGAAAAAAATACAAAAGAAGAAGCTCGGTACGGGGGTTCAGTGAGGCGAGCTCTCATGCGGCAAGCCCTCTTAAAGGGGTTGGTTGGACTTGTCGCCCGATTTTGGTACCAGGAGGAATAGCTACGATACCACCTCGCTCGCTGAGATCCCTGTGCCTTCGCTCGTAATGAGGCTCTCCCGCTGCAGCGTCTGGAGAGTGTACTTCGCTATCTTGGCAGCATTCTTCTGCGCATCTCCTCCAGCTCGTATTTGATGTAATGCGCGAGCTATCAGCTGCTTCCGGAGTGCGGCGGAGCAGCTGAAGAGGCCTATAGTTCCCACTCCTGCGCTTGTAACACCTCCTTTTCCTTCTCAAGGGTGGCGATCTGGAAGCTAGGCGCTTAGCCGTCGCCGCATCCTATGAGAAGAAGTAAAAATAGCTTGAGGAAAGGGCAAGAAATCTTAGAGCTATTAGTGCAAGTCATGGGACAAACCACCCCCTAGATATCCGACGAGGACAACGTCAGCCACGTCCGCCCGTTTCTTCTAGTGCTCGGCTTCCTCCTGGGCGAGACGACGAGCTTCTTCCTTATCATCAGCAAGTTTCTAGAGCAAAGGGGCGTTTTGCTCCTGCTACGTGCACCGCCTTCCCACCATGTGGGCCAGCTCCAGGCTGCGGAGCTGGGCTCACGCGCTCTCATGAACAAGAACTCGCATGGCCTTCTTGTCGTAGATCGCGGCATATTCCCGCACATAGAGGCCGACCGAGAAGTTGTAAGCCTCCTCACTGGTGGATTCCTTCTTTAACCAACTCGGCAGTAGGGTGGAGATGGAGGCCCGGTTCGCCTCCCTGTACCACTAAAGGAGGGGAATGTTGAGCTCATCCAAAGGCCGCTCGCAGAGCCCAATATTGTGGTGCCCTATCGGCATGGGCTTAGCGGCAGGTTCCTGTCCTCATGAGTTGGAGGTGCCGGCCGCCTCTCCAGGAGGGCTATCGGTCAAAGTGCTCAGTGCAGTGGGCTCCTCACCTGGTTGGTCCGCTAGAGCTTTGCCTTTCTCCCGAGCTGCGGGAGGTGCACTGCCCGCAACCTTCGACTTCTTGGGAGGCGGTGGTGGCAAAGGCCATTCGCGTGTGGCCCGCTTCTAGGTAGCAGGGGCCGAGGTCTCGCGATGTGTAGCAGCCGCTGCCTCGGCATGGGAGAGTTCACTAGAAGTGACTCTCACACTCTCATAAGGAGGGTGTCGGGGAATGTCTCACTCACCTACGGAAGTGAAGTTAAGGCAAAGGAAAAGAACAGGCTAAGTAAAAAGAAAGAAGTGTGAGTAGCTTACCTCCCCCGGACAAAACAGGGGCAAGGATGTCCAAGTTCCTACGGAGAAACGCGACTTCAAAGTTCTTCCCCTCAAAGAACCCGCACAGCTTCACTTCATAGCCCGCCAGGCTAGGGGGCGGTAGCTCGCCTCGCTAAGCTGGATCAGCGAGAAGGGGACGTTGCCGAAGTCCCCCTTAATGAAGACGAATTTCTTCAGCTAGTTGTGACTCTTATTTACTGTCTCCCGTACTTTAACGTGATTGCTGGATAAGTAGGCGGTCATATCCTTGTTCTCCTGGAAGGAGAACAGCTTGCGGAATACCGCAAGGCTAAAATGAATCCACTCTTCCCGCAGGAAGCAAGCAAACCCAACCACGACAACAATGGAGTTGGGGGTCATCTAGCCAAGGACGACCCTAAATTATTTCAGTATTTTGCGGAGCTCGGGCCATAGGGGTAGCCGGAGGCCCACATCAAAGTGCGCTATGGGTATGGCGAGTTCCTCTCCTGAGAGGTCGTTGATTTTCTCCCCCTCCCCGGGTCTCTTTGCCACAAAGCCCAGCGGAATGAAGTCGTCGATCATGTCAAAGGACTTGATTTCGGTAATGGCGACATAGGAGAAGTTGTGTTCAGAGAAGGTCCAGGCACACTTGCTTCGCCCATTAGCATTGCCGCCGCCGCCGCCCATCTCACAGTCAGATTGCTAAGAGGGATGCTGTAGTTATTGCAAGGAGCGGGCGAGCCGGGAGTCGCAGGAAGTGGAGAAGGGACGGAAGTCTTAAATGTGGTAGGTAAGAAAGGGCGGCAGGTCCTATTTATAAGAAGAAAAAAGGGCGGGAAAATGTCCCGTCGGCGGGAAAAGTGCAGATAGCAAAAATGTGCCCTGACTCTTCGACTTCCGGGCCCGCCACGGGTTCCTACAAGCTCGTTAATGCACTACAAAAGTTACTCGACAGAGATCTGCGCTCACTCGCATCCACCCTAGAGGCAGTCGAGCCACAACTCGCGCCCACCAAAAGAGGTAGGCTAGTTGCTCCGACTCGCATTCAGCGGATGCCCGGCTCACTCCCACCAATACTAGGCATGCAAGCCAGGTGAGCCTGTTCAACAGCTTCGCGCTCGACTATAGAAGGAGGAGGAGAGCAAGGACCTCTCGTCTGTATTTACCTAAAGAAAAACTAAGCAACGATGTTATCAAAATAATATGTAGTGAATATAAGCCCATCAGCGGGCAAGAGATCTCAAATAATAACGGAAGAGTTCAATGTTCCGAGAAAAAGAGAGAACTTCGTGGCCCTATCATGCGAGCTAGCACGTGATACAGGTGTGACCCATGCTTAGCAGTCAATAGCGAGTAAGGGGCGGGTGGCTCAGTACTGGATCCATTTTTACCTGCCCCGCCCCGCGTCCCAGATCGGGGCGGCACGTGAGGGTAGTAATATTTGTGAACCGCCGATAATTCCCGCTGGGCCAGGTCGACCTGCTTCGTGGTGTGCCTGAGCCGCTCCTCCGCTCACGTGATGTGCACCCCCAGAGAATTAGTCCTGTCCCCATCAGCTGAGCGCCTCATGCCCTTCAGTATCATAAAACCGCTCCTCCGCCTCGGCCTTATCCTCGTCCACCAAAACCTCCTACAGTAGCAGGGATTGTTTCTGAAATAATTATGTAACCAACTTCTTTATGCCCTCAGCGTCCTGTGGGTCACCAAGATATTCTTAGATGAGATCCGTAGAAAGGGGAGGCGAATACCCCTCGCTGATGTCGACGTCGAAGGAGGTGATTGCATTAAAGCGTACGGAAGCAGAAGAGATCAAAAAAAGCAGGCGGTCATAAGCAAGCAAGTATACAAACTCACCGGGGGTTGGCACGCCCCCCGCGGCAGCAGGCGGATGGGAGGAACCTGATTGGCTCTAGAAGAGCTCGCCTTCGAGGGCTGTGAAAGATTTCCCTAGCCCATGAATGACTGGTAGCGAAGGAATCAAAGGAGGGGCATGCCCCTAGGTCGAAGGGCAGACGTCCCGCTCAGTTATCAGTGGGGGGGAATGCCCCTATCCCCTTCTATCAACTCCATTTTCACGAGGTGTCTCCTATAGAGAAAGAAATCAGAAGCAGAGTGACGATTCAGACAAGAGGTCCGCATACCTCATGGGCGACCTTGGCACCAGCCGCCGAACTAGACACAGGAGCGGCCTAAAGAGGGGGCCGGGGGATCCGCGCGCCAGCCATGGGGTGGCATCAAGGACATGCTCCCGCATCCCCTCCCTCATGACCGCTAGGCGGGCTCACATCTCTTCGGACACATGCATCGTTCAACTACTGCTCGCAAGGAAGGTTAGAGAAATAAGTTGGGGTTTTTCCAATAGGCTCGATGGCACATTTATAGCATATGGGTGGGATCCACCAAAAGATTCCCTCCAGATCAACAAATAACTCACGGAACACGTGGGATTGGATGATTCTTTCCGAGCTTTGTCAATCTCAAAAAGAGTGGTGATTGTGTATAACCCTATATTTGCCGAGTGGGCACATCCGGCTAGGAGAGCGAGCCAGGGGGGCCAGCACGCCATCCGTCTAGGCGAGTGAGCCATAGGGCCAGCCTGTGCTAGAATAGTGGGCGGGCGAGTCTAGATGGCTGGCTCGCTCTCTCCAAGACTAGGCAAGCGAGTTGCACGAGCCAATACATCCGAACCGCGCCTGCCTAGGCGACCTTGTCACCAGCCCGCCTCCATATAGGGTAGGCGAGCCATGGCAGCCCGACTCGTGCTCGCCTAGATATAGAAGGCGAGCCGCGGTAGCTGGTCCACGTCCGCCCAGTAGGTTGGAGAGTTGACCCAGTGTCTAAGAAACTCGCCCCGTGGGTCCAGAGGCAAGATTACCTGGATGCCCTCACTGGGGGTACGTATAGATTTCCAGAACAGCGGAGTTACCTCGTTGGCAGACAACTTTTGGTTGCATATAGTCGTTTTAAACGGCGGAGGTTGGCTGTTGGCAGACCATTTTCAGAAAACTATAAATAGACCCAAGAGGGTACCTCAGAAGGCATGCTTTTCTTGTGCCCCAGTCAACCTAATGAAGAGCTTGACTCAGAATTAGTATCACTCCAGGTTTCTACTATAAAGCCTTTCCCCTTTTTCTTATCCTTTCTCTTCAGGTATTTCTTATCTTTTTTATTATGCTTATACTTTTGTTAATCTAGACATTCAGTTGTAATATGTCCAGGTTTTTTGCATGAAAAGCAAAATATCTCCTTATTAAGAGTTTTATCAAACTTTGGCTTGTTTATATTCCTATCTCTTCTTCTGGAGCTTTCTGTCTTAATCCACTTTCTAAATCGTCTTGCTAGAAGATTGAACATCTCTCATTCTGATGTTGATGGTTCATCATTAGTGACTTTAAAGGCAATAGATTTGTCTTTTGGTGTAATGACGTTCTCTCTTTCTTCTATTTCAGCGCTACTTTTCAGGAGTTGTTTATAGTATTTGAGCTTTCCTAACACAACATCTTTTTTAATTTCTCCATGAAACCTTCCTTCTATGATAGCCCATATCCTTGAATCCCATGTACTTGGAAAGCACATGAGTATTTATTATTTATCTCAGTGAGAGATATATCCTTATTCAAACCTCTCAACTCATTTATGATCACGCTAATTCTATCATACATTTTAGCTACAGATTCATCAGCTTTCTTTTGGAAGTTTCATACTGAGAAATCAAGAGAGTTCTTCTATCCATTGTTTCATTAGAACTTCCATAAAAAATGCTTGATAGTGACTCCCAAATTTCCTAAGCTTATTGACATTTTACAACCTTTTAAAATACATCCTCTAATATTATTGAGACTTGTATGTTCACTGCTTTAGCATCACAATATTTTATTCTTTTTTCTTCATCTATCCATTCATATCTTGGTACTGGTTCTGAACTAACATTTCCATTAACATCCTTCCTTTAAGGCATATGTGGTCTTGTTAAAATTCAACCAAAAATATCTTCATCAATAAAATTCATATATATTCTGATTCTTGTTTTCTAGAGTTTAAATTTTTCAAGATTACAAATTGGAGGTATTGTAGATGCAAATCCTTTGAATTTATTAGAAGACATTTTTGATGAATTAATAAAATATATTATAATGCAACTATTCTGATCTTTTTGATCAATATGTTTAACCTTTTCTTGATTAACCTTCTCTAAATTAACCTTTAAATGATCAACCTCCCTCTGATACTAATTGAAATGGGAGAATAGTTAACTAATTTATCAATGATTTCTCTAGAGGGGGGGGGGGGGTAAAAGAGATTAAAATTTATTTAAAACTAACTACATAATTCATATAATTTGCATATATACACGATGTTAGCAAGAATTAAAATAGATAATTAAAATCTCAGCATAAACAAAAATTAAATCACAGAATAAAGCACAATCACATAATACACAAGAAATATAGTGGTTCCCTAAAATCTGGGTACATCTACTTTTTTACCCCCTTGGTAGGAATTCACTATCACAGTACCTTAGTCTTTTGATAAAGAGACTCTTAGAACCAATCACCATATCTTTTGATAAGGAGATGTTAAACTAATACAATCTGAGTCTTTCTCCAAGGAGGCTCTCAAAACCTCTAACTAAATCCTTTGAAGAGGGATTCTCAAAACTCTTTTCACAGACTGAAAAGGTAATTGAACGAAAAATAAAAAAATATCAGAGGATTTGGTGATCTTTTTGTCGAGTCCTCTCAGCTAAATCCTGAGGAATATATGGCACTTTTTGAATTGGTATCTAGTATTTTGATGAATCCTTGAATAAAAAAATCATAAGGATTATAAGCCCTTAATCCAGATTATTCTTAAAACTTCTCTGAATATGATGAAAAAATTAATATGCCCTTGAGAAGAATAAGAATTGATTCTCTTTTCAAATTCATGAACAAAGATGATGATCAACTGATTCAAGGAAGAACTCCAATTACAGATGATAATCTTCATATCCTTCTTTGTCAAAATCAATCTTCCAAAACTTCAATATAATGTATGTGTAATGATCGTTGGAATTATTGTTGTTGTCCGTTTCTTTGATCTCTATATTCTCTACATATCTATATATATATATCTGATAGACACTCTAACGTTTCAAAAAATCAATTATTCATTTCAAGACTTTCATGAAATTATTTTGAATTAATCTTCAAAAGAGTTCTCATTCAGAAATCTATTCGACGTAGCATCGAGTTCATATAGACGTAGCATCGTGTTCCGACCTCATTTATACAATCTGTCAATTAAGTTTTGTAATCGACATTGCGTCGATATCATGTCAGAGTATGTGTCAATTTAATTCTTTAATAAACATCAACTTATCATGTTTAGTTACCCTGACTTATATTCGAAGTTGTGTCGACTTCAAGTCGAAGTTGCATCAACTTATAGTTGACATATTTTGGTATTTCATGACATTACTCTTAAATTCAGTGTGTCATTCTCATGTCCTTTATACCAAAGACACTCTAGTACTTCTAAAATCATACTACCCTCTTTATACATCATGGGCAATAAACCTAGGATGTAAAATCAATTAAAGTAATTTATTAAGGTAAATCATAAGGGTTTTTCCCAACAGGTCGGCTTTGAGTCTTCCTCCAAGACTATCATCGATGAAGATCCAGGTCCGAAGAAAGAGACACTTTTTCTAATCTCTGCTGGGCCGATAGAATAAGAGGAAGAAAACATCTAGAGCGGTTGTAACAACCTGTATTAAAAAAATGAGGGGATTTAATTTGGTTAAGTATTTGGAGTAGCATAATTGTAAATTGTTTAAAGCTCTCTTCTTAAACCTGAACTGAGCCAGTTTTCCCCCCTCTCTCTCAATCTATTAATTCTTTTTGGCTAGGGTAGTAGGGAATCCCATGACTCCCAATTCCCTCAAGTGTCGCGCCTCCTAATTTTGCCTCCCCCATCGCCTATGCTCTCGTGCCAATGCCCACAAGCTAGTGCAGATGCCTCCTATTGATGCTCCTCCATCTCAAGCAATCAACAACCCCTTACCCGTAATCTGGACAATAACCCCTTTCCTCTTCATGGATCGGCAGTCTCCTGCAACTTCTCCCTAAGGCATCGGTAGTGGTTCTCCTCCCCCATCCAACAACAACTCATCCTCTTCTCCTTATCTGTTCAACACAGGCAGCCACCTCTTACCATCTCCTCTAAGGGGTCGACAGCCCTCTTGTGCTCCATTTGGGCTTGTGTATGTGAGAAGGGCAACTAGAGTTTCCTCTCCTCTCCTCATTGAGCCCGAGTTTTACTAATTTTGGTAAGATTCCTCCTTCATCACCCTTATTCGGATTTTTTGTCTCCAAATAACGTGTATGTTGTGATTCATATTTTTACCCCCTTATTATCACCTAACAATTGTGTATTTATGTTCTTACAGTGCCACTCCTTGATTCATTTGGTGGGATCTCACTCAAAACCCTTTTCGATTTAGGGATTCTCCTAGCCAAACACAGCCAAGTCTCTTTTTCCATGTGAGAATCTCTTCTCCCCTTACTTTTGATGGAGGTAAATCACTGAACCTTCTCGCACTTTTGGCTAGTAAAATAATTATCATGTGATATCATTTTGTATCTTTCTAGGTCAAATATCAATTTTCTGTTCTAAAATAGGTTCGAAATGGGAATGTTAATCTTTATTGCACCGCTTAGCCACCTCCGTCAGATTCAACCACTCCTTAAGGTAAGTAGAGATCCCTCTCTCTTGCAAAAATTAAGTTTATTTTAATGCCTATGTTCTTTGATTACATGATTGCATTCTTTTATATAATGATCTGTCAAATAGATTGATATCTTAAATGATCAATCTGATAAGTTAGTATATTTAGGGTTAGATATGTTAGGATTTACATAAATTGGTGATCGTAGATAATTTTTGTTTGGATATTTGGTTAGATGAGTGATTTGCTCAATTAAGATATATTGGGAAGAACGATAGATTGTTGGACATGCATAGTAAGTATTATTGAAAGTGAAGGGATAGATACTACTCTAGAGGGGGGGTGAATAGAGTTATCAAATTTTGCACTAGACAAAACTTAATGGTCTACCCAACTCCCTTGGAGTGAAGTGCAGAATGAAAGATTATAGATATAGATTTAACCCTAGAGCCTAACACAAGTGATGTGCACAAACTCAAGCTAACTGTAATTACAGTTAAGGCTTGGAAAAACCTAATCAGCAACTAGCAACCTAGTTATATCTAATCACACCCACAATACAGGAATTAAATAAAGGAATCCAGACGACACAAGGAAATTTATAGTGGTTCCCCAAACAACTTGGGTACGTCCACTCTTCTACCCACACGGTAGGAATCCACTCAGGTTTTTGATCAGGTGTCCTGCCACCAACAGAATCTGCTTCAGGTAGATTCAGAAACCCTTTAGACTTTTGATCAGGTGTCTAAAAACCAAGCACAGGTTTTTGATCAGGTGCCCTGCCACCAAGGGATACTTTTGAAGGGAGTAATAACCCTGTACAGGAGGGGGAAGAAGGTTAAGATGTCTTCTCTATTTTACAATAGATTAGAGAAGCATAAAAACTTGCACTGAGCTAGAATGCTCTAAAGAATCAAGGCTCCCCCTGGCTCAAAGATGTCCAGGTGAAGTCTTGCTTCAGTGCAGAAAAACTCTTCAGAAAGTTCTGAAGGAAAAGCTACAGGAAGAAAATAAATAACAAAATCAAAGATCTTCAAGCAGCTATCTTCTTCTTCTTCTTCAAAGAAACTCTGAGTTTGAACTTCCTGAAAGCAGGAGAACTCAGGTGAAGAAGAGATGAAGATCTTAACACTTCTCAGTTAGATGGAATTTGCTGAGAGCAGAAAGCTTGAAGGCTTGAAAGCTTGAATGAGTAACTGGTTAGCTATCAGCACTCAACTATTGACTATTTTCTCTTGACTATTGACTAGCTTGAATCCTTCTTCAAAGGGTTCTTTTTATAACATCAGCAAGCAACGGCTCTCTTCCATTTGAATTATTTGTCTTCTTCTGAGTCTTGAGACCTGGGCTGTAAATATCAAGAAGACAAAGCAATCTCTGCAGCAAAACATTCTATAAAAGGAATAACCCTTTTTCTAAGAAGCTGCAGGACCAAATCAAATAACAGAAGGACTAAATAAAGTCACATCAGAAATAATCTCTTTATAGCAAATAGAAGACTTTTCAGTCCAACGGCTATAAAGGGCTGTCAGCAGATAAAGTAATTTACAAAGACAGCTAATAAGACAAACAACTTTATCTTAAAAAGATTTGACTCAGGCAAAAGAGATGGAGCAAATATTGCCTGGTAATTTTATCATACAGCTTAAAACAATGTGCCAGAAAATGTATTAATTAATTAAATATAATAAATAAATACAAAATATAAAGGCAGGCAGAAAGCGTCGAACGACCTTCGGAGATCGTCGACCGACGCACGGAGATTGTCGATCTATCGGGCAGATAGTCGAACGATCCAGATAGTCGACCTATCGAAGAAGATAGTCGAACTACCCCGGCAGATAGTCGAACTATCAGAGCAGATAGTCGAACTATCAGATAGTCGATCTATCAGGACAGATAGTCGAACTATCAAGCGCAAACAGATAGTCGACCTATCAAGCAGATAGTCGACCTACCTCAGAAAACAAATAGTCGACCTATCAACAGATAGTCGACCTATCAAAATAAACCAGATAGTCGATCTATCAACAGATAGTCGAACTATCAGCGCAGAATAGATAGTCGACCTATCAACAGATAGTCGAACTATCAGCGCAGAACAGATAGTCGACCTATCAACAGATAGTCGACCTATCAGCGCAGACAAAGCGTCGACCAACTGATAGACGATCGTCGATCAGCCGATAGACGATAGTCGAGCGGCGTTCGACTATAGTCGAATGAAAAACCTACTTAACCAAATTCTCAATCTGGAAAAGTGAAGACTCTACAGCTAGACTACTAACCATTGACCATAGATATTTCTTTGGTCAAGGGGCACAAAGGAGAGGACTAAACTCAAATCAAACTAGGGTACCAACAATCTCCCCCTATTTGAGTTAAGTCTCTCAAAAACTAAAAAACAAACAGCTAGCTATAGAACACTAAAAACAATACAGGAAATAGACAGCAAATAACTAGCAGATTATCAAACAGATAAACAGATATAGCACAGCAGTTAATCAAACTATGGATCAACAGAGTCAGGCTTAGATACAGAAGAGCTAGAAACAAAAGATATTTTCCTTAACGGATCATCTGATTCTTTCTTTGACATTTTCAGGTCCTGCGCACCAATGATCTTCAGCTCTGCAGTTCTTGGGACTACTGCTTCCGGATGCTTTTCCATGTATTTGGTGGGGTCAAAAACCTCAGGATTAACCTGGAACTTTTCAAGCTCTTTCTTTCTGTAGGCAGACATGGTAGTTAAACCAGTCGTATCTTTTCCTTCGGCTCTAGCTTTTCTTATTTGAGCTGCTCCTACTAGTTCTTGAAAGCGAGCCATCCTAAAGTTAGGATCAAGCTCTGGATTTTCATAAACAGGCTCAGGAGGAGCAGCCTCAGATACTTTATCTAGATAAGATATTAGAGAATACTTAGCAAAAGATTCTTGCTAGAAATTTTAAAACAAAGTAAACTATTTACCTTCCGAAACACTTTTCTCAGACTGAACTGGTATTGAAGATGGAATTCTTTTCTTTGGAGAAGGAGGAGGGGAAAAGGTTGGTCTTTGAACCACAGCCTCCTTCACTTATCTTTGAGAACCAGAAAACGATTTGCCTTGCGAGCTTTGATAACTTTGTCTTGGCTGGGGCTGAAAAGAAGCAGATCTTCCAGAAGAGGCAGCAGGATTAGCTGATAGGTTCCCAGAGGCTCCTGCACCTGGAGGAGGAGGAGGAGGACCTCTGGGAGTCCATCTAGAGACAGGACTATCATACCTCTTAGTCCTTTTTCTTTCTTTCTGCTGATTCTTTGAAAACCACATCCAGTGCTGAAATTCCTTGGATTTAGGGTCAATGCCCTTCAGAATATAATAGGGAGTGTCATTATCTTTACTTGGAGGAGGAGGAGCAGCAGCTTTCCTTTTCTTTGAAGCAGCTTTCTTTTTCTTTGATCTCTCAGAAACATCAGAATCATCCTCATCATCAGAGGGAGATGATGGAGGATTTTCATACGGGTCATAGGCTTCAGAAACAGCCTTTTCTTTAAGCTTCAGAGCAGATTTTTCTCTTTCCTCTTCCATGGCATCCAGAGCCAGAAGGGAATCTAAGTCCAACCCTGGAGAGTCATCCCAGATGGTTGACTTTTCAACTTGCAATTCCTTTTCTTTCTCTTCTAAAGACTGTACTCTTAAATCCCAGGCAGCTCTTGCTTGAACTTCTTCCAAATTCAGAACAGGAGAGCCATCTTTGGCTTTATCTTGATTTTCAGATTCATCCTCTCTATCATCTAGAAAAGATTCCAGTTCAGGATCTACTTGAATATCAGGAATACTTGGAGCAGCCTCTGAGACAATTTCTATTATCTGAGCAAATAAATTTTCTCTAATATCATCTGTAGAATTATGAATACAGATCTGCTAAATAAACAGAAATCATTCCTTCCAGGAATTCACAAACTAACAAATTAATCGACTCATCAACAAAACGAATAAATGAGTTACCTTCATATTTGACCAATTCCCATGATTCATTCAGATATGAAGTTATAATTCCTTCTAAGAATCTAGCAATCACATGAGTGGTGAGGTCTTCCAGGCAGACTTTCACTGCAAATTCAGACAACATGATTCCATCTGTTATTTCCTTATCAGACAAAACTGGAGCTATTTCTTTCTCAGCAGGAGCAGATTCTTCCTGGGCAGTCATTACTGTATCTTTTATAGCTGGAGGGGAGGCAGGATGGTCTGAGGCATCTTCATGGAACATCTCCCCCTGCCTGATTTCAGTGGATACTGAAACCAGGCCCCTTGAGGAAGATGGCTCAGCAGATTTTGAAAGGGATTTGATGGAGGCAGTTAAGAGATCAATGGAGGCTGCAAGGGGAGCGATTGCCTCTTCAATCATGGTTTTGATTGACGGGGTAATCAGCTCCACAATGCGGGAGATAAGTTCAGGAGAGATCTCAATAGATGAAGGATGTGAAGTGGATGGAGCTGCAGCAGATATGGGTGTGGTGCTGGGATGAGAAATGGTGTGGACAGGGGATCGAACTGGAGATGGAGCAGGAGAGTTAATTGGAGAATTAACTTGGGAATGAACGGGAGACAGAGGAGGAGTAGGAATCCTCTCAGAACCTAGCAAATCAAAGCTAGGAGCAGATATCCTAGCCAGATGAGCAGGTAGAGGAGATGCTGGAGGGGAAAAAGGAACAACCGTAGTTGTTTCTGGAGCAGCAGAGGAAGAAGGTCGTACTTCAGCTGAAGTTGATGGAACTTCAACTGAGGCAGACAGCAATGCAGAGGAGGAGGAAGGAAGAGCTGAGCCAGCTTCAACATGGTGAGGAGTGACTGATTCAGTCCTTGTGTCCTCAGATGTTGCTGGAGCAGGTTTCACAAAAGTTCTCTTCCACTTTGAGAACAGGTGGGGATCCATCTTCTTACTGGCGTTGATTGTTGTTGCGGTTGAACTCAGCAGATGGGGGTACCTTTCCTTCAGGAAAATTCCGATAACCCTTCCTAGGGTGACTTCCTTCTTGCCATTCTTTTTCCTTATTAAATCAAACACCACTGCTGCCCAATCTATCCTTTTTCGATTAACAATCGCACACATGAGTGCGAATTGCTGCCTAGTTATATTATCGTGAGCCGAGTGCTTACCCAGGAGCACTTTTCCTACTAACTCAGCCAGAAACTTGATTTTGAAAGGAAAATTCACTTTGAGCAGCTTCGTGGGAATGCCCTGAGCATGTCCCAGCTCAACTAGCATTCTTCCGAATTCCTGAGCATCTTGCTCATAATCCTCATCACCATTAACTAATCTAAAACCATCAGATAAAATGGCCGGAGTCAGGATTACCTCTTCTCCGCCGATGGTACCAGTCATCGAATCGTCTGTGGAAGACGACGTGAAAGCCCATTCTTTGATTTCTGGAATGTTTATCTTAATCCTTGCAGACATTAACTTCTCTAATCCCTGATCCCTGCATAGCTGTAGAACTTCTACGATTCCTGCATCGCAGCTGCTGAATGCGTCGAAATCCACGCTAAATCCTGCATCAAACTTCACGACGGCCAGAACTGCTGGAGAGACCGCCATGGATTCGCTGGAGAAAGCTCGAGAAGGACGGCGAAGACGAAGGGGACGAAGCGGCAGAAAATCGCAAGCGGGAAAGCAGAATGCGAAAAGGCACGCTCCGTCGACGATAAAGAAAAAGATCTTTTGACCTAGGTCGACTATCGGCTTTATATCAGACCGGATATAGTCGGTCTATTAAAAAGATCTAGACCCGATGGTCGAACGGTCGTTCGACGATCGGCTCAGAAGCAGAGTAGTCGGACAATCGTTCGACTATTTCTGGCTTCTCAAACAACAGGCTATCGTCATTCAGAGATCGACGATGAGCTCAACCTGTTCGACGATGGTCGAACGTCGGTCGACGATCTTCAATCAGACAAACTTTCATCAACCATAGGTCGACGATGGCTTGACCCGATCGACTATCTTCGAACGTCGTTCGACTATCTTCAAACAGATTTCAACATAGGCAGATAAAGTCACACTTAGTCTCGTCCATTGATCATGCCTAGTTGAACTAAAAAGAACAGATGCTTCTGTTCATCTAAAGGCTTGGTGAATATATCACCTCTCTGAAACTCAGTGGATATGAACTCAAGACAGATCTTGTTCTTTTCCACACAATCTCTCAGGAAATGGTGCCTAATCTCAATGTGCTTCATTCTAGAGTGGTGCACTAGATTTTGTGCAATTGAGATAGCACTGGTATTATCACACATGATCTTGGTGTTCTTGTGTGAGTAACCATAATCCACAAGCTGGTTTTGAATCCACAGGATCTGTGAACAACAACTGGCAGCTGCTATATATTCAGCCTCTGCAGTTGAAGTTGAGACAGAAGCCTGCTTCTTACAGAACCAAGAGACCAATCTCTCTCCCAGGAACTGGCAAGTTCCTGAGGTGCTCTTCCTGTCAACTCTGCAACCAGCATAATCAGAATCAGAATATCCAATTAATTCAAACTCTGACTCAGCTGGGTACCAAAGTCCTAGATCTGGACATCCCTTCAGGTATCTCAGGATTCTCTTTAGAAGAATCAGATGAGATTCCTTGGGGTTGACCTGGAATCTAGCACAAAGGCATGTAGCAAACATTATATCTGGCCTACTTGCAGTTAGATATAATAGGGAACCAACAATGGCCCTATAATTCTTTTGATCAACTGGCTTGCCGTGATCATCAGAATCAATAACTACATTAGTAGCCATGGGTGTAGGCATTGCTGAAGCATCAGCCATCCCAAATTTCTTTACCAATTCCTTGGCATATTTGGATTGGGAGATGAAGATACCATCAGCATCTTGCTTAACTTGGAGACCAAGAAAGTAAGACAGCACACCCATGCTACTCATCTCAAACTTAGAGTGCATCAGGTCAGAGAACCTTTTGCAAAGTTTGGGATCAGTGGAGCCAAAAATAATATCATCTACATACACCTGAACTAACAGGATTGTGTCCTTGTGATGCTTGACGAAAAGGGTTCTATCAACTACTCCCCTAGTAAAGTTGTGCTCTAACAGGAAACTAGCTAAGGTCTCATACCAGGCCCTAGGAGCTTGCTTTAGTCCATAAAGAGCTTTCTGCAACTTAAAAACATGTGAGGGCTGAGTTGAAGAAACAAACCCTGGTGGTTGTTCAACAAACACCTCTTCCTTAAGCTCACCATTCAGGAATGCACTTTTGACATCCATTTGGAACACCTTAAACTTCATGAAGGCTGCATAGGACAAGAAGATCCTTATTGCTTCTAGCCTTGCAACAGGAGCAAAAGTTTGGTCATAGTCTATACCTTCCTCCTGTCTGTAGCCCTGAGCTACAAGCCTAGCTTTATTCCTTACTATAATTCCATTTGCATCTAACTTGTTTCTATACACCCACTTGGTGCCTATGATCAGTTGGCCTTTAGGTCTTGGAACCAAAGTCCAAACTTTACATCTCTCAAACTGATTGAGCTCCTCTTGCATTGCAATGATCCAGTGGGGATCTAGCTCTGCATCTTTAAAGGTGAGGGGCTCAACCTGTGAGAGGAAACAAGCATGCATCACATCCTGTCTTAATTGGTGTCTTGTTTGTACACCAGCTGATATGTCTCCAATCACTTGAGATGTGGGGTGATCTCTAAGTGTGACAATATCAGCAGGTGGGATGTGATCTTCAGCAACAGTTGGGATTAATTCCTTAGGAGGAATTTGATCTACTGTTGGTGGAACAACAACAGCTTCAACAGCTTCAGCAATGTCTTCATCACTGTCTGATTCAGTGATCTGAAGAGTTGATAGTTGAAGAATTTCTTGAGGGGCATCATGTACCTGCAAAGAACTTGAGGAAGGAGAATTTTCTTTCTCCTTGTAAAACATCTGAGACTCATCAAAAGTCACATGCACAGATTCTTCAATCTTACAGGTTGATTTGTTATAGACCCTATAAGCTTTGCTTACTTGGGAATATCCAAGCATGATTCCCATTGAAGCTTTTGCTTCAAACTTTCTAATATATTCTTTATTATTATTATGAATATAAACAATACAGCCAAAAACTCTAAAATAATTAATTTTTGGTTTCTTTCCTTTAAGCAACTCATAAGGAGTTTTACACTTAAGTTTGTGTATCAAACTTCTATTCAAGACATAGTTGGCTGTACTAACAGCTTCTGCCCAATAGGATAGAGGCATGTTAGCATCTGCCAACAATATACTAGCAGCTTCAATAAGTGTTCTATTTTTCCTTTCAACTACCCCATTTTGTTGAGGAGTTCTAGGAGCTGAGAAACTATGTTTGATACCTTCTCTCTCACAGAATTCTTGCATGAGAAGAGAGTCAAACTCAGTACCATGATCACTTCTGATCAAGGCCACATGAGTAGAGTACTCAGTCTGCACACATAGTAGAAAGTCTGTAAGGGCTTTGAAGTTATCAGACTTAGTTCTCAAAAAGAAAACCCAACTGAACCTAGAGAAGTCATCTACAATTACTAAAGTGTAATACTTCCCTCCTAAACTCTGTACATTTATTGGGCCAAAAAGGTCCAAGTGTAATAAATACAGGATTCTAGGAGAATCACTTTTATTTACAGATTTAAAAGAATTCTTGGTTTGCTTGCCTAGCTGACAAGCCTTGTATAGGCTCTCCTTCTTGTAGGGGCAAGAAGGTAAACCTCTAACAAGGTTGTGCTTAGATAACCTAGATATATTTTTAAGGTTTACATGACTAAGCCTTTTATGCCATAGGAAATTATTATTAAGGGTTACTTCATTAAACAGGCAGATTTCAGAGTGAGATGAATTGAAATCTACTAAATAAATGTTACCTATTCTAATACCTACTAAAACAACATTATTATTTAAAGTAATATTGCAAGAGAAATTAGAAAATGAAACCTGGTAGCCAGCATCACACAGCTGGCTGACTGAAATCAAATTATGCTTCAGTCCATTGACATAAGCAACTCTCTTGAAAGTAACTGCTCCAATTGTGATCTTGCCATAGCCTTCTGTCTGACCACAGCTGGAGTCTCCAAAGATAACCTTTGGGCCGAGCTTAGCTTTGAACTTTGACAGTAGATCTTTATTTTCTGTCATATGCTTAGAGCATCCACTATCCAAATACCACTTATTTTGAGTGATTGGATAGGCCTTCACCTGCAAGACAATTATTTAGACAGAGTGGACCCAGGTAACCTTGGGTCCCTTGTTTTTCACATAAGAAAAACTGGAAATGTATGAGAATGCAGGCTGAGGGTGATAACCTAGTGGGTGAGATCTCCTAGGTGGGATTCTCCATGCTGATGATGGGTCAACAAACCTAGGGTTTCTATTCTCATTTAGGTTTCTATGGAATTGATTGTGATTTTGAAAATCATATTGAAATCGTCGATCGACGTTCGACGATGGGTGCTCAGATCGTCGACCTTCGTTCGACCATTGAGCTTCCGATCGTCGAGCTGCGCTCGACGCTCTTTGCATTTCTTTAAAGAACTTCTTTCTCTTTTCTCTCTTAGCTTTATTTATGGTTTTATTAACAAGGTTTACTTGCTCAGTGTTCTTCTTTCCACTAGCTGAAATGAAGTTCACTGGAGTTGAAAGATTATTTTTAAGAATGACTGGGGGTTCACTGGGAGAAGCTCCTAAGCCTAGTTTATCATTACCTGACCTAGTGTTAGTCATGCTGGTAATTTCTAATAACTTAAGGCTTCTACCATTAAGGGATTCTTCTAATCTCTTAGACTTAGCTAACTCTATTTTAAGAAATTTAATCTCTTCACTACAAGTAGTGAGTTCTTCCTTTAACCTAACATTTTCAGAGGCTATTGATTCTGAGTCAGCTAACCTATTTCTAAGTTCTTTTATTTCCTTTTCTGAGCTAATTAAATCTAAACATAAAGATTTAAATTCTAATTTAAATTCTTCTGAAGTAAAATCATAAGAAGAAAGTACCTCATCTTCTGTAGGCATCTCTTCATCAGAATCAGAACTCTCTGCAGCAGAGTGGTTGCTGCAGGCATCTATTGCCATCAGGCAAACTTCTTTTGCCTTCTTCTCTTCCTCATCCTCACTGGAGCTTGATGAGGAGGATTCTTCATCAGAATCACTCCAGGTTTCAGCAATGAAACCTCTCTCCTTCTTTTTGTTTTTGTAGGAGGATGGCTTGGAGTGCTTCCTGTGCTGTTCTTTATCTTTTCTCTTGTCTTTGTTCTTCTCCTCTGGACACTCTGGCAAGATGTGTCCAGGCTTCCTGCAACCATAACATATAATTTCTTTAGCAGGAGAGCGATCATACCTTGGTTTGTCTTCATAACGTGAAGACTTCTTTCTGAACTCCTTTCTCCCCATCTTGAGAAACCTTTTGGCAAACAGTGCCGTAAGTTCCTCATTGGATTGGCTGCCTTCAGAAACATCTGCAGCCTTAAGAGCTAGAGATTGCTCTTTTCTTGTTGGAGTGGGGGTCTTGGCTTCAGCTTCTGCTTCTCTGGTCTTCAGCACTTGCTCAAAAGACTTGAGCTTGCCGAGGAGAGCTTCAGTGGAGATCTCATTAGTACTTCTGGCTTCCTTGATGGGCCAGATTCTTAGATCCCATGTGCTAGGGAAGCACATAAGAATCTTATCATTGACCTCTGTCAATGATATGTCCTTGTCCAGGGTCCTCAGCTCATTGATGATTGAGCTGAGCCTGGTGTACATAGCTTCAACTGATTCAGCATCAGTTTTCTTGAAGTTCTCGTACTGTGAGATCAGGTTGGACCTTCTGTCCTTCCTTTCATCAGCTGAACCAGCTACAATCTGGTTCAGTGTGTCCCACATGGCCTTTGCTGAGGAGCAGTCAGCTACCTTCTGGAACACCTCATCAGACATTGTCTGAGCCAGTATGTTCATTGCCTTGACATCTGCTATTTTGGCCTTCTTGTATTCATCATTATAATCTGGAGGAGGCACTGCACTCATATCAGATGATGAGGCAGTGGCAGCAGCAGGTGCTCTTGGGGGACCTGACAAAATAGAAGCAAAAATACTTTCATCAATAGAATTCATATAAAGTTTGATCCTTGCCTTCCAGATGCCAAACTTAGCTAAGTTGCATGCTGGAGGTCTGGTGCTTTAATAATCCTTGGACTGGGCCATGATAGTTAATATCTATAAGCTTTGGTATCTATCAGGATCTTGTGACTTAGGTGTTAGCCTATTCAGTCAGTCAACCTCCCTCTGATACCAATTGAAAGTGAAGGGATAGATACTACTCTAGAGGGGGGGTGAATAGAGTTATCAAATTTTGCACTAGACAAAACTTAATGGTCTACCCAACTCCCTTGGAGTGAAGTGCGGAATGAAAGATTATAGATATAGATTTAACCCTAGAGCCTAACACAAGTGATGTGCACAAACTCAAGCTAACTGTAATTACAGTTAAGGCTTGGAAAAACCTAATCAGCAACTAGCAACCTAGTTATATCTAATCATAGCCACAATACAGGAATTAAACAAAGGAATCCAAACGACACAAGGAAATTTATAGTGGTTCCCCAAACAACTTGGGTACGTCCACTCTTCTACCCACACGGTAGGAATCCACTCAGGTTTTTGATCAGGTGCCCTGCCACCAACAGAATCTGCTTCAGGTAGATTCAGAAACCCTTTAGACTTTTGATCAGGTGTCTAAAAACCAAGCACAGGTTTTTGATCAGGTGCCCTGCCACCAAGGGATACTTTTGAAGGGAGTAATAACCCTGTATAGGAGGGGGAAGAAGGTTAAGATGTCTTCTTTATTTTACAATAGATTAGAGAAGCACAAAAACTTGCACTGAGCTAGAATGCTCTAAAGAATCAAGGCTCCCCCTGGCTCAAAGATGTCCAGGTGAAGTCTTGCTTCAGTGCAGAAAAACTCTTCAGAAAGTTCTGAAGGAAAAGCTACAGGAAGAAAATAAATAACAAAATCAAAGATCTTCAAGCAGCTATCTTCTTCTTCTTCTTCAAAGGAACTCTGAGTTTGAACTTCCTGAAAGCAGGAGAACTCAGGTGAAGAAGAGATGAAGATCTTAACACTTCTCAGTTAGATGGAATTTGCTGAGAGCAGAAAGCTTGAAAGCTTGAAAGCTTGAATGAGCAATTGGTTTGCTATCAGCTCTCAACTATTGACTATTTTCTCTTGACTATTGACTAGCTTGAATCCTTCTTCAAAGGGTTCTTTTTATAACATCAGCAAGCAACAGCTCTCTTCCATTTGAATTATTTGTCTTCTTCTGAGTCTTGAGACCTGGGCTGTAAATATCAAGAAGACAAAGCAATCTCTGCAGCAAAACATTCTATAAAAGGAATAACCCTTTTTCTAAGAAGCTGCAGGACCAAATCAAATAACAGAAGGACTAAATAAAGTCACATCAGAAATAATCTCTTTATAGCAAATAAAAGACTTTTCAGTCCAACGGCTATAAAGGGCTGTCAGCAAATAAAGTAATTTACAAAGACAGCTAATAAGACAAACAACTTTATCTTAAAAAGATTTGACTCAGGCAAAAGAGATGGAGCAAATATTGCCTGGTAATTTTATCATACAGCTTAAAACAATGTGCCAGAAAATGTATTAATTAATTAAATATAATAAATAAATACAAAATATAAAGGCAGGCAGAAAGCGTCGAACGACCTTCGGAGATCGTCGACCGACGCACGGAGATCGTCGATCTATCGGGCAGATAGTCGAACGATCCAGATAGTCGACCTATCGAAGAAGATAGTCGAACTACCCCGGCAGATAGTCGAACTATCAGAGCAGATAGTCGAACTATCAGATAGTCGATCTATCAGGATAGATAGTCGAACTATCAAGCGCAAACAGATAGTCGACCTATCAAGCAGATAGTCGACCTACCTCAGAAAACAGATAGTCGACCTATCAACAGATAGTCGACCTATCAAAACAAATCAGATAGTCGATCTATCAACAGATAGTCGAACTATCAGCGCAGAACAGATAGTCGACCTATCAACAGATAGTCGAACTATCAGCGCAGAATAGATAGTCGACCTATCAACAGATAGTCGACCTATCAGCGCAGACAAAGCGTCGACCAACTGATAGACGATCGTCGATCAGCCGATAGACGATAGTCGAGCGGCGTTCGACTATAGTCGAACGAAAAACCTACTTAACCAAATTCTCAATCTGGAAAAGTGAAGACTCTACCGCTAGACTACTAACCATTGACCATAGATATTTCTTGGGTCAAGGGGCACAAAGGAGAGGACTAAACTCAAATCAAACTAGGGTACCAACAATTATAATGTTAATTGATAATATTTCTGGTGAGTAAACAAATTGGTTTGTGATTTTATATAAAATTTTCAGATCATACATATTTTTACTTGAATGATATTGATGCCTAAATATGGATTAATCTAAATAAATATTTGGTATCCTAGAAAGTGATGTATAATAATCATTTCACTCGTGAATACGTGAACTCGCAAAATATAAATTTCTCTATCTAGTTTCTTTTATGTCATCGAATCTGAATTCTTATATCTGTATAGTTTTAAGACTTGAGTTATTATTGTTCCATAACTAAATTCCACCCTTTTCATATATGTAAAATCTACTCTTTTATATCTGAATCGATAAATTTGTAACTTGTTTTGATATGCTAGAAATCACTAAATATTGAATCATTTAATTTATTAATGTCATTTAAAATGTAGTGTTAAATTGATGTGATGCTTTGACTCGGGTTTCCGCTTGACTGGTAACAAAAACAAATAAATGGCCATAACAAGTGCAAATTTCTGATAAGCATTTCATTTAAACTCATATTAGAATCAAGTGCATCAAATTTAAATACTTACACCTTTCACTTATTATAACTAATGATATTATGTGATCGAATCTATGTTATACTCCGGAGTAGTCTAATAATTCTAATTTTTCTGCTTGACTCATATACTTTCTTGTCTTGTTAGCTTTGCTTCATGAAAAGTGGCGCTCGAATACTTATGTTTTCACTGATCTTACTTTATTTTACCTTGCTTCTATTTATTTCAATATTCTGAGGCTTTTCCATCTTGTTTTAGTTTTTCCTTCACGTTTGTGACTGTGCCGCCTGCTTCTTGAGCCCGATGCGCATCAAGCTTCAGGTTCTATGTTTGCGTTTCATTTTCTTTACTGTCAAACATTTTTTTATATAATAATTATGGTTAGTAAATCATGGACAAATGGTAAGCTATATTAAATGTACTAGAATTTGATATTATTTACATGTTCATCATCTGAGATGATCATTGCATAAAATTAGTATCAGAACTTATATCATAAGTTTTAATAAAATGCATGCGCACCTATTTCACACTACCATATTTTAAAGCTTCCGCTTAAAAACAAACTATTTTTACTTGAAAGTAATTATTTTAAAACTAGTTATCAGTATCTATGCTCCCACCTCACAGGCATGGATTTTCTTTTCACCCATGTTTGTGGCATCACGACCCACCCGAAGCACACTTTGACTTTTGTTTTGACGGATCATGATAGTTGGTATCAGAGGGAGGTTAGCATATAAAGATAAAATATTTTATAATTATCACATATTTTGAATATTATTATATAAATATACATGCATGCATCATTTACTCACTCTCCTTGTCATTATCTATTATTTGCTACTGAAACACGTACACACTACACTCATAAGCATGAGTAGTAGGCACACAGGAGTTAAGGGGTTGTGGCAAACTTATAATTTTTTTATATGAATTTCTAGTAGGATATACACTGCTTGCGAATATTAAATGGATATGGGCAGTTTAATATTTTCAAATGCGATGACATTAGATCATAATATACATGACATGTTAAGTGAAATGGGCACTTAATATGGCATGCGTATCCATTTATTTGCATTCATATCATAAATCATTGCATAAGTGTGAAGCTAAGAACAATAATAATGATTGTGTACACATGAATTTACTATTTACTTGACATAGCATATGATCTAATTGTTGCATTTGCATGATCATTACATATAGTTGTCCATTAAAAATATTGTAATTATTACATGACTTATATACTTGATAGTATGAAATATGTTAGAATCTTTAGTTTCAAGTCTCCGGTATTCGTATTCAGACCTTTTAGTTCTACTTGACTATCTATCTTCTTTGGTCCTCTTGTATTCCTTTCTAGTTAGCTCCCAAGTATTAGTGAGAAATGAGAGGCTTCTTGTAAATTGTTCTGCTGAATTACTTCAGAATTATTTTGTGCTCTTCCATCCCCAGATTGTCTTATTTTGTTGACACTCATTCGACAATAAGCTTATTTTCCTTTTTTTTGGTATCCTATCTTCTCTTCTTGTAAAGATCTTTTTTGCTCTCGAATTCTCGAGTCGTACTTCTCAACTCCTAGTTAATCAAAGAAATCTCTGTGATCCTTGAAGCCAATCCTTCATATCTAGCCGAACCCGTTAAGATTGTGGAGTATCAAGAACGTAAGCTTCGAAATAGAACCATTCCTATAGTCCTAGTGCTTTGGATGCATGTCAAGTTTAAGGAGTACACTTGAGAACTTGAATCTGATATGTGTAGCAAGTGTTCGCAACTTTTATTTTGGTCTTGATAAGACTCTGAACTTGTTCACTTTTCTATTACAGTATTGTCATAGTTAGCTTCCTTGACTTTATTTAAAAGCCTTATTATAATGTATGACATCTGAATTTTCGCCATAAGCACCCCAGTCAAGAAATTTTAAAAAGGTTCGGGATGAAAATTTCTAAGTAGGGGAGAAAATAATAACTTGTATTAAAAAAAGGGGGATCTAATTTTGTTAAGTATTTGGAGTGGCATAATTATAAATTGCCTAAAGCTCTCTTCTTTAACCTAATTGGAGCCAACCAGCTTCCCTCTCTCTCGATTTTTTAATTATTTTCAGATAGGGTAGTAGGGCGCCCCGTGATTCCCATTTCCCGTAAGTGTCGTGCCTCCCGATTTCGCCTCTTTCGCCGCTCATGTTCCCGTACTGACTCCCGCAAGCTTTCACTGATGCCTCCTATTTCTTCTCCACCATTTTAGGCCATTGAAAACCACCTCCCCCTAATTTGGATGGCAACACCTTTCCTCTTCATGGATCGGTAGCCTCCTACAACTTTTCCCCAAGGTGTCGGTAGTGGTTCTCTTCCTCCCCATTCAACGACAACTCCTCCTCTTCTCCTTTGTCATTTAGCCAAGGAACCATTTCTTACCCTCTCCTCAAAGGGGTCTGCAACCAGTCGTAGATGCAGAAATTATATACTGTGTGAGTGGAGTATAAAATTATTTGATAAAATAAATCGACTTAGACTCCATTTTAAATATGTATATATTACATTAATATATTGTCTATATTACATTAATATCAATCAATTATTTAAAATAGTTGATCAATTTGGGTAAAATGACATTATATACCTCAATTCATCATTCTTTATGGATTATTTGAATATCATCATCCTTTTTAAATATTTTAAACGTTTCACACAATAACTTAATAAAAAAACTTGTTTATATATAAAAACTTTAAACAACTAATTTGTTTATAAGAAAAATAAACAACAATATAATAACGGACTTGTTTAAGAAAATAATAGGAAGCAACATAACAACAAACTTATTTATAAATAAAATATAAAAACAATATAACAATAAATTTATTTATAAAGTATTTTGACAAAAATGTAACAACGAATTTGTTTATAACAAAAAATTAAACATCAATATAATGACAAACTAATTTTATATCATTTTAAATAACAACATAATAAGGAGTTTGTTTATAAAAAAAATTTAAACAATTGCATATCAATTTTGTTTATACAAAAAATGTGGTTGATAGAAATTTAACTCTAGACCTATATATTACTAAAAAGTAACTCTACCAACTTTGCCAAAAAATACATTTAAACTTATATAATTATATATATATTAGTTTATAATGTATCTATCATGATAAATCTAGTTCCTATTACTGAAATATAGCATTTTTAAATTTTAGTGTGGGCAGCCCCCCACACTCTGCCCTATGTGGGTCCTCCCCTAACTTCAACCCTCTTCCGCTCAGTTTGGGCCAGTGTTTGCAAGAGGGGCAATAAGGGTTTCCTCCCCTCTCCTCCTTGAGCCGGGGTTTAACTCCTTTTGGTAAGATTCCTCCTTCATCACCCTTATTAAGATTTTTTCATCTCCAAATTATGTGTAGGTTGCGATTCATGCTCTTACCCCCCCTTATTATCACATAACTATTGTGTATTTATATTTTTTCAACACCACTCCTCGATTCAGCTGGTCGAATCTAAATCAAAACCCTATCTAATTTAGGGTTTCTCCTAGCCAAGCACTGCCAAGTCTCTGTTTCTGTGAGGGAATCTCTTCTCCTCTCACTTTTGAGGGAGGTAAATCGTTGAACCTTCTCGTGATTTTGGCTTGTAAAATAATTATCGTGTGATATCATTTTGTATCTTGCTAAGTCAAGTATCAATGTGTTTTTCTTAAACAGGTTTGAAATTAGATTGTTAATCTTTCTTGCACTGCTTAGCCGCTTCCGTCAGATTCAGCATCACCTTAAGGCAAGTAGAGATCCCTATCTATTGCAAACATTGAGTTTAATATAATTCATCTCTTCTTTGATTATATGACTGCATTCTTGTATATATTGATCTATCAAATGGATTTGTATTTTAAATGATTAATCTGATAAGTTAGTATATTTAGGGTTTGATATATTTGGATTTACATGAATTGGTGATCGTAGATAATTATTATTTGGATATTTGCTTAGATGAGTGATGTGCTCAATTGAGATATAAATGGAAGAACAATAAATTGTTGGACACGCGTATTAAGTGTTATAATGATAATTAATAATATTTCTGGTGAGCAAACAAATGGATGGTTTGCTATTTTATATAAAATGTTTGAATTATACATATTTTTACTTGGAGGATATTTTTTCCAAAAAAATGATGTATAATAATCTTTTCACTCGTGAATACGTGAACCCTCAAAATACCAATCTCTCTATCTAGTTTCTTTTGTGTCATCAAATCCTGATTCTTATGTCTATCTGGTTCTAAGACTTGAGTGAATATTGTTCCATAACTTGATTCCTCCCGATTTTTTAAATCTACTCTTGTATATATGAATCAATAAATTTGTAACATGTCTATATATGCTTGGAATCACTAAATCATGAATTATTTAATTCATTAATATTATAAGCAATCATTGAAAGGTAATGTTAAATTAATGTGATGCTTTGACTTGAGTTTCCTCTTGACTGGTAATAGAAACCAATAAATGGTCATAAGAAAGCATAAATTTCTGATAAGCCTTGCATTTAGACTCATATTATAATCAAGTGCATCAAATTAAAACACATACACCTTTCCCTGATTATAGCTAATGACATTACTTGATCGACTCTATGCTATACTCCATAGTAGTCTAATAATTCTAGTTTTTTTGCTTGACTCATGTACTTTCTTATCTTGTTAGCTTTGCTTCATGAAAAGAGGTACTCAAATATTTTTGTTTTCCCTACTCTTACTTCATTTTACCTTGCTTCTATTCATTTCAATATTATGAGGCTTTTCCTTCTTGTTTTGGTTTTGCTTTAACGTTCGTGCCTGCACCTCCTGCGCCGCCTGCTTCTTGAGTTTGATCTACATAAATCTTTAGGTTCTATGTTTATGTTTCATTTCCTTTACTGTCAGATATTTCTTTTATGTAATTATTATAGTTAGAAATTCATGGACAACTGCAAGGCTATATTATATCTACTGGAATTAATATTTTTTTTTTGTTCATTCATCTGAGATGGTCGTTGCATAAAATCATTATCAGAACTTTTATAATAAGTTTTAATAAAATGCATGTGCACCTATTTCACACTACCATATTTAAAATCTTCCACATAAAAACAAACTATTTTTACTCAAAAGTAATTTTTTTACAACTAATTATCTGTATCTCTACTCCCGCCTTACAGGTATGGATTTTCTTTCCGCCCAGGTCTGTGGCATCACGTCCCCCCCGAAGTGCACTTTGACTTTTGTTTGGATGGGTCATGATAGCGGCGATTTTACAAACTAGAGAGAGAACACCAGGATTTTCACCCTTGTTCACTTATTAATGGCATGTTAGAATATTTGGTCTTTTATGCTTAATAGGGAGGCTTGGTGGGAGTTACAAAATTGGGGTAAATAAATCCCCATAACTCTCCAATTTAAAATTAACTAAATTAGATCTCCTTAAATTAATTGAGATCTAATAAACATGTTCATTCATATGTCAAGGGTGAGACCGGGTTAGTGACATGAATGTGAGATGGTATAACACACCTATTATAGGTTTTGATCATTTGCGCGACTGAACTAACACATGCTCGTAGGTGTCCGAATAGAATCAAATATTTGTGTATGACTTCACTGAGATGCCTCGATGAATCGAGTCAACCTTATGGAAAATTTCCAACATTCTCTCACTTGGACTTATATTCATCGTAATTTATGACATTCCGAAAAAAAATTCACTAAAATTAAGGGTACCAGTAGTGAACGCGATATTAAAAGTCTACTCCTACATCAATCCGGTCCAATCAAATCCTTCACTCTGAAATCATGGAGACAATCGCAACATTGAGCGACTCTAGACCTTCTATGGTCACAACAGTTGTTATGGATCTAATCGACACGGACAAAACACGATCATATATAGCGTAGAACAACATAATGAAAATGTGCACATAAAGATTGTTCTACTTAGGTGGTCAACCAAACTTCTCAAATGAATGTACTAAACCATGTTGCGAGAAGTTTTCAAGTGTTTAAAAGAACATGTATGTCCAATCTTAAGATTTTAATTAATATATAAAAAAAAGACATACCAAGGCTCTATGAAAATGAAATGAAAGCCCAAAGCCTTATGCTCAGACTGACACTCGTCCGAGTCTTTTATATGAAATATGATATATCACATAAACTTCATGAATATCAAAACTTAATACTTTATTTTTGAATATTCTCTTAATGTTTGATTTCAAACAATTATTCATGAATTTAAACAAAGTGCAAATGAATAACAGATGAATAAATTAGAGCTTTATATAGCCTCCCATTAATCTAACATATCAATCGACTCCATAAGCCCCATACTGTAGGCATGCTTTTGAAATATATTGGAACGGAGTCCTTTAGTAAAGGGATCGTCTACCATATCATCTATTCCTATATGCTCCATTATAATGTCACCTTTCTTTACCAACTCCTTAACGGTTAAGAATTTAATTCCATATCCTTAGATCATGTGATACTTTTATTGTTCACTGAGAACATAATTGCAGAAATATTATCACAATACAACCAAATAGGTCCAGCTATAGAATCCACAACCATCAACTCTCTAATAATGTTCTTAAGCTATACTACATGAGCAGAAGCTCCAAAAAGAGTGACAAACTCCGCATGTATTGTGGATGAAATTAAGTTTCTTATAAATGAAGGAATATAGAAGATGTCTCTTAAAATTAGTTCATAGCCTGAAGCTAGAACTAAACAAATTTCTCCTATAAACTCTACCACCACTTCAACGTTGTTGCCTACCGTGAGTCTACACTCACCCTTACTTGGCTTCCTCTTCCTAACGAATCCTTATAGTGTGAAAGCAATGTGATTCGTTGCTCCACTATCAAGCCCCCAGGAACTGGATATGGCTTCAATTAAGTTGGATTCACAAAGTACAAATGCAAATGGGTTTCCTTTAGGAGTGAAACCAGTTTTTTTATCCAATATTTAAACTGTATGCACTCCGACTTCACGTGTCCATTCTTCCTACAAAAGAATCATGTATGAGGTTTCTTTCAATTAACGTCCTTAAATTCTGAAGTTTGTGTGTCCTAAGCTATATAAGGAGTTTTGGACTTCTTATTCTTAAATTAGGGTTTTGACATTAATAAAGTAGTGTGAGTCTTTTTTGTTCTTCAGTTTATCTTCACCAACAACATGTCGAGCAATGAGATCATAATGATCTCTATCAACCTGAGTAACAATCACTATAAGAGCTGCATGCTGGTTGGTATTCATAACCATCTTAGTATCCATCATATGAAGTGGGAACTTAATGTAAGACTTCAAATTCATGAAGTTTGACTCAATGAGTTTTCGATGATCATCCAAATATTATAAATTTTAAAGATGACTTTAAATATACAAAATAGAGCAATAGTGGCTAAAAACCCTAAATAACACACTAGCCGGAGAATCCAGATGAGTTAGAGTGCAACACATTTGGGTAGACTACGCACCACCCAATTTGTAATTTTGTACACAAGAATGAGCAACAGTTATTCTTGAGCTTTTTGTAGATCTACCACCTTTGGGCGAATAGATTGCTAGAGAGTCGCACTACCGTCCAAATGTTCGTGTGTATTCCTCTGAACCTATTACGCAAGCACCACCTTTGGGTGAATGATTGATTTTTGGATCGTGTGGCCAACCTTAGAGGGGGGTGAATAAGATTTTAAGCGTTAATTAAAATTCAAAATATTTTGATCCAGAAAAACCAGTTCTGGAAGCTACCGCGGGGGCTAACTTGCTAGCGTGCGGCGATAGGTGACAGGCCTCATTTTTCCTAGGCAAATTTCTCTTTGGAGAAATACACTCCCTTCAGAGATCCATCGGAGAACAACCAGGATGTTATACGCAGAAATAAGAACACAGATAATTTTATTCAATCAAAATTAAAAGGTGTTTTATAATTACAAAAGCTTGATCTCCGTGACGCCAGAGATCGGAGGAGGTGAAGGAAGAAACTCTTTTAGTTTTCTATACCGATCCACTACTCGGAACGGTTGTCTCTCCCTTTCCCTCCAAGAAAGGTATTTGAGCTGACTCTTTACCTTCATTAAAGGAAGTGTCTTAGAGCCCCTGCTAGATCACTCGATCTAGATGTCCCTTCCCCGGGATGATTTCTCATGAAATCCTTCCCAGATTTCGACGACCTTCACTTGTCGATTTTCCTCACCACAATCACATAAAAAGAGAAAATTAGAAAAAGGAATGAAGAAGGTTTAAGATTGAATCTCCCTCAAAAGAATTTCTTTGTTGAGCGATGTGTGACCGACACTAACGATCTTTGTTTGGTTGCAGCCAATCAAACCCCTCATAGTCATTATAGTCCTTGGCTCACCGGAGATTTTCATGCACGAATGAGAGGGAGATGGATTTTTCTTCCTTTGACAGAGATATCAGAACGGTGCTCAGAGGCGGCTCCCAAACCCTAGAGAGAATTCCTGTCTGTCTTGATTCACACAAAGAACGAGAAAAAGAGCGCCTTATATTCATCTTTGCAAAGATAGGCTACCTCTGGTGGTAAGGCTAACGCCCAGTGGTAGGTCATTATGCGTCAATGTGACAGCTGTCCTGCATATTTGGAAAATATTCAAAAAGATTATTTTCCATTTTTTTGTGCTAGCTCGGCGCAATATCCAGCTATCGCCTGGCGTTAACTCAAGCATCTCGACGAATCAAACGTGATGATCGTTGAGTCAGCTAGCTCTACGCGGTAGCTACCAGAGCACCTATTCAGATTAAATCCTGAGGCTAGTGCGGGTTGTAGCGCTAGTGCCACACGGTAGGATCCAGTGCAAATAAAATAGGGGTGACCAAACATGGATCAGAGAAAATGAGGCGTATGGGTCAAATATACGAGCAGAGTACACAAATGTAAATCATATGAGTTTTCAGAGTAAAATGAATTTGGCAACACAGGTGAATTTAAGTGCACAATGACTTGGAATATAATGCTAAGAGATTTATCGACATAACACAGTGGAACATTGAAACGTCAAGACTAAAAATCATGAACTAGTACCTATGTGATGTAGACATACAGTGCAGTTTCAGTCCAATTCTTATGTATGGAAGCATTGGATAGAGCAGTGACATGTGTACGTGTAGCATCAAAAGAAAAAAAACATAAGTAGAACTAACCTTTATTACATGTTTTATCTCAGTAATTTAATATGCTATCACGAGAGAAATAAAGTGAAAAATCACGTCACATGTCTATCTATGTCATACCAAGACTATAACACGGGGCACTAAACTAAATGATTAATCTTTGCACAAGATCGAAATGATTCTTTCAACCAAGGTGCTCATCCTCACAATGCTCATGATGACTTTTCAAGAGGAGTGAGTAGTCCTTTGTGGGTATCCTTGACACATGATTTGATAGCATGCATAGTAATTTTGTTCATTTATATTTCGTATTATCATGATTATAACATTCAATTCAAGGACCCCGAATCAATCAAAATCTACCCACATAGATAGATGCACTTTAAATTTTACACAAAGGACATGATCATTAGATATTTGGACCAAAGTTCTAACTTTTACATAAGCACATGTATATCGTGACATTGATTATTAAAGTTATTTCTAATGTATTAGACACAATATCACAAGTTATACCATGTACACATAGAAATTCTACATGATTACTTTATTTAGGGATGTGTGAACAGTGTTTAATCATTACGCTACATAAATCCTCACACATACCTAGAGGCATATTCAACATATACTATCATGTTTAGTCACACTCAGTAGTTAAACACCTATATATTTGACACATCATGAGAAAAGTAGACAATGTTCATAGGATTTACCAATCCTGAATCAAACATTTTACGTAATCATTGTGCGTTAGGTTCTAGTCATGTGTGTCCTAAGAATGAATGATCCACATTTTTTGGGTTTTATATTTTTTTTTTTCTAAAGAAAAATAGTTAAACGAAGCAAACAAAACAAACGAAAAACTATACATGTTTTTTTAGTTTTTGTGAGATTTTTCATATTTTTTCTGTTTTTTTAAATAAGAGTAACACAGAACAAATAAACAAAGGCACACAAAACAAATTAAATCAAAACAGCAAATGATTCAGCACGATCAAATAGTGAGATCCAACACACTCAGTTTTAATCGAACTAACAAAAAGCATGAGTTGGTTCTTCAACAACTAAGTTTCTTTTATTATAGACCCTATAAGCACGACTCGCACTAAAGTATCCTAAGAGGATGTCATGGTCTAATTTTTTGTCGAATTTTTCTAAATGATCCTTAGTGTTTAAAATGAAACACGGGCAACCAAAGACTCTAAAATACGATATAGAGGGCTTCTTATTAAAATATAGCTCATGAAGAGTTCGCTTAAGAATGGGGTGAAGCATGACCCGATTCATCACATAGCTTGATGTAACATCCCCGTCCGTTACATAAATACATTAGAAGGTCTGGTTTGGGCCCGATGCTATATACTACGAACAGTCAAAGCAATTACTAATTGAAATCAAAAACTATATGCACGCATCCTATCACAAAGTGCATTCTAGTGGAATTAATTTAAAGGTTAACAGAAACTAACCAACTGAATGTCCACTAACACAAAAGTAGGAATGAATAAACAAGTCCACAAATATTCTTGGCCTTAAGGAATTATATTGTTCAACTCAAATTAAAATGTCTTGCATATATTGGCATGCAGGACAGCCACACAAGAACAATAAAATAAACAGGTAATTCTCTTTGGCCTTCAAGGGCCAGCTTAGCAATCCTGGGCTCCAGCCCGCTATTTCTCGCTTGGCTCGGCTGCACCTGCATGAAACATTCCACTACACGGTAGCAAACAAAAGCAACGGCCAGCAATGGCTGACCAAATTATAATTACTCCACCCCTCATTCGGGGTGGCGGTGTTCCTTCCCTATAGGCATTAGTATAATCATATGTTGGCAATCAAAACGCGCAACTTAAGCACAATTCTCCACAGACATTGGCGCAAATGCCCAATGCCCCGTGCTCTCAGGGCACATTCTGGGTGCATAGGACTACGAGGGTGACACCACCATTCTCTGTGACGGTAAACAATATTTGAGTTTTCTGTCTCACAAGGGCCAAGGCCAGAGATAATGCCCAAGTTCTACGACAAGTCATGTGATTTACACTTTGACCACTCCAAGTCGACCGGCATAGGGGAGGGTACAGTTGTCACAACCCGCATTTTCTCCGAATTAAAGAATTATCAGAGTATGAGAAAACGCGCGTCATGATGCCACGTCAAGCAGGGGATAACTGCTGACGCTCAGGCAAAACCAACTACTACACTTTATGAAAGAAATTTATAAGTTTAATGATTAGAAAATCAGTTATACCTTAGAGGCCGTATCCCTCGGCTCTGTGGATCACCTAGTCCACAGTTAAAAACTATACTTATGCGCTGCGGAAAAATACTTTATTCAGGTTTGACTTCCTAAGGAGTGCATAAGAGCCCTAAGAGGACCACTTTTGTCATGCAAGACTCTACATTTAATTTATATTATGTATAAGGAAACGATCTTTATACGTTGCTTGGAAAATAGTGATTTACCTTTATAAAACATGCTGGTCATGCAATAATCTTATAATAATAATAATTGCTGTTTTAAAATAACAAGCAACCAAGCATAAATCCTCCCCAGAGCAAGTAGACTATCTCCAGAAAATGGTAGCAGCAAAAGTAATATCTAGTACAAAGGTAAAAACTACCAGTGGGCGCCAACAAACTGACACAAACCCGCAGGCAAATACGTATGTCTGTAAGAAAAGTACAGCAAAACTACCTCACTAACAAAGCAATAGGATCTCCAAAGTCCAAGAGACCACCAGCAACACCACCGCAACCTAGCCACCAAACTGGCTACTGCTCAGAACCTGAGGCATTCAAAAGAAGAAAGAATACCACATCAAGCAAAACAAGAAAAAACTGTATGGAAGTGTCAACCAGGGAATATATAAAAGAGGAAAACACACAGCAGAAAAAGTCACAACTGCACAAGGCAAGACAACAAGGAATACACTACGTGTGAGGAAATAGCACCAACCCTGCCCAGAAACTATATCCTGTAGGGTCTACTAGGCTACCAAGAGCCCAAAGTGCTGCTATCTACCAAGGAAGAAACTTCTAACACCCTAAGCTGTGGGAGATGGTAGTAGCAAAAACAAACAGCCTGGATCCGGGTTGGAGGCAAACTCAGTCCCCCAACCACCATTTCCAAGCCAACAAGCTCAAGGGTCTACATGTGAAAGCATAAGGGACCTTCCACCCCCTTGTCCAGCCCGTACCTGGAGCAAGATAGAAGAATAAGGGTGGCCTTGTCTAAATTACACAACACCTCACCCATGAAGAGCTTCAAACCACCACTACTAACCACGACCCACGATTCGGCCATTAGGAAAGAAAAACATGGCCGACAAGGAAACTACAAATATAATCAAGGAATTCACTCGGGAACGAAAATCGAGGTAAGGGAAATAGTGTTGAAGTTACTCAACACGGCTTGGCGTTGAGTGGGACCCACTCAACGCCTAACCAGAGCTTGGCGTTGAGTGATTTAGCCTCACTCAGCGCCAGAACAGCCATGGCGTTGAGTGAGGTCCACTCCCTCAACGCCTTCAGCAAAAGAAGCAGCGGCGTTGAGTGAGCTAACCTCACTCAATGCCAAAATGGCTATGGCGTTGAGTGAGGTCCACTCCCTCAACGTCTTCAGCCAAAACCACAAAATCGAACATTGGAGTAGAGTGAGTCCAACTCCATCAATGCCAAAGCAGCTTTGGCATTTAGTGAGGTCATTTCACTCTACGCCAAAGTTCATTCCCGCAGGAAAACCCTAAGCCAATGCCAACAAGAGGAGGTCGGAGGGAATGCCGACGGATTCTCGCCGAATCGGCGGGAATGCAGGATGATTCTCGCCGAACCGGCGAGAATCCAGAATGATTCTCGACAATCGGCGGGAATCAAGGATGATTCTCGCCGAATTGGCGGGAAACAAGGATGATTCTCGCCGATCGGTGGGAATCACGTCGAAATCGGTGGGAATCACTTGGTGATTCCCGTCGATTTTGACTTAGATGAAAATTCTCACTCAATCGCCCCACCACTCAGCCGCAAAGAACAAACCGAACTATGGCTTTGACAGTGTCCACCACACTCAACGCCAAGTTCGGGCGGCTTTTGGCTTTGAGTGTGTGCACCACACTCAACACCAAAACCCGAGAGTCTACCAAGACTGATTCTAACCAGAGCCCTACCACAACAACCTCCCTCACTCTCTCTTTCGGCTCCACCCGCAAAAGCACCCAACTAGAACTACAAATCTGGAGTCTAAATGGTTATAACAATCATCGGGTTGAGCAAAACAACACAAGGAGGGGCTCATAGGCGAATCTAAGCCCTAAATTCAGCAAGGTAAAAGAGAATATGCTTGGTTTCTACCCTAGGGCTAACCGGGAAACATTCTAGAATATCAAAAGAACAACAATGGCAAGGGCAAGAATACCACTTGCCTCGATTTCCGGCGAAGCTTGGTCGGCCTTCCCTCCTCTTCGTTCTGCACTAGAAGGAGCAGCACCTAACAAGCAAACCCGCACTTTAATGTCGGAACACCACAAGAAACCGAAAATCCAAGTCTCCTAAAACTCCACGAAAATCAAACCTCTTACCGTCGAAATGTAGAACTGAGCGAGAGCAAGACAACGCCGCTTTCGGAATCGAAATCCGTCCACGAACACTCCCGAAATCGCCGCCCGAAGGCTAGGGCTAACCGTCGCTTCGGCCTCTGCTTTCCGCGAAACAGGAACAGCGGTTTCGGGAAGAAGAAGAATATGCCGCTGATTCTAATTAAGGCTTTTATATAAGCTTAGCCATGACGGTTCAGCCTAACTGCCTCCCAAGCCACCGGTTCACTTAATTTAAAAGGGTTTCTAATTATATTTTACTAATGGCACACCCAAAACGACACGAAAACCGAACTACCTCGGAATTCGACGAAATTCGCACCGTAGCTAAATATCCATGCTACGAACACAACGGCGAAGTCGAAAATTAACTTTTGACGAACAGAACTCGAGTTATACCCTTCCGAAGCCAAAACACAAGCATCCCCCGAGAGGCCACACCGGGTCACCCAAAATGACTCGGCTTGCTAGGGAGGTCTTGCCAACAGGCTATAAAATAGGGCACCCAGTTCTAAGGAGTTAAGACCACACTCCACAGATGGCACAAGCCAAGAAAACGTGTCGATGTAACGGCAAATGAGGATTAAAATAATCGCAGAAAAATCGGAGCGTTATAGTCACTCCCCCTAAAAGAAAGTTTCGTCCCGAAACTTTACGCACAACACTTCTACTATAGAAGGAAAGTAATAATCCAAACATTACAAGAAGAAAAACAAACCAAACTAATCAGGGAAACAGCTGAGGGTAAGCCTCCCTCATAGCCGACTCTAACTCCCAAGTCGCGCTCTCCTAATCCTGATTCCTCCAAAGAACTTTCACCATCGGAATAGACTTCTTTCGCAACACCCACTTCTGAGTATCCAAAATACGGACCGACACTTCAACAAAAGAGAGGTTGGGCTCCAATAGGGGCACAACGTCCAAGACTTTCCCACTACTGCGCACGCACTTCCGCAATTGGCTAACATGGAAAACATTATGAACACCTGGGAAGTTTGCTGGCAAATCCAACCTGTAAGCTGATACGCCAATCCACTCCAAAACCTTAAACGGGCCCACATACCTCGGGTCCAATTTCCGATTCTTACCAAACCTCTTTACACCCACTATCGGGGAAATCTTAAGAAATACAAGGTCTCCCACAGAAAACTCCAAGGCAGACCTACGCCGATTGGCGTTCTTCTCGTACCTCTCCTGAGCTATACGAAGCTTCTCTCGAACAAGCTTCACTGCGACTTCCATTTCTTCGAGCGCATTAGGACCTAACAATGGCCTCTCACCAGCCCCATCCCAAAACAACGGAGTTCTGCAGCGCCTCCCATACAAGGCTTCGAACGGAGCCATCTGCAAGCTCTCCTGATAACTATTGTTGTATGAAAATTCCATAAGTCGCAGCCGCTCATCCCACGCTCCACCGTGGTCTAAAATGTAGCATCAGATCATATCCTCAACTATCTGATTCACCCGCTTTGTCTGCCCATTTGTCTGTGGGTGGTACGCAGTAGAATACCTCAGATCCGTACCCAAACCCTCCTGCAGACTCTGCCAAAAACGAGAAGTAAACCGAGAGTCTCGATTCAAAATGATGCTAACCGGCACACCGTGCAGTCGGATGACTTCATTCAAGTACAACTCTGCTATCTTATTCATAGGGTAATCTATCTTATATGGCACGAAGTGAGCACACTTTGTCAGTCTATCCACTATGACCCAAACAGAATCAAATCCCCTCGGGGATGGCGGTAAACCCGTGATGAAATCCATATATATACTTTCCCACTTTCAAGTCGGGATCTCTAACAGAGTCAACTTGCCACTAGGCCTTCCATGATCGGCCTTCACCCGCTTGCAAGTGTGGCACTCCGCAACAAATCGGGTTATATCTCCTTTCATGCCATACCACCAGGCAATTTGTTTTAAGTCACGATACATCTTCGTAGATCCTGGATGGTAGGCAACGCTGGATCCATGAGCCTCTCTGCAAACCATACCCCTAATGTCCCCAACTGCAGGGATGAGAAATCTACCACGGTACTTCAAAGTTCCTGCATCATCGATGGAATAATCCGGCAACTCTCCTCTCTCAGTCCTGAAGAATAAGTGTAGAAGATCCGGGTCGTCCTTCTGGTCAAGTCTGGTCAAAGAAATCCAAGACGGCTCTGCCACTGACAAACTACTCTGCAGGCTACATCATCCCACTGATATATCCATAAGGAGGAACTCTTTCACTAAACAGTCGGCGGAGAGATTAAAGATTTTCCCCGTCTTCCGACTCAGGGCGTCGGCCACCACATTAGCCTTGCCTGGATGATACTGGATCTCTACATCATAATCGGCCACATACTCTAGCCACCGACGCTGGCGCAGATTTTACTCCTTCTGCGTGAACACGTACTTCAGGATCTTATGGTCGGTGAAGATCTTGCACTGAGCCCCATAAACTAGGTGTCTCTACAGCTTCAACGCATAAATAACTGCTGCGAACTCGAGGTCATGCGTAGGATAATTCTTCTCATGAGTCTTCAGTTGCCTTGACCCATAGGCAATCACCTTACCAACCTACATTAATATGCATCCTAGACCTACATGAGAAGCATCTACGTATACATCATAATCCACACCCTCAATAGGCAGGGTCAGAACGGGAGCAGTGCACAATCTTCTCTTTAACTCCAGGAAGGCTTCTTCGAACTTCTCGCTCCAAACAAAAGCCATGTTCTTCTGAGTCAGCTTAGTCAAAGGTGCAGCTAGGGTAGAGAAACCCTCCACAAACCTCCTGTAGTAGCCGGCCAATCCTAGAAAGCTCCTGATCTCCTTGGGCTTGCCCGGCCTACTCCAATCCATAACTGCTGTGATCTTTTCCGGGTCAACCGAGATCCCATTCTTATTCACCATGTGGCCCAGAAACAAGACCTGAGGCAACCAAAATTCGCACTTGCTTAACTTGGCGAATAACTTATGGTTCCTCAACTCCGATAGAACCAAGCGCAGATACTGCTCATGCTCCTCAGCACTGCGAGAGTAAACTAACACATCATCAATGAAGACCACCACGAACTTATCTAGGAAATCCTTGAACACCCGGTTCATCATATCCATAAACGCTGATGGAGCGTTGGTCAATCCAAACGACATCACTAAGAACTCAAAATGTCCATGCCTTGATCTAAACGCAGTCCGTGGAATATCTGCCTCACGGATCCTAAGCTGATGATAGCCTGAACGAAGGTCAATCTTGGAGAAGACCATGCTACCGCGCAACTGGTCAAATAAATCATCGATCCTCGGCAGAGGGTACCTGTTCTTAATTGTTACTTTGTTAAGCTCCCTATATTCGATGCAAAGCCACATTGACCCATCTTTCTTCTTCACAAATAGAACAGGAGCACCCCAAGGTGACAAACTCTGCCATATAAACCCTTTCGCTAACAAATCATCTAACTGGACTCGCAACTCCTCTAGCTCTCGAGGGGCCATCCTGTATGGCGCTTTAGCAATAGGACGCGTACCCGGCACCAAATCGATCACAAACTCAACATCTTGCTCGGGAGGAAGACCAGGAAGGTCATCAGGAAAAACATTGGCGAAGTCACGAACAACAGGAATCTCCTATAAGCACGATACACTAACAGCAGTCCCAACCACCGAGACCAAACAAGCAAAACAGTCCGAAAGAAAAAGCTGCTGAGCACATACCACAGAGATGACAGCAGAATGCTGGCTCAGATCTGCATACACGCTTCCGGGCTGACCGTCGTCCCTGATGAAGTCCAAGCGCTTCCCTTTGCACTGAATGACTGCATCATACCTAGACAGCCAGTCCATGCCCAAAATAACATCGAAGTCCTCCAGATCAATCATCTTTAGGTCTGCCTTCGCAAGGAAGTCCCCCAACAAAACAGGGCCAATCCAACACGCCCAAATCTGACAACACAGATTCACCAGAGGGGAACTTGACATGAAAGGTATCCCGAACTCGATCTAAAGTCAACCGATGTCGCTCTACAAAGGCTCTAGCCACGAACGAGTGGGTAGCGCTGGAGCCAAACAGAACATGCGCCCAGCGGTTCTTCACCTTAAACTTCCCTATAGGAACATATATAACTAAGGAACTACCACAACAATGCAAAAAACATTCTAGCAAAACAAGAACAAAACATTCAGACTGGAAAGACAACTAACTTGAGATGACCTGAGTCAAATCTTCAGCCTCCTCGGAAGATATCACATTTAGCTTTCCCTTGCCCACACGCTGAGGTGGAGGTAACGCCTGAAGAGGAACTACAAGAAGAGCAGGCTGAACCTGAGGACACCTAGACTTGATGTGTCCCTTCAGCCCACACTGAAAATAGACCTTATCCTTGGACCAACACTGGGCAGCATCATGTCCGGGTCGCTTGCAAACAGAACAGGAGACATCTCTCCTTGGAGCACCCTGAATCGCATGAACCTGCTCCTTCCTCTGAGCTGCTGCTCTCTTGAAACATCTCTCGAAAGGGTGGCCTGACCGGCCATAGAAACTGCACACCACTTTGCTATTCTTTCCCGGAACTGCATCCGGTACTTGGGGTTTCCTTTCCTCCACAGACTTCCTCTTATCCTTCCTACTTTGCTGTCCTCTGCTCTTCGCGGTCTCAATAGCCTCCACCTTCAGAGCAGCCTCCACTACTCCTACATAAGTCTCTGACCCATAAGCACTGGTCAACTGCTGTACCTCACTCCTCAAACTACCGAGAAATCGCTTAACTCAATCAGCCTCAATGCTGACCAATCCTGGGGAAAAACGGCTCAGCTTGCTGAACTCTATCTCATACTCACCCACTGTAAGCTGCCTTTGCTTCAGATGGAGAAAGTCATTCATGAGACGGTCACGCTCGACCGAGGGTAAGAACTTCCTCAATAGCATCTCCTTGAACACCCCCCAAGAGCATCCAGCTACCAAGCTCTCCTTCTCTCTCAGCCACCAACTCTTAGCCAAACCTTTAAGCTGATAGGCGGCTATCATCACCCTCTGATCATCTACAATCCCTGAGTACGAGAACATCTCCTCCATGGAGATCAGCCAGTTGTCTATCACCATGAAATCTTCCTTCCTGTCATAAGTGGGAGGGCTCAGCCTCTGAAATTGCGAGATAAAGGTCATCTCCACTGGCACCACCATTGGAGGTCTTAAGGGTGCAGGAGGGGGAGGAACAGCAATCCCCCTGCAGGGCCTTGCACTCCCTGAGTCTGACCTGCCACAACTGCTACCAAAGACTGAATCTGGGCTCGCACCTCCACCAACTGCCTGCTCAAGGAATCGCTACTCTGCCGCAAGCTTTCGATTACCGCATCATTCATAGCTCCAGATGACTCACCCTCAGACAGGGGAGGTTATCTAGTTGAAGGACGTCTCACCATCCTAAAGTCATAGCAACACTAGTAAGATCCTAGTACAATAGCTAGACCCAACTACTAGTACAGACAATACATATATAGATATGAACTTAAAGCTGCTAAACTTGCTCTGGGAGTTTATCTTTTTTTACAAAAAATGATGTTATGCCCTAACCTAGGATGGTTAACCATACCATACTAATTCTTGTGCCTAGATCGGGAATGCATGACTTTATATTATTTTTGACTCGAAAACTTATGGGTGTACATATGTCATCCTGCCAGTCTTTAGCTTGGCACGTTGTGCTTATGCCATGTTATGTTATGCATGTTTGTGCTATGCATTCTAAAAAGGCCCTAATGCATGTTATGAGCGGCGTACATATGAAAATGTTATGCATTCCATACTACATAACATTCGCATGCAACGAAAAAGAAAACGTGCTAGTCGCAACCATGTGGTAAGGTTATGCATCCCATACTACATAACCCTCACATGTTTCCCCTATGGTGGATCCATATACGAACACATATTATGCATCCCATACTACATAATATGCCTCGTATACTTCATGTTATGCTATGAGTGTAGTGTTCGTGCTTTTGCCAAAACGTGCTGATGACATATCGGTGTGTGAATGACATGATGCTGAACTACTAATGCAAACAAAAGGGAAGGTTGCCCGACTAACCCGTAAGGCAACCTCCCTCTGATACCAACTGTCACAACCCGCATTTTATCCGAATTAAAGAATTATCAGAGTATGAGAAAAAGTGCGTCATGATGCCACTTCAAGAAGGGGATAACTGCTGACGCTCAGGCAAAACCAACTACTACACTTTATGAAAGAAATTTATAAGTTTAATGATTAGAAAATCAGTTATACCTTAGAGGCCGTATCCCTCGGCTCGGTGGATCACATAGTCCACAGTTAAAAACTATACTTATGCGCTGCGGAAAAATACTTTATTCAGGTTTGACTTCCTAAGGAGTGCATAAAAGCCCTAAGAGGACCACTTATGCCATGCAAGACTCTACATTTAATTTATATTATATATAAGGAAACGATCTTTATACGTTGCTTGGAAAATAGTGATTTACCTTTATAAAACATGCTGGTCATGCAATAATCTTATAATAATAATTGTTATTTTAAAATAACTAGCAACCAAGCATAAATCCTCCCCAGAGCAAGTAGACTATCTCCAGAAAATGGTAGCAGCAAAAGTAATATATCTAGTACAAAGGTAAAAACTACCAGTGGGCGCCAACAACCTGACACGAACCCGCAGGCAAATACCAATACCAAGGAAGAAACTTCTAATACCCTAAGCTGTGGGAGATGGTAGTAGCAAAAACAAACAGCCTGGATCCGGGTTGGAGGCAAACTCAGTCCCCCAACCACCATTTCCAAGCCAACAAGCTCAAGGGTCTACATGTGAAAGCACAAGGGACCTTCCACCCCCTTGCCCAGCCCGTACCTTGAGCAAGATAGAAGAATAAGGGTGGCCTTGGCTAAATTACACAACACCTCCCCCATGAAGAGCTTCAAACCACCACTACTAACCACGACCCACGATTCGACCATTAAGAAAGAAAAACATGGCCGACAAGGAAACTACAAAACTAATCAAGGAATTCACTCGGGAACGAAAATCGAGGTAAGGGAAACAGTGTTGAAGTTACTTAACACGGCTTGGCATTGAGTGGCACCCACTCAATGCCTAACCAAAGCTTGGAGTTGAGTGAGTGAGCCTCACTCAGCGCCAGAACAGCCATGGCATTGAGTGAGGTCCACTCCCTCAACGCCTTCAGCAAAAGAAGCAGCGGCGTTGAGTGAGCTAACCTCACTCAATGCCAAAACGGCTATGGCGTTGAGTGAGGTCCACTCCCTCAACGCCTTCAGCCAAAACCACAAAACCCAACAGTGGCGTTGAGTGAGTCCACCTCCCTCAACAACAAAGCAGCTTTGGCGTTTAGTGAGGTCAACTCACTCTACGCCAAAGTTCATTCCCGCAGGAAAACCCTAAGCCAACGCCAACAAGAGGAGGTCGGCGGGAATGTCGACGGATTCTCGCCGAATCGGCGGGAATGCAGGATGATTCTTGCCGAATCGGCGAGAATCCAGAATGATTCTCGACAATCGACGGGAATCAAGGATGATTCTCGCCGAATTGGCGGGAAACAAGGATGATTCTCGCCGATCGGTGGGAATCACGTCGAAATTGGCGAGGAATCACTTAGTGATTCCCGTCGATTTTGACTTAGACGAAAATTCTCACTCAATCGCCGCACAACTCAGCTGTAAAGAACAAACCGAACTATGGCTTTGAGTGTGTCCACCACACTCAACGCCAAGTCTGGGCGACTTTTGGCTTTGAGTGTGTGCCCCACACTCAACACCAAAACCGAGAGTCTACCAAGACTGGTTCTAACCAGAGCCCTACCACAACAACCTCCCTCACTCTCTCTCTCGGCTCCACCCGCAAAAGCACCCAACTAGAACTACAAATCTGGAGTCAAAATGGTTATAACAACCATCGGGTTGAGCAAAACAGCACAAGGAGGGGGCTCATAGGCGAATCTAAGCCCTAAATTCAGCAAGGTAAAAGAGAATATGCTTGGTTTCTACCCTAGGGCTAACCGGGAAACATTCTAGAATATCAAAAGAACAACAATGGCAAGGGCAAGAATACCACTTGCCTTGATTTTCCGCGAAGCTTGGTCGGCCTTCCCTCCTCTTCGTTCTGCACTAGAAGGAGCAGCTCCTAACAAGCAAACCCGCACTTTAATGGCGGAAAACCACAAGAAACCGAAAATCCAACTCTCCTAAAACTCCACGAAAATCAAACCTCTTACTGTCAAAACGTTGAACTGAGCGAGAGCAAGACAACGCCGCTTTCGGAATCGAAATCAGTCCACGAACACTCCCAGAATCACCGCCCGAAGGCTAGGGCTAACCGTCGCTTCCGCCTCTGCTTTCAACGAAACAGGAACAACGGTTTTGGGAAGAATAAGAATGGGCCACTGATTCTAATTAAGGCTTTTATATAAGCTTAACCATGACGGTTTAGCCTAACTGCCTCCCAAGCCACCGGTTCACTTAATTTAAAAGGGTTTCTAATTAGATTTTACTAATGGCACACCCAAAACAACACGAAAACCGAACTACCTCGGAATTCCACGAAATTCGCACCATAGCTAAATATCCATGCTACGAACATAACAGCGAAGTCGAAATAGACTTTCGACGAATAGAACTCGAGTTATACCATTCCGAAGCCAAAACACAAGCATCCCCCGAGAGGCCACACCGGGTCACCCAAAACGAACTTGGCTTGCTAGGGAGGTCTTGCCAACAGGCTACAAAATAGGGCACCCAGTTCTAAGGAGTTAACACTACACTCCACATATGGCACAAGCCAAGAAAACGCGTCGACGTAACGCCAAAAGAGGATTAAAATAATCGCAGAAAAATCGGGGGCGTTACAACAGTTCAACCATATCCCGTACTCAAATCGTCCGGCTCGCAGGCCTGATGCTGGTCAGCATACCCTTTCCCTTTTCCACATGATCCATAACTCTGTAAGGATCCTAGGCTAGCACTCATGGCTACCAAAGCTGAGCAACTTAAGCTCACGCTCTTAATATTGACCCTCAGGTCTTCGAGAGATAGGCCAACACAAAATAGCCCACAGGTCTCCCAGAGACATGCTTTAGCAAATGGCCACAAGGTTTCCAAGAAACATGCCTCAATAAGCAATACAACGCTCACTGGGAGCTATCACCAGCGGAGTCGCTACCGCTGCGTAGTAGGGGGAAAGACTATTGATTCTTCCCCCAACTCGGGTGTTTTCCTATAGTCTACATCCAGTACTCTCAACCCAACCATCTGCACACCCCGCGAATTCGAAATTTACGTGATAACCAAAGAGTCATTTTCAGCATACAAAAATATACAAACATCAAGAATCCAGACTAACCTGTCCGGATGAGCTTCACACAGTATGCATATTTTGTACTTTGATTTCGGATCTAAATGCAAAACAAACAGGGATACACGGATCTGCCCATCGGGAGAACCACATCCTTGTGTTCATGGTGTGTCTACTCTCTAATGCCAAAAAGAAAGGACTTCATATGTCCAAGGAAGAGGATTGTTACCCTAGAAGTCCGCTTTGGTGCCATGGAAGAGATTCTAGCCGGATGAACACGACCGCTACAACTTTGCCACCGTAGATCTGAACTTGCCTTGCAAATCCGAGTTTTGAGTCTCAAACGGCGACAAGATCCCCTCTCTCCGGCGCTGCTTCTCCTCCTCCAAATGTCCAGCCTAAGTTTCTCAAACTCCAAAAGAATCATGTTGGGTATTGCATACACAATAATCCAGATTTGCATGAAGTCACCCTTGAACTAAGATGAATTAAGTTATATTTGATCTTCTATTTTAGTTATGTGTTTGCAGGCTCTATTGCTAAGTGTAGACCAATGTCAGTCTACAGTGTGTCATAAACACAGAACCATACAATGTAATCCCTCATTGTGTGATCCAAGGTATTGACTCATGTGTAGCCTCTCTATTGGGATACACTTCATATTCAAGCACTTGGACCAATGTATGAAGTGTTGGTGATGATTGGATTCAAGGAGTAAAATTTTCTAAATGTCAGAAATTTTATAAGTCATTTACTCGAGTAGACTGTTTGTACTCGAGTAGAAGGAGTAGGAGTTCTCGAGAAGTCAGTCTTATTACTCAAGTACAAAAGTTGGTTCTCGAGTAATACTATTTTAGTTCTCAAGTGGACTTTATCTCTACATCTCGAGTGTTCAGGATCTTAGCTTAGAAAATTTCTAAGTATAGTTCTCGAGAAGTTATCTTGTACTCGAGTAGTTGATAGTATGTCTTGAGTGACAGCAATCTTTCGTTCCTAGAATTTTTCTAAGTCCAGTTCTCGAGTAGTTCTCGAGAACAATCCCTAGTTCTCGAGTAATCCTATATTTTTTTCTCGAGAAGTTCTTCTTTTTTTGAGTAATCATTTCTTGTTCTCGAGTAACCTTCTTCCAGATCTAGAAAAACTTTCCAAGTATTTGTTCTCAAGAAGTTTTATTCTACTTCTTGAGTAGATTCCCAGTTCTCGAGTAATTCCATTTTACTCGAGTAATGATTCTTTCTATCTCGAATACTTTTGTTAAACTTCTTCTCGAGTAATTCAAGTTGATTTCTCGAGAACCAATCTTGTACTCGAGTAATGCTTTCTTCTTCTCGAGTAATTTCAGAAATTCCACTTCTCGAGTAATCTTCATTTTCCACTCGAGTAATAGCTTCACTTCTCGAGTAATATTACTTCACTCGAAAAATGCAGTTCAGATTTACAGAAATTTTGTGAAGTCCAAATTTGACGGGATTTTCAAATGACATGACATGATTGGTCCACGTGTATATCATTAAGGATAATTATGACCGTTAGGGAGATCTTATATAAGGTCTTGTCAACCGACTAACCCTAATAAGGATTTTACAAGCTGTAATAATATTCTAAGTTCTCTGAATCTCATTTTCTCTCTCCAAAACGAAAGTTGTCGCCGCCGATCTTCTTCGTGCAAGGGCTAGGGTTTTCGATTCAAGGATTCAGATTAAGATTGATTTCCAGATCGGGATTATTGTTCGTTCTTCATCATCTCTCCAATCGGGTGAAGTCAAAAGAGGTTTTCAGATCTCATTCTTGCCGAGTTATCTTCTTCAACAGTTCTGACAGAGCCGCAAGTTATAAGAAGAAGATCCATGCAGATTGATTCAAGATTTGAAGATTATTGTTTGTATTTTCAAATTTCTCTCTATTCAATTCTTGTAGGAGATTTCTCTCCGAGTTGTAGGAAGTTTTATCTTCCGAGTGTAGATCCGTTTGGATCGAGTTTGTAGGAACTTTGTTCTGAGGTGAAGGATTGGTTTTCAATCCGAGATAGCGGAGTAGCCGAGTCTTGTGGTTTGTTAGATCGGTGAGGGAAATTGGATGTACCCAAGGTTGGGGAACCACTATAAATCTTTTGTCGTCTGTGATTGCTTGGTTGATTTGTGTGCATAGTCGCTAAATTTTTATTCCGCAAAAAGACGCACAACTCACCTATTCACCCCCCTCTAGGTGATTTAGGTAGACAACTGAACTCATTCAATTGGTATTAGAGGGAGGTTGATCAATAAAAGGTTAACACCTTGATCGGATCTGTCCCTAGTTGTCTCTTGAGATTTTCCAAGCATGGATAAGGCTAAAGATTTTGCCAAGCTTCCCTTGTGCACAAAGAATAACTTTCCCATGTGGAAAGAAAGGATTAAATTTTTCATGGAAGCTGTGGATCCCAGGATCTTCATGATTGTTGAAGAAGGTATTTATATTCTCATGACTACCTCCACAATAGATCCAACAAAACAAGTTCCAAAGAAATTGATGGATCTTGATAAAGACGAGATTGCACTTGTCTCCTTGGAAAAGAAGGCCAAGAATATAATAGCAAGTGCAGTCGATGACTCAATGCTGCAGAACCTGATCCACTGCTAGTCTGCTAAGGAGATGTGGCAGTCCCTTATCACTTTGATGGAAGGCACAAAAGAAGTTAGGGATGATAGAAGATCCCTTTTGAATCAGAGATATGAAGCCTTACGGCAAGGACCTAAAGATACCATTGCTGATACATTTGAGAATTTCTTCAAGATAGTAAACGGCCTAAGAGTGTATGGCCGAGTCTTCACAAATGGAGAGCTCAATGACAAGTTTCTGTGGTCCCTCACAAAGGAATGGTACAACAAATTTGCGCCATCCGGGAATTTGGCAAATTAACTGAAACAGACCCTCAGAACCTATTTGGCAAGTTGATGTCCTATGAACTGCAGATAAACTCTAGAAAGGCTGAAGAAGAGAAAAGTCGATTCTTTTCAAAGGAAAAGTCTGTTGCTTTGAAGGCAGACAGTTCAAGGAAGGGCAAAGTTGCCTCACCTGCACCTGCTCCAGAAGAAAGTGAAGTGGAGTCATCTGATCCAAGTACTTCAGGCTCAGAGCTATCTAAAGGAGAGTTCTCACTTCTCTCGCGACAGTTCAAGAAATTATTGAACAAGAAGAAGAAATGGAGGGGCAAGGATGCCTCATACAAAATATCACGACATGACGGTGATTGACGAAAGAAAGGCACAAGTAGCCATGACAGGTATAATTCTAAACCTAACAAACATATTTTGACTGACATAGTTTGTTATTGTTGTAACAAGCCAGGTCATATCATTGTTGATTGCCCTCACAAGAAAAAGGAGGGTGGAAAGAGAGAAGAAAAGAAGTCTTCATACAATAAGAAGAGGACAGAGAAGAGCCTGATAGCCAAGAAGGGCAAAACTCTCAGTGACTCTGACTCATCTGAGTCGAGTGAAGAATAAGAAGCCTACTTTGGGCTTATGGCTCAAACAGATGATGAACAAGAGCCCCAGTTCACTGGGAAGGTAAACTCTCACACTCCTCTTTCAGAATCTGAAGCTTTTGAGCATGATAATGAGGACATCTCTTCTGATGATGAGTCTAAACTCATGGCCCAGTATAAGGAGCTAATCAAGGCTTAAGACAAATGTCGACGAGTCGTGAAAACTCAAGCTAAGGAGATAAAGTCTCTAAAAGCTGAATAGAGCACCTTGAGAGAGGAAGTTGCTAAGACTGACTCACTCAAGGAGAATTTCAATAATACGATTGAAGAATATAATAAGGCTCTAGAGCACCATGACTTAAATGAGAAAATCATCAGGGAGTTGGAAGAATAACTCGCTACTAAAAATAAATTTGTTGAAAGTTTCTCGAAGCCTAAGACTGTCCTTCCTCTTATTGCTGAATTCTCAACTAAGCCCAAGGGTGCTGGGCTAGGCCATGTAGAAGCTCCTAGTAAATCATCTAGGAGGAATAAGGCTCAGAGAAAGAATAAGGCTCAGAGAAAGAATAAGGCCGCCAAGAAGGCCTCGACCAAAGAAAAAGGGAAGGCCCCTCAAGATCAGACTATATTTAAGAAAGTCATATTTCCAACTAATGAGTTTGATCTTGAATCGTCCTACGACCACTTGACTAGGCCTACTTATGTAGAGCCAAAGTCTCGTTACCAAGGATGGACTCGCTCCAGAAACTTTGGTGAGAGTGTCTTTAAGGCACCTTATGAAGAAGTCATTCTTCAGGGCTATGGTCCTTATGATCCTGGTCATAACTTCAAGAAAGCACCAAAGGTAAAACCCATTGTGGAAGAGCCTGTGAAGGAGAATAAATCATGTGATTGCCATCATCATGAAGCCTCTTCCTCCAAGAATGCAACCCCTGCTAGACCAATATCTCAGAAGGTCAACCAGGATAATGTAAGACAAAGATACAATAGGTTCGACTGTTGGTGATGTGGCAGAATTGTTCATTTTGCCATCGATTACTGGTTTAATCCGAGAAGTTTTGCAACTCCCCAAGTTGGCAACATGAGAATGACCACTCATAATGCTAATCCTCATAGGGGGAGTGTTTTAACACGAGACCAAGGACCCAAAAGTGTTTGGGTTCCTAAGGCAAACTAATTATGATTGCAGGTATGTCCAAAGGCCACCAAAATGCCTATCTGGTATTTGGACAGTGGATGCTCTCGGCACATGACCGGGACAAGAAGCCTACTTCAGAACTTCTCTCCAGTTTTGAACGGACCAAAGGTCATCTTTGGAGGTTCAGACCGAGGAATCACTAAAGACTACAGTATGATCACTAACGGTAGTGTATGCTTTTCGGATGTAGCTTATGTTGAAGGATTGGAACACAATCTCATAAGCATAAGCCAATTATGCGATAAAGGATACATAGTTGAATTCCATGCTGAAAAGTGCTTGATAAAGTCTATTGACAATATGGAAATGATTCTATCGGGCACTCAAAGCAGGAATATATTTTGTTTAAATTTCATTTGTATAGACTCTTCTATACCAGTGTGCCTTTTAGCAAAAGATAGTGCGTCTCTTGGTGACTGATGAGACAAGAGACTAGCACATATAAATTTTAAAACTATTAAAAAATTAATTTCACTGAATTTTGTACGTGATGCCCCGAATGTCAAGTACGTCAAGGATAGACCTTGTCAGGCATGCGAAAAGGCAAGCAAACAAGGGCTACCTTTAAAAGAATTATAGGCAATGACTCTAATAGGTGTTTACACCTACTTCACATGGACTTGTTCGGTCCACTGCAAGTTAGAAGTTTAGGAGGTAAGGATTATACGTTGGTTATTGTTGATGACTACTCGCGCTTTGCATGGGTGTTCTTTTGAAATACAAGTCAGATACCTTCGATGTTTTTACAAATTTTGTCAGGTAGATCCAGAATGAATACCATTGTTCCGTAGTCAAGATTAAAAGTGACAATGGAACTGAATTCAAATCTGGGGCCATGATAGAATTTTGTGAAAGCCTAGGTATCTTTCATGAGTTTTCCTCTCCTCGTACTCCACAGCAAAATGGAGTAGCTGAGAGAAGAAATAGAACACTTATAGAGGCTTGCAGGACTATGTTGAGTGATGCTTCATGACTGGAGTACTTCTGGGCTGAAGCCGTCAACACTTCATGCCACGTGCAAAATCGAGCTCTCATAAATAAGAACCATGATAAGACACCTTATGAACTTCTAAAGGGCAGGAAACCGACTGTCTCCTATTTTAGAATTTTGGGCTGTAAATACTTCGTGCTTAACAATGGTAAGTATCATACTACCAAGTTTAGCGAAAAGAGTTTTGAAGGTATTTTTGTAGGTTATAGTAGCCATAGTAAGGCATACAGGATATTTAATAGAAAAACTCTGGTTGTAGAAGAATCAATACATATTGTATTTGATGAGATGAGCTTACTGCAAAGCAACTCTTCTAGTGTGTTCATTGAAGATGCAGGTATAAAGCTTGAAAGAAATTAGCTTGGATGAACCAAATAAAGATGAAGGTGAAAAGTTCATCAAGATCACCACTCCAACCCCTATTGGAGAGGTAGATGATCAAGATGACGAAATTGTCCAAGTTGAAGAAGTCACTCCAGTGGTTGAAGTTCCAGATGCAAGGACTTTAGAGCACAGACATCTAAAGGATCACCCAATTGAACAAATCATAGGAGATCCCCGAGATGGTGTCAGAACTCGTAGAGGTACAACTAACACAAATTTATATTTAAGTTTTCTCTCACAGGTTGAACCAAAGAAGTTTGAGGAAGCAAACTCAGACGCATCATGGATCTTGGCCATGGAAGAAGAACTGAACCAGTTCAAGCGCTACAAAGTTTGGAAACTTGTTCCAAGACCCAAAGGTAAGAATATCAACGGGACAAAGTGGGTCTACAGGAACAAGATGGATGAAGATGGAACGATCATAAAGAATAAGGCCAGACTTTTTGCCGAAGGATATCGTCAAGAAGAAGGAATTGACTTCGACCAGACATATGCCCCAGTGGCAAGGCTGGAGGCAATCAGGTTGTTCCTAGAATATACTACACTGAAGGGCTTCACTGTCTATCAAATGGACGTGAAGTCCACCTTCCTTAATGGTGACATAAAGGAAGAAGTGTACGTGGAACAATCCACAGGTTTTGTTGATTCTAACTCTCCTGATTACGTTTATCTATTATCTAAAGCGCTGTACGGTTTGAAACAAGCTCCTCGAGCTTGGTATGAAATGCTATCTAGCTTTCTCCTTGAGAACAAGTTCACAAGGGGAAATATAAATAAGACATTATTTCTTAGGGAAATTAAAGACAAGATTTTGCTAGTGGAAATCTATGTCGACGACATCATTTTAGGTTCTACAGACGACAACCTCTGCAAGAAGTTATCTAAACTTATGTAAGGGAAGTTTGAAATGAGTAGTATGAGAGAGCTGAAGTATTTCTTAGGACTTCAGGTGAAACAATCTGTAGATGGAATTTTCATCTCGCAGACTAAGTTCAAAAAGGAGTTGATTAAGAAATTCGGAATGGAGAGTGTAACCTCTATGAGGACTCCAATGGGTTCAGCCATGTCTCTGGACAAGGATGAGAAAGGGAAACCTTTTGATGAAACCAAGTATAGAAGCATAGTTAGATTCTTGCTCTACCGTACTGCCAGTAGACCAGACATAATGTTTTCTACATGTGTTTGTGCTAGATTCCAAGTGAACTGTAAGGAATCTCACTACGCTGCTGCAAAGTGGATTTTGAGATACCTTAAAGGTACACCGAGTCTTGACTTATGGTACCCAAGATGTAATGATAGCGAGCTGATTGATTTTTCAGATACTGACTTTGCAGGTAGTAAAGATGATAGAAAAAGTACTTCTGGGACTTGTCAATTCCTTGGAAGGATACTTATTTATTTGAGTAGAAAAAAGCAAAACTGTGTCGCAATCTCAACGGGCGAGTCAGAATAGATTTCTGCCGGCAGTTGTTGTGCACAGTTGCTTTGGCTAAAGAATCAGCTGGAAGACTACAACATGAAGGTCAAAGGACATTCCATTGTTTTGCGACTCCTCCATCGCGATAGCAAATTGGCCAATAACCCAGTCTCGCACAGCTAGACAAATCACATCGAGCTCAGATATCACTTCATCCAGGAGCATGTGGAGCAAGGGGGCATAGATCTGCAGTATGTTCCAACAGATAGGCAAGTTGCAGACATTTTCACGAAGCCGCTGGACGAGGCCAAGTTCAACTTCTTCAAAACTGAGTTTGGCATGCTCAACAAAGAAGGATAGACAAGGTGAAATCATTTCAAGGCTCAGAAATCGAGGACAAGTCAAAAAGGTTAGAAATTTCTCTAAGTGAACTTCATTTCTCGAGACATGGAATGACTTCTTGAGAAGTAATATCTGACTATTTAAGTAACCCCCTTCTTCTCGAGAACCAAGAAATTTTACTTGAGTACCATCACTCGAGTAGTAACCTTCTTCTCGAGAAGTTAAAAATTCACTCGAGTACTAAGTTTTGATTTCTCGAGAACTAAAATGCCATCTCTCGAGAACTAAGATTCCACTCGAGAAATCACCCGACGCATTTTGAATTACTTCGATTTCTTCATTTTCGCAACCCGCTTAATTTCTGCCGTAATCTAAGGCATGATATAGTGTAATTAGACTCCTAATCATCAATTCTAGGTTTATATAAATAGAAAATCTTAGACTTCATAAACCTACTCGAACTTCAAATCCTCTCTTTCTCGAAAACCTCTTCGCCTTCCGCCGCTGACACAGAGTAACTGTTATCGCCTTTATTCTTCCGTCCACAGGATATCGTTTTCTGAAGATTCCATGGCGCCGCAGCCCAAGATTGGTGTTGGCAGTGAGTTAGTGATTGTAGGAATCACATAGATATCAGACAATTTCAAGAACTTGCTGATCTTACTCGACAGTGTCGGGTTGACCTTTGTTCTATAGGAACCCTGCAAAATCCTCTTTCTCAAGGTTGAGGAATTCTTCCAGAATATTAAGGTAAGGAGAAATAACAAAGTTTTGAAGTTGAGGGTGAAGGGCATTAAGATCAAACTGAACAAGACCATTGTGTCTCAACTTCTGAGAAATTCTGATTGTTGATGAAGAAGATGATCTCACCACAGAGGATAATGACAAGGCTTGTGGATTCTATGGAATTTCTATTGAGGTTCCGGCTATCAGAAGGCCTGATCTGAATGCTTAAAGCAAGCTGCTACTGGATATCATTGGAAAAGTTCTCTAGTGCAAGACCTCTTCTATAAGTTTCATCTCATATGACTTATTCAATGTTATGACTGCAATAATCTGCCGGAAAAAGTTCCAATTTGGCATGATGGTTCTTGATAAGATCAGGGAGAGCATCAAGGCTCCTAGTTTTGCAAGGATAATCTCTTTGATGCTTCATGAGATTAATCCTCAAGTGTTTGATATTTCCAAAGGTACTCCTATACATCATATGAAGAAGGTCTCTATTTCTTCTATCCAAAGATGGGAATTAAAGCTGAAAAATCCTACTCAAGCTGCTAAGGTTCATGAGATTTCTGCCTCAGAGGATAGGACTCCATCTCCTTCTCAGCATCAGCTTGCTGGCACTTCAGGTGCAGTATTTGAGGGGGAGCCTGCTCCTTTCTAAGACAGAATTCCTTCTCCTCCTGCAGATTCAGAATAGCCAGAAAGGATTCCCTCTCCTCCTCCAGTCAGATCACCCCTTCCAGCTATCTCAACTGAGTTCCATACAGATGATCAAGTTCAGGAAGCCATCATATATACAGCAGAAGATATTGATAAGATGATAGAAGATCTTACTTCAAATGAGCCCATACCTCTACTCCATTCCGGAACTGTTGAAGAGCCACCAAAAGTACAAACTCTTGTATAATCTCCATCACCTGCACCATCTCCCAAATCAACCTCAACAGAGCAACCCAAGAAACCCACTCCCGTTCCTTCCCAATCTACAGCACCTACTCCCTCACCTATACAATCTCCCAAGTCACCTACTTCTCATTCTCCAGCTGCTGAGAAAGACAAACCAGACACTGTTCTACTTTCAGATGAAGATACAAGTTCTCCAGAGCCTGTTGATGCTCCCTTGAGGAACCTAGACTTCTCTATTCCCACCTTCACTAGTGAGGATGAAGTTGTTTTTATCTATACTACAAGAGCTCAAAGCTTAGTAGTAATTGAAGAACTGGTTCCATGGAAAGCTCCTCCTCCTCCAGCTCTTGTTCCTCCTGCTACTACTGCCACTGTTTCTGCTACATCCACTTCTTCTGATATTTTGAGTACGATTGAACAGATGTTGGCTGATAAAAGAAAGCATTTTGATGACTCTCTGAAACTTATGCAAGATAAAGTAACTGCTCTTGAGAAAGAGATGAGCAGAGGATTTGCTGAGATACAACATAACACAGATCAATTGAAGCACCTTTTTCAGGTAGGTGGCAAAGATCTGGACCACACTATTACCAGTGTTGGTGAAGTGATGAACCAATCTGTAACTCTAGCCAACAATCAAATTCAACTTGAGAAGAAAGCCAAAGAACATGTTATGCAAGTTTGTGAAGAAGTTGGAACTTTCAAAGATGACAGCATAGATACCCTCTGTGTAGAATTCAGAAAGGGGGAGACTCTAGTGAAAGAACATGTACAAAAGTTTGTAGATAAGTTTATTGTAATTGCTAACACTCTCTAGACTGAGAAGTTAACTAAAATCAATAAAAATGTGCTAGCTCAGATCCAGTCAGTAAAGTTTTATACCTATGACACTACAGTTTTGATGCATAACCAGATCTTTCCAAATTTTCAAGCTGATCCAAACATTATTCCTCATCATTTAAATCCTCTTGCTGAAGGTCAGCCAGCTACTCCAGCTCAGATGCAACCTCAAATGCCAATATTCTCTCTTAGGCCTGATGATGCAACCCTTCCTCCAGAATCCTATTCTCAAGTTTGGGAATCTGTCATCCCCAAATATTTACCTGAAGTTCAGATCCCCAAGAGAAGGAAATATGGAGAAGGTCCCTCTACTAACAGATCAGTTCCAGTTCCAGAATCAGAAAAGAGAAAAACTCAAGAATTTGCTGAAGTTTGGAGCCCAACTTCAAAGTCCTTGATTCTAGATACTCTGAAACTTGTGATGAACTATAATGAAAGCAGAGATCTCCATTATAGTTTTTCTGAATGGGAAATGTATGAAAAATCTATCATGAAGAGAAGGATTTATGATAGAGAATATGGAAGGAACAACCCAAAGACACCTCCAAGACCTCCAAAGTACTATCCTAAGCCATTCAGCTATCAAAGGAGGCAACAAGAAAAGTTTTACCAGCAACATCATCCACAGCATCAGAGCTAGAACTGAATTTTTGATTTTTGAGATTGAGGATTGAATGCTTGTAGAAATGAAATCTAAAACACTTCTAATTATATAATCTCTAATTTTGATGATTATGTGTTTTTCTTTATTTCTTGCATTTTATCTCACTCTTACCTTTTCATATCTAGTTCTTTCTCTTGTGGTATAATTCACCTTAGTGTAGAGGGTTCTAACATCTACAAATAGGGGGAGATTGTTGGGTTTTGCATCCACAATTACCCAGATTTGCATGAAGTCACCCTTGAACTAAGATGAATTAAGTTGTATTTGATCTTCTATTTTAGTTGTGTTTGCAGGCTCTATTGCTAAGTGTAGACCAATGTCAGTCTACAGTGGGTCATAAACACAGGACCATACAATGTAATCCCTTGAAAGAGAGGGGATAAGATACTTATTACTCTAGAGGGGGTTGAATAGAGTATTCAGAAATTAAGAGACTCTAAACACTTCTCTTGAGCAAATTGCGGAATTGAAATATAAAAGCTTTAAACCTAAAGCCTATCAGAGTGTAGTGAAAAGAAACAAGCTAACTGATGTTTCAGTTGAGCTTTATACCTAACACAGCAACTAGCAACCTAGTAATATCTATCACAGACACAGATCAATGATTAAAGTAAACAACCAGTCAACACAAGAACTTTATAGTGGTTCCCCAATTGGGTACATCCACTCTTCTACCACCCCGGTAGGAATCCACTACAGGTTTTTGTTTAGGTGCCCTTCCACCACAAGATCTGCTTAAGGTAGATCTAGAAACCCTTAAGGCTTTTGATCAGGTGCCTAAGAACCAAACACACAGGTTTTTGATCAGGTGCCCTGCCACCAAAGGTTCACTTTTGAAGAGAATAATAACCCTTTTACAGGAGGTTAAGGGAAAGAATGAAGGTGTCTTCTCTGTGTTCAGAGAAGCTAGTGGATTGCTTTGAGAAAACCAAAGCTCCGCTGGCTTAGAGAATATCCAGGAAGAAGCTTTGCTTCAGGGTGTAGGAACTCTAGATCGCTTTGAAGCCTTTTCTGATGCATCTTTGAAGAAGATTCAAGATGTTGATGGTTGTTCTTCTTCAGCAGCTTTGCAATCTGGGAGGAGAGTTCTTCTTGAAAGCTTGAGCACTGAGTGTTGATTTTCCTGAAGACAGGATGAACTCAGGTAGCAGCAGAAGAAAAATTCTTTTTCTTGAGAGCTCTAGTTCTCTCACACTTGTTGCTTCTCTTTTGTTTTTTGTATCTGTATATTGTTTCTGTGTCTGTATATTTGTCTTCAGTCGACGTACTTGATAATATAAAAACTTCTCTTCTTTGAATATTGCCTCGAGCCCTGCACTAAAAGATGTTTCCAAATAATACAATAAAACAAATAAAGAAACTGCGCCAGAAATCTTCTCTGTCATTCCCAAAAAGGAATTAAGGATATTAAAATATCCTATCAAATAGACTTTATAAATTGGCACAGGAAGCAAAGCATAACGGCTATATTACAGCTATTAGAAAGACACGATTTCCTCTAATAAAACAAACAACTTTATTATGTCAAAATCTTTCAATTAATGCACATGGGATATTGCAAATAAGCAAAGAAATATAGGCATTAAATTAAGCAGAATATCTGAATAGCATTTGTATTAGACATGAGGAAATAAGTCAATAATTCAAATGAAAAGAATACAGATAATAGCAGACAGAAAACGTCGACCAAAGAACGAAGATCGTCGATCTGAACAAGCAGATTGTCGACCTGAAGAAAAACTATCTCCACAGAAATCGTCGACCAGGGCAACACGATCGTCGATCTGAGCAAGCAGATCATCGATCTCACTTCAGAGTTCATATGACTCTGAGATCGTCGATCATCAATCGAAGATCGTCGAGCGAAGTTCGACTATCGTTGAACACAAAACTACTAAACCAAATTCCTCATATCAAACCTTTCTAAACTAGCCTAGCCTGAGGGTAGACAATCATTTAGTATATCCATTAACCATAGATAAATCTTGGGTCAATATAGCCTAAAAGAGATGACATAGCCCAAATCAAAACTAGGGATCCAACAATCTCCCACTATTTGGGTGAAGTCACTCAAATAGAATAAATCTAATATAAGCATATAAAAGAAATAATCAGCAATAAATAAATCATCAAACAGATTTAAATGAAATAGATAAGCAACACAGAAGTCACAAATGTTTATCAACAGAATATGAAGGAAGGATAGAAGTAGCAGGAGAGAAGGAGATTTTCCTATTTGGATCATAAGCATCTTTCTTTGACAGCTTAAAGTCCTGCTCTCCAATGATCTTTAGCTCTCCAGCTTTGGGTAGGACAGCTTCAGGATGTTTCTCCATATACTTGGAAGCATCAAAAACCTCTAAACTGACTTGAAATCTATCCAGTTCTTTCTTTTTGTATTTTGACATAGTAGAGAATCCTGAGATATCTTTTCCTTCTTCTTTGGCTTTCTTGATTTGTGCAGATCCAACCAACTCTAGAAGTCTATCCATTTTATAGTTAGGATAAAGCTCTTGACTTTCATAGGCATTCTCATCAGAAGGATCCAATGGATTTATAGTCTTGAATTTTACTGATTGAGTTAAGAAACTCTCAGTTTGCACTTGAACTGGCTTGACATTTATATATGCTAGCTCTTGAATTATAAGACTGGAAGGAGAAGCAAACTCAACATACTTTTTGCTTGATTTATCAGAATATATGACTCTTTTTCCTTTATAATTTGCTGGTTTGGCCTGAGCAGGTTTTGTCTTTAAAGGTGATCTAGAGGCTGGAGGAGGAGAGAAGGTGGGTTGTTGATATACAATTTCCTTAACTTGCTCTCTTTGAAAGTTTGACCTTTTAGAATGCCTCTGATCACTAGAACTGCTTGGAGGGGGCTGCCTTCCCTTTTTCTGATAGGTATAGGGCTGATTTTGCCTGGCTGAAGGAGCAGAGAATCTGGAAGCAATATTTCCTGAGGCACCAGCAGAGGGAGGAGGAGGAGGAGGACCTCTCGAAATTCCCTTGGGAGGAGGAGAGTACTTCCTGCTCTTCTTCCTTGCTTTCTGTTGATTCTTAGAGTACCACATCTAAGCCTCAAAATTTTTAGCTTTAGGATCAATTCCTTTCAAAATGTAATAAGGAATGTCATTATCTGGATTAGAAGGAGTTGGGGCTGTGGCTTTCCTTTTCTTTTGAACAGACCTTTTCTTTTTCTTTTTACCATTAGAATCATCAGAGTCTTCATCTTCATCCTCAGAATGTGAGGGAAGAGGTTCTGCATACATATCATTAATTTCCTTTAACATAGCCTCTTCTTTCTCTTTAGCTTGCAGAAGAGCTTTTTCTTTTTCTTCTTCTAGAATGTCTTGGGCCAGCAGAGAGTCCAAATTTGGACCTGGAGTGTCATCCCAAAGGGTAGAAGACACAACAGTCTTAATTTCTGGAACTATTTCTAGAGCAGCAGAATTCCATTTAGCTTCTAGGAAAGATGTTATGATTCCTTCTAGATATCTAGCAGCAACAGGAGTAGAGATCTCCTCAAGATAAACTTTGAAAGCAAAATCTGATTCAGCTATAGTCTCAGAGATAATAAAGCTATCCAACAGCTGAAGGCACATTGGTCTCTGGTAGCACACAATGGCCTGAAGAGGGTCAAAAGAACAAGGGGAGGAGATAGGATTAAAAAGGTCTCCACAGGATGACTCATCATCTGAGTCAAGGAATGCATCCAGTTCCTCTTCCAAGACAACTGGAGCATCTGAATCTTCAACACTCTTCTGAACAGAGTCTGGACCAACTGTATCTGAAACTGAAACAACTTCATCTGAGTCTAAAACTGAAAATCTTTCTAACTCCATAGCAGGGCCTGAATCATCTTCATCAAGCATCTCCCCCTGCCTGGGTTCAGTGAAAACTAAACCCAGGCCCCTAGATGAAGAAGGGGCTGTGGGGTTGGAAATTGAGGCAGCAAGAGAAGAGAGAGATTGAGCAAGAGGTGCAATGGCCTCAGCTATCATGGCTTTGACGAAAGGAGTTATGAGGTGAAGGACAGATGCAATGAATTCTGGTGTAATATGAAATGATGGAGGAATGCTAGAAGGGGCATCATCAGAATTAATTTATTTTTGAACTGGGGTTTCAGTATTTGGAGAAGTATGATGAGATGGATGGTCAGCAACAGGTGAGGGATGATTTGATATAGTTGGGGAATGAGATGGAGAAAGCAGATTGAACAAAGAATCTATGTTGAGATTGGGTATCTCAGCTAGATGAGCTGGAGTTGGGGAAGAAAGATGTGATGGATGGTTTACAGGAGAAGAAGGAATGTCAATTGAGGTGGATGGCAATGAGGAGGAAGCAGGGATTTCTTCATTAGGGTGGGAAGCGACTTCAAGAGCCCGTGTGCTTTCAGATGTTTTAGAAGCAGACTTAGCCTTGGAGGGTTTCTGAATGACCCTTTTCCACTTAGAAAACTGGGATGAATCAATCCTTTTGCTGGCATTGATCGTTGTAGGAACAGATCCTAACAGCTGGGAAGCTTTCTGAGAGAGAAAGAATCCGATCAGCCTTCCTTGCATTACCTCTTTCTTGTTGTTCTTCTTCCTGATCAAATCAAACAACAGACCAGCCCAGTTGATTTCTTTCTTATTCACAAGAGCTGACATCAAGGCAAACTGTTGTCGGTTGATGTTGTCATGAGCTGAGTGCTTTCCAAGCAGCACTTTACCAACAAGATCCGCCAAAAACTTAAAGCCAACAGATAAGTTTACCTTCGGGAGCTTGGATGGGATGCCTTCTGCATGACCCATTTCCAACAGCATCCTTCCGTGCTCAGCAGAATCTTGCTCATAATCATCTGATCCATTCTTTAACTCAAAAAATTTCAGTTAGAATATCTGGAGTGAGAATTACCTCCACACCGCTGATTGATCCCTTCATCTCTTTTTCATCAGAAGATGATGTATACACCCATTCCTTGATTTTTGCTAGGTGCAGTTTGAGCTTTAAGGACATGAGTTTCTTAAGACCTTGATCTTCACACAACTACATCATTTCCTGAAAAACTTGTTCACTGTTTCTAAAAGACTCAAAGTCAACACTGAAGCCTGCATCGAACTTCATCACAGACAAAGTTGCTGAAGAAATCGCCATGGAGTTGATGAGAGTACCTGAAACAAGAGAAAACACAGAGAGAGAGAAGAGAAAGCGCGAGATGAGAGCTCGAAACAATTCTGGAAGCAGAATATGAAACAACGAGCTCCGTCGACGATCTTCAGACCTAAATAAACGATCATTTATGAAATAAACTAGAATCATCGATCTCTGAATGAAGATCAAGAGAGTCGGTCGTCGATCGTCGGTCGACGATCGATTTCCAAAGCAGAGTCATCGATCGTCGATCGATGATTTCTGTCTCTAAATACAAAGAGCTGTCGTAGACCAAGGGTCAACGATATAGCTCAACCTGTTCGATGATCTTCGAACACCGTTCGACGATCTCAGAATAGATTTTAACTTAGCAGATTTTTCACTTAGTCTGATCCATTCATCATGTCTAGTTGATTCAAAAAGAATAGATGTTTTTGTTCATCTAAAGGCTTTGTGAAAATATCACTTCTCTAAAGATCTGTGGGTATAAACTCGAGATTTATCTTATTCTTGTCGACACAGTCTCTAAGAAAATGGTGTCTAATGTCAATGTGCTTAGTCCTAGAATGGTGCACAGGATTTTGTGCTATAGAAATAGCACTGGTACTGTCACACATGATTTTGGTGTTTCTGTGTGTGTACCCATAATCCAAGAGTTGATTTTGAATCCACAGAATCTGTGAACAGCAACTAGCAGTTGTTATATATTCAGCCTCTACAGTTGAAGTTTAAACAGAAGTCTGCTTTTTTACAAAACCATGAGACTAATCTCTCACCTAGGAACTGAACAGTCCCTGATGTGCTCTTCTTGTCAACTCTATAGCCAGCATAGTCAGCATCTGAGTATCCAATCAACTCAAATTTTGATTCAGCTAGGTACCAAAGTCCTAAATTAGGACATCCCTTCAAGTATCTTAAGATTCTCTTTAGAAGAGTTAAATGAGATTCCTTGGGGTTGACCTTAAATCTACACAGAGGCATGTGGCAAACATTATATCAGGTCTACTTGCAGTTAGATATAATAGGGAACCAACAATGACCCTATAATTTTTCTGATCAACAGGCTTGCCCTTATCATCAGAATAAATAACTACATTAGTAGCAATAGGAGTGCATTGCTGAAGCATCTGCCATCCCAAACTTCTTTACCAATTCTTTGGCATATTTAGATTGGGAGATGAAGATGCCATCAGCATCTTGTTTCACTTGAAGACCAAGAAAATAAGACAGCTCACCCATACTACTTATCTCAAACTTAGAATGCATCAGGTCTTAGAACCTTTTGCATAGTTTGGGATCAGTGGAACCAAATATAATATCATCCGCATAGATTTGAACTAACAAGATTTTTTCCTTATGGTGAATAGAGTATTCAAAAATTAAGAGACTCTAAACACTTCTCTTGAGCAAATTGCGGAATTGAAATATAAAAGCTTTAAACCTAAAGCCTATCAGAGTGTAGTGAAAAGAAACAAGCTAACTGATGTTTCAGTTGAGCTTTATACCTAACACAGCAACTAGCAACCTAGTTATATTTATCAAAGCCATAGATCAATGATTAAAGTAAACAACCAGACAACACAAGAACTTTATAGTGGTTCTCCAATTGGGTACATCCACTCTTCTACCACCCTGGTAGGAATCCACTACAGGTTTTTGTTCAGGTGCCCTGCCACCACAAGATATGCTTCAGGTAGATCTAGAAACCCTTCAGGCTTTTGATCAGGTGCCTAAGAACCAAATACACAAGTTTTTGATCAGGTGACCTGCCACCAAAGGTTCACTTTTGAAGGGAGTAATAACCCTTTTACAGGAGGTTAAGGGAAATAATGAAGGTGTCTTCTCTTTATTCAGAGAAGCTAGTGGATTGCTCTGAGAAAACCAAAGCTCCCCCTTGCTTAGAGAATATCCAGGAAGAAGCTTTTCTTCAGGGTGTAGGAACTCCAGATTGCTTTGAAGCCTTTTCTGATGCAGCTTTGAAGAAGATTCAAGATGTTGATGGTTGTTCTTCTTCAGTAGCTTTACAATCTGGGAGGAGAGTTCTTCTTGAAAGCTTGAGCACTGAGTGTTGATTTTCCTGAAGACGGGATGAACTCAGGAAGCAACAGAAGAACAAATTCTTTTTCTTGAGAGCTCTAGTTATCTCACACTTGTTGCTTCTCTTTTGTTTTTTGTATTTGTATATTGTTTCTGTGTCTGTATATTTGTCTTCAGCCAACTGCCTTGATAATATAGAAACTTCTCTTCTTTGAATATTGCCTCGAGCCCTGCACTAAAAGATGTTTCCAAATAATATAATAAAACAAATAAAGAAACTGCGCCAGAAATCTTCTCTGTCATTCCCAAAAAGGAATTAAGGATATTAAAATATCCTATCAAATATACTTTATAAATTGGCACAGGAAGCAAAGCATAACAGTTATATTACAGCTATTAGAAAGACACGATTTCCTCAAATAAAACAAACAACTTTATTCTGTCAAAATCTTTCAATTAATGCACAAGGGATATTGCAAATAAGTAAAGAAATATAGGCATTAAATTAAGCAGAATATCTGAATAGCATATGTCTTAGACATGAGGAAATAAGTCAATAATTCAAATGAAAAGAATACAGATAATATCAGATAGAAAACGTTGACCAGGGAACGAAGATAGTCGATCTGAACAAGCAGATCGTCGACCTGAAGAAAAACTATCTCCACAGAAATCGTCGACCAGGGCAACACGATCTTCGATCTGAGCAAGCAGATCGTCGATCTCACTTCAGAGTTCATATGACTCTGAGATCGTCGATCATCAATCAAAGATCGTCGAGCGAAGTTCGACTATCGTCGAACACAAAACTACTAAACCAAATTCCTCATATCAAACCTTTCTAAACTAGCCTAGCCTTAGGGTAGACTATCATTTAGTCTATCCATTGACCATAGATAAATCTTGGGTCAATATAGCCTAAAAGAGATGACATAGCCCAAATCAAAACTAGGGATCCAACATCCCTCATTATGTGATCCAAGGTGTTGACTCATGCGTAGCCTCTCTATTGGGATACACTTCATATTCAAGCACTTGGACCAATGGATGAAGTGTTGGTGATGATTGGATTCAAGAAGGAAAATTTTCTAAAAGTCAGACATTTTCTAAGTCTTTTACTCGAGTAGACTATTTGTACTTAAGTAGAAGGAGTAGAAGTTTTCGAGACGTCAGTCTTATTACTCAAGTACAAAAGTTGGTTCTCGAGTAATACTATTTTAGTTCTCGAGTGGACTTTATCTCTACATCTCGAGTGTTCAGGATCTTAGCTCAGAAAATTTCTAAGTATAGTTCTCGAGAAGTTATCTTGTACTAGAGTAGTTGATAGTATGTCTCGAGTGACAACAATCTTTCTTTCCAAGAATTTTTCTAAGTCCAGTTCTCGAGTAGTTCTCGAGAATAATCCCTAGTTCTCGAGTAATCCTATATTTTGTTCTCGAGAAGTTCTTCTTTTCTCGAGTAATCATTTCTAGTTCTCGAGTAACCTTCTTCTAGATCCAGAAAAACTTTCTAAGTCTTTGTTCTCGAGAAGTTTTATTCTACTTCTCGAGTAGATTCCCAGTTCTCGAGTAATTTCATTCTACTCGAGTAATGATTCTTTCTATCTCGAATACTTTTGTTAAACTTCTTCTCGAGTTATTCAAGTTGATTTATCGAGAACTAATCTTGTACTTGAGTAATGCTTTCTTCTTCTCGAGTAATTTCAGAAATTCCTCTTCTCGAGTAATCTTCATTTTCCACTCGAGTAATAGCTTCACTTCTCGAGTAATATTACTTCACTCGAAAAATGCAGTTCAGATTTCCAAAAATTTTGTTAAGTCTAGATTTGACAGGATTTTCAAATGACATGACGTGATTGGTCCACATGTACGTCATTAAGGATAATTATGACCGTTAGGGAGATCTTATATATGGCCTTGTCAACCAACTAACCCTAAGAAGGATTTTATAAGCTGTCATAATATTCTAAGTTCTCTGAATCTCATTTTCTCTCTCCAAAACAAAAGTCACCGCCGCCAATCTTCTTCGTGCAAGGGCTAGGGTTTTCGATTCAAGGATTCAGATCAAGATTAATTTCCAGATCGGGATTATTGTTTGTTCTTCATCATCTCTCCGATCGGGTGAATTCAAAAGAAGTTTTCAGATCTCATTCTTGCCGAGTTATCTTCTTTAACAGTTCTGACAGGCCCGCAAGTTATAAGAAGAAGTTCCAAGCAGATCGATTAAAGATTTGAAGATTATTGTTTGTATTTTCAAATTTCTCTCTATTCAATTCTTGTAGGAAGTTTCTTTCCGAGTTGTAGGAAGTTTTATCTTCCGAGTGTAGATCCGTTTGGATCGAGTTTGTAGGAACTTTATTCCGAGGTGAAGGATTGATTTTCAATCCGAGAAAGTGGAGTAGCCGAGTCTAGTGGTTTCCTAGATCGGTGAGGGAAAGTGGATGTACCCAAGGTTGGGGAACAACTATAAATCTTTTGTCGTCTGTGATTGCTTGGTTGATTTGTGTGCATAGTCACTAAATTTTTATTCTGCAAAAGGCGCACAACTCACCTATTCACCCCCTCTAGGTGATTTAGGTAGACAACTGAAATCATTCAAATGATGTGAAAATGACCAAACCAATACTAAAAACAGAGCTACCGCAACACAAATAACTAGCTACCGCCGCGCGGTACCATTAATCAATGCCTCATTTCGTGTGCCACCGCTCAGGCCCTCCAACCACAGGCCGACACGTGGCCACGATGTTATTGTTTCTCTATCGTTGCACGATAGGATGCTAGCGCCTCGTGGTAGCTGGGGATGTTTACGATATGACCGCTCCTGTTATCGCCATGCGATAGTTACTACCGCTGCGCGATAGAAACCCGAGAGCTTCGACAAATAAATTGCCAAGATATCGCATGTGGTGTCACTACCGTCAAGCGATAACTTGCCAAGGGCTCAACCAATAAGTTGGCTAGCGCCACGCGATAACAACATATCACCGCATGGTAGACTAGGAGTTGAGTCACCTCACCTCACTCAATGCTCTCGACGTCTGACTCTACCGCCACGCGGTATCAGCCTACCATCACGCGGTATCCAAAGCGTTGAGTCAACTCGCCTTACTCGGCGCTCTCGATTCCTGGTACTACTGCGGCGCAGTATTGGCCTACCGTCACGCGGTACCCTCTTTTGCTGCTTACAGAAATTTGGGGTGTTCCAAATCCCCCAATTAAGGAATTTCATCCAGAAATTACATATTGCAGGAAAAAAAAGAGTATCAAAACTACGAAAGTATAACTCAAACGAAAAGCTCAAGGAACTCTGCCATCATGGTTTGTTCTCGCTCCCACGTTATCTCCTCTCGGCCATAGTTGTGCCAAAGGACCTTGACCATCTTGATAGACTTATTCTGAAGTGGCTTGATTTCTGAGTTTTCAATACATATGGGCTTGACTTTCGTTGTCAACCCACCATCAATCGGTACCTAATTCGCCGCAACTACCTGCGTAGGCTCTTGCATTACCTTCCACAATATAGATATAAGGAATATGTCATGTAGACCACTAAGCTATATTAAAAGCTTCAAATGATAAGCGGCTTCACCAACAAGCTCCAAAACAACAAATGTCCCAATGTATCTTGGATTTAGCTTTTCAGCCGTTGATTCCTTGACACACCCTTGAACGGTTTGATCTTTAGGTAAACCCAATCGCCCATGGCCAACTCAACATTTTTGTGCTTGGCGTTATAATATTTAGCCTGTCTAACTTGCGCCATCAACAGTTGCTCCCCAATTGTCCTAACAATAGAAGTCGCCTCCTCAATATCCTTCTGCTTATACAACTTTGACTCGCCCGTCTCCAACCACGACAACTGAGTATGACACTTTTTTCAATATAGGGCCTCGAAGGGCGTCATTTGAATGCTTTCCTGGTAGATATTGTTGTAAGAAAATTCGATCATATACAAATGATCTTCCCACTTTTTCCTGAAATCTAAAGCACACATATGAAGCATGTCCTCCATCGTCCTGTTTACCATTTCAGTCTGAGAATCCGTCTGCGGATGAAAGGCTGTACTGAACTTTAGTTTGGTACCCAACAGTTGATGTACCAACCTCCAGTCATTAGACGTGAAGCGCCCATCTCGGTCACTCATGATGCTACGGGGCACACCATGCAGTTACACAATATTATCCACTTATAATTTTGCCAGTTTCTCCACCGAATCGTCCTTCCTATTCGGGATAAAGTGCGACACATTCGTCAAACGATCAAAAATCACCCAGATGGCGTCATTTCCCTTCTTTGATCTCGACAAACCATGCACGAAATCCATGGATATGTCGTCGAACTTCCATTCTGGTATAGGCAAAGACTTCAAAAATCCACCATGCTTCTGACATTTGGCCTTCACCAAGGCACAAGTCTGACACTTTGCTATATATAGTGCTATGTCCTTCAGTCTTGGCCACCAAAATAGCTTTTTCATGTCTTTATACATTTTTGTGCTCCCTGAGTGAATCTAGTACTTGGTATAATGAGCCTAGTACATTAATTCTTCCCATATTTTACCCATCTTTGGGACGCACAAACGACTATTTTTCCACAACAACCCATTATCAACAGTAAATTGAGTATTTGACCATTCCAAAGACTCATCCATGTAGCGTTTTATGCTGTCATCCAAATCCAAAGCCTGCCGAATCCGATCGGCGAGGTCATATTGTACCTCTATCTAATTCAAACGTGCTTCAGCCTGTCTACCTTGCACTATCAACAGTCGCTGCCCGATTGTCCAAACAATAGAAGTCGCCTCCTCAATATCCTTCGGCTTATATAATTTTGACTCGCCCGTCTCCAACCACGACAACGGAGTATGACACTTTCTACCGTATAGAGCCTTGAAGGGCGTCATTTGAATGCTTGCCTGGTAGATATTATTGTAAGCAAATTCGATCTTATACAAATGATCTTCCCACTTTTTCATGAAATCTAAAGCACACATACGAAGCATGTCCTCCATCATCCTGTTTACCCTTTCGGTCTAACCATCCATCTACGAATGAAAGGTTGTAATGAACTTTAGTTTGGTACCCAACAGAGTATGTACCAGCCTACAGTCATTAGACGTGAAGCGCCCATCTCGGTCACTCACGATGCTACGGGGCACCATGCAGTCGCACAATATTATGCACTTATAATTTTGCCAATTTCTCCACCGAATCTTCCTTCCTATTCAGGATGAAGTGCGACACATTCGTCAAATGATCAACGATCACCAAGATGACGTCGTTTCCCTTCTGTGATCTCAGCAAACCATGCACAAAATTCATGGATATGTCATCGAACTTCCATTTCGGTATAGGCAAAGACATCAAAAATCCACCAGGCTTCTGACATTCGGCCTTCACCAAGGCACAAGTCTTATACATTGCTATATATAGTGTTATGTCCTTTTTCTGTCTTGGCCACCAAAACAGCTTTTTCATGTCTTTATACATTTTCGTGCTCCCTGAGTGAATCAAGTGCTTAGTATAATGAGCCTCGTACATTAATTCTTTCCATATTTTACCCACCTTTGGGATGCACAAATGACTGTTCTTCCACAACAACCCATTATCAACAGTAAACTGGGTATTTGACCCTTCCAAAGACTCAGCCATGTAGCGTTTTATGTTGTCATCCAAATTCAAAGCCTGCCGAATCCGACCGGCGAGGTCATACTGTACCTCTATCCAATTCAAACGTGCTTCAACACTTGACCTCCTATCAACACAAGAGATCTTTAATGCCTCTAAATATCGAACGAGACGCTCATCATACATCAGTAACTAATTGGCATGCGCGGGAGCCTTATGACTTAGTGCATCCGCAACCGCATTACCTTTGTAAGGGACATAATATATCTTGAAGGTGTAGTCCCCAAGAAACTCCATCCACCTTCGCTGATGCATGATTAGGTCCTTCTAATCCAACAGATACTTCAAGCTCTTATGGTCTGTGTAAATGTCGACATTCATGTCGTACAAGTAGTGCCTCTAGAGTTTCAGCGCGAATATCGCGGCCACCAACTCCAAATCATGGAACGGATAATTCCTCTCATACACCTTCAACTGGCACAAACCATAAGCTATTACTCTCTCATGCTGCAATAAAACGTAGCCTAAGCTGCTGCCTGAAGCGTCGTTGTAGATCTCAAAGCCTTTTGTCCCACATGGTGAGCATAGAATAGGCGTCGTGGTCAGATGACTTTTCAATTCTTTGAAGGCTTGCGCACACACTGTCAACCAGACAAACTTCAGATCCTTCCTTGTCAGGGCCGTGAGGGGTAAAGCTATTCGCGAAAAAGTTCTCCACAAAGCGCCTGTAGTAGCCGGCAATTCCCAAAAATCTCTGGACCTCCGCCAGAGAAGACAACACAGGCCACTCCCGTATTGCAGTAACCTTTGCCAGATCCACCATGATACCCACACCACTAATAACATGACTATGGAACGCCATCGAAGATAGCCAAAACTCACACTTGGAGAACTCGGCATACAGTTGATTGCTCCTCAAGGTCTCCAGAACAATATGTAAGTGCTCCATATGATCATCCTCGGACTGGGAGTACACCAGGATGTCATCGCTGAACATTATCATGAACCGATCCAGATACTCCTTGAATGTCCTGTTTATTAAGTCCATACACACGATGGCACATTCGTTAGTCCGAAAGGCATGATAGTGAACTCATAATGCTTATAACGTGTACTGAATATCGTCTTGGGAATATCACTTTCCCTGATTCTCATCTGAAAATACCCATATTTCAAGTCTAGCTTCAAATACACAGTCGACCCAACTTGTTGGTCAAAATTATCATCGATCCTCGGAATCAGGTACTTATTCTTCTCTGTTAGTTTATTCAATTCCCTATAATCGATACACAGCCGCAAGCTTTCGTACTTCTTCTTCACGAAGAGAACCGGGGCATTCCAAGGTGACGAACTTGGATGCACAAACCCCTGCTCTAACAATTCTTGAAGCTACGCCTTCAATTCTGCCATCTCTCTTGGTGCTTAAGCGATAAGCAGACCGCGACACCGGTTTGGCACCTAGCACCAACTCGATGATGAAATCTATCATTCTTCCAAGCGGAATCTCATGGAGATCCTTAGGGAGTACCCACAAACTTAGGCTTGTGTTCGATGTTCTGTCCAAGTGTGACTCCCTCGAGTTATGCATGCTACTCCGAGAGTCAATCTATGCCCAAGGTCAAGCTTCGGATGAATCTTAAACAATATATTGACTTCCTTTTCGTACCGTAAGATGCGATCCATTTGGTATGTATATAAATAACCAATTTAACCTTCGACACAATGGAAGGCACTGCAACGAACAACATGAAAACCCTAGATATAAAGACTTGAGAGGCCCCTGTAACGAATAGTGCTCTCACAATCGAGAGTAGAATAAGGCCTACTCTAAGCAAGTCATATACTGACAACGAATCAGGTAACAAGTATATAAAGCAATTAAGAAGATATAAACCAAACCATACATGTCACCTCATTACTTTGCTTATGACCTCCTGCATTTTCCTTTATCTTCGGAAGCCCACTCCAACAGTCACAGACTATGTAACCCGGCTTACCACAAGAATAACATAGAATTGGGTCTCGCCCAACAGCCAGATCCTGCCTCCTTTTCCTCTGGGGTACCACTCCGACATTCTATGGTAATATGTTCTATCTTGCCACACATACAACAAGTAAGTGGAACTCGCCCTGCAACTGCTCCTGACTAAACTTTCTCTATCCTCGAGGCACCACTATGACAATTTCGAGCAAGGTTTCCTAACTTTCTACAAGTATAGCAAGCACATGGAGCTTGACGAGTAAGTGTTCTAGACCTCTTATGTCACCTCCTAAGGTAATCAGACTTTGCAAAACATGTAGGGTTCGGTACCATGCACACTGGCATCTGGTGGACTTTTTTCAAATCTGCTTCCAAAGATCTAGCTGACTCCACCAATGCTCGGAATCCAAATAACTTTGGTCCTACCAATAGAAGTCATATATCATCACGCAGACCGTTATAAAATCTATTGACCATAGTCTACTTGTCCTCCAACTCAAACCCTGTATAGCGCCTTATCATAACAAATGCATGTAAATACTCATGAACTGAGTGCACTCCCTGCACCAAATGTATGTTCAATCACTGATATGAGGCTCTTCTCAATGAAGTTTGCTCCATAGTGCTAACCGGCATTGACGCCACCCCAGGGACAGGGGGATGTACATGCCTCACATGATGGGCATTGATCATTGCGAATACCATTTCAGCTATCAGTCTTATGGTTTCAGCTGAAGGAGGGGTCGCAGGCACATCAATTGGTGCACTTCTCTCCACAAAGTGTAGTTGTTGTGACTACTCTGCACCACTCCTAGTCACCTTTAATCGTGAAACACTCAATTAAGTGACAAATAATTGCCAGAATGCAATCATAGGAACACGCAGGTTCCTCAAACATGTGTATTTTCTTTCCTAAGTGGATATTAATGAGTTCTTTTATGTTATAACAGTAACACACATACATGTGCTCACCATCCCTTAAAAGAATTCAACCACAAATTTGAATAAGGAAGACCGACACCAGAGTATGATACCAACTTTGTAACATCCCCATCCGTCACATAGCATATAGCAGAAGGTCCGGCCATGGGCCCGACGCCATATACTACGAACAGTCGAAGGAGTTACTAATTAAAATCAAAAATTATATACACACATCCTATCACAGAGTGCGTTCTAGTGGAAGTAATTTTAAGGTTAAAATAAACCCAACCAACTGAATGACCACTAACACAAATGTAGGAATGAATAAACAAATACACAAATAGTCTTTGCCTTAAGGCCTTACATTGTTCAACTCAAATTAAAATGTCTTGCATACATCGGCACGTATGCTAGCCACACATGAATAATAAAATAAATGGGTAATTCACTTTGGCCTTCAAGGGCCAGCTTAGCAATCCTGGGCTCCAGCCCGCTATTTCCCTCTTGGATTAGCTGCACCTGCATGAAACATTCCATCGCACTGGTAGCAAACAAAATCAACGGTCAGCATTGGCTGACCAAATTATAATGACCCCACCCCTAATTCGGGGTGGCGGTGCTCCTTCCCTGCAAGTATTAGTATAATCATATGTTGGAAATCAAAACGTGCAACTTAAGCATCATTCGCCACAGATGTTGGCGCAAATGCCCAACGCCCCGCACTCTCAGGGCACATTCTTGGTGCACAGGACCACAAGGGTCACACCACCGTTCTCTGTGAAGGTAAACAATGTTTGAGCTTTCAGTCTCATAAGGGACAAGGCCAAAGACAACATCCCAGTGCTACAATAAGTCATGTGATTTACACTTTGACCACTCCAAGTCAACCAGCATAGGGGAGGGTACAGTTCAGCCATATCCCATGCTAAAATCGTCCAGCTCGCAGTCCTAACATGGGTCAACTTCCCCTTTCCCTTTTCTACATGATCCATAACTCTGTAAGGATTCAAGACTAACACTTATGGCTACCAAAGCTGAGCAACTTAAGCTCACGCTCCACAAATTGGCCCCCCACGTCTTCGAGAGACAGGCCATCACAAAATAGCCCACAAGTCTCCCATAGACAAGCTTCAGCAAACGGCCATAAGGTTTCCAAGAAACATGCCTCAATAAACAATACAACGCTCACTGGGAGCTATCGCTGGCGATAGTTCTACCACCACGCGGTAGGGGGAAAGACTATCAATTCTTCTTCCAACTCGGGTGTTTTCATGGAGTCTACAGTTCTCTCAACACAGCCATCTGCACACCCTAGGACTTCGAAATCTACGCAATAACCACACAGTCTTCTCTGGCATAAAAAACATATAAACATCACTAATCCAGACCAACCTATACGGATGGGCTTTACATAGCATGCCTATTATGCACTTTGATTCCGAATCTAAATGCAAAACTAACGGGGATACACGAATCTACCTATCGGGAGAACCATATCCACGTGTTCGTGGGGTGTCTGCCCTCTAATGCTAGAAAGAAAGGACTTCACATGTCCAAGGAAGAGCATCGTTACCCTAGAATTCTTCTTTGGCGTCATAGAAGAGATTCTAGCCAGATGAACATGACCGTTATGGCTTTTCCTCCCTAGATCTGAACAAGCCCTGCAAATCCGAGTTTTGAGTCTCAAATGGCGGCGAGATCTCCTCTCTCTGGCACTGCTTATCCTCCTCCAAACTTCCATCCCAAGTTTCTCAAACTCTAAAAGAATGAAGTGAAAATGTCCAAACCAATACTAAAACAGAGCTACCGCCGCGCGGTACCATTAATCAACGCCTCGTTTCATGTGCCACTGCTCAGGCCCTCCAACCACAGACCGACACGTGGCCACGACATTACAGTTTCACTATTGTCACGCGATAAGATGCTAGCGCCTCGCGGTAGCTGGGGACGGTTACGACACAACTGCTCCTGCTACCGCCACGCGATAGTTACTACCACCGCGCGGTAGAAACCCGAGAACTTCAACAAATAAATTGCCAAGCTACCGCCTACGATATCACTATCACCGGGCAATAACTTCCCGAGGGCTCGGCCAATAAATTGGCTAGCGCCACGCGATAATAACATACCGTCGCGCGGTAAACTAGGCGTTGAGTAACCTCACCTCACTCAACGCTCTTGATGCCTGACTCTACCGTCATGCGGTATTAGCCTACCGCCGTGCGGTAACCAAAGTGTTGAGTCAACTCACTTTACTCGGCGCTCTTGACGCCTGGTGATACCACGACGCGGTATTGGCTTACCGCCGTGCAGTACCCTCTTTTCCTGTATATATAAATTAGGGGTGTTACACTTGTTGTGTTAACCGCTTCAGCCCAAAAATATCTATGCACGACAAACTCGGCGAGCATTGTGCGTGCTAGTTCTTTAAGTGTACGGTTCTTCCTTTCTACTACCTTGTTCTGTTGTGGAATGTGTGGGGTAGAGAATTCGTGCTTTATTCCTAGAATTTTACAAAAGTTCGTGAAGTCTTCATTCTCAAATTCTCCCCCATGATCTAACCTTATACATTTTATTTTTATTTCCTTCTCATTTTGAATTCTAGTGCATAGATTTGTGAATTCACTAAATGTGTCAGATTTATTTGCAAGAAAGATTGTCCAACAAAAATTAGAGTAGTCATCTATAACAACGAAGGTGTATTGTTTTCCACCTAAACTACATGTACTAACAGGACCAAATAGATCAATGTGTATGAGTTCAAGTGGTCTAGGCATGGAAATGTCATTTTTACTTTTGAATGAGGTTTTGATAAATTTTCCTTTTTGACACGGAGCGCATAAGGAGTTCAAACTATTGCTTAATTTATGAAGCCCATGGACAAGTTTAAGTTTCAATAGTTAGACAATTAATTTACTTCCTGAGTGTTCTAGTCTCCTATGCCAAAAATATAATTCCTCATTCTTGGTAACTAAGCATTTCAAATCAGAAGAAGATATATCTTCAAAACTAACAATGTAAACATTATGAGTCCTATGAATAGTAAGTAAAACACTATTAGTTTTAGCATCTATAATATTGCAGGTGTTTGTAGAGGATTCAAATAGTGCATTCAGGCCTTTATCACAGAGTTTACTAATTGAAATTAAATTATGCTTAAGTCCATTTACAAACAATATATTCGAAATTGAAAAAGCTTTGTTACCTATAGTGTCGATTCCAAGAATACAATCTTTGTTGTTGTCCCTGAATGTCACCATGCCCGTTTCTTCTTCTCCAGGCTAAGGAACTTGTATTTATCATCTGTCATGTGCTTGGAACACCCATAGTCCAAGTACCACACGTTCTCCTTGTCCTTAGTCTGCCAACACACTTAAAAGGAAGATGAGGGTAAATATCTAGTTACCCAAGTTGTCATACCCATACGATAGGTAGAAGACTTTGGTAGCCAAACTTTCAAAGTTTTCTTGGCACCTTTCCTCAAACACGAGCCAGATGTGTAACCAAAATTTTGACAATTTACACACAAGGTATAAGCAGTGAAAGCTGCCTTTTTCATGTTCCTAGCGCTCGTGCTGGAGAATGAGGATAGCCTTTAAGAAATATTAATCTTATTTTGTGATTTTTCATGAATAATTTTAGTCTTAGCAGGAAATCGATTACCGCTAGGTGGTAGTGTTGGACTTACGTACCCTAGTCCAAACTTTCCAGATCCATGACATTGCGCTCCCAGTAGCATATCCAGAGATTTTTGCCCTATTCCAAATTTCTAGATAGCACAGTTAATATCATGGATCCTCGCCATTAGGGTAGTGTTTTCTGTGACTAGCATTACGCACCGATTTGCGAATTATTTTTTACCGTCTTCTATTTTAGCAAGAGATATTTGAAGCCTTTTCTCCAAGACATTCCGTTCATTAATAAGATTGTTCACTTTCAAAGATGCCTTAGAGAGTCTTACTTTTAGCTCTTCGATCGTTTCCATCGAGTGAGGGCACTCTAGGCACTCGATCTTCTCTTTGCCGCATTTTATTAATTCACTCTTTATATTTTCTAAGTCCTTTTTTATTTTATTATTTTCATTTCTAACGGACTTTTTCAAGGGTATTACACTACCTAGCTTATCACATAGATGTTCATAAATTTCAGGAAGTTCATTATAAGAGGGTGGGGTTACCTTAGTATCGCTTTGGACATTAGACTCATCGTCTGAATCATCCTGATTCTTCCCCATGAGGAAAAGATTCGCCTCGTATTCACTACTTGACTCAGAGGCGCTTGACTTGTCAGATCCATCCTCGTTCCACGTTAAGGCCTTCAGTACTTTCTTCTTTCCCTTGTGTCAGCACTGTTTCTCATTTTCCTCCATCTGAAGCCTTGGACACTCCCTCTAGATATACCCAGGCTTGTGGTAGTGGGAGCACTCTGGTGGAGACTTTTTATCATCACACTTTGTCTCCTTTGATGACTTGTTCCACCTCTTTGTTTCTTCAGCACCTCTCTTAAAACTTCTTAAACTTTCCTTGCCTCTTGGGATTTTTCATGTACCTTCTGAATTCCCGAACATTGAGGCCTTCTTCCTCGCCGTCTTTAGACTCTTCAGCAACCTTCCTCTCCCTCACCGCCTTCAGTGCCGACCCCTTCTTCTTTATCTACCAGAGGTATTCATTAGCTTGTATCTTTAATTCGAGCTCATGGGTCTTCTAGCTTCCAATGAGGCTCTCTATCTCCAAGATGTTGATATCGTGTGATTTAGCAATAGCTGTCACCTTCGGGTTGAAACGTGGAGACAAAGATTGCAGGATCTTCCTCACAAGATCTCCATTTGAGTAACTCTTCCTAAGAGATCTAGAGGCATTGACAATCTTGGTGAAACAAGTGTACATGCTGTCCACCTCCTCGTCGATCTCCATCCAAAATTGTTCGTACTCAAATTCAAGTCGGAACAGTTTCGACTCCTTCACCTGTGAGGTAACTTCGTGAGTCAGCTCAAGAAAACGCCATATATCATAAGCAGTTTCACAATTGGAAATTCTATTAAATTCTGTTTTATCCAATGCATAGAATAAGGATTTCATGGATTTTGCATTATTATTGCATTTCAGCTTGTCTACGTCATCCCATTTATCCTGTAGTTTGATAAATACGGTATCACCTACAGTGATAGCGGGTGCGGTGTACTTCATTTCGCTCATGGCCCACACATCCATGTTTTGCGTCATTAGTAACATTTTCATCTGCGTTCTCTAGTGACTGTAGTCACTCCCCATGAATAGTAGAGGTATACTTACACCTTGTCCGCCAAGGAAAACGTGAATCGTGTTGGCCATCTTACTTCAAGATTTTAAGCCATTTTTGAAGTAACCTCCCTCTGATACCACTTGTAGGATCATGTGACCAACCTTAGAGGGGGGAGGGTGAATAGGGTTTTAAGCGTTAATTAGAATTCGAAATATTTTGATCAAGAAAAACCAATTCTAGAAGCTACCGCGGGGCGCTAGCTTGCTAGCGTGCGACGGTAGGTCACAAACCTCGTTTTTTCTGGGCAAATTTCTCTTTGGAGAAATACACCCCCTTTAGAGATCCACCGGAGAAACCAGGATGTTATATGCAAAAAAAAGAACACATATAATTTTATTCAATCAAAATCAAAAGGTGTTTTTCAATTACAAAATTTTTATCTCTGTGACGCCGGAGATCGGAGGCGGTGAAGGAAGAAACTCTTTTGGTTTTCTATACCGACCCACTACTCAGACCGGTTGGCTCTTTCCCTTTCCTTCCAAGAAAGGTCTTCGAGCTGGCTCTTCACCTTCACGCAAGGAAGTGTCTTAAAGCCCCCACTAGATCACCCGATCTAGATGTCCCTTCCCCTGGAAGATTTTTCATGGAATCCTTCCTGGAATCTGAAGACCTTCACCGGTCGGTTTTCCTTACCACAATCACACAAAAAAGTGAAAATTACAAAAAGCAATAAAGAATGTTTAAGATTGAATCTCCCTCAAAAGAATTTCTCGGTTGAGTGATGCGTGACCGGTACTAACTATCTTCATTTAGCTCGCCAGAGATTTTCGTGCGCGGACGGGAGGGAGGCAACTTTCTCTTCCTTTGACAGAGACGGCAGAATGGTGCTCAGAGGCGGCTCCCGAACCCTAGAGAGAATTCATGTCTGTCTTGATTCGTACAAGGAACGAGAAAACGAGCGCCAATTATATGTCTTTGTAAAAACAAACTACCACCGACGGTAAGGCTAACGCCCGGCGGTAGTCATTACGCGTCGATGTGACAGCTGTCCTGTATATTTGGAAAATATTAAAAAAGCTTATTTTCCATTTTTCGTGCTAGCATTGCGTGGTATCTAGCTTTTGTCTAGCGTTAACTCAAGCGTCTCGACAAATCAAACGCGACGATCGTTGAGTGAGGTAGCGTTGCACAGTAGAAAGCTAGCGCTGCGCGGTAGCTACCAGAGGGCATGTTCAGATTAAATCCCGAGGCTAGCGCGTGCGGTAGCGCTAGTGCCACGCGGCAGTTTCAAGAGCGCTCATTCAAGTTGAGACCAGGCTAGCACTTAGTAGTAAAGCGCTAGCGCGCGACGGTAGGTCACAGAATGGAGTTCCTCGCTTCGATTAAACCTGTAAACCTGCACACTATACCAAACACAAAATGTGATAAAATACAACATGAAAATTGATATTATCAAACTAAGGATATGTGAACTGTCGGCTCCAACATTGCGCACTAGTCTCATAGAACTCGCTAAAACATATGAAACTGTTGCGGTCTAACTCGATGCTCCGGTCGGGCCGGATATTCTTGGACCGCCTTAGCTCGCGGAGCGGTAGAGCGCGCACACAGTCAGTTGAAAAATGGGGGATGGACACGGGACGTTTTAACGTGGAAAACCCTTCAACCGGGTGAAAAACAACGTGACCGGGTCGGTGCCGATCAAAATCCACTAGCTTGTTGGAGTTTACAATTTGACTGGGAAAATCGGGGCGACAGGCCGCTCCCGTTACAATCTTGAGGAGAGAGAGAGTATATGCGATCGTTGGTGGGCAACAGACTGCCTCGCCAACGGGACTTGGATGGTGGAATGGGCGAGATACTTCAGTCACATGCGCTCAGAGGCGACGCGTGTCCAGGGGTTGTCACGGCTTCCTTTGTGCGTCTTTCTCCGTCCTTGGAGTGTTCCTTTGCGATTGAGCGCTGGTGGGGTGCCAATAGCCGACGGCAGGTTCTGACGGTCTACGACGAGTGCTGATAGCCGTTGGCGGGTGCTGATGGCCGTTGGGGGGCCACTGGAGGTTGTCGGCGACTGGTGGTGGTTGGCGACGAGAGGCGGCCGCTAGTTGCTGGCGATGAGGGGTGGCCGCCGGCGAGGAAGATGGGAGAGCTCCCACCTGAGGAAGAAGAAGAAGAGGGAGAAGTCGGAGGAGAAAGTTAGGAAATGAGGAGCCCCTGGGGTCCTTTTATAGGCTCCAGGGGGAAGTTATGGCGGGCCCCACCACTAACCTAGTGGGTTTGTGGGTGGTTTTGTCCCGATCGGACGGCCGGTGGGGCCTCTCCCCCGATCGGACGGCGGGGAGGGCTTCCCACGATGGCGGGCCGTCATGACGGCGGCGGCAGCCGGGCGGCCGGCGAGGGAGGCCGGCGGTGGCCAAGGTCACGGCCGGCCATGGCCGGGGCGGCCATGGCCACGGCCGGCCATGGCCGGGGCGGCCATGGCCGGGGCGGCTATGGCCACGGCCGGCCATGGCCGGGGCGCCATGGCCGGGGCGGCCCCGGCCGTGGCGGCCATGGCCACTGCTGGCCATGGCCGGGCGGCCATGGCCGGGGCGGCCATGGCCACGGCCGGCCATGGCCGGGCGGCCATGGCCACGGCGGCGTCCGGCCATGGTCGGGGCCATGGTCGGGGCCGGCCATGGCCGGCCATGGCCGAGGCCGGCCATGGCCGAGGCCGGCCATGGTCGTGGCCGGCCATGGCCGAGGACGGCCATGGCCGAGGCCGGCCATGGCCGGGCCATGGCCATGGCCGAGGCCGGCCATGGCCGAGGCCGGCCATGGCCGAGGCCGGCCATGGCCGAGGCCGGTCATGGCCGGGCCATGGCCATGGCCGAGGCCGGCCATGGCCGAGGCCGGCCATGGCCGCGGCCGGCCATGGCCGCGGCCGGCCATGGCCGCGGCCGGCCATGGCCGCGGCCGGCCATGGCCGCGGCCGGCCATGGCCGCGGCCGGCCATGGCCGCGGCCGGCCATGGCCGCGGCCGGCCATGGCCGCGGCCGGCCATGGCCGCGGCCGGCCATGGCCGCGGCCGGCCATGGCCGGAGGGGAACCGTCGGGGGCGGTTCCTTCCCCTAATGGTCGGGAGAGAGTGGGCCCACTCCCATGATCTCCATGAGAGATCATGGGGGTTAGGGGGGCCCGCCCAAGATCTCCCTTCATGGGGATCATGGGGGTCTCCTTTTTCTTATAAATTAAGGTGGAGCCCATCAATTGCCCCCCAAATCTCTTTCAGTTGGGAGGGAAGCGAGCACGGGGAGAGATTTTTAACTCTGGTTGCGGTGGTGATGGGGGCGAAAGCTGCTTCCGCGGTCAGTGGCACGTCCACCAGAGAGTGTGGTTGTGCAGGTTCAGCGTGTCCGCCAAGCGCGGATCCTTCGGCAGTGCGGGCACTCCTCTTTGCCATGGCAGTAGTCGGGACGATGAACTAGCTCTGTGAAGGATATCGGGAATGCTTCCCACAGACGGCGCCAAACTGTTGCGGTCTAACTCGATGCTCCGGTCGGGCCGGATATTCTTGGACCGCCTTAGCTCGCGGAGCGGTCGAGCGCGCACACAGTCAGTTGAAAAATGGGGGATGGACACGGGACGTTTTAACGTGGAAAACCCTTCAACCGGGTGAAAAACCACGTGACCGGGTCGGTGCCGATCAAAATCCACTAGCTTGTTGGAGTTTACAATTTGACTGGGGAAATCGGGGCGACAGGCCGCTCCCGTTATAATATCTAGGAGAGAGAGAGTATATGCGCTCGTTGGTGGGCAACAGACTGCCTCGCCAACGGGACTTGGATGGTGGAATGGGCGAGATACTTCAGTCGCATGCGCTCAGAGGCGACGCGTGTCCAGGGGTTGTCACGGCTTCCTTTGTGCGTCTTTCTCCGTCCTTGGAGTGTTCCTTTGCGATTGAGCGCTGGTGGGGTGCCAATAGCCGACGGCAGGTTCTGACGGTCTACGATGAGTGCTGATAGCCGTTGGCGGGTGCTGATGGCCGTTGGGGGCCACTAGAGGTTGTCGGCGACTGGTGGTGGTTGGCGGCGAGAGGCGGCCCCTGGTTGCTGGCGGTGAGGGGTGGCCGCCGGCGAGGAAGACGGGAGAGCTCCCACCTGAGGAAGAAGAAGAAGAGGGAGAAGTCGGAGGAGAAAGTTAGGAAATGAGGAGCCCCTGGGGTCCTTTTATAGGCTCCAGGGGGAAGTTATGGCGGGCCCCACCACTAACCTAGTGGGTTAGTGGGTGGTTTTGTCCCGATCGGACGGCCGGTGGGGCCTCTCCCCCGATCGGACGGCGGGGAGGGCTTCCCACGATGGCGGGCCGTCATGACGGCGGCGGAAGCCGGGCGGCCGGCGAGGGAGGCCGGCGGTGGCCAAGGTCACGGCCGGCCATGGCCGGGGCGGCCATGGCCACGGCCGGCCATGGCCGGGGCGCCATGGCCGGGGCGGCCCCGGCCGTGGCGGCCATGGCCACTGCCGGCCATGGCCGGGCGGCCATGGCCGGGGCGACCATGGCCACGGCCGGCCATGGCCACGGCGGCGGCCGGCCATGGTCGGGGCCATGGTCGGGGCCGGCCATGGTCGGCCATGGCCGAGGCCGGCCATGGCCGAGGCCGGCCATGGCCGAGGCCGGCCATGGCCGTGGCCGGCCATGGCCGAGGACGGCCATGGCCGAGGCCGGCCATGGCCATGGCCATGGCCGAGGCCGGCCATGGCCGAGGCCGGCCATGGCCGAGGCCGGCCATGGCCGAGGCCGGGCATGGCCGGGCCATGGCCATGGCCGAGGCCGTCCATGGCCATGGCCGAGGCCGGCCATGGCCATGGCCGAGGCCGGCCATGGCCATGGCCGAGGCCGGGCATGGCCGGGCCATGGCCATGGCCGAGGCCGGCCATGGCCATGGCCGAGGCCGGCCATGGCCATGGCCGAGGCCGGCCATGGCCATGGCCGAGGCCGGCCATGGCCATGGCCGAGGCCGGCCATGGCCATGGCCGAGGCCGGCCATGGCCATGGCCGAGGCCGGCCATGGCCATGGCCGAGGCCGGCCATGGCCGCGGCCGGCCATGGCCGCGGCCGGCCATGGCCGCGGCCGGCCATGGCCGCGGCCGGCCATGGCCGCGGCCGGCCATGGCCGCGGCCGGCCATGGCCGCGGCCGGCCATGGCCGCGGCCGGCCATGGCCGCGGCCGGCCATGGCCGCGGCCGGCCATGGCCGCGGCCGGCCATGGCCGCGGCCGGCCATGGCCGCGGCCGGCCATGGCCGCGGCCGGCCATGGCCGCGGCCGGCCATGGCCGCGGCCGGCCATGGCCGCGGCCGGCCGGCCATGGCCGCGGCCGGCCATGGCCGCGGCCGGCCATGGCCGCGGCCGGCCATGGCCGCGGCCGGCCATGGCCGCGGCCGGCCATGGCCGCGGCCGGCCATGGCCGCGGCCGGCCATGGCCGCGGCCGGCCATGGCCGGAGGGGAACCGCCGGGGGCGGTTCCTTCCCCTAATGGTCGGGAGAGAGGGGGCCCACTCCCATGATCTCCATGAGAGATCATGGGGGTTAGGGGGGCCCGCCCATGATCTCCCTTCATGGGGATCATGGGGGTCTCCTTTTTCTTATAAATTAAGGTGGAGCCCATCAGAAACCATAATTCTCACAGACTCACTTGAAAATATCACTTTTGCGGCTACAATTCTTATCAACTTATAAGACTCTTTCACACCGGGATATCTGAATATTGCTCTAAACTTAATGTCGTGTCTTTTTTGCTTAATGACGTGTGGGCACTGAATCGTCTAAAAAGGACACAAAGTATGTCTTGGACTAATATGATGAATGTACTGATATTTATTTTTAAAATTTAAGATAAATACAAAGTTACTGAATATAGCGACGATGTAGAATACATGATCATTTTATTCAAAATCTACTAATCTTTATTTGAGTGTAAACTATAGGATTAATTTTACTAATTAATAAATTAAATCAAGAACACACAAATAAACAAAGCTTAAACGAAACGGTAACTGAAGCGCGGAATTAAAATGTATGATGTTCTGTGATTCAAGTTCTAGCTTCAACATAGCGGATATCCATAAGAGCCTTAGCATGTGCTTCCTTATAAAAATAATAGCCTTTGAAGAACCCCCAAACATACAATAGTGTTTCAAGCTTGATCTCCACAATAAATAAAATGTTAGTACAACAAATGTAAATCAAGCGCAGAGTTATGTGTATGGATCCAACCAAGGATATTTTTAGATCTCATAATATATGTAAACAGAAATCTGATATTTATTACCTTGAAGATGTAGATTAGGAAAAATGAAAAGACACCTCTGTTCATTGCCAACCCCTCAATTAAATATATTTTCATCCAAAAAATACCTTACTTGAATTATTCCCCAAATCCTGAAGGGGACGGTTGCTTCTCTCTCTGAAAAGTGAAGTAGCTATTGGCCTCATCACTATCAAATTTCATCCAAGGTATATAGTGGATGACCAGTAGCTTGATCCAGGAAGGAAATCTAGATGGCCAACAACCATCTTGATCTTTTGGATCTGCAGGTTGGAAGAAAAAGATCTTCGATCGCTGAAGAGGGATGCGCCGCCAATTTTTCTTCGAGATCGGCGATCAAAGAGGAAGAGATGAGGATCCTCCAAGACTGTTGTTGATGAAGATTCAGATCCAAAGAAAGAGACTTTTTCTAATCTCTCCTAAGAGCATCTCCAATGGGGATCTCTATATTTAGAGTGTTAGAAATTTTTCGTTAAATGAACTTGACTCATCGGGATGTTTCGATGAAACCATACGCGAGCTTTGAGTGTATTCGGACTCCTGCGAGCGCGCGCTAATTCAGTCGCGCGAACGGTCGAAGCCTGTGATAGGTGGGCCCGACCGTCTCGCAATTTCAGTCGCGAACACGGTCTCAGCCTTGGCATATGAATAGGAATGTTATTAGACCCAAATAAATTCATTGGATTTAATTAATTGGTTTTTATTTTGGAAGTTATGGGATTAATTGACCCCAAATTTAGTAACTCCATTGGGCTTCCTATTAAGTCCCAGGAAATCAGTTATGCATTCTACCGATGAACAAGGGCTGAATTCCCGTGTGTGCTCTCTTCCCTGTTTTGATCGGTCTTGTGACCTACCACCATCAAGCTACTTGGCGGACTGCACAAGTTTATATTCTCCATCGCCATTGCTGGCGGATATACGGATCTCCATTCCCGGCTCCTCTTCTCCAAAAGCGGCAAGACACTCCTTCTCGATCGGTGCTCTGGAGAGCAGGTCAAGGCAGATCTGGTTTTGTTGATAGCCGTTAGGTGCTTTGCAGAAAAGCGATCACAACTAGAGGAAGAACAGAGGAGTCCATTGGAGAAACTCCATCTTGTTGTTGCCGTAAATCACACCTAGATCTTGTCAGAGGTAGTTTTTCAACGCTTAATTAATATAGGTGTGATTTATTTAGATCATCATATATGCACAATTACCTGGCTTCCATTTTTTCAGTCAAGATCTAAGGAAAATATATCAGATGCCTAAACTCAAATCCATTTGCTCCACTTGAGATTATATCAGATGCCTAAACTCAAATCCATTTGCTCCACTTGAGATTGGAATTCGGATACTGCACATATTTATATACTCTGTGTACTAACTTCTTTTATTGTAGAGATTCATTTTGACAGACGTTGTATGATAGCGAGTTCTGCCAACGTCGCGGAATTCATAAGGAACAAGACGTCGTAACTATTGCGCATTTCCGTGATCATGAAGAACGAGCTTGAATCCAAGAACGGTATAAATTAATTCCGCACTTCAGTTATCGTTCGTTCAAGCTCTACTATATTTTGTGTTCTTAAACTTAGAAAAATAATTTTGTTTGCACTCCAGTTTGAGTCTAATGAAGTTTAGTTAAATAACGATCCTGAAGGTTTATGCGTCACCGCATTCATTAGAAATTTCGATAATTTTAATTCCCCATAGCGACACATACACCATAATTTTATTCACAGTTGGTATCAGAGCGATTAACTCAAACTTATTAGTCTCCTTCATTATTTAGAGTTAATTGTTTTTCTACTTAATTTGAAAGAACACAAATTAAAAAACCCATTAATTATTTTGAGAGAAATACAATTTGAGATTGAACTCAAAGTGCTTTTCATAAATCAATCCCTGACAAAAACTCTCGTGTTTTCTTCAGACGATTAAGAGCGCATACGTCATTAAGTAAAAGAAACACGATATTAATTTAGGGCAATATTCAGATATCTCGGTGTGAAAGGGTCTCGTGAATTGATAAGAACTGTAGCCGCCAAAGTGGCCTCTTCGAGTCGTTTGTGAGATTGCAGTTTCACATGTTTTAGGGAGTTCTCTAAGACTAGTGTGCAATCATTCACCCAAAGGTGGTGCTTGCGCAATAGGTTCAGAGGGATACACACGAACATTTGGACGGTAGTGCGGGGCTCTAGTAATCTATTCGCCCAAAGGTGGTAGATTTACGAAAGCTCAAGCATAACTGTTGCTAGTTCGTTGTGTGGAGGATTTCTAATTGTGTGGCGCGTAGTCTGCCCAAAGGTGTTGCGTGCTGACGCGCCTGGATTCTCTATCTAGTGTGTTATTTAGGTTTTTATAGCCACTGTTGCCCTATTTGTCTCTAATTTTTCTTTTTCTCTCTTTTCAGTCACCTTTACAGTTCACAATAATATGGCGACCATTGAGAAACTCACTAGTTCGAACTTTAAGAAATGGAAGTCCGACATCATGTTTGCTCTCGAGATGGCGGACATAGAGATGGCCATGAATACCAACCAGCCTGCGGCCCTCACAACGACCAGCACCCAAGCTGAGAAGGATCATTACGGTGCATTGAACAAGTCGAACAAAATCTGCTTGTTGACTATGAAGCGTTCCATTCCAGAGCACCTGCTGAGTGGTCTTCCTAACACGACCGTCGCTAGAGTTTTCCTGACTGCCGTTGGGCAGAGGTATAAGGTGTCTTCCAATGCTGAGATCGGGACACTCATTCAGGACCTCTTCTCCATGAGGTATACGGGAGGAGGCGATGTCCGCGACTACATTCTAAAGATGGTCTACTTTCAGACCAAGCTGCAGGAGATGGAGATTACACTCCCTGAAGCGTTGATCGTGCACCAAGCACTCAACACCCTTCCTGCAGAGTTCAGCATTTTGAAGACAACCTATAATTCTCAGGACGAGCCGTGGAGGATCAATGATCTAATTACTCGATGCGTAGCTGAGGAGGAGAAACTGAAGAACGAGAAGACGAACACTGCATTGCTCGTTGTCAAGCCCTCTTTTAAGAAGAAGAAGTCCAAAGCTCCTTTCAAGCCTCGGGATGGACAGTCTTCAGGGAGCAAGGACACTGGTGGAAAGAAGCCTCTTAGCTGCTTCTTTTGTAAGAAGAAGGGGCACGTAAAGCAAGAGTGCCTAAAGTTCAAGTCTTGGATGGAGAAGCGTGGCTTTGCACTTAAAGGTAATCCCTTAGCTCTAGTCCTTTGTGAATCCAATTTAATTGAAGCCCCATCAAGTTCTTGGTGGCTCGATAGTGGAGCAACTAATCATGTTGCTTACACACTGCAGGGGTTCATCAAAAGGAGGAGGCCAAGCAAGGGTGAGTGCAGACTCACAGTTGGCAACAATGCTGAGGTGGAGGTGGAGTTCATCGGGGACGTTTGTTTAGTCCTTGATTCAGGATATGAACTTATTTTAAAAGACATATTTTATATTCCTTCGTTTAGGAGGAACTTGATTTCTGTTTCTGCACTAGATAGACTTAATTATGGTTTTAATATTTCTGGTGGTTTAATTAAGTTATTTTATGAATCACAGTTTATTGGCCAATGTTCCCTATCTAATGGTTTATATAGAATATGTCTTGCACCTGTTAATTTTTATGCCACCTCATATAATGTAGAACGCACTGATAGTAAAAGACCTCTCATTAAGGAACAGTCCTCCATGTTATGACATAAAAGGTTAGGTCATATCTCTAGGGAAAGAGTAGAAAGATTAATTAAGGAAAATATTCTTCCTACTCTAGACTTCAGTGACCTAGAAACGTGTGTAGACTGCTGTAGAGGTAAAATGACCAAGATTAAGAAGAAAGGCTCAACTCGTAGTTCGAGTTTGTTAGAGGTTATTCATACGGACATCAGTGGTCCTTATTCCACTACCCTCTGTAGAAACACCTACTTCATTACATTCATTGATGACTACTTCCGTTTTGGATATTTGTACTTAATTAAGGAAAAATCTGAATCTCTTGAAAAGTTCAAGATTTTCAAAACTGAATTTGAGAAACAAATAGGGAAAGTCATCAAGATAGTTAGGTCCGATAGAGGTGGCGAGTATTTTGGTAGACATGATGCCTCCGGGCAACGTAAGGGTCCGTTTTCCAGATACTTGGAGAGCTGTGGCATAGTTGCCCAGTACTCCATGCCGGGTAGTCCTGAGCAAAATGGTATGGCCGAAAGGTGAAATCGCACCCTTAAGGAAATGATGAGGAGCATGATGAGTAGAACGAATCTTCCTGAATTTTTGTGGGGCGAGGCGCTTAAGACTACAGTGTATATCCTTAATAGAGTCACGTCTAAGTCAGTATCTAAAACCCCTTTTGAGTTATGGACTGGTAGACGACCCAGCCTTAATCATTTGCGTGTCTAGGGTTGTCCTGCAGAAGTCTGTTTGTACAACCCATCAGAAAGTAAGATAGCCCCCAGGTCTAGTCGTTGCTATTTTATAGGCTACCCAGATCACTCTAAGGGATTTAAGTTTTATTCCCCTTTAGGAGGACCCAGAATTGTGGAGTCTCAAACAGTTAAATTTTTAGAATGGGATGTCGGTGACGAACCTAGTTGCTCACATCCTATTAGTGAAGTCGAGGAAGTTGTGCCCATAAATTTATCTGTGCCCTTGATAGGAGATCCTGCGGTGCCTAAACCTGTGACGGAACAAGTGGAGGATGTGGAAGCGGTCTTACCACCGGTTCTAGTGGAGGTTCCTCCTCATGTTCAGGAGGTTCATCCACCCGCTAGGAGATCCGTTAGGCAGAGAAGGCCTGCAATTTCTTCAGACTATGAAGTCTATTTAGGAGAGAGTGATTATGACATTGGTCATATTGTTGACCCAGTGACATTTAAGGAAGCTGTGTCTGGACCTCAAAGTAATCTGTGGTGGGAAGCAATGAAAGACGAGATGGAGTCTATGAAGCTGAATAAGGTTTGGGAGTTAGTTGAGTTACCCGAAGTTTGTAGGCCCATTGGTTCTAAATGGGTGTTTAAGATAAAGAAAGACTCTAAGGGAAAGGTCGAGCAGTTTAAGGCCAGACTGGTAGCCAAGGGATTTACGCAGAGAGAAGGAATCGATTACCACGAGACCTTTTCTCCTGTTTCCTCTAAAGACTCTTTCAGAGTGATAATGGCATTAGTAGCTCATTATGATTTGGAGCTACACCAGATGGATGTAAAGACCGCATTCCTGAATGGCGATCTTGCTGAAGAGGTCTATATGGTGCAGCTTGAGGGATTCAAGTCTGGTCATTCCGACCAACTTGTATGTAAACTTAACAAGTCCATATATGGTCTGAAGCAAGCTTCTAGACAGTGGTATTTGAAATTTGATGAAGTAGTTACTTCTTTCGGTTTTGTAGAAAATAAGGTAGACCGTTGCATATATCTCAAGATCAGTGGGAGCAGATTCATCTTCTTAATTCTTTATGTGGATGACATCTTGCTTGCGAGCAGTGATTTGGCATTATTGCATGAATCTAAGCAATTTTTGTCAAAACACTTTGATATGAAAGATCTTGGAGAAGCATCCTTCGTTCTAGGAATTGAGATCATTAGGGACCGATCTCACCATACATTGGCACTCTCTTAGAAAGCCTACATCGAGCGTATACTTGAGAGATTTAGCATGCTCGATTGTAAGCCTGGTGACGTACCTATACTTAAAGGTGATAAGCTCAGCTTATCACAATGCCCCAGGAACGATATAGAGAGAGTGCATGAAGGATATACCTTACGCTAGTGTGATAGGCAGCTTAATGTATGCCCAAGTCTGTACAAGACCGGACATTGCCTTCGCAGTAGGACTTTTAGGCAGATATCAGTCGAACCCAGGACCCGATCATTGGGTGGCTGCCAAGAAAGTCTTGAGGTATTTGAAGGGAACTAAGGATGCTAAGTTGGTCTACCATAGAGTTCAAGACCTTGAGTTAATGGGGTATACAGATTCTGATTTTGTCGGATGTGAGGATGATAGGAAGTCGACTTCAGGTTATATCTTCAAGTTTGCTGGTGGGGCCATTTCGTGGAAGAGTGTCAAGCAGACACTCATCACTTCATCCACAATGCATGCGGAGTTCGTCGCTCTCTTTGGAGCTTCCACTCATGCAGTGTGGCTTAAGAATTTCATTTTAGAGTTAAAGGTTGTTGATTCTATAGCTGGACCCATCCGGATGTACTGTGATAACATCTCTGCAGTTATGTTCTCGATGAACAATAAGAGTATCACAGGGTCCAAGCATATGGAAATTAAATTCTTGACCGTTAAGGAATTGGTCAAGAAAGGTGAAATTTTAGTGGAGCATTTAGGGACAAATGACATGTTAGCTGATCCACTTACTAAGGGACTTCGCCCTAACGTGTTTCAGAAACATGTTATTAATATGGGGCTTAAAGAGTCGATCTATGCACTTGATTAGTGGGAGGCTATTTTGAGCTCCAATTCGGTTTTCTGTCAACCATATTGCACTTTATTTGATTCTTTGATTATTAAGAATATTCATTCCGGAATATCATTAAGTTTCGATATTCGTTGGATTTATGTGACACGTCACACTTCATACAAAGTCTCATGACTTGTGTCAGTCGGAGCATAAGGCCTAGGGCACTTCATATGAATTATGGCCTGTGGTATGTCTTTTGACACATGAGTTTCAAAACCTTAAGGTTAGACATACTTGTTCTCTTGAACAACTAAGAACTTCTCGCAGAATAGTTTGATGCATTCATTTGAGAAGTTTGGTTGACCACCAAATTAGAACAACCTTCATGTGCACATTTTCAGTGTGTTGTTCTATGTTTTATATAACCGCGCTTTGTTTATGTCGATTAGATCTGTAAGCTACTGTGACCATGGCAGGTCCCGTGTCGCTCAATGATGCGGTTGCCGCCATGATTCAGAGTGAAGGATTTGATTGGACCAGATTGACGTGGGAGCAGACTCAATGTAGCGTTCGCTAATTGGTACCCTTAAGTTTTAGTGAAGGTTTCATCAGAATGTCATTAGTTATGATGAGCACAAGTTCAAGTGGGAGAATGTTAGAAATTTTTCGTTAAATAAACTTGACTCATCGGGATGTTTCGATGAAACCATACGCGAGCTTTGAGTGTATTCGGACTCCTGCGAGCGCGCGTTAATTTAGTCGCGCGAACGGTCGAAGCCTGTGATAGGTGGGCCCGACCGTCTCGCAATTTCAGTCGCGAACACGGTCTCAGCCTTGGAATATGAATAGGAATGTTATTAGATCCAAATAAATTCATTGGATTTAATTAATTGGTTTTTATTTTGGGAGTTATGGGATTAATTGACCCCAAATTTAGTAACTCCATTGAGCTTCCTATTAAGTCCCAGGAAATCAGTTATGCATTCTACCGATGAACAAGGGCTGAATTCCCGTGTGTGCTCTCTTCCCTGTTTTGATCGGTCTTGTGACCTACCACCATCAAGCTACTTGGTGGACTGCACAAGTTTATATTCTCCATCGCCATTGCTAGCGGATATACGGATCTCCATTCCCGGCTCCTCTTCTCCAAAAGCGGCAAGACACTCCTTCTCGATCGGTGCTCTGGAGAGCAGGTCAAGGCAGATCTGGCTTTGTTGATAGCCGTTAGGTGCTTTGCAGAAAAGCGATCACAGCTAGAGGAAGAACAGAGGAGTCCATTGGAGAAACTCCATCTTGTTGTTGCCGTAAATCACACCTAGATCTTGTCAGAGGTAGTTTTTCAACGCTTAATTAATATAGGTGTGATTTATTTAGATCATCATATATGCACGATTACCTGGCTTCCAGTTTTTTAGTCAAGATCTAAGGAAAATATATCAGATGCCTAAACTCAAATCCATTTGCTCCACTTGAGATTATATCAGATGCCTAAACTCAAATCCATTTGCTCCACTTGAGATTGGAATTCGGATACTGCACATATTTATATACTCTGTGTACTAACTTCTTTTATTGTAGAGATTCATTTTGACAGACGTTGTATGATAGCGAGTTCTGCCAACGTCGCGGAATTCATAAGGAACAAGACGTCGCAACTGTTGCGCATTTCCACGATCATGAAGAACGAGCTTGAATCCAAGAACGGTATAAATTAATTCCGCACTTCAGTTATCGTTCGTTCAAGCTCTACTATATTTTGTGTTCTTAAACTTAGAAAAATAATTTTGTTTGCACTCCAGTTTGAGTCTAATGAAGTTTAGTTAAATAACGATCCTGAAGGTTTATGCGTCGCCGCATTCATTAGAAATTTCGATAATTTTAATTCCCCGTAGCGACACATACACCATAATTTTATTCACATAGAGATCCCCATTGTACCATGTTCTCTATACCATGTTCTCTAAATATAGAGAACATGGAAGAGCAACTCCAACCACGTTCTCTATATTTAGAGAACATGATGTAAATATATATTTTATTTGTATTGGAGATGTATTTTTTAATATATATGTGTATGTACACAAAAATATATGTATATGAATATGTATGTATAATTATATATATAATAATCATAGCATTAAGGTTGATTCATCATAGAACCTGCATGGGTAAAAATGAAGACAAATACAACTAAAAATTAGTCGAAGTAACGGGAAGAGCGCTATAGATCTCATCGGCCCGGCAAGAGCAGTGAATGGTTTGATTGATGGAATGCCGGGAGGGGAGCTGAGTGCACTCAACGCCCCAAAATAGGGGCGCTGAGTGCACTCAACGCCCGTGTTCTGGGGCTTTGAGTGCACTCAACGCCCCTGTTCCGTGGCTTTGAGTGCACTCAACGCCCCAGTTTCGGGGCTTTGAGTGCACTCAAATCCCCAGAATAGGGGCGTTGAGTGCACTTAGCGCCCAAGTTCTGGGGCGTTGAGTGCACTCAGCGCCCCAGAACAGGGGCGGGATTAAACAGTGGCGGAATTAAAAATTGCGGGAGGCGGCCTAGCGGTATTATTTTATTTTTTTACATGTTATTAAGGTTTTAAAATTTTTCTAAATTTTAAATTTGATTGATCTCTAAAATACAATAAACATTACATAATTTAAATAAAAATATTACAGTAAGCATTACTTAATTTAAATAAAAATATTACATTAAGAATTTAAACTAAAATTCTGGAAGGTCATCACTGGGCTCTATCCGAATTCCATACGCGCTTTCCCCTTATCGTTCTTCTCCATATCCGAGTATTTCATAGACGCTTCCTCCATATTGGTTTCCTCCTTATTGGTCTTCTACGAATTGAGGTCCTCCAAATTGGCTTCCCCCGTACTTGATTTCTCGGTAGTGGCTGTCTCGATACTGACTTTCTCGGTACTGACTTCCTTCAAATTCAGGTCCTCCGAATTGCGGCCCTCCAAATTGAGGTCCGTCGTGTGGGCGCTCTTCATACTGACTTCCTCCATAACCACTACTTCCATACATGCCTCCTCCATATTCAGTTCCTTCGAGCGATGAAGATCCTCCAAAAAGTGGGTTTTCTAATGTTTCTATTCATAATTTCTTGTTTTTTTTGTCGAAAATACTGCCGCTCTGGAGTTCTTTTGATGCTATCTAAATCTATCATCATGATATTGTGATCTTGTTTAGCGCTCTGAAGATCTAATTTTCTTTTTTTATTTTCTGCTTTTAACCTCTGAGCTCTTAGATAGCAGACATATCGTTTGTTTGTTGTTTTTGCCCTCTCTTTAAACCTCTAGGATTTCTTCATTTTTTTAGTACACTACACCATATCCGGCCTTTAGCAACACTTGAAAACGGTTGCCTAAAACTGCAAAGTGTTGCAAAAACATCAAAAACTGTTGTCATAGGGGTGTCTCAAATAGGCGTGTTGGCAAAGATCTAAAGCAATAGTTTTCATACCTTTAGGCAACACTAAACAAAAACTGTTGCCTAAACCCTTAGAATATGCAACAGTTTTTTTGTTGACCTATTACAACATTTTAGAACTGTTGACATGTACTGTTACAATTAAAAAAACATTGTCAAAAGCTAAATTGGCAACACTTTTAAACTATTGTCAAAAAATTGCGGTTTTTTTTAAAAAAAATGTCAATGCCGCCAGAGGATGTTGAGCGTAACGTATAATGACATGTTTGGAAATCACTATAAGTGTTTGAAATAGAGGCATATAAATAACCCCAAAACTGAACTGATAATTTCACAAAATTTCATTTAATAAAAGAACTCATAAATTTATTGTACTTTGAAAATCTATATTTACATATCATCAGCACACTGGACCACCACAACATATTAATAAAGTTCTGTTGCAAATCAATATCATCAGAAACACTAATACATGTTGAGTGAAAAGCCTGGCCACGAAGCCCAGCAGTGAATGAAGATGACACCTTATTTTATCCCAAACATCCTTTAGTAGATAATTCCCTTCAGGCATTGATCTAATTTTAGAGCGAAAATGCCGGAGATAAAGGTTTGGCGTGGGGGAGTACTCATAAATTTCCTGAAACGCCTAGTTTATCAAATCATTTAAGAGCTGTAGCTCAAAAGGGGCGTCGTGAAATTCATCCCCAAGCTCGTAAGATGCGAACTCAGTTTTCTAATGCAGAAGTCTGTAGCGAAGCTTGGTCAATACATATTTAACGAATTCAAACACGCTCTCGTCTTTGCGGTCGATAAGAATAAGGAAAGAACTGGCATCACTGGCCGTCTTTTTATGATTATAGTCTAGACTGGAATGTTCTGGATAATTGTGCTTGATGCAATCCATGTTGCTCTGTGAATCGGACGGCTGATGTTGCTCCGCAGAGACGGCCAACATTGGTTGCAGCTCTGACTCTATCGAAGAATAGGGTTGCATAGTGAGAGAAATATATAAAAGTAACCCCACATGAAAAATGCAAACAGGAAGATGAAATTTCTTGAGCTCTAAGAAAAGCTCATGAGAGACTAGGAAATCTCTGACCTATTCCTCTAAAAGATGAGAGACTACAGATGATCCAAGATATTGAACGCATTCAAGCAAGATTGTAAATAAGGAAAAGCCCTGTTCCTGCAAGATTTTTTCACCTTCCTCGATCGCAGGTCATGGCCGTTTGGATCGAAGAACCACAACATTGTTTCGATCAAAGACACAGCTCTGCATCAACGATTCCGCCGATCTATTGTCGATCTCTGCATCTTCTTCCTGCTCCAGACAACTTTCCTTTTTTAGTACCATCATTCCCTGCGTTTCTTTTCTGAGTGCTGGAAGAAGTAATTTTTGACCCCTCGCAGAAGTAGAAACTTTTTTTGAGCTCTACACCCTCCTTTTAACTGCTTGTAGCAAATCCTTCCGGACCTTACCGCCAAAAGCTCCTATTTTTGAGCCACTTGCCTCCATAACATCTCCATGCCAGAAAGACGCATCAAATCCTAATGATATATGAAACAGCGCATGGAATAGTGCATGGAAATCTTAATGATATCGGAAATATGAAAATTGATTACAAAGATACATCATATTCGATTTTAGATGTGAACTTGAAACCAAAAAACTAAGAGAAATAAAGAATGACTTAAATCTTGGTGCATAACATTAATTTAATAAGGGAAAAAAACTTGGATTAAATGTTTTTCAAATTGGCGCTAGCGATACCGCGTGGCACTAGCGATACCGCGTGGTGCTAGCGACACCAAAAATGCTTAAAAGATCTCCAAATGAACACACCACAAAAGCCCTATATCTGGAATCAAAATGCACAAGACTCCAAAGCCTAACAAGTTTACAATCAAGATGCACACAAATCAGAATGGGTATACAAGATGTGCACAAAAAATTGATTGGGAGATCGTTACCCTTGGTTGCAAAGACTCAAAGAGTGAGCGATGCCGATGCAGACGGAGCACTGGAGCAGTCACCAGGAAGGATATCGGCTATCTCCCTGGCCCCTGGCCCTGCACGCCGCAAGAAATCGCAGACTGGGCACTGGAGCCGTCTGGAGGTCGAGTCGTCGAAGAGGAAAACGAAGACGTCGAAGACGACGAAGGGCCGTCGAGGTCGAGCTGTCGGCGTCGTCGCGTGTAGCGTGCAACATCGTCATCGTCGAAGAGGGAAATGCGCTAGCACCCGGCGGCACCGTGCATCGTCTTCCTCTCGTCGAAGAGGAAAAGAAAGACCTTCTCGGAAAGCTGCTAGGTTTCAGAGCGCACTAGAGATGGACCTCGTTGTTGACGGGGATGATTGGGCACGCCGTCGCTGGAGAAGTGATGTTGGATGCGCCGTGCGTGAAAGTCGAAACTGGAGAGGGTCGGGGGCCACGACTAGGGCAAATCCAGAACAGGGCAGAGAAGTGATATCAAGAAAAAAAGGCGGGCGTGGAATTAAAATGCCGCGAATTGAAACCTAATGAAAACCTAAAACACTTTGCCTAAAACATCCTCAAAAAATAAAAATTTTCGCCGCATTTGTTAACACGCTGCAAATAATTTTCATTGTACAGTCATTATGTTGTAAAGAAGATCATGATCGAGGAGAGGGTGTTGCAGCAAAACCCTATTAAAAAGCTCACCATTTTTAACTTCTTTTTAGAACAGTAGACGTCGGGAGAAGAAATTAAATGAGCCAAGTTGTCGCCGGGAAGTGAATCGATCCGAGATAATGGCGAGGAAGTCGCGCACGGGAGGAAGAGGAATGATATCGGCCATTGGGAAAGTGTCGAGGGGAAACTGTGGAAGGGTTTGTCATGAATTTTCTAAATTTAATTTCTAAGTAATAGTTTAGGTGTTCCAATAAATTTTGGTTGAGTTGAAAATTATTAGGCAACACTTCTAACATGTTGCAAATTATTTTTTAAATACACAACATGTGATAACCGTTGTCTAAAGCGAACCGTCAACTACATCATTTCAAAACTGTTTCATATAAGGGATTAGAGAACAGTTTTTGAATGTTCCACAAAAAGTGTTGCCTAAAGTTGCTAACCTATTGCAACACTTACAAACTGTTCTCTATCAAGTTTTAGACAACATTTTAGTAAATGTTGTCAAGTCAAGTGTTGCTAAAGACCAAAAATGTTGTAGTGTCGTATGAGCTTCAATATCAAAACCCTTAACACTCAATTGTCTCCTCCTCTCCTTTTCTTGCTTTCTCTCAGATAGTTGATTATTGGAAATTGAGATTGGAGATTCTTCATCCCCAGTATTATCAGGATTCATGTTATTGCTATCTGCATTTAAGTCTATTCCTCTCCGTTAACTGGGAGAGTTAGAACCTAATGTTGGTGACATGTCAATATTTTGAGAGTTCATACCTTTTGCAGACCCTAACGTGTCCATCCACTTCTCTATCTTTTTTAAGATATTCCAAACATGCTCGAACATGAAGCATTTCTTCTCTTTTGAATCGGAGGCATATAACATTTTGGCTTCATTGAGCTATAAAAAAATTATTTTAATCACACATTATTTAAGGAATTTAGAGATTTAAATTCTAAAAAATACTCACAATATCAAGTTCAGATGCACCTCTGCGGTTTCGTTGCTCTATCAGTCGAATACATCCTCGGAATTTGCTTGTTTTACTTGCCAAAAGGGACCAACGACAAGAAAGAGATTTTGGGGTTCTCTGTCCTACGCAAGTTTGAGGTCTTGTATTGTGAAAAATGGTTGAAATTCTTTCCCACAGTCTGTGATCTTTTTGATTACTCCCCATAACAGGGTCTTCCGAGACCTTAAGCCAATAATAACATAGTGTTTGGTCTTCTTTTGGGGAGAATGCTAGCTCACGGTTGACAGACATGACAACAAGTAAAGAAAGAAGAGAGTGCTTGATTTTGGAGATAGAGTGATGAGAACTTAGAGAGAGTACAGGAATCCAATACTTATAGAGAGTGCTGGAATGGGTACTTATGAAAAAACAAGGCTCCGGATTGATGATGATTGGATTGATGAGACAAAAGAGAGGCTTGAGTGGAGAGAGAGTCCAATACTTGGGAGAAGACATCTAATGCTGGGAAAAAATAAGGCTTCAGATTGATGATGACAAGATTGATGAGACAAAAGAGAGGCTTGAGTAGAGAGGGAATCCAATGCTTGGGAGAAGGCATCCAATACTGAGAAAAAACAAGGCTCCGGATTGATGATGATAAAATTGATGAGACAAAAGAGAGGCTTGAGTGGAGAGGGAATCCAATGCTTGGTAGAAGGCATCCAATGCTGGGAAAAAAATAAGGCTCCGAATTTGATGTGGACAGGATTGATGAGATAAAAGAGAGGCTTTAGTGGAGAGGGAATCCAATGCTTGGGAGAAGGCATCCAATGCTGGGAAAAAACATGGCTCCGGATTGATGATGACAGGATTGATGAGACAAAAGTGAGGCTTGAGTGGAGAGGGAATCCAATGCTTGGGAGAAGGCATCCAATGCTCAGAAAAAATAAGGCTCCGGATTGATGATGACAAGATTGATGAGACAAAAGAGAGGCTTGAGTTGAGAGGGAATCCAATGCTTGGGAGAAGGCATCCAATGCTGGGAAAAAACAAGGCTTCAGATTGATGATGATAGGATTGATGAGACAAAAGAGAGGCTTGAGTGGAGAGGGAATCCAATGCTTGGGAGAAGGCATCCAATACTGGGAAAAAACAAGGCTCCAAATTTGATGTTAACAGGATTGATGAGACAAAAAAAAGGCTTGAGTGGAGAGGGAATCCAATGCTTGGGAGAAGGCATCCAATGCTGGAAAAAAATAATGCTCCGGGTTGATGATGACAGGATTGATGAAACAAAAGAGAGGCTTGAGTGGAGAGGGAATCCAATGCTTGGGAGAAGGCATCCAATGCTGGGAAAAAACAAGACTCCATATTTGATGTTGACAGGATTGATGAGACAAAAGAGAGGGTTGAGTGGAGAGGGAATTCAATGCTTGGGAGAAGGCATCCAATGTTGGGAAAAAACAAGGCTCCGGATTTGATGTTGACAAGATTGATGAGACAAAAGAGAGGCTTGAGTGGAGAGGGAATCCAATGCTTTGGAGAAGGCATCCAATGCTGGGAAAAATAAGGCTCTGGATTTGATGTTGACAGGAATTATGGGACAAAAGAGAGGCTTGAGTGGAGAGGAAATCCAATGCTTGGGAGAAGGCATCCAATGTTGGGAATCCAATGCTTGGGAGAAAGAATTCAATGCTTGGGGATCCAATGCTGGTGATCTATATAAATGCCACTTTAAGATAGGCAATGATACTTTCAAAACAATACTTTCCTCCTTAAAAAATGAACTATGGAGAAGGGTCATCCTATTTGCGATCTTCATCATCTTCAGATGATGATGAATATGATCAAACACTTCTCAAGTAAGAAGAAGACCTTGATAAATGGGAGAATGAAGATGAAGTTTTAGCTCGCATGTATGCCTCCAACAATTCCATAATCACAGCTCAGCTTCAAGAAGATGCACGTTCGCGACGCGAGGTTCAATATCTGGCCATATGGTAATCAATCAGGGGAGGATTGAAGGTAACACTATACTTTAGAATGATTACTTCTCTGAGCACCCCACATATGAGAAAACTTTTTTCGACGAAGATTTCGCATGCGGAAGAATCTTTTCCTTCGCATTATCACTATAGTGCAGGAGCACGACAATTTCTTTTTTCAAAAGAAAGATGGTGTTGGTAAGCCTGAACTATCAACAATACAAAAAATTACAGCAGCATTTCGTATGTTAGCATACGGAACATCAGTTGATAAATGCGATGAATACATTCGAATTGGCGAGTCAACTGTGATTCAATGCTTGAAAAGATTTTGCAGGCCAATTATATAATTATACAAAGATGAATATTTGAGATATCTCAATGCAAATGATGTAACAAGATTACTACAGAAAGGTGAAGAACGAGGTTTTCCTGGGATGTTAGGAAGCCTAGATTGTATGAATTGACAATATAAGAATTGCCCAACGTCATGGGCAGGCCAATATTAAGGACGTCATATGCAGTAGGATCATATGACCTTTGGATATGACATGCATTTTTTGGCTTACCTGGCTCTAACAATGATATTAATGTCTTGCAGTCATCCAATTTATTTGCAAACTTAACACAAGGTATTACGCCTCCTACAAATTATACAATATTGGGTAAAAATTATTATGTTGGTTATTATTTAGCCGACGGTATCTATCCAAAATGTTCAACACTAGTTCAAACTCTTTCTCATACACACGATAAAAAAATAACACTTCACAATGCAAGATGCATGCGAAAAGATGTATAACGAGCATTTGAAGTTCTTCAATCACGCTTTGCAATTATTAAGGGGTCATGTCATTTTTGAGAAAGAATGTGTTACACGATATCATGATTGCTTGCATTATAATGCACAATATGATTATCGAAGACGAGCGAGATGAAAATGAAGATGTTGTTATTTTTCCACCGCCGCCAACTCAGAATGTTGAAGAGATGGACACAAGTGAAGTCGAAAGATTTCGGCAGTTCCTAAATCGGCATAAAAAAATCAGAGACAAAGAGGCACATTTCGCACTTCGAGATGCATTGATTGAACATTTGTGGGCACAACATGGTAATGAAACAATGTAATTTGAATGTATTTGAATTTATGTGCAATTTTATTTAGTAAATCGTGTTCTCTTCCACTTTGTATGATCAATGATAATTAGAAAGTATGTGATATTAGTCTCGTTTTGTAGGTCCCAAAAAAACAAATTTATTGATATATTATATGTCAAGATTGGAAAAATATTTTAGCGGCTACGAAAGTTATTGTGTAATACAATTTTTTCTTAAATATAATAAATAAATAATTAAAATAAAAAAATACAAAAAAATACAAAAAAAAAATAGAGGCCCGACATTTCCTCTCCCCCTCCTCTGAATTTTGAGGAGGAGTGAGAGGAAATGCCGCCTCCTCTATTTTTCTGGAGAAATGCAGGCCGGTTGGAGCTGCTCTAAGGCCGGTAGAACAAGAGAAGGAAGAAACCATCTGGAGCGGCGGTTTCACGAACTGAAGAGAGAGAACACTAGGATTTTAACCCTTGTTCACTTGTTAATGACAAGTTAGAATATTTGTCCTTTTATGCTTAATAGGGAGGTATGATGGGAGTTATAAAATTGGGGAAAATAAATGGGCGCTGCTATCCGCACTGTAGTTTTGGTTATTCGCATTGCACTTTCTCCTAATTTTTCGTGCCTTTTGGAAATACGTCTTGTACATGCATTTTTAGGAAAAGTGTTCAACACTAAAGTTGTAGATTTCGACGAGATCTACAACTTTTGTGTTGAACACTTTTCCTAAAAATGCATGTACAAGGCGTATTTCCAAAAGGCGCGAAACCTGAGCGTATTTCCAAAGTACGCCTTGTACATGCATTTTTAGGAAAAGTGTTCAACACGAAAGTTGTAGATCACGTCGAAATCTACAACTTTCGTGTTAAACATTTTTCCTAAAAATGCATGTACAAGGCGTATTTTTAAAAGGCACGAAAAATTAAAAGAAAGTACGGTGCGAATAGCCAAAACTGCGGTGCGGATAGCAAAGCCCAAAATAAATCTCCATAACTCTTCGATTTAAAACCAATTAAATTAAATCTTCTTAAATTAATTGAGATCTAATAAATATGCTCATTCATATGTCGAGGGTGAGACCGGATTAGCGACATGAATTGCGAGACGGTCTGACCCATCTATCACAGATTTTAATTATTTGCGTGACTGGACTAACGCACGCTCGTAGGAGTCCAAATAGACTCAAATATTTGCGTACGACTTCATCTAAACGTCTGGATGAATCGAGTCCAACTTAAGAGAAATTTCCAACACCAGCCTCTCCAATAACAATTTCTCAGGTAAGATCCCCGTGGAATCCTCGGTGAGATTTCAAATCTTAGAAACCAGCAGATCTAGTTCAATAATCTCTTCAGCGAGCTCAATTTCAGCTCCACTGTGTTAAGGTCCTTAAATGACTTCATACCATTCTGCTTTGGCGGCGGCTTAAAGGCGCTCCACTTGGATAACAATCTCTTTTCCAGCCCAACTTAGATCTCCTTCTCCGGTAACCACTTCAACGTCGAGATACCTGCCTGGAGATGCTTAAAAAACATGTTTGCTTGTAGAAAAAGAAACGAAAATTTTAAAAAAGTATTTAAAAAACAGATTGTTTATTTTGGTTTTCTAGCAGCCAAAAGAGATTTGATGTTAACAACATCTTTTATTTTTCCTTGGACGCATGCAGTGATCTCTACTCACACACACGAAGCTCCCACACGCCTTTCATCCCCTAGGGTTTTCACAATTACACCCGAGCCGAGGAGCGCCTCCGACCTCGCCAGACAGAAGTCCGCCCGCCAGCGAGCCATCTCCACCATCATCCAGCTGGAGAGACGATCCCTACGGTGTTCCGTACCGATCCTGTTCTTGACGCCGAGGTTCTCCATCTCGGACAACGATTAGATGTCAACCAAGGCTCACACAATTATTGCCAAAATACTTTTGTGTGCCAAATTAACGGACGAGGCATCAAAGATCAAAAAATTGATGAGAGATACTGAGAGAGAGATGAATTAAAAAGGCGGGAGGTAGCAACTGGATACAGATAAAGAACAGGATGCATAGTTTTGTGAAAGCTAGGTGATGATAGAATGATTTGTAGAGACAAGGTTTATCATTTTCTCGAGGGCACACAAGAGAAGATGAAGCTTATGGACTATAAACCTGACACCCAATATGTGGTCCATGATCTGGGCGAGAAAAAAGTGGAGGAAGCATTGTACAGTCACAGTGAGAGGCTTTGCGGTTGCCTTTGGAGCAATGAGAATCAGAAATAAGAGTGTTCAAAAACATGAGAACATGCACTCATGTAGGGATTGTCACAATGCTTGTGGGCAGGGACGGACTCACATAGGGCCGTGCGTGGACGGCCGTTCACACTGAAATTTAAAAATGCTATCTTTCAGTAATAGGAATTAGATTTATTATAATAGATACATTATAAACTAATATATATATAAAAAATTATAGAAGTTTAAAAGTATATTTGGCACAGTTGGTAGCGTTACTTTTTAGTAATTTATAGGTCTAAAGTTCAATTCTGCCCAATCATGTTTTTTGTATAAACAAAATTGATATGGTATTGTTTAAATATTTGTTTTATAAACAAACTCCTTATTACGTTGTTATTTATAAGAATATAAAATTAATTTTTTATTATTTTGATGTTTAATTTTTTGTTATAAATAAATTCGTTGTTACAATTTTTGTCAAAATATTTTATAAATAAATTTATTGTTATATTGTTTTTATATTTTATTTATAAATAAGTTTGTTGTTATGTTTTTTCTTATTGTTTTCTTAAACAATTTTATTATTATATTATTGTTTATATTTTAAATAAACAAATTAATTGTTTAAAATTTTTGTATATAAACAAGTTTTGTTATTAAGTTATTGTGTGAAACGTTTAAAATATTTAAAAAGGATGATGATATTAAAATAATCCATAAAAAATTATTAATTGAGGTATATGATGTCGTTTGTTCAACTATTTTAAATAATTGATTGATATTAATATGATATAGACAATATATCAATGTAATATAGACATATTTAAAATCGAGACTGAGTTGATTTATTTTATTGAATAATTTTATACTCCGCCCAAATAGAATATAATTCCTACAACAGTCACTGCTTGTGGATAGCATTTTAATTATGGATATCATTGTCTCTTTGCAATAAGTGCAAATAGTGGCGGGTGAGCATAGCCAAAAAAATTTGCACTACGAATATCACGGTCCTTTGTTTATTATTAAGTTTTTTAAATAAAATATTAGGAATACTTAACTATAAATTTTAACTTTTTAACATATGTATAAATAAGCTCGAGAGCACAAGCACGATGAGATAACTTTATTTAGCACAAGCTCGAGTTCGAGCTAAGCTACAACTCATGTAGACATATGGAGCTCGCCAGCTCAAGATTACGAGCTAAGCGTGTCCTGAACCTTAAATTAAATAAAATTTCAAAATTTATATAATTTATAATTATGCCAAAGGATGTCTTTGATTAATATGTAAACTCTAAAATTCTAAATATATTTACATAAGTTATTTAATAATATATTATATATTTACAATAATTAAAAATTATTAATTTTTTAAAATAAAGTTCAGAAGCTGAGGAGAAATAATAATTAAGCTCGAACTCCAAAGTGAGCTCAAACTAGACCGACAAGAGCTCAAATAAAAAAAATGAGGTACTCATCAAGCTTGAAAGGGTCCCCTTTCAGTGCTATACGCACCCCCGCGCATGGGGTGCGAGCATCGAAAAAAATTCCCGCTAGTGGTGGAGCAGACCGAAGCAAACCACCCCGGCTCAACCGCCGGATCCTCCAGCTGCTCGAACCAGGCGGCCCTTGTTCCTCCGGCAGTCCAAATCAGGTGGCCCTTTCGCCGCCCGGTTTGGGCGGCCTCCCGCTCGCCCAGGTCGGCCGGCCATTTTGGAAGCCCGCCCTCTGCTGCCACCTTGTTAGGAGCGACCTCCCGCTCGCCGAGTACGAGGGACCATTTTTGCTACCCCCCCCCCCCCCCCCCCCCCCCCCCCGCCGGCGCCGGCGCCGCAACCTGATTAGGAGCAGCCACCAATTTACATAGGATGGGCTGCCAAATTAGCTGCCCAACCTCTGTCTGCGCCACCCAATATGGGAGGCCTCTTAGCCGCCCAGTTCGGGCAGCCTCCTTGCCACACAAGTCAGGCAGCCATTTGGTCGCATGACCTTAGTCGAGGGAGCCTTACCTTGGCCTCCGGCCTCGTGGGTCGCCCATCCCCCCTACGGGTTGGGAGGTCGGCCTGAATTGCCCGAAGGGCAAACTCGATATTTTCGTAAAATTGACAATCTGTGTGCCCCGTTTTGAACGTTCTTATTCGTCTGTCCATTAGTTACAGAATAAAATTATCAAGTCTCCACTACTAAAATCTATAAAAAGAGCTCTAGCCTCCTTTATTTTCATTCTCTTCTCCTCTCGAAAATTCTTCATACAAGTTTCTCTCTCCTCCATTTCTCCTACCAAGGCGCTCCTCGCTTTCTTGCACACTCGCGTGCGCGCCGCTTCAATTCCTTGCGCGCTTCCCCGCACGCCACTTACATGTGCGTTCCCTCGCGCCCCTTCTGTGCGCGCTCCCGCGCGCTCCTTCCTTGAACGCTCTAGTGCGCGCCCTTTTTTGCATGCTTCTGCGCGCGCCATTTCCTTGCATGCTCCCGCACAAGCCCCTACCAGAAGAGTTGATATGATATTTAGCAGATCTAATCATTACCCTTATAGCTCACAGGGACCTAGTGGAGTACCAAGCCTAACTATATTGAATGGAGATCGATCTAGTGCGATATCCGAGATCGGAAATGCAAGAATTAAAAGATCAATCCGGAGAAGCCCCAATCATCCAAACTCTGCAAGACGGTACAAGATGATTATAACCTACATGATGGCATTTTACAATACAGGCACCATATATTCATTCCCTCCACGGGAGGAATTTTAGAGTTGATACTTTGCGAAGCACGCCAGTTAAGGTACTCTATCTACCCAGGTGTATTAAAAATGTATACTTATCTATGTAGAACTCTGTATTTATCGGGTGTAAAGAGAGACACAACTAATTATGTGGCGCATTGTCAGACTTGTCAGAGGGTCAAGGTCGAGTGTGGCAACCTAGAAGGTTTTTTGCAACCCCTACAAATACCAGAATGGAAGTTTGAAGACATTTCTACCGTTTTTTCCACGGCTAACCTCGATCTCATGCATAAATGACTCCATTTGGGTGATTGTGGACCACCTCTTGAAGATTGCTCGATTTATTCCAAATTAACAGAGTGATGGTGTCGATATTCTGGCTAGAGTTTTTATAGGGCAGGTAGTCCAATTTCAAGGAGTACCCAAGTCCATCGTGTTTGGCCGCAACATATGCTTTACTTCAACGGAATTGAGTAGGGTGAAGTCTTTTGAAAGAAATGGATAGGGTAAACTCTGATAAACTCTAGAGGGGGGGGGGGAATAGAGTTGTTAAAATCTTTTTGATTTTTGCGGAATTAAAAAAAACTTTAATAAAATATATTACTATGATATAAGTGTATGAGTGTATAAGTGCAGCAAATGAACTAGAGAGAGAGGATAACTAAGCTAATCAGAAAAATATATCACATCACAAGCACAAAGGAAAATCACAGCCACACAGACAACACAAGAAATTTATAGTGGTTCCCCAAACTTGGGTACATCCACTCTTCTACCACCCTAGGTAGGAATCCACTACAGATTTTGATCAGGTGACTGCCACCAATGAGCTTTTGATCAGGTGCTCAAAAACCAACCCAAGTCTTTTGGAAGGAGACTTGCAACCAGAATAATTTTGAAGGGAATTAAAACCCTGTACAGAGGTGGGGAAGAGAGGTTGATTTGGACTACTCTTTTCTCAAGCAAAATGAGAGAAGTCTTGAGAGTTCTTCAGATATTATCAAAGCTCCCCCTGAGATTAACAACTGTTTAGGAAGGGGAACTTTGCTAGGGTGAAGGTCTTTTGCTATAAGATCAACTCTCCAGGGATCCTTTGACTGATTGAATATTCTTATCACTTGAGATCCTAGAAACAAAGAAGGAGGGGAAGAAAGACTCTTGATTGTGTTTGATGTTCTTTCTTCTTCTTCCTTTGAGAGCAGTTGTTTTTCTCTCTTTTTCGTATATTCTTCTGTATATGCTTCAAAGAGTGTGATCCTTTTTGTTTTGTATCTGGCAGAGAGATGATCAGGATGATAGCTGCCTCAAGTTCGAATTCAAAAACCTGCAATAAGTGCTCAGCCAAAATCTGGGAAACGAAAACTGGCAAGTATACTGTCATATATTCTATTCTATGTCTGTCCCGAGATATAAGCAATTAATTCTATGGAAAATATTTACAATCAATGCTGCCAGTAACGACTCGATTTAAATGATATAAGTGCATTGATTATCAAAGGAATTAACGGCCTATAATCGATATAGAATCATGAGACAGAAAAAGAAAGAATAAATAACAATATGACTTACAGTTTTCGTCGACCAAAGAACAGCTTTTGTCGACCTGAAATAAGAGATCGTCGACCTCAGAACTGTTCGTCAACCTGAGCTCTGTGAACAACTGCACTTCATAAACTGACGGATTCTGTGCTCTAAGTTCGTCGACCTAAGAATCTGATTTTTGTCGACCTTAGAACATGGTCAAACTGAAGGTGTTGAGATAATAGCACATCTGGCATTGAGTCATTGATAGAATTGAGAGCGTTGAGTGATATTTGATTCTGAGAAAACTTTGGCTTTGTGTGAACTATGGCGTTGAGACAATTATGGCGCTGAGTGATCTTTGGTGTTGAGAGAATTTAGCGAAACACGCACTTCGCAGACCACAGAATTTGTCTTCTAAGACCAAATCGTCGACCTCAGAACTCTTCTTTTTCACTTAGAGTTTGTCAGACTGAGAGAATTTTCTTCTAGGGCTGATTTTGGAGCTGTCTTCAGGCATGTCGTTGATCTTCCATCTGTAGGACTGACCTAAAACTGGAAAAACATAAAACTTGACCCTTCTATACAACATGGGTCACACCCTAAGAAGAGAACCTAGCCCAAATCACCTAGGGGTTCCAACAATCTCCCCCTATTTGGGTTAGGTTACTTCAAACAAAATCAGGGGAAAAACACAGAATAAAGTGAAATAAGCATAGCAAAAAAAAACTGAGATGACTTATATAGTAAATAAGCTATCAGCACCTTTATAAGGCTATGCACCCAAATTGTTCACAAATAGAAATAGAGATAGAAAATAAATAACCTAAATGTCCTTGGGAGAATCAGAAGATTTAGCAAATTTAATTACTCTGTTAGGATCTTATGCTTGTTTCAGTGTCATAGTCATATCTGCATCACCCAAAGTCTTTTGAGACTTCACTACTAGAAAAATGGCTTTTAGCCACGGTTTCTTTTGCCACGGGGAAATATCGTGGCTAATAGTGAGTATTAGCCACGGTTTTATTCCGTGGCTAATACTGGACTTTTAGCCACGGTTTGCCTGAACCGTGGCTAAAAGTCCAATATTAGCCACGGTTTGCCTGAACCGTGGCAAAAGGTCGTGGCATTGTTTAGTCCCACACCGCCAAAACAAAATGACATTTTTGGGTTTATAAGGAATTTATTTAAATTAGCCTTTGAAATAAATATGGCGGTGGCGGCGGCCGGGCGGCGATGGCGGCGGCGGAGGCGGCGGCCGGGCGGCGGCGGCGGCGGCGGCGGCGGCCGGGCGGCGGCCGAGCGGCGGCCGGGCGGCGGCCGGGCGGCGGCGGCGGCCGGGCGGCGGCGGCGGCCTAAATTTTTTATGTTATGAGTGGCCTTTTAACCACGCCAATTAAACCGTGGCTAAAAGTCCACTATTAGCCACGGCAATGAACCGTGGCTAAAAGTCCAGTATTAGCCACGATTTTGGACTTTTAGCCACGGTTTGGACTTTTAGCCACGCTCGTATTGCCCACGCCCATTTTCCGTGGGCAGACCGTGGCTAAAAGTCTTTAGCCACGGTTTTGGACTTTTAGCCACGGCAATCTGCCGTGGCTAAAAGTCAGTTTTCTAGTAGTGCTTGGCTCTGGGAACTATGGCTTCAGGATGCATATTCATGTACTCTTCAGCATTGAATAGATTTTCAACTTGATATCTTTCTATTTCTTTCTTCCTGTAGGATGACATTGTAGAATACTGAGAGGTGTCCTAACCTTGTTCTCTTGCTTTTTTGATTTGAGATAGAGTAATAGATTCTTTAAATCTAGCCATTCTGGTAGTTGGACTAGTCTCAGGATCATAGGCTGGAATTGGAGGTCCTTCAGGGTTGTTGGCTTTGCCGGGAGATGGAGGAGGAGAGAATGTTGGCTTGTGGGAAAACTGCTGAGCACTATATGAACTTCTAGAGGAGGGCTGATGTCTGTTTTGGTGCTGACTGCCTCTAGAAGATTGTGAAGATCTTCCTTGTCTCTGATAGGTTTTGGTGCTGCTAGAAAATTTTTGCTGACCACTGCTGGCAGATCCTGCACCTGGAGGAGGAGGAGGTGGAGGATCTCTCCTGTGAAACCTTGGAGGAGGAGGAGGGTTCTTCTTAGATTTCTTCTTGGATTTCATCTCATTCTTTGACATTCTCATCCACTGGGGCATATTAGGATAAGGCTCAATGTTTTGCCTGATATAATATGGAGTATCATTATGTGGATTGGGAGTAGAGACAGGAGCTTTCTTTCTTAATTTCCTCTTCTTGGTTTTAGGGGAATCATCACTGTAGATTTCTTCACTACTTTCACTGTCAAAGTTGTACAAAGCATCAATTTCTTTTATATACTCGGGAGTTACCTTGGGAGGAGGAGAAGGAGCCTTGAGAGCTGGGATAGGAGTAGGAGCACAGACTGGAGGGATTGAGTCAGACATATACTCATACTCAGATTCATCAGACTCTTCAACTGCCTCTTTGGTATCAGCTACTGAAGCCTTCTCAGTAATCATAACTTCAGTTTTAGAGCTTTCTTCAAAACTAGCCCTTATTGTGGCTATCACCTCTGAGGATGCAGGTAGAGTATAACACACAATGGATTTTGTTGATAAATCAGTAATTGGAGCAAAAACAGAAAGAATGCTATCCAGATCTACTGATGAATGTATGACACAATATCCACCAGTCAGAACTTCTGGCATAGCCTCAACCATCTCACAATCAACTGCTGCTACTGCTCCTACTTCTGCTGTTGCTGCTACTACTGTTTCTGCTGCTGCTGGTGGAGTTACTTCTGCTGCAGGGACTTCTTCTGCTACTGTTGGAACTGCTGTTGATGTAGGAGCTTCTTGCATAGAACATCTCCCCCTGCATGGCTTCAGAAGGCTCTATGGCCATGCCTTAGGTTGAAGAAGGGATGGGGGAAGAGGAGGCAAGTAGGTTAGTGAGAGTGGTTATGGAGGTGACTAGGGGGCAATCTCATCAGCAATGAGCTTCTTGAGGATAGGAGTGAGATGAGATATGAGGGTATGGAAGAATGCATTGTCTTGGGTTGGAGGGGAAATGACAGATGGTGGTATGAGTTGTTGGATAAGATCTGGCATATGGTTATCTATGTTGTTGGGAGGAGACAAAGATAGGGAATATGAGGGAGTTTCTGGTGAGGCTCTGTTATCTGTAGAATGGCGAGGAGATGACTCATTGAGGAGGTCAAATGTAGGGATGGATAATAGAGAGGATGAGGAAATGTTGGCCAAATGTTGTGGTAGTGGCGAATCAAGAGGTGTGGGATTATGAATAGGAGAGGCTGGAGGAGGTGGTGAGGAAAAAACTAGAGAGGCAAGGGGCAGAGTTTCTTCAGCCAAGGAGGGAGTGGTTGTTACCACCCTTGTGTTATCTGAAGCACCTTATGATGGCTTGTCCTTGGAGGGAATAGAGATGGTCCTATCCCATCTGTCAAAGAGTGCAGATGTGAGCCTCTTAGAAGCATTGATGGACATGGTCTGGGAGACCAGGAGTTCATCAGCTTTTGACTTCAGAAATTGGCCTAAGACCCATACGTAACATACCTCTTTCTTATTATTTCTCTTCCTAATGAGATCAAACAATGTCTGTCCCCAATTGATTTTCTTTTTGTTCACCAGAGCAACCATCACAAGAAACTACTGCCTGGAGATGTAGTCATGGGCCGTGTTCTTCGCAAACAACACTTTCCCTACAACATTTACGAGAAACTTGTATGCGGGCGACAAGTTCTTTTTAAGTAATTTAATAGGGTTTTCGCCGGAGTGACCCATAACAATTAACATGTTTGCAAACTCTTCATCATCCAAATCTATTTAATCTTCTCCATTATCGACACCAAAAACTTCAGAAATAATAGAGGGAGAGAGAGTGACCCTTATCCCACTGATGAGTCCAGACATTTCTTCTTCTGAGGATGTTGATGAAAATACCCATTTCCTAATTTCAGTTGCATGCAATTTTATTCTGCTTGTCATGAACTGCTTCAGCTTCTGTTCCTCAATAATTTCAGAATGTCCAGGAAAGTTTGATCGGATTGCAAGAACGAATCGAAGTCAATGTCGAAACCCGTATCGAAATTCATGCCGGTTGATCCACTTGCGGCCATTACTGAAGCTTAGGTTGAATGAGAGTGGAGGTATCTGCAGCAGAAAACAAGCGATCAAGTGCAGGAGGGGAATTCTGAAAGCGCGGGATTGAGGTCGAAGAAGAAAGCCTATAAAAAGGTTTTCAGAATATGAATCGACATTCTCAGCCCGGCGAAATAAAGAAGGGACAATTCTCGTCGTTCTCAGAAAATTGCCAGAAATAGTTTTCGTCATTCTCGGTCGACGAAATTGCTTCAACAAGAGATTTCGTCGATCTCAGGTCGACGAAAATCTAAAGAATAGTTATCAGTTCGTCGATCTCATGTCGACAAACATAAATAAATCTATGACCACAGGCAGAGCATTAGATTAAATCCTGACCATTTATCATACCGAGCTGATTGATAAAGAATAGATGCTTGGATGAGTCCAATAGCTTAGTGAATATATTTGCTCTTTGCAAATCAGTAGAGATAAATTCAAGTTTAATCTTTTGTTTGTCAACACAATCTCTAATGAAATAATGTCTAATGTCTATATGCTTTATTCTAGAATGCAATACTGGATTTTGTGCAATTGAAATAGCACTTGTATTATCACATAGAATAATTTAATTATTTAAGTTGATACCATAATCCAGTAGTTGGTTTTGTATCCACAAAATATGTGAACAGTAACTGCCTGCATCCATATACTCAGCTTCAGCAGTGGATGTTGAAACAGATGTTTGCTTTCTATAGAATCAAGATACAAGTCTGTCACCAAGGAACTGACAAGTTCCAGAAGTGTTTTTTTTGTCTACTCTGCATCTAGCATAATCAACATCAGAAAATCCAGTTAACGCAAATGCTGATTCTGTTGGATACCAGAGGCCTAGATCTGGACAACCTTTTATATATCTCAAAATCCTTTTTAAGAAAATAAGGTGAGATTATTTAGGGTTCACCTGAAACCTAGCACAAAGACATATGACAAACATAATATCTGGTCTGCTTGCTATTAAATACAGTAGGGATCAAACAATGGCCCTATACCTGGTCTGATCGACTGGTTTTCGAGATTCATCAGCATCTACAACAGTATTGGCAGCCTTTAGAGTTTTCCTGGCAGATGCATCATTCATCCCAAACTTCTTAATGAGCTCTTTAGCATATTTAGATTGTGAGATGAAAATCCCTTCAGGGGCTTATTTCACTTGGAGATCAATGAAATATGATAACTCACCCATGCTACTCATCTCAAAACTTGAGTGCATTAAATCAGAAAATCTCTTGCACAATTTGGGATCAGTATAACCAAAAATTATGTCATCTACATATATTTGCACTATGAGAATTTTATCATGATGCAACTTTGTAAAAAGAGTTCTATCTACCATGCCTCTAGAAAAACCATGCTCTAAGAGAAAGCTGGCTAAGATCTCATACCAAGCACTTGGAGCTTGCTTTAAATCATAGAGAGCCTTATGCAATTTAAAAACATAAGAGGCATGAGATGGAGAGATAAAACCTGGAGGTTGTTCAACATACACCTCTTCTTTGAGTTCTCTATTTAAGAATGCACTTTTCACATCCATCTGATAGACTTTAAACCTTTTGAATGTTGCATAAGCTAAGAAAATCCTTATAGCTTCTAGTCTGGCAACTGGATCAAAGGTTTGATCATAATCAATCCCTTCTTCTTGACTGTATCCTTGAGCAACAAGACTTGCCTTGTTCCCCACTATCACGCCTTGGGCATCAAGTTTGTTTCTGAATACCCACTTAGTCCCAATTACTGGATAGCCCTTAGGCCTTGGAACTAAGTCTCAAACTCTATACCTTTCAAACTGGTTGAGTTCCTCTTGCATTGCAATGATCCAGTTTGGATCTTGCTCTGCATCAGATTTGTATTGAGGCTCAATTTGAGAGAGAAAGAAGGCAAGCATCACATCAGAGTTGAGTTGATTCCTTGTCTGCACTCCCACTGATATGTCTCCAATCACTTGAGATCTAGGGTGATCCCTAAGTGTGATAAGATCATTAGGTGGAGTTGGTTCAACATCAGTTATTTGATTTAATTCCTCTTATGGAATTGTATCAACTGTTGGAGGAAATTAAACTGCTTCCACAGTCTCTTCTTCACTTTCAGCTTCTGATATAACTTGTGAAGAGGGATGTGATTCAACCTTTGAGGTAAGGTTTATATCATTCAAGCTCTCACATAAATTTGGTACCTGCAGATTATTGTTGGTAGAGATGTCTCTCTCCTTGTAAAACATATTAGATTCATCAAATATCACATGCATAGATTCCTCAATTTTTAATGTTGATTTATTAAAAACCCTATATGCCTTGTTGACTTAGGAATAGCCTTGAAAAATTCCCATTGCAGCCTTAGCTTCAAACTTTCTAAGATGTTTCTTGTCATTATTGTGAATATATTATATACATCCAAATACTTTAAAATAGGTTATTATAGGTTTCTTCTCTTTGAGTAGTTCATAAGGAGTCTTAAGCTTTAGTTTATGTATTAGGCTTCTATTCAGGACATAATTTGTTGTGCTTACTGCCTCTGCCAAATAGGAAAGAGACATATAAGTATCTGCAAGTAATGTACCTGCAGCTTCAATGAGTGTCCTATTCTTCCTTTCAACTACCCCATTTTGTTGAGGAGCTCTAGGAGTTAAGAAACAATGTCCGATACCTTCCTTCTCATAAAACTCTAGCATAAGAAGAGATTCAAACTCAGTGCCATGATCACTTCTGATCAATGCAACTTGAGTAGAGTACTCAATATGTATGTTCTTGAGAAAATCTGTGAGAATCTTAAAAGTATCTGACTTAGTTCTCAAAAAGAAGACCCATGTGAACCTGGAGAAGTCATCTACAATAACTAATGTATAAGACTTTCCTCCTAGACTTTGTACTGCAATAGGGCCAAAAAGGTCCATATGGAGCAAGTACAAGATTCTAGGTGAATCACTCTTATTAATTGATTTAAAGCTAGATTTAGTTTTCTTGCCTAATTGACAAGCCCTACAAGGACCTTCCTTCTTATAGGGGCCAGAAGGTAAACCTCTAACAAGATTATCCATAGATAACCTAGCTAAATTCTTATAGTTTACATATCATAGTCTTTTGTACCATAAGCTAGTTTGAATGCTAACAGAATTGAATAAGCAAATTTCAGATTTAGCTGATTCAAAATTTACTAAGTAGATGTTACCTTATCTAATTCCTGTTAAAACAGTTGTGTTGTTTAAAGAAATAAGACATAAAGAGTTAGTGAAGCTTACTTGATAACCTGTATCACATAGTTGTCTTACTGATATCAGATTATGCTTAAGACCATTTACATAGGTCACCTTCTTGAATGTGACAGCTCCATAGTTGAAATCTTCATATCCTTCTATCAGTCCAAAGCCCGAGTCCTTAAAGATTACTTTAGGTCCAGTCTTGGTTTTATAGTTGATTAGGCATTTCTTGTAACCTGTCATATGTTTAGAGCTACCACTGTCCATGTACCATCTGTTTTGAGTGATAGGGTTCTATTCTACCTGCTAAGAAGAAGATTAGCAGTTTTTGACCCAGGTTACCTTGGGTCCTTGTTGTTTAACATAACTGAAACATGAAATAAATGAACATTCAGGTTGATCTTTATAACCTAAAGGATGATACCTTCTAGGAGGTATGATCCACAGACTAAAGGGATTAAAGGATATATCAGTTTTTATGTTACTCTGGTTATGAACTGAGTTTGATAAATTTGAGTGTGTTCATCAACCTGATTTCGAAGATCTGGGTTGAGTTCTTCGATCACTGCTCGAAGAATGAAGGTATCCATTCTCAGAGCCCCAGAAATGTCGATCTCTGGTCGACGAACCATACTGATTTTATTGATCCCAATTCAAAGAATAGTTTACATTATTATTTTCATTCAGGGTTCGTCGTTCTGAGGTCGACGAACCATACTGATTTTGTGCAAAACATAGTTATGTTGTTTATTTTTCTTTTTCTGATTAGTTTTCTTAAGTTCTAGCTATTTAAGAACTTTATTAACCTTCTCTACCTGTTCAGTATTTTTCTTACCATTTTCAGAGATGAAATTAATATGGTTTGATAATTGATTTTTCTGAATTAGGATTTGTTCACGAGATGAGGCTCCTAATCCTAGTTTGTTATTGTTAGATCTTGTATTAACTGTGCTAGTTATGTCTAATAGTTATAAACTTCAACCATTCAAGGATTCTTCTAGTTCCTTAGCCTTACTTAATTCAGATTTCAGAAAAACTATTTGTTGATTGGCTAAGCTTAATTCTTCAGTTAACTTATCATTTTCAACAATGATTTTGTCTTGTTCTAAAAGTTTTTTCTTGAGAAGTTTGATTTCATTTCAGATCCTATTAGGTCTAAACACAAGAGTTTAAATTTAGATTGAAATTCTTTAGATTGAAAGTCATAGGAAGCAATTACCTGATCCTCTTTAGAGAGGAATTCTTCATCATCTGACTCTTCTGAATCTGATCTGCTGCTTCCAGCATCTATTTCCATAAGGCAAACTTCCCTTGCCTTCTTCTCTTCTTCATCATCTTCACTGGAGCTGGAGGAGGATGTTTCATCTTCAGTATCACTCCAGGTTTCAGTTACAAAGCCCTTCTCCTTCTTTTTGTACTTGTTGGAGGAGGCCTTGCTATGCTGATGTCTTCTTGAATCCTTCTCTTGCCTTTTGTCCTTCTTTTGGACTTCTGTACATTCTGAGATGAAGTGTCTAGGTTTCCTGCACCCAAAATATACAACCTCTTTAGAAGGGGTCTTGTCATACCTGGGTTTATTTTTATTCCTTGAAGGCTTTCTCCTGAAGTCCTTCCTTGCTATTTTATAGAATCTTTTAGCAAAGAGACTCATAAGATCTTCATTAGCTGGCAAGCTGGGAGATTCTTCTGCAGCTTTGAATACTAAGTTCTATTCCTTCATGGTAGGTGTTGAAACCTTTGGTTCAACTATAGCTTCTCTTGACTATATCAATTGCTCATACGATTTGAGTTTTCCAAGTAGAGATTCTGTTGAAAATTCAGCCATGCTTCTTGCTTATTTGATGGGCCAGATTCTGGTGTCCCTTGTGCTAGGGAAGCACATGAGGATCTTGTCATTTACCTCGGTCAGAGTAATCTCCTTGTCCAATGTTCTGAGCTCACTAATGATGGAGCTCAGCCTGTTGTACATTCCTTCCACAGATTCTACTTCATCTTTCCTGAAATTCTCATATTGAGATATGGGGTTGGATCTTCTATCCTTCCTCTCATCAGCAGAGCCTGCTACCATTTGGTTGAGGGAATCCCAAATGGATTTGGCAGATGTACATTCAGCAACTTTCTGAAATATATCATCTGATATAGTTTGGGCCAGTATATTCATAGCTCTGGCATCAATAATCTTGGCTTTCTTATGTGCATCATTTTGATTTGGAGGAGGCACTGCACTGAGATTTACTGGAGTTGAAGTAGAGGCAACTGAAGCTGGTGGTCCGGTAAAGATGGAATTAAAGATGTCCTCATCAATAGAGTTCATATAAAGCTTGATTCTTGCCTTCCAGATCCCAAACTTTTACAGGTTGCAAACTGGAGGTCTGGTGCTGGCATAATCCTTGTTTTGTGTCATGATATCAGAAAATAAAATTTAATCAAGGAAACTAATAAGACTTATTCAGAGTTTATCCCGAGGATCTTGGTTAATCCAGGTGTAAGCCTGTATGATATGATTAACCTTCCTCTGATACCAATTGAAAGAAATGGATAGAGAAAACCTCTAATACCAATTGAAAGATAGGGTAAACTCTTATAAACTCTAGGGGGGGTGAATAGAGTTGTTAAAATCTTTTTGATTTTTGCGGAATTAAATTTTTTTTTAATAAAATATATTACTATGATATAAGTGTCTGAGTGTATAAGTGTAGCAAATGAACTAGAGAGAGGATAACTAAGCTACTCAGCAAAATATATCACAACACAAGCACACAGGAAAATCACAGCCACACAGACAACACATGAAATTTATAGTGGTTCCCCAAACTTGGGTACATCCACTCTTCTACCACCCTAGGTAAGAATCCACTACAGGTTTTGATCAGGTGACTGCCACCAATGAGCTTTTGATCAGGTTCTCAAAAACCAACCCAAGTCTTTTGGAAGGAGACTTGCAACCAGAATAATTTTGAGGGGAATTAAAACCCTGTATAGAGGTGGGGAAGAGAGGTTGATTTGGACTACTCTTTTCTCAAGCAAAATGAGAGAATTATTGAGAGTTCTTCAGATATTGTCAAAGCTCCCCCTGAGATTAACAACTGTTCAGGAAGGGGAACTTTGCTAGGGTGAAGGTCTTTTGCTATAAGATCAACTCTCCAGGGATCCTTTGACTTATTGAATATTCTTGTCATTTGAGATCCTGGAAACAAAGAAGGAGGGGAAGAAAGACTCTTGATTGTGTTTGATGTTCTTTCTTCTTCTTCTTTTGAGAGCAGTTATTTTTCTCTCTCTTTTTCATATATTCTTTTGTATATGCATCAAAGTGTCTGATCCTTTTTGTTTTGTATCTGGCAGAGAGATGATTAGGATGATAGCTGCCTCAAGTTCGAATTCAAAAACCTGTAATAAATGCTCAACCGAAATTTGGGAAATGAAAACCGGCAAGTATGCTGTCATATGTTCTATTTTATGTCTGTCCCGAGATATAAGCAATTAATTCTATGGAAAATATTTATAATCAATGCTGCCAGTAACATCTCAATTTAAAGGATATAAGTGCATTGATTATCCAGGGAATTAACGGCCTATAATAGATATAGAATCAGGAGACAGAAAAAGAAAGAATAAATAACAATATGACTTACAGTTTTCGTCGACCAGAGAACAACTTTCGTCGACCTGAAATTATAGATCGTCGACCTCAGAACTGTTCGTCAACCTGAGCTCTGCAAACAACTGCACTGCATAAACTGATGGATTTTGTGCTCTAAGTTTGTTGACCTGAGAATCTGATTTTTGTCGACCTCAGAACTTGGTCAAACTGAAGGTGTTGAGATAATAACACATCTGGCGTTGAGTCATTGAGAGCGTTGAGTCATTGATAGCATTGAGAGCGTTGAGTGATCTTTGATTTTGAGTAAACTTTGGCTTTGAGTGAACTATGGCGTTTAGACAATTATGGCGCTGAGTGATCTTTGGCGTTGAGAGTATTTAGCGAAACACACACTTCACAGACCAAAGAATTTTTCTTCTAAGACCAAATCGTCAACCTCAGAACTCTTCTCTTTCACTTAGAGTTCGTCGACCTGAGAACAGACTTAGAGAATTTTCTTCTAGGGCTGATTTTGGAGCTGTCTTCAGGCATGTCCTTGATCTTCCATCTATAGGACTGACCTAAGACTAGAAAAACATAAAACTTGACCCTTCTATACAACATGGGTCACACCCTAAGAAGAGAACCTAGCCCAAATCACCTAGGGGTTCCAACATCTTTTTAGGGTACCAAACTAGCATTTAGGACCATATTCCACCCCCAAAATGACAGATAGACTGAGAGAATAAACTTTACTAAGGAATATCTACTCTGACTGTGCATAATTGAGCACAACGAGCCTTAGAAGCAACTACTACCACTCGTTGAATTCTCATACAACAACTTTTAGGCTAGTATCATGATGGCTCCATATGAATCTCTATATGGAAGATATTGTTGGACTCCTTTATCTTAGGCTCGGGATGAGGACCCTAAATCCTTTGGAGTCACGTACATAGATGATATTACAACGATAATATGATTGATTTAAGATTGAATGCAGGAAGCGTAGAGCCGATAGGCTAAGAATTATTATGTCTGACATCGACTGATGGAGTTTAGTGTGAGAGATATGGTGTTCTTAAAAATCAAACCCATGCACAGAATCTCCCAGATAAAGAAGCAAAAGAAGGTGGACCCCGCTATTTGGGCCCATACAAGATTGTAAAAAGAGTTGGCCCAGTCGTATATCTATTAGTCATGCCCCTAGAATTGGGAAACCTTCACAATGTCTTCCATGTCTCTTCATTGAGATGTGTCCTCTGATAACCAGATCAGCATCTTACCACACCTCCAACACCGATTAGTATGGTAGATCTATTCAGCTATATGAAGTAAGGATTGTGGATTCCAAAGTGAAGGGCCTGCGAAACTAAACTATCATGATAATCAAGATTTTTTTGTCAAACTGCGGACAAAACAATTACAGTTGGGAATCAGAGACTCTCGTCTGAGAAAAGTCCCCCGAACTCTTTGTAACACCTCCATTCGTCACATGAAATATAAAAGAGGGTCCGGTCGGGGCCCCACGCCATATTCCATAGACAGTTGGCGAAGTTACATGCTAATATCAAAAGACCAAACGAATCCTAACTCAGAACATTCTAACAGAAGCTTCATGGGCTCATATATTGTTCGTGTCACCTAGAATAACTCTGGAATTACGTATAGGGCTCATATATTGTTCAACTAGATCGAGGTTTCGTGATTAAGAAATATAATGAAGGCTAAGGATTGAAATTAACATGCCACGGTTAATGTGTATAGAAAATCCAGTCGCACTCTCCTCGATCGTACGAAAGAAATAATTAGTAAACCCCGTCGAATCCCATCGACTTCCCCCGGTTCGGAAGATATAAATAACATAAATTGGTTTGACTCTTTATCTCCCCGAATATCGCTGAACTCCCGACGAATCCCCTAGAGCATCCCGTCGACAACACCCTCAAATCGCAAGGACCATCCCGTGCTCCCGTCGGTTCCATGAATCCTGCACCTTCCCGTCAGATTTCCATCACCGGTCAACGATCCTTCCAGTCGCCATCGTCCCTTCAAACCGCTCGGCACTAGGGTAAGTTTCCCTCATTCTTGAAGGTTCGTGTCTAAGTGTATCTCCTATTCTAGAAGTACTGATAGGGTTAGATGTCCTGTTTAGGTTTGCAATGGCTCCTAGAACCTTTGCAGGACTCCTCACTGGAAGTGAACTGGTTCGGACAGGCTTCACTCATGCCTCCGATGAGTTCAGGAATATTATCCTCATGCTTGAAGAGGCCGGACTTACATTCATCCTTGAGCATCCTTGCAAAATTCTGGATAAGGAGGTGCTCAAGTTCTTTGCAATGGCAAAACTACGGCATGAAGATACAGTGATCAAGAGTAAGATTGCTGGAGTACGGATCAAAGTGTCTGCAGGAAAAATGACACAATATTTGTAGCTCTCCAATTCTGAAGATGAGGACTATCTAGAGGAAGAGGATCGAGCCAGGACTCTCCTCTTATGTGGACTAGCTCGAGGAACCAAATCAATCAAGAGAAAGGAAATGAATGAGGAAGGGAAGCTACTGTCGGATATCATTGGGAAAGTCCTGATCTGCAAACCAGGCTCCCATGATCATATCTCGGGAGATATGTTCAAGATCTTAGTGGCTATAGTCTGTCGAAAGAGATACAACTGGGGAGCTATGTTGTTTGAGAAAATAAAAGATACTCTGCGAACCCCAAGTTTTGGAAGAATCATCAGCCTGTTTCTCAACCAGCTGGATGGAGACAGGTTCGATATGAGTAAGGGAGTTCCTCTACACTACCTAAAGAAAATGGATTCAAGTGTTTTTGATAGATGGGAAAGAAGAATTAGTCAAGCAGCCGTTGCTGAAGAACATGATGAATCCCTGGCTGAGTCCCATAGGGATGAGGACAATAGAACTCTAGAAGATCCCGTGGCTGAACCAAGTGAAGTTTCTGATCTGTTGCCTGCAAGAACCGAGGGGGAGTCTCTACCCCTTGCGACTGGAACTCACAGGACAGATCTCTCAGTACCTGCTCCTGATGATGTTGTTTCTGACATCTCTCAGATAGCCAAAGATGTAGTTGATACCCTGGATGAGGAGGAAGATGAGGAAGCCCTAGATAAAGATGCAATTGACATTAATGATATAGAAGATGAGGGTATTGAAGAAGTGGATGATGTCGTTGAAGATGAAACAACCTTGAGAGAGAGGGTGGAGACAGTGAAGCCATAGGATGAAGTTGAAGTTCCATTTGTGGAACGGGCTCCAATGGTAGTTCATGAGAAATCTGGTGCAATAATGGAGGGGGAGTCCTCTTAGCAAAAGATGATAAGCATTCCTGAGCAAACTACAGAGCCTGCCCCTATCCCACCAGTGGAGACAGTGCATGTATCAAGCTCCCCCAGTGAATCTGCTGAAGAGCCAGACCAAGGCTTGCCTCAGGGACATCCACTTCGATCTAATCTAGCAAATCATACAGTGAACGTCATTCAAGGTATAGTGGATGAGCTCAAACTATCTTTTGAGCAAGCACAGAACAAAGTGTTAAAAAGGATTAAGAAATCTGAGGATCTAATGCTCAAGAACGCCGTAGAAATTAATCACAAGCTGGATGTGATGGAAAAGAAGTTCGAGGCCAAGTATACAGAGGCTGGCACTGCTGTCACACTTCTCATGCAAGGGCTTCAGAAAAATACGACCGATCTGGTAGTAGTAAATAAGAATGCTCATATTATGGCCGACAGCATCCAGAAATTCGATGTCAACATGGTGATTCTAAATACAAATCAAAAAACCTGCTGACTGAGTTTACAAAGACTGTGCAACACATCAATGGGTCACTGCACACTTATGCAAACTCAATTGCCCTCGAAGCCAAAAAGGGGGAGGAAGAATATAAAGCTAAGATGGCAGGGCTACAACAGATTATCATCGACAACTTCGAATAGTCAAATAAGTATGTTTTTTATAGCTGTCACTGGCTCGTTCAGCAGGCATCAGGTATTCAAATTCCAATTCCAATTCCTTCTCCAGATGAGGTTACCAATGCTGCTGATGAGATTGCAAGTGTTGAGGAGGTCCCGCTTAGCGAAGCTGATGCCAAGAAGGCTGTCAGGGCTGCTGAAAAAGCAACTCTCAGGGCCATGTTTGACCAGGAAGCCATAGCAAGAGGAAAAAGGAAACTCCAAGAAGGGATGTCCAAAGAAACTCCAACCGAAAAGAAAGTAAGATTGAAGGAGGATGAAGTGAGAAATGAAAGATGGAGTCCTGTTTCAAGGAGCATTATTTTGGATATTTTTATGCTACAGCAGAGGGGGGAAATAAATCGGAATGATGTATACAATCAGTATGAGTGGGAGCTGCATAAAGAATATGAAGCTAAACGGAATATCTTTTTCAGGTCCAACACCGTGGAAAATAAAGCTCCTCCCCCCAGATATTATCCAAAGCCCAAGGAGTATTTTGAGAGTCAAAGCCAGAAATTCTTGGCTCAACAACTAAAGGATGATTTAGCTAAGGAGAAATAGGCTTAGGATTATGGCTTGTCTTTCCTCAATGCATGTTTTTATCTTCATGTTGTTGTATGAACAATTCTTGTGGATATATATATATATATATATATATATATATATATATATATATATATATATATATATATGATTTCATGTTTGACTCAAATATTGTTCTGTTTGCCTTTATTTCTCTGTGTCTTGTCCTTCTTAATTTGCCTTGTATATTACTCTGGTTGGTGTAATTCATCTTAGCTAGTAGGATTTTGGCATCTTCAAAGAGGGGGAGATTGTTGGGTATTGTATCCACAATTACCTGGATTTGAGGAAGCCTCCTGTCAAGCTAAGATGAATTCACAATGTGTTTGATGCTCTGTCTCTAAGTTGTGCTTGCAGTTATTCCACGCTAAGTACACACCAATGTCAGGGTGCAGTAGGTCAATATACACGGGTCTGCGCAACGTAATCCCTCATTGAGTAGATCAGTGTGTTGGCTTACGTGTACTCTCTTTATTGGAGTGTACTTACTTTCAAGTACAGGGCTGAGATAGATCAAGAGCAGAAGAGGAGCAAGGATGGGTCAACGACCAACTCATGGGCAGAAAGATAAAGAATCGTCTAAGTTAAAGTCGACGAGAGTCACTAAGTGATTCTCGCTGATTCGACGGGAATCACTAGTGATTCTCGCCGAATCGTCGAGAATCACTCGCCGATTCTCACCGATTCTCGCCGACTGCATCCGGCTGACTCAACGCCTTCAAGATTTCTACTAAGGCAGAATCGACGAGAATCGTCAACTGATTCTCGCCGAATCGTCGAGAATGACTTTGCATTCTCGCCGATTCGTCGAGAATAGTTGTGATTCTCGTCGATTCTCTCCGGATGACAAGCTTTTCAGCAGGAATTCTTCTAAGTAGAATTCTACGGGAATCATAAGTGATTCTCGCCGAATCGTCGAGAATCACCAATGATTCCCGCCGAATTTGCCTTAGGTGTTTTCCGTCAACTCGCTGGACCGGACCATGTACTCAGGCGCTGTTTGTACCGGAATTAGGGTTTCGTCTTGTGGGGCCCACAACGGTCATAAAGGAGTATTCTACAGTATAAATACTCTCCTATTTTGAATGTATGAGGGAGCGAAGAAAATGAACAAGTCAGCCGTCGCTGACGTGACCTAGCAGATCGCGGATTTCCTTCCGCCGCCGTCGCCGCTCGAAAGGTTGTCGCCCTGCTGATCGGATTCTTCTTGATCTCTCGGCGATAAAAACTTAGCCAAGCAACACGTCTCACGTTTCTTTCTTGAGATCCTTTGTCTCTTGGTTTGTTGAACGGGAATACCTTCCCCTTCCGAATCGATTGAGACGATCGATCCAAATAAGATCGTAGGTAGACCTTGCTAGTTTTGTTAAGAAGTTTGGATCTACAAAGCATCGCCGCCGCAATCCTTACCGCCGCCGATCTCGGGAAGATCTTCTCCAAGAGAGTGCTTAGGTCGTGGACTCTTTGTCTTCTTCAAGAATGCTTCATCGAATGAAGAGGGACACCAAGCGCTCCAAACGTAGTTTGTATTTTGTACATTCTATTTTTACTTTTGTTGTAAAGGAACTTTGGTTCCTCATTGTAAGGGTTGGGTGCAACCCGTGGTGAAGGAGTAGTGACTCCTTTGGGTGGATGGGTTCCTTCCATAGTGTGAGGAATGGATTTCAATCCGGTTAGTGAATTGACCGAGTCGTCCCTTGTTGGGAGATAGGTCGAAGGGGGAAAGTGGACGTACCCAAATCGGGGAACCACTATAACTGCCTGTTTGTTTCTGTGCTGTGCTTGTTTTGTTTTATTGTGCAGGTAAATTTTTAATTCTGCAAAGAGACTGCAAATCACCTATCCCCCCCATAGGTGAAGGTAGCTGACACTAGAGTGACTTTCAAGTGGTTTGTAATATTTTGTTACACCCACTGACATACATTCTTTAATTTCAAATGGGCTGATTTATGCCTATTGAGATTCATTATAAAATATATAAATATGTACCTACAGGGAATTCTTCAGATTGTACCTAAGGATTATTTAACAGTTTTGGTCTGTCATCAAGTGTGTGAATGTATATGTGTATATATATATAAACATTTACTTTTAGAGTATGAGTTGACAAATTCGTGTGGATATATGAGTATATATATATATATATATATATATATATATATATATATATATATATATATATATGTAAACATCAATATAATATGACTCAAGTATTGAAACTGAACGCGTGTATTTGGGATCATAAAATTGATCATTCAGATCTTCTACTTGAGGTACACCAGGTGTCCAATTTGAGTAGGCCATTGTAGTTAGCACTGCTCTTATCCTAAATAATTGTTCCATGTCATTCTTGGAACATCTCATGTCTAGTTCCCATCATGTTTACGGGAACCTAGACTAACCTGCAAAAAGGATTATCTTACCTTAGGAACCCAATATGTATTGGGTCCTAGGTTCTTGTCAGCATAAAATCTTGAATACCTTCCTACAGGAATCCTGTCAGGAAGGCTAAATCTGCCCAGAGGAAGTGGACATACCCTTGCCCTTGGCATAGAGGGATTGTCCCAACAATCTACGGCAAAGTGACCCACCTTGCCACAGCACTAACACTCATGAATGTTGTATCGCCGTTTCTGACCTGATCTACTGACTGAGGTAGTCATGATCTTAGGTCTAAATGGAACAGGGCAGGTTCTGCTCACAAAATTGTCTTTTCCACCGTGACACGTGGGAGGGTGGAAAGAGAGCATGTGGTGAGTGTCATGAGGTCTGGGAGGTGGTGCCTTCCTTTCAGTCAGCACACTTCCAGATGCCCCATGGGTACTTACCGTATGTTTACTGACCCCCCTTTCCTGTGTCCTAGGGAGGTAAGTACGATAGTGAGAGCTGGTTCCTATAGATTCATGATGAGTTGAGGCAGAGGCCGAGAATACAAAGGGTTCAGGATGAACCTTGAGTATTCTCTCATGGGTAGCCATGACAGCTCTTGCACTGTGGGCATTTCCACCTGAGGGCCGATCATTCTTGAAGTGACCATGGATGTTCCTGTGGTCATACCTGAAAGCATGATGTGTGCCCTTCCTACTCGGGGTGGGGGGGGGGGGGGTCTGAACACAGTTTCCCCATTTCTCCATGAATTAATGATTTTGGAGATCCACCCATTTTTTGCTTTTCTCTTGATAGCATCTATCTCGGAAAAGTTAGAAACTATCCTCTTCTCGGTCTCTAGTCGACTCTCTAGATCCGAGATCGTTGAGTCCTTTACCTTGATGGATTCCAATTGGAGATTCATCAAGGTCTTCAGCTGAGCAATCTCCTTAGCTTTCTCCTCCACAAGTAAGTTGCTCTTCTGAAGGGCACTCTCAAGGGAATAAAGATTTTAAATCTTTTGATTGAAGCTATCCATATCCCTTGCATCACTAGAAGGACAACCCTCTGAACTATTCCTATTTTTAGGAACTTCAAGGGGAGAGGAGCATGATGAAGAAGTTACCTGATCCTAACTTTGATGTTCCGGGTCAGCGTCAAGATTGGCAGAGACTATTGTGTCAGCTTCATCAGAACTGCTTTCCTCAGCCTCTTCTTCAGTCTCTGACATGGACACAGGAGCCCTGATACTGAGAGATTGGTCTTGACCTTCATCTTCAGAAATTTGGACCCCCACATAGGCTTAATCCTCCTGCTGGCATCCAGTCCTAGTTGTCTCCGATCCTGCCATGAGATCTGAGATAGTTTGCCACATAGACTTTGCAGTCTTACACTTGTCCAATCTTGACCGAGATGATCCAGACCACATGTTAGTGATGATCTGACGAATCGGCTTGTCCAGGTTGAAAAGTGAGAGCTCAGTCTCAGAAATCTCTTCGAGACTCTTGGGGATTTGGAGATCGTTTCCTGAGCTGGAAGCCTTCATTGGAATGAAGGGACCCTCTTCCAAAATGAGTGATGCGTGAGGGTCAATGGCTTCCAGATGAAACATAACTCTCATCTTCCAGATAGGATAATACTCCGTTGTGCAAGCAGGGAGTCTCAGAGGAGAGACATCAGAGTCCAGCTCCATGCTTGAGTCTTGTCTTCTTCTTGACACTAGAACCGGGATCTTACTCAAGGTGTTAACCTTATTGCTGAGTAACCTCCCTCTGATATCACTTGAAAGTCACTCTAGTGTCAACTACCTTTGTAACATCCCATTTCTGGCTAGACCCCTGGGAGTGGTTGTGTCTTAACAGAACCCTAGGAAGCCCAGGAAATTGAAGTTTGCCGACCCTAATTTTAAGTAAAGGGGCGGTCACGCCCGTGACCGACCCGTCACTCCCGTGACCTAGGGCGTGACTCCTTCGACGATCGTCGATCTCAGGGAGACGATCGTCGGGCGCAGAATTTTCAACCCGGCCCTGTCACGCCCGTGACCCAGGTGTCACGCCCATGACCAAGGGCGTGACCCCCTTCGGCGATCGTCGATCTCAGCGCGACGATCGCCGAGCGCGGAATTTGCCTCATGACCCTGTCACGCCCGAGACCTAGGGCGTGACCACCCTTCGACGATCGTCGACCTCAAATCGACGATCGTCAAGCCCAGAATTTGCAGCTCGGGCCTGTCACGCCCGTGACCCAAGTGTCACGCCCATGACCTAGGGTGTGACCATCCTTCAACGATCGTCGAACGCAGTCTGACGGTCGTCGACCCTGAATTGGCCACACGGGCCTGTCACGCCCGTGACTCAGTTGTCACGCCCGTGACCACCCTTCGACGATCGACGATCTCAGTTCGACGATCTTCGATCCCATAATTGGCTATCCGGGCCTGTCACGCCCGTGACTTATGTGTCACGCCCGTGACCAAGGCCGAAACGTCAGCCAGACTGGAAATTTCGGTAACCGACGTTGTAATCAATTCGGATTATGGGAAGTTACACCGGGAGTATTTATGGGCCGTTTCCTACTTTAATTATTTAAATAAATAAGGAACTGTTAGTCCATTAGGAAATCGCCACCTGGCAAACATCTCTTCGTTTCCATCAATTCAATTCCCTGCATCATAACCGAAACGTTATTAATAAGAAATATTAATGGCCGTGAACGTTTCAACCTTTCCCCTCCCTCCTTTATCCCCTTTAAAAAGGCCCCTTAGGCTCAAGGATGAAGTTTCCCCAGCCCTTACCTGAAGTTTCGAGCCTCCTACCTTGCTGTAGAAGAATTCCGACAACGCCACCACCGCGCCATGACAGTCCGACGTCCATCTCGCCTCCAAACCGCGCATAAGGTCCTCCCCTCCCTCTTTTTCTACGGATAGATCTTAGAAATCGTTAGGAGTGATATCGGGCTCAAAAGAGCCAGATCGGGTGAGCGTATTCGTTGTTTTTCCGAAAAGTTCATGGTGGCGGGTTCGCCGGAAACCGCCTCTCCGACGGCCGTGCCGCCGCCCGACGATAGCCCTCACCTCAACAGAGGTGGTGGTGGCCGACCAGGGAGATGGCTGGTTGGCCGGGAAATAGTTTGGAAAAGTTACAGGAAATTAGGTTTTCAGGGCTCTGGTTTCGGGCTGTGGAAGAAGATGAACAGTACCATTTAATTAGATTTTATTTGTGAAGCAATTTTCTGAACGAAACTATCTGTCACCTTAAATAATTTGGGAAAAATATCTAGAGGCTCCTACAGGAAAAGTGGTCAACATAGAAAATGTAGCACTTGAAGTCTAGTTTAATTTAAAATTGTTTTCACTCGATTTGGAATCCTGGTTAGACCACAGCACCCTTTTTGGTGAGGTCTATCCAGAGGGCCGTCTTGACCTTAGAAAAAATTCACCACTCCAATCCAGTCATCAAAATGACTTGAAATTTGGGGTGTGGCCTAATCTTACCTATATCTAGGTACGATCCAAAAATGTGAATTTTTCGAAAATATTTTTCTATAGTTTTTAGAAAGATTCGATAATCCTAGCAGAATTTATTTAGATGGTTAAATAATTTCCAAACCCTCCCAAATTTTGGTGAGTGGTCCCTGGGTTCACCATGATGTTCTGTATAATTTTTCATCTCATTTGGAGATGGTTTGGATTCGAAATGATCAACCCTAAGTTTTGCCCTAATAAGGGGTCTTAGGTTAAAAGTGCACTTTTGAGATTTGAGTGGTCAGATCACCTCAACAGAGGCTGAAATTTTTACCACTGGCTAGTAATATTCTCTAGCACCCCCTCATAGAGTTTGAGGCAGATCGGGGTAAGTTTACCCTAAGAACCAAGGCCAAACCCTAAGGATGGATCTTGGCGGTTTGTGAAGGTCATGTGGTCAAATGACCTTGGATTGACCCGAAATTGGGTGAAGAGAACCATAGGGCCATTATAGTTCTCTGGATGAAATCTTAGTAGGTTTGGAGATAGTTGGGCCACCTAAAAACCTAACCCTAGTTTAGGGCACAAAACTTGTAGAGATGGGAAACGACACTAAATCACGTTGAAAAGTGATGAGATTTAGGTAGAGTAAATTATAGGGATGGTACAAGCTCTGGATATTTTTCAATGAATTTTAAGATCATTATTTTGGATAGTTCATTAACGATGTAGTAGCTTGTATGATTTGCTTAGAAAATTTATTATGGAATATATACTTTTTGGAAATTGATGAGATTTAGGCAGAGAACGTTTATTTGGATTTTAAATCTCTGTAAATTTTTATGGGATTTTTGGATGTTTAATTCTAAGGCTTGCTTCATTAAGTATTATTTATCATGGATATTGGATTAAATCTATTTTGGTGCTTAGCAAGTTGGAAAAATTATGATTCTTTGCACAATGATCTTTTCTGTACCATACTATTAATCAGTAATTATTCTATAATTTTATGTTGAGTAATTTCAGTACTTCCTTCTTTATATGGGAATAATGAGATTATAATGGATAAATTGATTAGAGGCTAAATACCTTCTGTAAATTCCTGCAAATTAGTATTTGATGATACCTTACTGTTATTTAGTGATCATGATTTTTGGGTGGCCATTACTTAAGAATATCATGTAGTTAATGTTTAAAATTACCCATGGCCAATCTTTGGGAAAAATTAAATAAATATCAGATTAATTAGGAAAATTATAAATTTCTGGATTTAGACTAATTAGGTCATGGTAGACCTCCAGTAAATATTATATAGGATTTGGAAGACAGTTGGGAGTACCACCCCTTGCATACCTCATAAAGATTAGGACAGATTACGTTTAGTAAAACTGTAGAAGCTGAGCTAGTGTGGGTAATGAACTTGGAGATGGAATTTTGATAGTTTGCTGGTTTGGACAGGATGAGTTAAATCGAGTTCATTATTGGAAGTTAGGATGGGTAGGGGGGTGTGGTTGACTAGCGATAGGTAGTGTTCGGATTCGACGGAAGACCGTCCTCCCCGAGAAGAGGAAGAGTCAAAGCCACCCTAGGAATAGCCCACTGTAATGCGAGAAGGGAATGGGTTAAGGGAACCAATCAAGTATAATAAGTGCCTTGGAAAGGGAGTTTTGGGATTCACCCCATCATAGCTCCTAGTACCGCTGCGAGCCCTTCATCGGGTAACCCTCGGGAAGTCCAAGGTTAACCTTAAGTCTTAGGAATAAAATGATCAAGAGTAACCCTAATAATAGTTGTTCCTCACACCTACACTTGTATACTTAGGAAGAAGAAATGGCATGGAATGGGTAGAGTAGGTCCGTGGTCTAAGGGCCTACTAGTAATGATAGTAGACTGGTTTGTGATTGGGAAGTCCAGGGAGCGGGATGCTCGGGGACTTGGTATATGCTTGGTAGCCTATAGAGCTGGAGGCTCGATAATATGAGAACTTGTACAAATATAATTGTCATGATTGCATATGCATAAAAGTGGGGGGTCATCGGTACTAGGCGATCGATCACACCGACAGCGGTACGTTGACTCGGCGAAAAGCCTGGTGTGTACAACCAGCACAAGTACGCGGATACTCTTGGTTGTGTTCTTCTAGGGGCGTATGGAAGGGCTAGGCCTGGTAGTGTGGTTACCCGCCTAGGAGTGGGGGGCCCGACTCACTGTCTCTATTTGCCACAACGGAGGTTCCTGGGGGTGAAGCTAGCTTCCCGAACAGGGGGAACTAAAGGTCTGTGCACATAGAGTTGTGTGGGTGTGTTGCACTTGCTTGTGCATTTCATAGCATAATTGTGTGTCATAGCATAAACATGCCACCTAACGTATAAAATGGTATGGGACGTTTTATACGATAGGCCCTGCAAAACGACCCCTTGGTCTATAGGGGTAATCCCTATAAATCAATGGTTATATTTCTTGTGCCATTTACTACTCCTTGCTGTTTGATAACCGACACCCCAACGTATAAGTGGTATGGGACACTCAATACGATGGGAGCCCTGCAAAAGATCCCTTGGCTTATGCGCTTCCGCGCATAAGTTAAGGTTACATTTCTTACTTTCTATTTCTATCTTGTTTACTATAGAATTGCTAGCATAGGTCCACTGTCACCAGTTTTCTTGATTTAATCTCCACCTTCATGTCCTTCCCTTTCTTCCTCTCCGCTCGATACCTAGGAGCCATGGTGGAAGGGGTAGGGGATGATAGGGCTTAGTCTTTATGACTAATGGTTTTCGAACCACAACATTTTAGGTGTACCATATGGACGGGTCACAGGTGTTGCAGTTTCTGACAGAGTTGACCCCGCGACCGTGTTACCATTGTCACCAGCCAGGACATACATGGGTTAAATGCCCCTTGATGGGTGGGAGCACACCAGCTCAGCAGCCAGGAGGCCGAAGGCGTAGACGCAGACGTGGATTGCGAGGCGGCGACGGCAGGTCGAAAAGGAAGAAGCACCCAGAGATGCAGTACCAGCAGAGTGCGGAGTCGGTGGAGATGAGCCAGTCTAGCTTGGGTGCTCTCGGTTCAGTGACAGTTACGGTGACGCTTTGTTTTAGTTTTGCTTCCGCGAGTGACTTGTAGTGAGGATTACATGTACTGGGCACAAGCCCTCCTTTGTACTCTGATATATTATTATTGTGGACACTCCCTTCATGGAGATTTATTTATATACATGTGGTTTTGTGGACTTGCTTTTGCTTCATTATGCTACTATTCTGCGATCGAAAATGGCCGGCAGAATTGGCGTTTTGTAGTGGCGGCCTTCTCGTGAGTCGGTGCCACCACAAAGCGGCAGTTCTGGGCTAAGACCCCCGATGTTTGAAAAAAAAAGGGGGTCTTACAAGTGGTATCAGAGGCAGACCTCGATCGGAAAAGTAGCAGTCCACTAACCCTGGGTCACCCCCGCTCGAGTTTAGTTTGGGGACAAACTAAGCAGCGGAAGCAGTGGTGTGCCCATAAGGGAAATCACATGTGAAGTCCACTTCTTCGTTAATTGGAATCCTTCTTTGTAGCCTGTGGCCTACCCTGCCCCCAGCAGGGAACACCTCCAGCTGCGAAGATCTCATCTTATCATCCTCTAACCAACGATTTTGTAACGGTCCAGGCCCGCCAACCCTGCGGGACCCAGCTGGAACCGCCGGCCCACCAGTAGTCCGGACCCGGGCCCACTACTGGCAGTAAGCCTATCACATTCAAGCCTGCAGGCCGTACACCCCAACCCCTCTCCATTCACAGGCGGGTTGTTGAGGCTGGGGATCGAACCCGAGACCCAACTGAACCGCTCCACACCTTCCAGTCCTTCCACGAACGACTCCGAGACAAAGGAGTGAGTAGCTCCAGTATCGAACAGCGTGCGGGCAGGCTTGCCGCTGATGAAGACTATACCTGGGGTGATTAGATATCTTAGGGTTCTATAATGAGTTTTTACTTTCCTTGCTATCAATCTAGTGCGATTCAAAGTTTTAACAACTTAAAGGGGAAATTACCCGGTGCACGACCTCGAGATGGGAGCGGTCGTTTTTGCTCTGAAGGTCTGGCGTCATTACCTTTATGGAGTCCACTGCGACATCTTCTCCGATCACAAGAACTTGAAATACGTGGACACTCAGAAGGAGCTGAATATCAGGCAGAGGCGCTGGGTGGAGTTCTTGGCAGATTATCAGTATGAGATGCACTACCACCCAGGGAAGGCAAATGTGGTGGCCGACGCGTTAAGTCGGAGAGCGGCCACTTCCGAAGCCGGGCCCCAGGTTATGTCTATGGAGCTGGTCCAGTCATTCAGAGACATGCAGATATCCCTAGTGTCCGAGGATGACCCAGATCTGTATAGGGAGTATCTGGCATCGATAGTGGCCATAGACGATATCCGGGATCGCATTCGGGACGGACAGAGGACAGATGCGTGGGCGGAGCCGATGTTCCGAGCTTTGGAGGAAGGTTCGACAGGAGATTATTCCCTGAGAGATGGTTTGCTCCACTTCAGAGGCAGAGTATATATACCTGCAGGAGGCCAGATCCGAGAGGATATTTTGACGGAGGCGCATTGCAGCCGGTACTCCGTGCACCCGGGGATCACAAAGATGACCGCTGATTTGAAGAGGACGATGTTTTGGCCGGGCATGAAGAAGGACATTACGTACTTCGTGACCCATTGCGAGGCGTGTCAGCTGGTGAAGGCGGAATGCAGGAACCCCGCAGGACTGTTGCAGCCACTCCCGGTGCCGGAGTGGAAGTTTGACGACGTAGCGATGGATTTTATACATGGTCTTCCCCGGTCTCGGACAGGGAACGACTCGATTTGGGTGATTGTCGATCGTTTGACGAAGGTGGCCCGCTTTATACCGATCAGGAAGGATGACTCGGTGGGAGTGCTGGTACGGAAGTTTGTGGAGCAGTATGTCCGATATCATGGCGTGCCCCGGACGATAGTGTCGGACCGCGATGGACGGTTTACATCCAGGGAGTGGCGGTCAGTGCAGGCATATTTGGGCACCCGGTTGACTTTTAGCACGGCCTTCCACCCTCAGACGGACGGGCAGACCGAGCGCACCAACCGGACCTTGGAGGACTTACTACGGCTGTGTATACTGGACCGAGGGGAGCCGTGGGAGAAGATGTTACCGTTGGTCGAGTTCTCCTACAATAATAGCTACCAGTCCAGCATCAGGATGGCGCCTTATGAGGCCTTGTATGGAAGGAAATGTAGGACCCCGCTTTCTTGGGTTCAAGACGAGGATCCGAAGCTGTTGGGATCGGATTTTGTGGAAGATACAGAGGCCCAGGTGAGACTGATCAGAGATAGGATGCTGGAGGCGCAGAGCAGACAAGCAAAATACTATGACGCTCGGCATCGTCAGGTGGAGTTCCGGGTAGGAGATCGAGTGTTCTTGAAGATCCGGCCCATGCACGGAGTCTCACGGGTGCGCGGTCGGAGGAAGAAACTCAGCCCTAGGTACATGGGCCCTTACCGGATCCTGGAGCGGATCGGACCCTTAGCCTACAGGCTAGAGTTGCCACCAGAGCTGGCAGCTCTACACGACGTCTTCCATATCTCTTCGCTGAGAAGGGCTCTACTACGCCCGGAGCAGCGAATTTTGACCACAGAAGGGCCGGTAGCTTCAGACCGATCTGTTCACTTGGAGCCGGTTCGGATCGATGACAAAGGAGTGCGGATCTTGCGCCGCAAGAAGATTCCCTTAGTCAAGGTTTTGTGGAGAAATCACGGTCAGGAGGAGCACACCTGGAACCGCAGGATCTGATGAGGCAAAGATCCCGGAGTTGTTCAGTCAGGTACATCTCACCACCTCTCGGTATACTATAAACTGCCTTCTTGTTTTGGAATGTTAAGACTAGACAAGGGAAATCTAGGACCTAGGTATGCACACTTAATCAAAATGGTAGGGGCTAATCTTTTGTTTATTGGGGAGATTGTCTTCGTTATCAAACGAACGATCGCCTGAACCCAATAGAAAGATCGAATGGGATGTTACAAGATTAATTCGTTCCGATAGAAATCCCCGTAGGCTCAACCTCAATTTCGGGGACGAAATTTTTGTTTTGTTTATTGGGATTTGTAACATCCCATTTCCGGCTAGACCCCTAGGAGTCAGATTTGTCGTGACGGAACCCTAGGAAGCCCAAAATTGGAAATAAAGCGACCAGTATTGCGGGTCACGGGTTGGTCACGCCCGTGACCGGCCCGTCACGCCCGTGACCTGGGCGTGTCTACTTCGACGATCGTCGATCTCCACGAGACGATCGTCGAACGCGCTGTCTGGGCATGTCACGCCCGTGACCAAGATGTCACGCCCGTGACTTGGGCGTGACTACTTCGACGGTCGTCGATCTCCACGAGACGATCGTCGATCGTGCTGACGGGGCATGTCACGCCCGTGACCAAGGTGTCACGCCCGTGACTAGGGGCGTGACCCCATCGACGATCGTCGATCGCCGTGAGACCATCGTCGAGCTTGCGCCCCGGGCATGTCATGCCCGTGACATGAGTGTCACGCCCGTGACCTAGGGCGTGACCCCATCGACGATCGTCAATCTCAATTCGACGATCGTCGACCTCGAAATCTGCTGTTCGGGCCTGTCACGCCCGTGACCCAAGATGTCACGCCCGTGACCATCCATCGACGATCGTCGATCTCAGTTCGACGATCGTCGAACCCAGAATGGGCTACCCGGGCCTGTCACGCCCGTGACCTATGTGTCACGCCCGTGACATTGGCCGAAACGACAGTTCAGGCCCGAAATAACTCTAACGCGCGTGGAAATAAATGTTGGCTTGGGAAGTTACACCAGGAGTAATTTCAGGCCGTTTTCCTTCTGTAAATAAATAATAAATAAGGAAAGGGTGGTCCAATAGAAAACCGCCAGCTGGATACACCGGTTCAGTTTTCCACCGTTCTTATCCCTTCACCGTAACCGAAACGTTAAGACATAATGGCGGTTACCATTTCATCTTCCCACTTCCTGAGTTATAAAAGCCCACTTAGGGAAAGAGGAGAGGTTTACACGCTCAAGCAAACGAAGCAGATCCTTGTTCTTGCTGTAAAGAGGAGTTCAGCAACGCCACCACCGCGCCATGGCACCTCGTCGCTCTTCTCGCCTCCAAACCGCGAACAAGGTCCTCCTCTGCTCCTTCTCTTTCATGGGTAGATCTTAGGATTCTTAGGAAGGAGATTCGCGCTCAACAGAGCCGGATCCATCTCTCGTTTTCATGGAAAAACCATGAAAAAGATATTTCGAGTTCGCCGGAAACCGCCACCTCCGGCGGCCAAACCACCGCCGACCGCTAGCCATCGCCTCAACGGAGGTGGTGGTGGTGGTGGCTGGCCAGGGAAGTGACCGGACGGCCGACAACGGATCACGGAATGCTTACAGGAAAAATGATTTTTCCTGTGTTTGGTTTTCGGGTTCATGAAGAAGATGAACAGTAGATTATATTATAATACATAGATTATTATATATTACTTAATGGAAAAATAGGTTATTTGGATATATGTTGAGGCTGCAAAACGAGGCACTTAGAGGCCGATTTAGGAGAAATGACCAGACACAAAAGTTGTAGCCCTCTGGGTCTACTTTAATATAAAATTAATTTTATTCAATTTGGGTGAGTGGTTTGACCACAGCACTCATTTTGGTGGGATCAAGACCTAGGCTAACCAGAAATTGAATTGGTTGCCCACGGTTCATAACAGGTCCAAATGACTTGAAATTTGGACTGGAGGGCTACAATATGTATATCGAGAGGCTGTCCAAAAATGAGAATTTTTGGAGAACTTTTGCCTAAAGTTTTTGTAAAAATTTAATAAACAATATAAAATTAATTAGAAGATGAAATTAAGTCCAAACTCCCCCAAATTTTGGGTGGTGGTCCCTGGCATCAATATTAAGATCTGTACAAAATTTCAACTCGAATGGTCGAGTTTTGAATAGGGAAGTATCAAGTCCTAGATAGGTCTTGGCGAGGGGTACTTTGGGGAAAAGTACGATTGGGGATGGAGTGGACAAATCTCCTCAAAAGAGGCTGATGTTGTTGGCCACTGATTTGTTGGGACTATGTCTACCCTCTTGGGTAACATGGTGTGGCTTAGGGTGGATTTTACCCTAAGAGATTGGCTCAACTCCAACGGGTGGGAGTTTGAGGTTTGTGAAGGACATAGGAGCAAAAGCTCTTGTATGCCCTTGAAATTTGGAGGAGAGGGGGATGATATGATGAAAACCCTCTGGTTGAAATAGTGATGGATTTGGAGATAGTTAGGTACCTCAAAAGTTGAGATGTAGGATTAGGATGGAAACGTAATTTAGTTATTTTAAGCACTAAAGCTAATCCAAAAATTGTGAAACTCGGGAGGAGGGGGTTTTAGGATGTTTTCGACTCATGGTAATTTTTCTGGAATTTTATGATTAATATATATTATACTTCATGTGTTAAAGGATTATTAGCCCAATTTGTTGTTTTAATTAATTTGGGGCTTTACATTAATTATAATCAGTTAAAATTCTGGATTTAGATCTTGACTTGTAGAACATTGATCCCTGAATTTTTATAGAATTTTATGTTGAGTAAATCTAGTACTTTATTCACAAATGATAGAAAGGGCTTTTATGTTTAAAAAAAAATTATTATGGATAAAATGCTTGCTGGAAAATTATGAAACTTAGCCAGTGCAAATTTTAGGCCTTATTCATCATGTCATAATTTATTTAGAATTTTTGGAAGAATATTTTCTGTACTTGATTCACAAACTATAGAAATTAGAGATTATTTCCAAAATAGTTTTCAGGTTATTTTGATGATAGAAAATTATGATACTTAGGATTTAGCCTTCTGAGATAGTCTACTAATTATCATAAATTTGCTGGACATCTTGCATGAATAATTAGGATAGTTCATGTTCAAACCGGTGGCCCTTGAGATTTTCGAGGAATTTAATTAAATGCCAAATAAATTAAGAAAATTTCCATTCTCTGGATTTAGGTTATTTATACCAAGATAAGTCTCCAGTAAATAGTTTAGGGCATTTGGATGAGTAATGGATCATTGCATAACCGGTTCGACATGTAGATTAGGTCGGTCTGCATATAGCAGTTTGTGATATGCAATAGGACATGATCTGATGAAGATATAAAGAGTAGTGAGTAGTGGTGTTAGTTAGAGTTAAGAGGTGCTCGGGTTTGGCGAAAGATTGCTTTTCCCGAAGAGTGGAAGGTTTAAAAATCACCCTAGGATAGTCTATCGTAACATGAGAAGGGAATCGGGTTAAGGGAAAACAACCAATAACAATAAGTGCCTTGCGAAAGGGAACTTCGGGCCGTAATGCACCGTCTTGGTTCCTAGTGCCCCTTGAGAGCCCTTCACGGGGTATACCGGGGGCAGTCCTGGGCTAACGTAAACTGTAATAACAAACCGACAAGAGTAACTTAGTAACTAGGGCTGCACTCTTCACAACACTGTTGGCACAGGAAGGTTGATGAGAGCTTCGGCTCGGTTGATTTGGAAACGGACGGGATGGTCCGGGGAGCTTCGGCTCGGTTGGTTTGGAGACGGACGTTTTGGTCCGGGGAGCTTCGGCTCGGTTTTGTGTGCTTATGACTTAACTTGCATGTGCATAAAATAGGAAAAGTTAAGGTGGTGGGTCTATCGATATCGGGGAGTTCGATTGCACTGACACCGATATTGTTGACTCGGCGGGGTGATTAGCACTCCGCCAACAGAAGTCCGGTGCGCCAGCCGGCAAGAGTACGCAGGCGTCCGCTTTGTGCACCAAGCGTTGAGGCGTACGATAGGTCAGACCAGTGTGCTTTACTGGTTTTGGAGGTGGGCGAGGCCCAACCCACCGCTTCCGTTTGCCACTACGGAGGTATCCTGGGAGGTAACGGCTCCGAAAGGGGGAACTAAAGGTCTGTGTGCACAGAGTCGGGTGTGTGAGTTGCACTGCATGACATAACATACCCACCATATAGTTGCATTTCATAATCATTCATAACAACCTTGACACCTAAAGTATAAGTGGAATGGGACGCTTATACGTTAGGACCTGCAAAACGACCCCTTGGTCTATAAGCTTGTGTGGGCAAGTTTATAAATCAAAGGTTATTTTCAATATATAATAACCCCTGCTGTTTGATAACCGACACCCCAAGGTATAAGTGGTATGGGACACTTATACGATGGGAGCCTTACAAAAGATCCCTTTTGCTTATGTGTTCTCGCATAAGTGAAGGTTTAAATTCATTTAATTACTTTTCTTACTGCTAGACCTATTACAACAACTTATTAACTGCTCACCTAATACAACTTGCTAGATTAGTCTCCGCTGCCATCTGTTTTCATGTTAATCTCCACCTTCATGTCCTTCCCTTTCTTCCTCTCCGCTCGGTACCTAGGAGCCATGGGGGGAAGGGGTAGGGGATGATAGGGCTTAGTCTTTATGACTAACGGTTTTCGAACCGCATCATTTAGGGGATCGTGGAGCCCAGCATGGAGGAGCAGCCCCAGAGATCGGTGCGCCTAGAGATGGGGCAGTCTAGCTCCGGAGTTCACACAGCCGGGACCGTGAGTCTCGATCCTTGAGTAGTTTACTGTTTCGCTTCCGCATGAGAGACTTGTAGTGAGGACATTTTGTACCGGGCATAAGCCCGTATTTATAGTACTCTGATGTTTCTGTGGACACTCCCTTCGTGGAGCTTACTTATTTATATATGTGGTTTTTGTTATTGTGGACTGTTTACTATTACTTCAATAATTGTGCTACTTTTTGTGATCGATTTGGCCGGCAGAATCGGCGCCTTGTGGTGATGACCCTTCAGGACGTGAAGGTGTCACCGCAAAGCGGCGGTTCTGGGCCTAAGACCCCGGTGGTTGAAAAAAGAAAAAAAAAGGGGGTCTTACAGATTTAGACTCAACCAACTAGGACTCGTGACTAGCCAGGACAACCTATAGTATACCCTAGTTCAAAATAGACCTTGGGTATGAATTTGGTTAAGGTAAGGAGGTACCCAAAGAGAATAAAGGAGGAGTTTAGCACGAGAATGACTACCTAAAGACGAAAACTCAGGTGTCCCTACTATCCCAATCAACGATTATTTGAGGAGGTAGACTATCTTAGGTAGAATTGAGACCAATAATACATTAGCAGAATGGTAAAAGACAAGTAGTCTTAACCCTCAATACCGGTAATAAAATTATCTGGAGGCAACCACCGAGACAAACACTGAGGGTCGGATAGGAATTCAAGTTCGGAAGATACCCATTTGGGATTGGGAACGCTTTGACCCGGATAAGGTTGTCATAGATGTGACTCAGAGAGTTTAAAGTATGGAGTATATTAACAAGTTTCAGGGTGAAACCCCAAGTCAAAGATTGATGCCCTAGGGATTATGCACCCAGCTAGGGCAGATGTAACAGGGTAATATCAAGATACTTAGCCCAAGATAGGTAGGGGCTGATCTTTTGTTTATTGGGGGCTAAACTTTTGTTTATTGGGCAAACTAGTATTGGCTTGGGTTCCCTTGGACCTAGTTTGGGAAAGTGGCGTAACAAACATGTTTTGGAATGATGACCCGTGGCATTACCAAGACAATGATAGGGTAATAAGACGGAATAATTTCGAGAATTAACTATTATCACGTGAAATTAGGTGACGGGTAACAAGATTCGGGATATCTGAGAAGGTAAGGATGTAGTCGTTAGGTGGTATCATCAGAAGGATGATGTATCTCAGAACATGTACCCCCGGAGTGGAAATTTGAGGACATCGCGATGGATTTTATTCATGGACTTCACCGATCACGGACGGGAAACGACTCGACTTGGGTCATCGTCGATCGGTTGACGAAGGTGGCCAGATTCATTCCGATCAGAAGGATGACTCTGTGGGGGGGGGGGGGTACTAGTACGGAGATTTGTGGAGCAGTTTGTTCGATGCCACGGGGAACCATGGGAGAAGCTCCTACACTTGATCAAGCTCTCCTATAACAACAGCTATCAGTCCTGGATCATGATGGCGCCTTACGAAGCCTCGTATGGAAGGAGATGAAGGACCCCGCTCTCTTGGATTCAAGACGAGGACCCGAAGGCATTGGGATCGGATTTTGTCGAAGACGCCGAGGCTCAGATGAGACCAATCGGAGACAGGATGTTAGAAGCGCAGAGCAGACAGACTAAGTATTATGACACCCGACATCGTCAGGGGATATCAGGTGGGGGACCGAGTGTTTTGAAGACCCGGCCCATGCATGGAGTTTCACAGGTGCGTGGTCGAAGGAGGAAGCTCAGCCCTAGGTATATGGGCACTTACAGGATCCAGGAGCGGATCGGGGCCCTAGCTTACAGGCTGGAGTTGCGACCAGAGATGGCATCTCTACACGGCGTATTCCACGTTTCTTCACTCAGAAGGGCTCTACTGCGCCCGGAGCAGCAGATTTATACCACCGATGGACCGGTAGCTTCTGACCAGTCAGTTCATTGGGAGCCACGGGACGTGATGCGACAAAAATAACCGGGACTTTTCAGTCAGGTATACCTCACAACCCCTCTGGACAATCAATTTGCGTTCCTATTTTAAACCAATAAGACTGAAATTTTAAGAATAGGGGCTAATCCTTTGTTTATTGGGGTATATACCTTGACAATTGGGCGAATAAGTTTTGGAATCAAAACTGCACACAGCAAACCTAACGTAGAAAGGTAGATATTTCAACTCTCATGGGATGTTACAAGCCATTTTCTCCGAATTGGAGCCCCGTAGGCTTAACCTTGATTTCGGGGACGAAATCTTTGTTTTGTTTATTGGGATTTGTAACATCCCATTTCCGGCTAAACCCCTGGGAGTGGTTGTGTCTTAACAGAACCCTAGGAAGCCCAGGAAATTGAAGTTTGCCGACCCTAATTTTGAGTAAAGGGGCGGTCACGCCCGTGACCGACCCTTCACGCCCGTGACCTAGGGCGAGACTCCTTCGACGATCGTCGATCTCAGGGAGACGATCGTCGGGCGCAGAATTTTCAACCCGGCCCTGTCACGCCCGTGACCCAGGTGTCATGCCCGTGACTAAGGGCGTGACCCCCTTCGGCGATCGTCGATCTCAGCACGACGATCACCGAGCGCGGAATTTGCCTCATGACCCTGTCACGCCCGTGACCTTTGTGTCACGCCCGTGACCTAGGGCGTGACCACCCTTCGACGATCGTCGACCTCAAATCGACGATCGTCAAGCCCAGAATTTGCAGCTCGGGCCTGTCACGCCCGTGACCCAAGTGTCACGCCCGTGACCTAGGGTGTGACCATCCTTCAACGATTGTCGAACGCAGTCCGACTGTCGTCGACCCTGAATTGGCCACACGGGCCTGTCACGCCCGTGACTCAGTTGTCACGCCCGTGACCACCCTTCGATGATCGTCGATCTCAGTTCGACGATCTTCGATCCCATAATTAGCTATCCGGGCCTGTCATGCCCGTGACCTATGTGTCATGCCCGTGACCAAGGCCGAAACGTCAGCCAGACTGGAAATTTCGGTAACCGACGTTGTAATCAATTCGCATTATGGGAAGTTACACCGGGAGTATTTATGGGCCGTTTCCTACTTTAATTATTTAAATAAATAAGGAAATGTTAGTCCAATAGGAAATCGCCACCTGGCAAACATCACTTCGTTTCCAGCAATTCAATTCCCTGCATCATAACCGAAACGTTATTAATAAGAAATATTAATGGCCGTGAACGTTTCAACCTTTCCCCTCCCTCCTTTCTCCCCTTTAAAAAGCCCCCTTAGGCTCAAGGCTGAAGTTTCCCCAGCCCTTACCTAAAGTTTCGAGCCTCCTACCTTGCTGTAGAAGAATTCCGACAACGCCACCACCGCGCCATGACAGTCCGACGTCCATCTCGCCTCCAAACCGCGCATAAGGTCCTCCCCTCCCTCTTTTTCTACGGATAGATCTTAGAAATCGTTAGGAGAGATATCGGGCTCAAAAGAGCCAGATCGGGTGAGCGTATTCGTGGTTTTTCCAAAAAGTTCATGGTGGCGGGTTCGCCGGAAACCGCCTCTCCGGCGGCCGTGCCGCCGCCCGACGATAGCCCTCACCTCAACAGAGGTGGTGGTGGCCGGCCAGGGAGATGGCTGGTTGGCCGGGAAATAGTTTGGAAAAGTTACAGGAAATTAGGTTTTCAGGGCTCTGGTTTCGGGCTGTGGAAGAAGATGAACAGTACCATTTAATTAGATTTTATTTGTGAAGCAATTTTCTGAACGAAACTATCTATCACCTTAAATAATTTGGGAAAAATATCTAGAGGCTCCTACAAGAAAAGTGGTCAACATAGAAAATGTAGCCCTTGAAGTCTAGTTTAATTTAAAATTGTTTTCACTCGATTTGGAATCCTGGTTAGACCACAACACCCGTTTTGGTGAGGTCTATCCAGAGGGCTGTCTTGACCTTAGAAAAAATTCCCCACTCCAATCCAGTCATCAAAATGACTTGAAATTTGGGGTGTGGCCTAATCTTACCTATATCTAGGTACGATCCAAAAATGAGAATTTTTGGAATTTTTTTTCTATAGTTTTTAGAAAGATTCGATAATCCTAGCCGAATTTATTTAGATGGTTAAATAATTTCCAAACCCTCCCAAATTTTGGTGAGTGGTCCCTGGGTTCACCATGATGTTCTGTATAATTTTTCATCTCATTTGGAGATGGTTTGGATTCGAAATGATCAACCCTAAGTTTTGCCCTAATAAGGGGTCTTAGGTTAAAAGTGCACTTTTGAGATTTGAGTGGTCAGATCACCTCAACAGAGGCTGAAATTTTTACCACTGGCTAGTAATATTCTCTAGCACCCCCTCATAGAGTTTGAGGCAGATCGGGGTAAGTTTACCCTAAGAAACAAGGCCAAACCCTAAGGATGGATCTTGGCGGTTTGTGAAGGTCATGTGGTCAAATGACCTTGGATTGACCCGAAATTGGGTGAAGAGAACCATAGGGCCATTATAGTTCTCTGGATGAAATCTTAGTAGGTTTGGAGACAGTTGGGCCACCTAAAAACCTAACCCTAGTTTAGGGCACAAAACTTGTAGAGATAGGAAATGACACTAAATCACGTTGAAAAGTGATGATATTTAGGTAGAGTGAATTATAGGGATGGTACAAGCTCTGGATATTTTTCTATGAATTTTAAGATCATTATTTTGGATACTTTATTAACGATGTAGTAGCTTGTATGATTTGCTTAGAAAATTTATTATGGAATATATACTTCTTGGAAATTGATGAGATTTAGGCAGAGAACGTTTATTTGGATTTTAAATCTCTGTAAAGTTTTATGGGATTTTTGAATGTTTAATTCTAAGGCTTGCTTCATTAAGTATTATTTATTATGTATATTGGATTAAATCTATTTTGGTGCTTAGCAAGTTGGAAAAATTATGATTATTTGCACAATGATCTTTTCTGTACCATACTATTAATTAGTAATTTTTCTATAATTTTATGATGAGTAATTTCAGTACTTCCTTCTTTACATGGGAATAATGAGATTATAATGGATAAATTGATTAGAGGCTAAATACCTTCTGTAAATTCCTGCAAATTAGTATTTGATGATACCTTACTGTTATTTAGTGATCATAATTTTTGGGTGGCCATTACTTAAGAATATCATGTAGTTAATGTTTAAAATTACCCATGGCCAATCTTTGGGAAAAATTAAATAAATATCAGATTAATTAGGAAAATTATAAATTTTTGGATTTAGACTAATTAGGTCATGGTAGACCTCCAATAAATATTATATGGGATTTGGAAGACAGTTGGGAGTACCACCCCTTGCATACCTCATAAAGATTAGGACGGATTGCGTTTAGTAAAACTGCAGAAGCTGAGCTAGTGTGGGTAATGAACTTGGAGATGGAATTTTGATAGTTTGCTGGTTTGGACAGGATGAGTTAAATCGAGTTCATTATTGGAAGTTAGGATGGGTAGGGGGGTGAGGTTGACTAGCGATAGGTAGTGTTCGGATTCGACAGAAGACCGTCCTCCCCGAGAAGAGGAAGAGTCAAAGCCACCCTAGGAATAGCCCACTGTAATGCGAGAAGGGAATGGGTTAAGGGAACTAATCAAGTATAATAAGTGCCTTGGAAAGGGAGTTTTGGGATTCACCCCATCATAGCTCCTAGTACCGCTGCGAGCCCTTCACCGGGTAACCCTCGGGAAGTCCAAGATTAACCTTAAGTCTTAGGAATAAAATGATCAAGAGTAACCCTAATAATAGTTGTTCCTCACACCTACACTTGTACACTTAGGAAGAAGAAATGGCATGGAATGGGTAGAGTAGGTCCGTGGTCTAAGGGCCTACTAGTAATGATAGTAGACTGGTTTGTGATTGGGAAGTCCAGGGAGCGGGATGCTCGGGGACTTGGTATATGCTTGGTAGCCTAGAGAGCTGGAGGCTCGGTAATATGAGAACTTGTACAAATATAATTGTCATGATTGCATGTGCATAAAAGTGGGGGGTCATCGGTACTAGGCGATCGATCACACCGACAGCGGTACGTTGACTCGGCGAAAAGCCTGGTGTGTATAACCAGCACAAGTACGCGGATACTCTTGGTTGTGTTCTTCTAGGGGCGTACGGAAGGGCTAGGCCTGGTAGTGTGGTCACCCGCCTATGAGTGGGGGCCCGACTCACTGTCTCCGTTTGCCACAACGGAGGTTCCTGGGGGTGAAGCTAGCTGCCCGAACAGGGGGAACTAAAGGTCTGTGCGCATAGAGTCGTGTGGGTGTGTTGCACTTGCTTGTACATTTCATAGCATAATTGTGTGTCATAGCATAAACATGCCACCTAACGTATAAAATGGTATGGGACGTTTTATACGATAGGCCCTGCAAAACGACCCCTTGGTCAATAGGGGTAATCCCTATAAATCAATGGTTATATTTCTTGTGCCATTTACTACTCCTTGCTGTTTGATAACCGACACCCCAACGTATAAGTGGTATGGGACACTCTATACGATGGGAGCCCTGCAAAAGATCCCTTGGCTTATGCGCTTCCGCGCATAAGTTAAGGTTACATTTCTTACTTTCTATTTCTATCTTGTTTACTATAGAATTGCTAGCATAGGTCCGCTGTCACCAGTTTTCTTGATTTAATCTCCACCTTCATGTCCTTCCCTTTCTTCCTCTCCGCTCGGTACCTAGGAGCCATGGTGGAAGGGGTAGGGGATGATAGGGCTTAGTCTTTATGACTAATGGTTTTCGAACCACAACATTTTAGGTGTACCATATGGACGGGTCACAGGTGTTGCAGTTTCTGACAGAGTTGACCCCGCGACCGTGTTACCATTGTCACCAGCCAGGACATACACGGGTTAAATGCCCCCTGATGAGTGGGAGCACACCAGCTCAGCAGCCAGGAGGCCGAAGACGTAGACGCAGACGTGGATTGCGAGGCGGCGATGGCAGGTCGAAAAGGAAGAAGCACCCAGAGATGTAGTACCAGCAGAGTGCGGAGTCGGTGGAGATGAGCCAGTCTAGCTTGGGTGCTCTCGGTTCAGTGACAGTTACGGTGACGCTTTGTTTTAGTTTTGCTTCCGCGAGTGACTTGTAGTGAGGATTACATGTACTGGGCATAAGCCCTCCTTTGTACTCTGATATATTATTATTGTGGACACTCCCTTCGTGGAGATTTATTTATATACATGTGGTTTTGTGGACTTGATTTTACTTCATTATGCTACTATTCTGCGATCGAAAAGGGCCGGCAGAATTGGCGTTTTGTAGTGGCGGCCTTCTCGTGAGTCGGTGCCACCACAAAGCGACAGTTCTGGGCTAAGACCCCCGGTGTTTGAAAAGAAAAAAAAGGGGGTCTTACAACCTTCACCTATGGGGGGGGGATAGGTGATTTGCAGTCTCTTTGTAGAATTAAAAATTTACCTGCACAATAAAATAAAACAAGCACAACACAGAAACACACATGCAGTTATAGTGGTTCCCCGATTTGGGTACGTCCACTTTCCCCCTTCGACCTATCTCCCAACAAGGGACGACTCGGTCACTTCACTAACCGGATTGAAATCCAATCCTCACACTATGGAAGGAACCCTTCCACTCGAAGGAGTCACTACTCCTCCACCACGGGTTGCACCCAACCCTTACAATGAGGAACCAAAGTTCCTTCATAACAAAAGTAAAACTAGAATGTACAAAATACAAACTACGTTTGGAGCGCTTGGTGTCCCTCTTCGTTCGATGAAGCGTTCATGAAGAAGACGAAGAGTCAACGACCTAAGCACTCTCTTGGAGAAGATCTTCTCGAGATCGACGGCGGCAAGGATTGCGGCGGCGATGCTTTGTAGATCCAAACTTCTTAACAAAGCTAGCAAGGTCTACCTACGATCTTATTTTGATCGATCGTCTCAATTGATTCAGAAGGGGAAAGTATTCCCGTTCAACAAACCAAGAGACAAAGGATCTCAAGAAAGAAACGTGAGACGCGTTGCTTGGCTAAGTTTCTGTCGCTGAGAGATCAAGAAGAATCCGATCAGCGGCGGCGACAACCTTTCGAGCGGCGACGGCGGCGGAAGGAAATCCGCGATCTGCTAGGTCACGTCAGCGACAACCGACTTGTTCATTTTCTTCGCTCCCTCTTACGTTCAAAATAGGAGAGTATTTATACTGTAGAATACTCCTTTATGACCATTGTGGTCCCCATAAGACGAAACCCTAATTCTGGTACAAATAGCGCCTGAGTACATGGTTCGGTCCAGCGAGTCGACGGAAAATGCCTAAGGCAAATTCGGCGGGAATCATTGGTGATTCTCGACGATTCGGCGAGAATCACTTATGATTCCCGTCGAATTCTACTTAGAAGAATTCCTGCTAAAAAGCTTGCCATCTAGAGAGAATCGGCGAGAATCATAACTATTCTCGACGAATCGGCGAGAATGCAAAGTCATTCTCGACGATTCGGCGAGAATCAGTTGATGATTCTCGTCGATTCTGCCTTAGCAGAAATCTTGAAGACATTGAGTCAGCCGGATGCAGTCGACGATTCAGCGAGAATCACAAGTGATTCCCGTCGAATCGGCGAGAATCACTTAGTGACTCTCGTCGACTTTAACTTAGATGATTCTTTGTCTTTCTACCCATGAGTTGGTCTTTGACCCATCCTTGCTCCTCTTCTACTCTTTATCTATATCAGCCCTGTACTTGAAAGTAAGTACACTCCAATAGAGAGAGTACACGTAAGCTAACACACTGATCTGCTCAACGAGGGATTACGTTGCGCAGACCCGTGTATATTGACCTACTGCACCCTGACATTGGTGTGTACTTAGCGTGAAATAACTACAAGCACAACTTGAAGACAGAGCATCAAACACATTGTGAATTCATCTTAGATTGACAAGAGGCTTCCTCAAATCCAGGTAATTGTGGATACTATACCCAACAATAAGCTTCATGGGTTAAATTTGAAAGTGAGGGTAAGATCTACCTTTACTCTAGAGGGGGGGGGGGTGAATAGAGTATATTAAAATAATTTTCCAATTTTTAAAAAAACTATTCAGCAGTGGAAGACTTGATTTATATATATGTGTATTGTGCTTGCAGTAAATAAAAACTAAGTAAGAAAGAAACAAATCACAGCACACAGCAAATCAAACACAACAACTAGAAGACACAAGGATCAATAGTGGTTCTCCAATCCACCAGGGTACATCCACTCTTCTACCACCCTAGGTAGGAATCCACTACAGGAATAGTTGATCAGGTGTCCTGGGCACCAATGAGCTTTTGATAAGGTGCTCAAAAACCAAATCAGATTTTTTGATCAGGTGTCTTGCCACCACTAAGTTTTGACAAGGTCTCAGAAACCAACCACAAAAGTTTTGAAGGGAGTTTTGAGTAACCTTTTTACAACAGAATAAAGGAAAAGAAAGATTTGATGTTCTTCTCTGTCAACAATCAAAGAGAAGACTAGTGGATTGTTGTTGTCAAAGCTCCCCCTGAGATTTGTAGTTGTTTAGGAAGAGAAGCTTTGCACAGGGTGATAGGCCTTCAGTATGTTTGAGATCTCCAGCAAAGAATGATTTCAACAAAGGTTGAAATGTGATGTGTCTAGAGTCCTTGATTGATGAAGCCTTGAACACTTGAATCAGAAGAGATCTTGAAAGAATAGAGGAATTCTTTTCTGTGTGGTGATCTCCTTTACTGTTGAATTCCTTGTGTTCTGTAAGACTTCTAACTTGTAATCCTGTAGAACTTGTATCTCAAAATCTATTCCTTAGAATAATGATGTTCCTGTCTCAATTACTCTGAGATGATATATTGAAATTCAGTCTTCTAGATAGCCGTTAGCCATTCATAAATGACTTCCTTAAATGATATTTGTCTTTGGAGGAAAGTCCTAAGAGACATTCCATTTAGTCTTCCTTGAAACTTGCTCCAGATTGATTGAAACGGCTACAAAATCCTTTGAAATAAATGTTGGATATGAATCAGATTGAATTCCATAACTGACTGAATTTGAATTCTGAAATCGTCGATCTCTCAAGAAAAGTCATCGATCTGAGCTCGACTATCGTCGACCTGAGCTTAGAGACTGGAACTTGACTTGAAACAGAAAGCATCGATCTGAGCTCAACTATCGTCGACCTGAGCTCAGAGATCTGGATTTTGGCTAGAGACAGAAACGTCGATCTGAGCTCGGAGATCGTCAAACTAAGTTCAATGACTCGTTGAACTGAGCTCAGAGATAGTCGAACTGAGTTTGATGCCTCGTCGATCTGAGCACGACGAGAATTGCCTTAAACTTCTGCACTTGAATTCTGAACTAAAAGGTCTTGAGGGCAGCTTTCAAACCTAAGTTCTAAGCCTTAGACCTATTCTTGTTGACCTTTAAAACTATACAAGGAGGTCAAGATATTTTCCTAAGGACATAGTGATCCTTACCCAAATCAGTAATAGGGTGTTCAAACAATCTCCCCCTATTTGGGTTAGGATTACTATTTATAAGACATAGGAATTAAAAAGCATATAAGTAGAAACAAAAGCAAATACAACATAGCAGAATAATGAAGTGCAACATTGCAGAAGCAGATATAGTCAGAAATAGATATATACTATCAGCTTACATAATTACTCCTTTTCTTCTCTCTTTTTGAACAAGATTTCTCTGTTTGGATCTAGAGCTTCCTTCTTGGATCTTCTGTCATCAGCAGCACCTAGGGAGGTTTTAGATTTAGGTCTGGGAACAACAGCCTCTGGGTGCAGCTTCATATAACTCTCTGTATCAAAGAATTTTCTGGAGGAGTATCTTTCAAGTTCTTTCTTTCTTTGCTCAGATAAAGTGGTGATGTTTGAGGTATCTCTACCTTGTTCTCTTGCCTTCTTTACTTGATCTAAGGCAGCCAATACTTTCATCCTTGCTGTCCAAGAAAGGGGATTGTTCTCTGAATCCTCAAAGAGAACAGGAGGTTCATATATTTTGATTGTATCAGCAGGAGGAGCTCTTGAAGTAACAATTTCTTTAAGCTTGTAAGGGAAAGGACCTGAAGTTGAATCAATGGGGCCTTGTCCTTCCCTGTGATAAGGATGTTGTCTAGGTTGTCTTCTGGAATAAACATTGTGTCCTATTTGGTTTCCTCTATACTGGCCTCTCCTGGATTGGTAGAATCTTTGTTGATACCCTCTTGATTGTGATCTATCTTGAGCTTGAGAGGAACTTTGAGTTTTAGCATATGAGGATTGTAAAACAGAACCTCCACCAGTTCCTGCATCTGGTGAAGGAGGAGGAGGAGGAGGATTATGGTGAGATGGTCCTTTGTCAAACTTTCTCTTCTTCTTCATTGCTTTTAATTGGTTCTTTGAGAATTGCATCCATGGTTCAGTTATAGGACAGTCATGCAGAATATAATAGGGAATGTCATTATCATCCTTTACTTTCTCTGGAGGAACTCTCTTCAAAGCTTTGCTTCTGGCTTTCCTCTTCCTTGCAATGGTTGCAGAGGAGTCATCAGAATCAGTTCTAAACTTGTCACTATTTAAGCTCTGAGGATTGTCATACAATTCATCAATCCTTTTGATATATTCTTTCTGTTGTTTGGATTGTTCAGTTGAAGCAGCAACAGCAGATGTGACAGAAGCAGTACTTGCAGAAATAACAACACTGGCAGAAATAGAAGAGATAACAATACTAACAATTAGAGCAGCAACAACATTAGAAACAGAAATAACAACAGTAGTTTCTGAAATAATAGCAGCAGTAACAACAGGCTCATCAACAAGAACAGCAGGCTCTGAATCATTTTCCTCTGTCATCAACAAATCATTAGCAGTATCACAACTAACTTCATCAGTAGCAGAATCAGCAATCACAACATCAGTAGCAGTAACACTTTCCATAGCCTTTATAGAATTGATATATGAAGATATCAGGCTTGGATCACAACTGAAAATAGGCATAATGGCCTTAGTAAGGTCTTCAGCTTCTTGAACTAGAAGATATCTGCTGTGGAGAGCATCAAATTCTGAAGCAGTGACTTGAGGTCAACTGCTAGAACTGGAGCTGGGGCTGGAATCTCTAGCACTTCTTCATCTGAAGCAGGCATCATTTCTTCTTCATGTGGAATCTCCCCCTGCCTAGATTCAGTATGTACTGGATCAAGGCACCCCACAGAAGGGATTGCCTGAGGAGGACAGAAAGAGGAGAGCCTTGCAGATAAGTACTATATATACTTAAGGAGTGGAGCCATGGAGGTCTCCATCAAGAGTGCTAGCCTGGGAGCTAACATCTCATAGAGCTTATCTGCTAGAGCTGGAAGATCTACTTGCTCAAGGGATGCTTGAGTAGAGGTAGAGGAGAATGTGACAGATGTTGATGGTGTTGGATGAGCTATAGTTATGTGGAGAAATGATGTGGATGGCAGTGAAATGGATGGTTGTGATATGGGAATGGTTGTGATGGAAATCACTGGAATGGAAATGGATGGAGTGAAGGATGGTTGAGCTAGAATGTCTTGAAGAAATTGTTGGTAGGAAGTAGATGATGATGGGGGCTCAAGGGGTTAGGAATGAGAATCAACCATGAATGAATCATCTAATAGATTGAATGAAGGAATGTGAATGGATGAATCAATGTCAAGGTGTGGATAATAGTGATGAGGATGGAAATGGTCTTCAGTAGTTACTGGTGGTGAAGGAGTTGAGATTGGAGATGAAATGGTGATGGGGGATGAAATATAAGTTGTGATAGTGGATTTAGGGATGGTTGAAGAAACAATGGTTGAAGATGGTGGAGATGAGGATGAGGCAGGCAATTCTTCTAAGAGGGCAGTTGCCTGAGGGGAAGTGACTTGTACATTCCTTGTGCCTGAAGTTGAAACTACTGCAGGAGCCCTGCTGGGTTTGGCAATTTGCCTGTCCCACTTTCCAAAGAGGGCACAGGATAGTCTCTTGGAGGCATTGATGTGCATGCCACTGGAAACAAGCAGTTGAGGGCATCTGTTATGTAGAAACAGTCCTAGAATCCTCCCAAAATTAACAAGATTCTTGTTTATCTTTTTCTTAATTAAATCAAAGAATATCTCTCCCTAATTCAAATTCTTCTTATCAACTAATGCACCCATTAAACAGAATTGATACCTAGAGATGATATCATGAGCAGAATGCTTTGCCAGCAGTACCTTTCCCACAACATCAGCTAAAAATCTATACTCCATTGATATATTTTTCATAAGCAACTTATTAGGGTTTCCTGCTGAGTGACCCATCTTATCCAACATACTAGCAAATTCCTCTCCAGATAACTCTACAGAATCATGCCCTGTACTCAATTGGAAGACTTCTGTGAGGAGAGCAGGAGTTAGGGATACCTGTGTTCCCGATATTGTTCCAATCACTGTGTTCTGATCTAAGTTGTGTGCAGTATACACCCATTCCTTAATTTCATCTGCAGCTAATTTCATTCTTGTAGTCATGATAGGAACCAACTGTTGCTCTTTGAACAATTCCAGAATATCCTTGAAGACATGATCACTGCCTTCGAATGAGTCCATGTCAATGTCGAAACCCGTGTCAAACTTCATCGCTGCTAAGACTACAACAGAGATGGCCATTGTTACCTACAAAAACGAACAAACAAGATCGAGTGCAGAGATGTTTGGAGGGAAAGAGAAGCTCTGCAAAAAATATGAAAGCACAAAAGAGAACGACGGTCGAAAAATGAATTTTATATTAGGGTTCGACGCAGAAAAGGAAAGATCGTTGAACTCAGTTCGACGATCTGGGCTTCTAATGGAATCTGAAAGGTCTTCAACATCGTCGATCTCTGTTCGACGATATTGGAGAGTGTCGAGCTCCATTTGACGATCTTTGACCGGAAAGAGATAGCCTAACACTATCTGGAAAACGCTGAACTCCGGTTGACGATTTCTTAGAACGTCGATCTCCGTTTGACGATCTTGGGGAAAAATGTCGAGCGCAGTTCAGAGATCAGAAACAACCTATAGACACTAGAAAAATCAAGTTTTTAGCCTAGTCTTGGTCAATTTTAAGGTTTTAAAATCTTGGATCTTAATTTAAACTTCCTCCATCTAACATTCCTAACTGATTAAGGAAGAATGTGTGTTTCTTTTCATCCAATGGTTTGGTGAAAATATCTCCCCTTTGCAAATCAGTTGGGATATATTGAAGTTCAATTTTATTCTTCTCAACATTATCTCTTAAAAAGTGATTCCTAATCTCTATATGTTTTGTCCTACTATGGAGGACTGGATTTTGTGCTATAGAAATAGCACTGGTGTTATCACAAAATATTTTTGACTTATCTAGGTTGTAACCATAGTGTAGGAGCTAATTTTGAATCCACAAAATCTATGAGCAACAACTACCTGCTGCCATGTATTCAGCTTCAGCAGTTGATATGGACACATATGTTTGTTTCTTACAAAACCAGGAGACAAGTCTGTCACCAAGAAAATGGCAAGTTCCACTGGTGCTTTTCCTGTCTACTCTACATCCAGCATAATCAGCATCTGAAAATCCAGTTAATTCAAATCCTGAATCTTTTGGATACCAGAGACCTAGATTTGGACAACTTTTCACATACCTAAGAATCCTTTTTACTAATGTTAGGTGTGACTCTCTAGGTCTTACTTGGAATCTAGCACATATACATGTAGCAAACATTATATCAGGTCTACTAGCTATAAGGTACAATAAAGAGCCAATCATTGCTCTATATGTTGTCTGATCAACAGGTTTCCCATGTTCATCAGCATCTAATACAACATTAGTAGGCATAGGTGTTTTCATGCAGGATGCTTCAGACATACCAAATTTCTTAACCAACTCTTTTGCATACTTGGTTTGAGAAATGAATATGCCATCAGCATGCTGCTTGACTTGCAATCCTAGAAAGAAGGAAAGCTCACCCATGCTACTCATTTCAAATTTAGAATGCATTAGGTTGGAAAATCTTTTGCACAAATTTGAATCAGTAGATCCAAAGATAATATCATCTACATAAATTTGTACTAGTAGGGTATTGGACTTATGGGTTCTAATAAAAAGAGTTTGGTCTACTCTACCCCTTATAAAATAATTTTTCAAAAGAAAGCATGCTAAGGTCTCATATCATGCTCTAGGAGCTTGCTTAAGACCATATAATGCTTTATGCAATTTAAAAACATAATCAGGATGAGTTGGAGAGATAAAACCTGGGGGTTGTCTAACATAGACTTCTTCCTTGATATCTCCATTGAGAAATGCACTCTTCACATCCATTTGATAGACCTTGAATCCCTTGTGTGCTGTATAAGCTAGAAATATTCTTATGGCCTCTAACCTTGCAACTGGTGCAAAGGTCTGGTCATAATCTATTCCTTTTTCTTGTGATTATCCTTGTGCAACTAGCCTTGCCTTGTTCCTTACAATGATTCCTTAATCATCCAGCTTGTTTCTGAACACCCATTTTGTTCCAACAATGGAATGATCCTTTGGCCTTGGCACTAGCTCCAAAACTTTGTTCCTTTCAAATTGATGTAACTCCTCTTGCATTGCAATGATTCAGTGTGGATCTTGTTCTGCATCTTGTATGGATTGAGGCTCAATTTTAGATAAAAAGCAGGTGTGCATCAGATTTTGGTTGACCTGATTTCTGGTTTACACACCAGCTGAGATTTCTCCAATCACTTGGGAGATTGGATGATCTCTTGATGTTTCTAAATCAATAGGGAGTGTTGATTGTTCACCAACCTGTGTGGTTGTTTCCTCTTGTGGAACAACAACAGGCTCTTCAATGTGGTTCTCACCAAGATATTGAGTGTCCTCTTCATCTTCACTACTTCCACCACTTTGTTGGATAGGTGAATGTGTTGTATCCTTTTCTATAATGTGTAACCTGTCCAAATTTTCTGAGAGAGAATGTACCTACAAAGGTTCTATGGTAGAAGTATTCTTATCCTTATAAGACATGTTAGTTTCATCAAAAGATACATGAACAGATTCTTCAATTTTAAGAGAAGTTTTATTATACACCCTATAAGCTTTACTGATCATGGAGTATCCCATAAACACTCCTTCATCTGCTTTGGCTTGAAATTTTGCTATGTACTTCTTGTCATTATTGTGTATGTAACAAATACAACCAAAAATCTTGAAATAATCTACTTTAGGTTTCTTCCCTTTGAGTAATTCATTGGGAGTCTTGCCCTTTAGCTTATGTATCAAACTTCTGTTCAGCACATAGTTTGAGGTGCTCACTGCCTCTGCCCAAAAGAATAGAGGAAGGTGAGCATCTGTCAACAATGTAGTAGCAGATTCAATAAGGGTCTTATTTTTCCTTTCAGCTACCCCATTTTGTTGAGGAGTTCTAGGAGCTGAGAAAGTGTGCCTGATCCCTTCACTCTGACAGAACTCTTGCATAAGATGAGAATCAAACTCTGTCCCATGATCACTTCTGATCAGGGCAATATGAGTATTGAACTCAATCTATATGCATTTGAGAAACTCTGTCAAACACTTAAAGTTATCAGACTTCTTCCTCAGAAAGAACACCCATGTGAATCTAGAGAAGTCATCTACAACCACTAAAGTGTAAGATTTACCTCCTAAGATTTGTACTGTAATGGGTCCAAAAAGATCCATGTGTAACAGATACAAAATCCTAGGTGAATCACTCTTATTAAGTGACTTAAAGCTATTTTTAGTTTGCTTGCCTAACTGACAAGCCCTGCAAAGTCCTTCCTTCTTGTAGGGGCGAGAAGGTAGTCCTCTAACAAGGTTGTCCTTGGATTGCCTAGCAATGGTTCTAAGGTTTATATGTCCTAATCTCTTATGCCATAGTTCATTTGGTTTACTAACAAAGTTGAACAAGCAGATATCTACCTTAGTTGAATAAAAATCTACAAGATAGATGTTACCTTTCCTTTTACCTGTCAACACAGTTTTGTTGTCCTCTGATTTGATTTTGAATGAGGATTTGTTGAATGTCACCTGGTAGCCTTCATCATATAGTTGACTGATACTGATTAGATTGTGATTCAGTTCTTCCACATAAGCTACCTTCTTGAATGTGACTGACCCTATTTGGACTGCACCATATCCCTTGGTCTGTCCAAAGTTTGAATCTCCAAATATGACTTTGGGTCCAAGCTTGGCTTTGAAGGATATTAAATTATCCTTGCTTCCTGTCATTTGCTTTGAGCACCCACTATCTAGATACCATTGTTGGTTTATTGTTGGATAGGTCTTCACCTGCATACACAATAATTTACTTGTTTTTGACCCAGTTTACCTTGGGCCTAGGTTGATAACCTTTAAATTCTGAAATAAAAGACATCCCTGGTTGACTCTTATAACCTTTAGGATGATATCTCCTAGGAGGTATTATCCATTCAGTATAAGGGTAAATGCTTTGGGATGTGGGACCACTAGGATTGAAGTTTGATTTACCTTTAAAACCTTGCTCAAAGCTCTGATCTCTGTTCGACGATCTCTGAGATGAGTTCGATGATCTTGGGTCAGATCGTCTAGCTTCGTTCGAAAATCGACTTTGCCAGAGTTTAGAGTTTAGAGATCGTCGACCTGAGTTTCTACGATTCAGCTTGAGATCGCTGAGATCTGTTCCGCAATCGTCGAGCTCTGTTCGACGTTTTCTGTTGAACTTTGTTTTTCTTAGGTAAATCAGGATTCTTCCTAGCTACCTCTACAACTCCCTTTCCTTTATCTGAGATAAACTTAATTGGGGTTGTTAACACTATAGGTTGGCTGGATGAGGCACCCAAGCCCTGTGTACTGTTAAGTCTTGAGTTCACTGTGCTTGTGATGTCCATCAATCTGATGATTCTCCCATTGAGGGATTCTTCAAACTTCTTTGCCTGGGATAGTTCACTTTTCAGTGAAGCTATCTCCTCCCTACAGCATTCCAACTCCTCAAAGAGTTTGAGGTTATCTTTTTTTAAAGTGCTATGTTCAGATAATTGATTTCTGAGAGAGATAATCTCTTTCTCAGACTTTAGTAGGTCTAAATAAAGTGCCTTAAATTCAAATCTAAAGTCCTCTGAATTGAAATCAAATGAATCTATTACCTGATCTTCTTCAACTTCATGTTCAGATTCAGATTCTGACTCTTGTTCTGCATCAGAATTATGTTGAGAGGCATTGATAGCCATCATGTAGAACTCCTTCTCTTGAGCATCATCTTCATCATCACTTGAACTTGATGATGCCTCTGATTCTTCTTCAGTTTCACTCCAGGTTTTATCTACAAATCCCTTCCTGGTGTGTTTGTTCTTGCTGGAGGAGGATTTGTCATTGTTGTTTCTTCTGAAGTCTTTATCTCTTCTCCTGTCTTTCTTATCTTTCTTGTCCTTTTTTTGATTCTCTGGACAATCAAGCACAATGTGGCCTGGTTTGCTGCATCCAAAACAAATATTTTCTTTGTTACTGGACGTGTCATACCTTGGCTTTTCATGGCCTCTGGATGACCTTTTCCTGAAATCTTTCCTAGCTATCTTGTAGAATCTTTTGGCTCGTAGAATCATTAACTCTTCATTGCCTGTAACCTTGTCTTCAGGCAGTTCTTCTATAGCTTTGAAAGCAATTGTCTTCTCCTTCCTTGTTGCTGGAGCAGCTGTCTTTTGCTCTTCTTCTCTATTCTTGATAAGAAGCTCATAAGACTTGAGCTTGCCCAATAGAGCTTCAGTGGTGATCTCATTTAGGCTTATGGCGTCCTTGATTGGCCAGATCCTTGAATCCTAAGTGCTGGGGAAGCACATTAGGATCTTATCATTGAGTTCAGTCAATGAGATCTCCTTGTCCAAGGTCTTCAGTTCACTGACAATTAGACCGAGTCTGTTGTAAATGTCAGCAACTGACTCAGTTTCTCCCTTCTTGAAATTCACATACTGGGTTATGAGATGGGATCTTCTATCCTTTCTTTCATCAGCTGATCCTGAGACAAGCTCAGATAGCTTGTCCCAAATTTCTTTTGCTGAGTTGCATTCAACCACTTTTTGAAATATGTTATCAGACATAGTCTGAGCCAATATGTTCATTGCCTTGGCATCAACAACTTTCCACTTTTTGATTTCTGCATCTGTTCCTGAGGGGGGCTTAACAGCACTTGTACTTATAGTTGCTGGAGGTCTTGGACACACTGTCAAAACAGAATTAAAGATATCCTCATCAATAAAATTCATGTATAATTTAATCCTTGCCTTCCAAAGTACAAACTTAGAAAGATTGCATACTAGAGGTCTGGTGCTAGCATAATCTTTGTTATGTACCATGGTTTTATATGAAAATAAATATAATAAAAGTAATAACCCTCTATTAAAGATTGATCTTATCAGAGATCTTTTGGTTTAGGTGTTAGCCTGTAAAATAACCAACCTGATGAGGATTTAGTTGTTGAATAACCAACCTCCCTCTGATACCAATTGAAAGTGAGGGTAAGATCTACCTTTACTCTAGAGGGGAGGGGTGAATAGAGTATATTAAAATAATTTTCCAATTTTTTTAAAAAATTATTCAGCAGTGGAAGACTTGATTTATATATATGTGTATTGTGCTTGCAGTAAATAAAAACTAAGCAAGAAACAAATCACAGCACACAACAAATCAAACACAGCAACCAGAAGAAACAAAGATCTATAGTGGTTCCCCAATTAACCTGGGTACATCCACTCTTCTACCATCCTAGGTAGGAATCCACTGCATGAATAGTTGATGGGGTGTCCTGGGCACCAATGAGCTTTTGATAAGGTGCTCAAAAACCAAATCAGTTTTTTTGATCAGGTGTCTTTCCACCACTGAGTTTTGATAAGGTCTCAGAAACCAACCACAAAACTTTTGAAGGGAGTTTTGAGTAACCCTTTTACAGCAGAATAAAGGAAAAGAAAGAGTTGATGTTCTTCTCTGTCAACAGTCAAAGATAAGACTAGTGGATTATTGTTGTCAAAGCTCCCCCTGAGATTTGTAGTTGTTAAGGAAGAGAAGCTTTGCACAGGGTGATAGGCCTTCAGTATGTTTGAGATCTCCAGCAAAGAATGATTTCAACAAAGGTTGAAATGTGATGTGTCTGGAGTCCTTGATTGATGAAGCCTTGAACACTTGAATCAGAAGAGATCTTGAAAGAATAGAGGAATTCTTTTCTGTGTGGTGATCTCCTTCACTATTGAATTCCTTGTGTTCTGTAAGACTTCTAACTAGTAATCCAGTAGAACTTGTGTCTCAAAATCTATTCCTTAGAATAATGATGTTCCTGTCTCAATTACTCTGAGATGATATAATGAAATTCAGTCTTCTAGATAGCCGTTAGCCAGTCATAAATGACTTCCTTAAATGATATTTGTCTCTGGAGGAAAGTCCTAAGAGACATTCCATTTACTCTTCCTTGAAACTTGCTCAAGATTTATTGAAACGGCTACAAAATCCTTTGAAATAAATGCTGGATATGAATCAAGAATTAATTCCATAACTGACTGAATTTGAATTCTGAAATCGTCGATCTCTCAAGAAAAGTATTCGATCTTAGCTCGACTATCGTCGACCTGAGCTCAGAGACTGGAACTTGACTTGAAAAAGAAAGTGTCGATCTGAGCTCAACTATCGTCGACCTGAGCTCAGAGATATGGATTTTGGCTAGAGACAGAAACGTCGATCTTAGCTCGGAGTTCGTCGAACCGAGTTCGACGACTCAGTTAACTGAGCTCAGAGATGGTCGAACTGAGTTCGACGCCTCGTCGATCTGAGCTCGATGAGAATTGCCTTAAACTTCTGCACGTTAATTCTGAACTAAAAGGTCTTGGGGGCAGCTTTCAAACCTAAGTTCTAAGCCTTAGACCTATTCTAGTTGACCTTTTAAACGATACAAGGAGGTCAAGACATTTTCCTAAGTACATAGTGATCCTTACCCAAATCAGTAATAGAGTGTTCCAACAAAATTGAACTCAAGTATCAACAATGTCTACTAGATAAAACCATAGGAATGTTATTACAAAATACACAAAATATTTTGGCCTTAAGGCCTTACAACTGTTTTCTTTACAAAAAATATTTTCATACATCGGCAAGCAGACCGGCCACACATGAGAAATAATATTCGTTCGCCTTTGGGCCTTTGAGGGCCAGCCAATTGCAGCATAAGGGACTTCAGCCCGCTACTTTCCACTTGGCTATCTAGCACCTGCATAACACGACCCACCAAAATGTGGCAAACAAAGTAACGGTCAGCATTAGCGGACCAATTTATAACAACCCCACCCCTCACTCGGGGTGATGGTTCTCCTTCCCTGCAAGCAGCAGCATATATATATTTTGGTAAATAATAACGCGAACTTAAGCACCATTCGCCACAGATACAGGATCGATCAGACACATGCCCCGTGCACTCATGGCACATTCTTTGTGTACAGGACTTCCCGGGTCACACCAACATCCACAATCCCAGACTTGATGGTATCCTTGATCATTCTAGTCTTTTCTGGTACATGACATAAGACTCTCATTATGCCAATGACGAAAGCCAATTACTTTAGGCAATCTAGCCCGAAGTGACAAAATGCTGGCTATAGTTCAGCACTCTTCCTGTTGCTCAAATCGTCATGTCATTGACGAAAGCCGAAGTAATCAAGCCCTATGACAAGATGCTGGTCAGCTTCCCCTTTCCCATTCGGCTCTTTAGCCTTTTGCTGGGCACAATAGGCCATTCGCTCTAATTACCACTCACATGTCCCCAGGACCTGAGCCTATAATGATCAACATGGCTCTCAAGCCCAATAGCTGGGCTCTCTAGGCTCACAGCTTCTTATGCTATGCACCTTGTCTCACGGGCGCAGGCTTCACAACATTATTCAGGCTGGCTCGTATGGCCACCTTACCTTGGCTCACAAGGCTCTCAGCTTCAAACAATATCCCCAGGTCTCCCAGAGATAGGCCTCCTAGCTCACTTGAAGCTATGGCTGGCAGTAGGATTACCTTCACTCGGTAAGGATAGAAATCACTTCTTCCCCATTTTTGGGTGTTTTCCTAGAGATCACCTTCAGTACTATCACTACAGCATCCTGTACACCCCTATACCCCAGATTCTACACATTTAACCACATGTTTTATCCACGGAGTCTTCTTCAACTCGCAAATCAATTAATTACCAATCCATACCAATCTATCCAGATTGGCTTCACATAGCATGTCTATTCCGTACTTCGATTTCGGATATATATGCAAGTTTTATCGGGGATCATAACGATCTACTCGCTAGAAGCCACCCTATCTCCACCTTTTGGTGAGGGGTTCCACGCACGTATGCAAATTAAGGACTTCACTTGTCCATGGAGAAAGTCGTTACACTAGTAGGTCATTTTGGAGCCATGATCAAGTCTTTTATCTGGATGGAAAGGATCGCCTCGCTTTCCCCCTTACGGATTTTGCCTCATCTCTCAAATCTGACCATAGTATCTCCTTCACCTAGCTTGCAAAGCTCAGCCCCAAAATCTTGCTCTCAAGAACTTTAAGAACTAAGAGAGAGAACAATGAGAATTCATTCTAATGTATAATTTATATCTGAAGGCTACCACTGTGCGGTATCTACTACCGCCACGCGGTATCTGAGGAGGTCACCGCTTGGCCCAGTGGACATCGCTCTATAGCCCAAAGAAGCCTCCACCTTACTGCAATGTGGCAAGCTACCACCAAGCAGATTGCTGCCCGTTAGCTTACTACCACCGCACGGTTGTCACTCAACGCTTCGTCGAGAGCGTTGAGTGCATCAAGAGCATCTAGTGCTTTGAGTGCAACTATCTCCACGTGATAGATCACTACCACCGCGTGGTAGTCACTCAACGCTTCGTTGAGAGTGTTGAGTGCATCGAGTGATAGCGCCATGTGGTACCTATCTACCACCGTGCGGTAGATACCCGAGACACCAGATGATTTAATTCCATTGCTAGCGTTGGCGTTAACTCTACCGCTACGTGTTAACTTCCAATCCTTCCTTTTTCAGGATTTTTGGGACATTGCAATTCTCCCCTCCTCTAAGAAATTTCGTCTCGAAATTTTATTTATTGAAAGGAAATTAGTACATCAACTTACAACATTAATTTACAAAAACAACTCAAGAAATTCTTCCCACATGGTTTGCTCATGCTCCCATATCAGTTCTTCATGGCCACAATTGTCCCAACGGACTTTAACCATCCCGATTACTATGTTACGTAGTTGCCTGATCTCTATATCCTCGATACGAATGGGTCTAACCTTTGTCGTCAGCCCACCATCGACCGGTACCTGATCATCTGCCACCACTTGCATTGGCTCTTGTAAAGCTTTTCGCAGCACTGATATGTGAAACACATTGTGCAAACCACTTAGCTCCGTCAAAAGAGCTAATCGATAGGCAACTTCTCCAATCCTCTCAACCACTTCAAACAGACCAAGATACCTCAGACTCAACTTTTTCAAGTGCTGAATCCTGAACAGACATTTGAATAGCTTTATCTTCAGATATACCCAATCGCCAACCACAAACTCCACGTTTCGGTCCTTGACATTGTTGGAATACCCTATTATTAATTTGGGTAAGGATCACTATGTTCATAGGATTGTGTCTTGACCTCATTGTATAGATTTAAAGGTCAACTAGAATAGGTCTAAGGCCTAAAACTTAGGTTTTAAAGTTGCCCCCAAGACCTCCTAGTTCTGATTACAAGTGCAGAAGACTAAGACAATTATCGTCGAGCTCAGTTAACGAGTCGTCGAACTCGGTTCGATGATCTCCGAGCTCAGATCGACGTTTCTGTCTCAAGTTAAAATCCAGATCTCTGAGCTCAGTTCGACGATAGTCGAGCACAGATCGACATTTCTGTCTCAAGTTAAAATCCAGTCTCTGAGCTCAGATCGACGATAGTCGAGCTCAGATCGACAATTTTCTTGAGATATCGACGATGTCAGGATTTCAAATTCAGTCAGTTATGGAATTCAAATTTCTTCATATCCAGCATTTAATGCAAAGGATTTTGTAGCCATTTCAATCAATCTGGAGCAAGTTTCAAGGAGACTAAAAGGGAATGTTTCTTAGGACTTTCCTCCAAAGACAGTTATCAATTAAGGAAGTCATTTATGACTGACCAATGACTATCTAGAAGATTGGATTTCAATATATCATCTTCAGACAATAGAGACAGAGAATATCAACAACAACATGAAAAAATCAAGAACAATATCTGAGATCTATGAGACACACACAAGAACTACAGGATTACAATATCTCATCTCTAATTCAAGTTTTTCAAGGCTTCATCAATCAAGACTCCAGACACATCACATTTCAGTCATTGCTGAAATTATCTTTTGCTGGAGATCTCATCTTCTAAAGGCCTATCACCCTGTGCAAAGCTTCTTCTCCTGAACAACTGCAAATCTCAGGGGGAGCTTTGACATCATCAATGCACTAGTCTTCTCTTTGACTGTTGAACAGAGAAGAACAACTTCACCTCCTTTTCTTTGCTTTTGCTGTAAAAGGGTTACTCAAAACTCCCTTCAAAAGTTTTGTGTTTGGTTTCTGAGACCTTGTCAAAACTCAGTGGTGGCAAGAAACCTGATCAAAAAATCTGGTTTGGTTTTTGAGAACCTTATCAAAAGCTCATTGGTGCGTAGGACACCTGATCAACTCATCCTGCAGTGGATTCCTTCCAAGGGTGGTAGAAGAGTGGATGTACCCAGGTTGATTGGGGAACCACTATAGCTCCTCGTGTCTTCTTGTTGCCTGTGTTTTATTTGCTGTGTGCTGTGATTTTGCTTCTTGCTTTACTTTGTTTTTATTTACTGCAAGCGCAATACACTATAATTACATTAAGTTTTCCACTGCCAATTAATTTTTAATTTGCAAAATTATTTTAAAATACTATATTCACCCCCCTCTAGAGTAAAGGTAGATCTTACCCTCACTTTCAATTGGTATCAGAGGGAGGTTGGTTTTTTTACAGGCTAATTACACCTGAACCAAAAGATCTCTTATAAGATCAACCTTTAATAGAGGGTTGTTATTTCTATCATTTATTTTCATATAAATCCATGGCACAGAACAAAGACTATGCAAGCACCAGACCTCCAGTGTGCAATCTTTCTAAGTTTGCACTATTGAAGGCAAGGATGAAATTATACATGAATTATATTGATGAGGATATCTTCAATTCTATTTTGAAAGTGTGTCCAAGAACTCCAGAAACCACAAGTACAAGTGCTGTTCCACCCCCTTCAGGAATAGATGCAGACAACAAAAAGTGGAAAGTTGTTGATGCAAAGGCAATGAATATATTTGCTCAGACAATGTCTGATGATATATTCCAAAAAGTAGCTGAATGCAACTCAGCAAAGGAAATCTGGGACAAGCTATCTTAGCTTGTGTAAGGATCTGCTGATGAGAGAAAGGACAGAAGATCTCATCTCATAACTCAGTATGAGAACTTCAAGAAGGGAGAAACTAAGTCAGTAGCTGACATGTATAACAGACTCAGTCTGATTGTCAGTGAATTGAAAACTTTGGACAAGGAGATCTCACTGACTGAACTCAATGATAAGATACTAATGTGCTTCCCCAACACTTTGGACTCAAGGATCTGGCCAATCAAATATGCCAGAAGCTTGAATGAGATCACTACTGAAGCTCTATTGGGCAAGCTCAAGTCTTATGAGCTGCTCATCAAAAATAGAGAGGAAGAGCAAAAGACAGCTTCTCTTGCAACAAGGAAGGAGAAGACAATTGCTTTTAAAGCTACAGAAGAACAGCCTGAAGACAAGGTCACAGGCAATGAAGAGCTAATGAGCCTACTAGCCAAAAGATTCTACAAGATGGCTAGAAAAGACTTCAGGAAAAGGTCATTTAGAGGCCATGAAAAGCCAAGGTATGACAAGTCCAGTAATAAAGAAATAATTTGTTTTGGATGCAGGAAACCAGGAACAATTGTGCCTGACTGTCCAGAGAATCAAAACAAGGACAAGAAAGATAAGAAAGAAAGAAGAAGAGATAAAGACTCCAGGAGAAACAATTATGACAAATCTTCCTCCAGCAAAAACAAGCACACTAGGAAAGGATTAGTAGCTGAGACCTGGAGTGAGACTGAAGAAGAATCAGATACTTCATCAAGCTTAAGTGATGATGAAGATGATGCCCAAGAGAAGGACTTCTGCATGATGGCTATCAATGCCTCTCAACACAATTCAGATGCAGAACAAGAGTCAGGATCTGAATCTGAACCTGAAACTGAAGAAGATCAGGTAATAGACTCTTTTGATTTTGATTCAGAGGACTTTAAATTTGAGTTTAAGGGACTGTGTTTAGACCTACTCAAGTTTGAGAAAGAGATTATCTCTCTCAGAAATCAACTGTCTGAACACAGCACTTTAAAATCAGATAACCTCAAACTCTCTGAGGAGTTAGAATACTGTAGGGAGCAGATAGCTTAACTGAAAAGTGAACTATCTCAGGCAAAGAAGTTTGAAGAATCCCTTAATGGGAGAAGCATCAAACTGATGGACATCACAAGCACAGTGAATTCAAGACTTAACAGTACACTGGGCTTGGGTGCTTCATCCAGCAAACCTATAGTATTAACAACCCCAATAAAATTTATCTCAGATAAAGGAAAGGGAGTTATAGAGGTAGCTAGGAAGAATTCTGATATACCTAAGAAAAATAAGGTTCAAAGGAAAACGTCGAACAGAGCTCGACATTCTTCGAACGGAGCTCAGCGATCTCAAGGTGAATCGTCGAACTCAGGTCGACGATCTCTGAACTCTGAACTCAGGCAAAGTCGATCTTCGAATGGAGCTCGACGATCTGACCCAAGCTCGTCAAACTCAGCTCAGAGATCGTCGAACAGAGCTCAGAGCTTTGAACAATCTTTTAAGGGTATATCAAAATTCAATTCTAGAAGTCCCACATCCCAAGGCTTCAACCCTTATGCTGAATGGATAATACCTCCTAGGAGATATCATCCTGAAGGCTATAAAAGTCAACCAGGGATATCATTTATTTCAGATTTTAAAGGTTATCAACCCAGACCCAAGGTAAACTGTGTCAAAAACAAATAAATTGTTATATATGCAGGTGAAGACCTATCCAACAATAAACCAATAATGGTATCTTGATAGTGGGTGCTCAAAGCACATGACAGGGAGCAAGGATAATTTAACATCCTTCAAAGCCAAGCTTGGACCCAAGGTCATATTTGGAGACTCAAACTTTGGACAGACCAAGGGATATGGTGTAGTCCAGATAGGGTCAGTCACATTCAAGAAGGTTGCCTATGTGGAAGGACTGAAGCACAACTTAATCAGCATCAGTCAATTGTGCGATAAAGGCTACCAGGTGTCTTTCAACAAATCTTCATGCAAAATCAAATCAGAGGACAACACAACTGTGTTGATAGGTAAAAGGAAAGGTAACATCTATCTTATAGATTTCTAATCAACAAAGGTAGATATCTGTTTGTTCAATTCTGTTAGTAAACCAAATGAACTATGGCATAAGAGATTAGGACATGTAAACCTTAGAACTATTGCTAGGCTATCCAAGGACAACCATGTTAGAGGACTACCTTTTGGCCCCTACAAGAAGGAAGGACTTTGCAGGGCTTGTTAATTAGGCAAGCAAACTAAAAATAGCTTTAAGTCACTAAATAAGAGTGATTCACCTAGAATTTTATATCTGTTACACATGGATCTTTTTGGACCCAATACAGTACAAAGTCTAGGAGGGAAATCTTATACTTTAGTAGTTGTAGATGACTTCTCTAGATTCACATGGGTGTTCTTTCTGAGGAAGAAGTCTGATAACTTTAAGTGTTTGACAGAGTTTCTCAAATGCATACAGATTGAGTTCAATACTCATATTGCCCTGATCAGAAGTTATCATGGGACAGAGTTTGATTTTCTTCTTATGCAAGAGTTATGTCAGAGTGAAGGGATCAGGCACACTTTCTCAGCTCCTAAAACTCCTTAACAAAATGGGGTAGCTGAAAGGAAAAATAGAACCCTTATTAAATCTGCTACTACATTGTTGACAGATGCTCACCTTCCTCTATCCTTTTGGGCAGAGGCAGTGAACACCTCAAACTATGTGTTGAATAGAAGTTTGATACATAAGCTGAAGGGCAAGACTCCCTATGAATTACTCAAAGGGAAGAAACCTAAAGTAGACTATTTCAAAAATTTTTAGTTGTATTTGTTACATTCACAATAATGACAAGAAATACATAGCAAAATTTCAAGCCAAAGCTGATGAAGGAGTGTTTCTGGGATACTCCATGATCAGTAAAGCTTATAGGGTTTATAACAAATCATCTTTTAAAATTGAAGAATCTGTACATGTATATTTTGATGAAACAAACATGTCTTATAAGGAGAAGAATACTTCTACCATAGAACCTTTGCAGGTACATTCTCTCTCAGAGAATTTTAACAGGTTAAAAACCATTGAAGAGGATACAACACCTTCACATATCCAACAAAAAGGTCAAAGCAGTGAAGATGAAGAGAACACTCAACATCTTGGTGAGAACCACATTGAAGAGCCAGTTATTGTTCCACAAGAGGAAACAACAACACAGGTTGGTGAACAATCAACACCCCCTGTTGATTTAGTACCATCAAGAGATCATCCAATCTCCCAAGTGATTGGAGACATCTCAGCTGGTGTGCAAACCAGAAATCAGGTCAACAAAAACTTGATGCACACCTACTTTCTTTCTTAAATTGAGCCTCAATCCATACAAGATGTAGAACAAGATCTACACTGGATCATTGCAATGCAAGAGGAGTTAAACCAATTTGAAAGAAACAAGGTTTGGGAGCTAGTGCCAAGGCCAAAGGATCATCCCATTATTGGAACAAAATGGGTGTTCAGGAGAAAACTAGATGATCAAGGCATTATTGTAAAAAATAAGGCAAGGCTAGTTGCACAAGGATACTCTCAAGAAGAAGGAATAGATTATGACCAGACCTTTGCACCAGTTGTAAGGTTAGAGGTCATAAGAATATTCCTAGCCTATGAAGCTCACAAGAGATTCAAAGTTTACCAAATGGATGTGAAGAGTGCTTTTCTAAATGGAGATATCAAGAAAGAAGTCTATGTCAGACAACCCCCAGGTTTTATCTCTCCTACTCATCCTAATTATGTTTTTAAATTGCATAAAGCATTATATGGTCTCAAGCAAGCTCCTAGAGCATGGTATGAGACCTTAGCATGCTTTCTTTTGGAAAATGATTTTAAAAGGGGTAGAGTAGACAAAACTCTTTTCATTAGAACCCATAGGTCCAATATCCTACTAGTACAAATTTATGTAGATGACATTATCTTTGGATCTACTGATTCAAATTTGTGCAAAAGGTTCTCTAATCTAATGCACTTAAAATTTGAAATGAGTAGCATGAGTTAGCTTTCCTTCATTCTAGGATTGCAAGTCAAACAACATGCTGATGGTATATTCATTTCTCAAACCAAGTATGCAAAAGAATTGGTTAAGAAATTTGGTATTTCTGAAGCATCCTCTATGAAAACACCTATGCCTACTAATGCTGTATTAGATGCTGATGAAAATGGGAAACCTGTTGATCAGACAACATATAGAGCAATGATTGGCTCTTTATTGTATCTTACAGCTAGTAGACCTGACATAATATTTGCTACATGCATCTGTCTAGATTCCAAGTAAGCCCTAGAGAGTCACATCTAACATTAGTAAAAAGGATTCTTAGGTATGTGAAAAGTTGTCCAAATCTAGGCATCTGGTATCCAAAAGATTAAGGATTTGAATAAACTGGATTTTTAGATACTGATTATGCTGGATGTAGAGTAGACAAAAAAAGTACCAGTGGAACTTGTCAGTTTCTTGGTGACAGACTTGTCTCCTGGTTTTGTAAGAAACAAACATCTGTGTCCACATCAACTGCTGAAGCTTAATACATGGCAGTAGGTAGTTATTGCTCACAGATATTGTGGATTCAAAATCAGCTCCTAGACTATGGTTACAACTTAGATAAGTAAAAAATCTTTTGTGATAACACCAGTGCTATTTCTATAGCCCAAAATCCATTCCTCCATAGTAGGACAAAATATATAGAGATTAGGCATCACTTCCTAAGTGATAATGTTTAGAAGAATAAAATTGAACTTCAATTTATCCCAACTGATTTGCAAATGGGAGATATTTTCACCAAACCCTTAGATGAAAAGAAACACACATTCTTTTTGAATCAGTTAGGAATGTTAGATGGAGGAAGTTTAAATTAAGATCCAAGATTTTGAAACTTTAAAATTGACCAAGACTAGGCTAAAGTCTTGATTTTTATAGTGTCTAAGGTTCTTTCTGAACTCTAAACTGTGCTCGACATTTTTCCCAAAGATCGTCGAACGGAGATCGACGTTCTCATGAAATCGTCGAACGGCGCTCAGCATTTTCCAGATATTGCTAGGCTATCTCTTTCTGGTCAGAGATCGTCGAACGCATCTCGACGCTCTCCAATATCGTCGAACGGAGATCGACGATGTTGAAGACCTTTCAGATTCCTTTAGAAGCCCAGATCGTCGAACTGAGTTCAACGATCTTTCCTTTTCTGCGTCGAACCCTGATATAAAAATCATTTTTCGGACGTCGTTCTCTTTTTCCCATTCATACCTTCTGCAGAGCTTTACTTCCCTCCAAACCCTTCTACACTTGGTCTTATTTGTTTGTTTTTGCAGGAAAACCATGGCCGTCTCTATTGCTTTCTTAGCCGCAATGAAGTTTGATACCGGATTTGACATCGACATGGACTCGTTTGAAGGCAGTGATCAGATATTCAAGGACATACTAGAGCTATTCAAAGAACAATAGTTGGTCACTATCATGACTACAAGGATTAAGCTTGCTGCAGGTGAAATCAAAGAATGGGTATATACAGCCCATAATCTTGATTAAAATACAGTTGTCAGGACTATCTCGGGAACCCAGGTATCCCTCTCTCCCGCACTTCTGACAGAAGTTTTTCAATTGAGTACTGGACATTATACTGTTGAATTGTCTGGAGAAGAATTTTTTGTTATGTTGGATAGAATAGGACACACTACAGCAAACCCTAACAAACTTCTTAAGAAAAACCTTTCAGTAGAGTACAGGTTTTTGGCTGATATAGTGGGAAAAGTTCTCTTAGCCAAACATCCTGCTCATGATACAATCTCTAGGTATCAGTTTTGTTTAATGGCTGCTATAGTTGATAAGAAACATCTGAACTTGGGATAAATCTTTTTTGATTTAATTAAGAAGAAAATTAACAAGAACTTTGTTAACTTTGGGAGGATAGTAGGCTTTTTTTAAACAACAGATGCCCCCAACTGCTAGTGTCAAATGGTATGCACATAAATACTTCCAAGAGACTCTCCTACGCTCTCTTTGGAAAGTGGGATAGGCAGATTGCCAAACCCAGCAGGGGTCCTGCAGTTAACTCTACTTCAGGCACAAGGACTGTTTCAGTCACTTCCCCTCAGGCAACTGCCTGACTAGAAGATTTGCCTTCTTCCTCCTCCTCATCTCCACCATCTCCTCCTCTAGTTTCCTCAACCATCTCAACCATTTCATCATCCCCCATCTCAATTTCATCTCCAACAATCTCTTCACCACCTCCAGCCACTCTACAAGAACAATTCCATCCTCTACATTTCTATCCCCCTCTTGTTATTGACTCATCCATACATATTCCTTCTTTCAATCTGTTAGATGATTCCTTTATGGATGATTCTCATTCATCACCTCTAGAGCTTCCATCCTCTTCCACCTCCTACTAACAACTACTTCAGGATATCCTAGCTCAGCCCTCATTCACCCCATCCATAACCAAAGTCACTCCATCCATTACCATCCCAGTTACATCCATCACCACCATCCTTATATTAAGACCATCCATACCTCTTCCATCAACATCATCTCTCCACATTTCTGCAGCTCCTCCAACATCATCAACTTCTGCAACTTTCTCCTCTACCTTTACTCAAGCATCCCTTAAGCAAGTAGATATTCCTGCCCTTGTAGATAAATTATATGAGATGTTAGCTCCCAGGATAACACTCTTACTGGATACCTCCTTGGCTCCACTTCTCAAATCAATTAATGATTTATCTACCAGGCTTTCTTCTTCCCATCTTCCTCAGGCAATCCCTTCTTTGGGGTGCCTTGATCCAGTCTATACTGAATCCAGGCAGGGGGAGATGCCCGATGAAGTAGTCATACTGCCTGCTCCAGATTTCAGGCAAAGCTCAGAAGCAATGCTAGTTGCTCCAGCTCTAGCTCCAGTTCCATCCTTCAGTACAGTTGACTTCAGGTCACTGCTTTCAGATTTTGATGCTCTATATAGCAGATATCTTCCAGCAAAAGATGCTGAAGATCTTACTAAGGCCATTGTGTCTGTTTCTCACTGTGATCCCAGCTTGATATTATCATATATCAATTCAATCAAGGCTGTGGAAATTACTGCTGCCGATGTTTGTATGGATACTGCTGTTGATGATAATGATGTGATAATCACAGAGTCTAGTGTTTCAGAGTCTGATGATATTGATTCAGAGCCTGTTGTTATTGCTTCAGATGCTGATGTTTTTGTTTATGTTGCTGCTGCTACTGTTAGTGTTTCTACTTCTGCTTCTGTCAGTGCTGCTATTTCTGCTCCTGCTACTTTTGCTCCTGCTCCAGCTCATGTTACTGCTCCTATTCCTGCTGCTGCTGCTTCAACTAAACAAACTAAACAACAACAGGAATATTTAAAGAGGATTGATGATATGTATGACAATCCCCAGATTTTTGAAAGTGATGAATATAAGACTGATTCTGATGATTCCTCTGTAACCATTACAAGGAAGAGGAAAGCTAGAAGTAAAGCTATGAAGAGAGTTCCTGCAGAAAAAGTCACTAATGATAATGATATTCCCTACTACATACTGCATGACTGTCCTATTACTGAACCCTGGATGCAATACTCATGAAACCAATTGAAGGCTATGAAGAAGAGAAGGAAATATGACCAAGGCACTTCTCATCATAATCCTCCTCCTCCTCCTCCTTCTCCAGATGCAGGATCTGGTGGAAGTTCAGCTCCTCAAACCTCTCATACTACATCTCAAAGTTCCTCTTAGGTTCAAGAAAGATCTCAATCCAGAGGACATCAACAAAGAGTCTACCATTCAAGAAGAGGTCAATATAGAGGAAATCAAAGAGGTTATAGAGTGTATTCAAGAGGACAGTCCAAACAACATCCTTATCAAAGGGAAGGACAAGGCCCAACTGATTCAACTTCTGGTCCATTCCCTTATAAGCTTAAAGAAAGTGTTCCCTCCAAAGCTCCTCCTTCTGATACTGTTAACATATATGAACCTCCTGTACCTTATGAAGATCCAGAGAACAACCCAGTCTCTTAGACAGCAAGAATGAAGGAGTTAGCTGCATTAGACCAGATAAGGAAAGCCAGAGAATAAGGAAAAGACACTTCTAATATTTCAACATTTTCTGAACAAAGAAAGAAAGAACTTCAAAGATATTCTTCCAGAAAATTCTTTAATCTAGAAAGATACATGGAATTGCACCCAGAGGCAGTTGTCCCTAGAGCCAAATCACAAACTACCCTTGGTGCTGCTGATGATAGAAGATCTAAGAGAGAAGCTGAAAACCCCAACAGGGATATCCTTTTCAAAAAGGGCAAGGAAAAGGACTGATAGTGTAATACTGAACTATATATATCTCTCTCTGAACAACCTGTGTGATTATTCATTTGCTTCTTCAATGCTGTTATTTAATCTTCTGCAATGTTGTATTTGTTTCTGCTTGTATGCTTTTTAAATTCCTAAATCTTGTAAATAGTAATCCTAACCCAAATAGGGGGAGATTGTTGGAACACCCTATTACTAATTGGGGTAAGGATCACTATGTTCTTAGGATTGTGTCTTGACCTCATTGTATAGATTTAAAGGTCAACTAGAATAGGTCTAAGGCTTAGAACTTAGGTTTGAAAGCTGCCCCCAAGACCTCCTAGTTCAGATTACAAGTGCAGAAGACTAAGGCAATTATCGTTGAGCTCAGTTCAACGATTCGTCGAACTCGGTTCGACGATCTCCAAGCTCAGATCGACGTTTCTGTCTCAAGTTAAAATCCAGATCTCTGAGCTCAGTTCGACGATAGTCGAGCTGAGATCGACGTTTTTATCTCAAGTTAAAATCCAGTCTCTGAGCTCAGGTCGACGATAGTCGAGCTCAGATCGACAATTTTCTTGAGAGATCGACGATGTCAGGATTTCAAATTCAGTCAGTTATGGAATTCAAATTTCTTCATATCCAGCATTTAATGCAAAGGATTTTGTAGCCATTTCAATCAATCTGGAGCAAGTTTCAAGGAGACTAAAAGGGAATGTTTCTTAGGACTTTCCTCCAGAGACAGTTATCAATTAAGGAAGTCATTTATGACTGACCAACGGCTATCTAGAAGATTGGATTTCAACACATCATCTTCAGACAATAGAGACAGAGAATATCAACAACAACAAGAAAAAATCAAGAACAATATCTTAGATCTGTTAGACACACACAAGAACTACAGGATTACAGTATCTCATCTCTGATTAAAGTTTTTCAAGGCTTCATCAATCAAGACTCCAGACACATCACATTTTCAGTCATTACTGAAATTATCTTTTGCTGGAGATCTCATCTTCTGAAGGCCTATCACCCTGTGCAAAGCTTCTTCTCCTGAACAACTGTAAATCTCAGGGGGAGCTTTGACATTATAAATCCACTAGTCTTCTCTTTGATTGTTGAACAGAGAAGAATAACTTCACCTCCTTTTCTTTTCTTTTGCTGTAAAAGGGTTACTCAAAACTCCCTTCAAAAGTTTTGTGTTTGGTTTCTAAGACCTTGTCAAAACTCAGTGGTGGCAAGACACTTGATCAAAAAATCTGGTTTGTTTTTTGAGAACCTTATCAAAAGCTCATTGGTGCCCAGGACACCTGATCAACTCATCCTGCAGTGGATTCCTTCCTAGGGTTGTAGAAGAGTGGATATACCCAGGTTAATTGGGGAACCACTATAGCTCCTTGTGTCTTTTGGTTGCCTGTGTTTTATTTGCTGTGTGCTGTGATTTTGCTTCTTGCTTTACTTTATTTTGATTTACTACAAGCGCAATACACTATAATTACTTTAAGTCTTCCACTGCCAATTAATTTTTAATTTGCAAAATTATTTTAAAATACTCTATTCACCCCCCTCTAGAGTTAAGGTAGATCTTACCCTCACTTTCAGACATTGTAGTACTTCTCTTTCCAATCTTGGGCCACCAATAAACGATCTCGTATAGTGCATATAGTCGAATTTGAATCTTCGACTTATTTATGCTTATACAACTTTGATTCGCCTGTTTCCGCCCAAGCTTATGGAGTACGACACCTCCTACCGTATAAAGCTTCGAAGGGCGCCATCTTAATACTAGCTTGATAGCTATTATTATAGGAAAATTCAATCATATAGAGATAGTCCTCCCACCTCTTCCCGAAATCCAAGGCACACATACGGATCATATCCTCCTTTGTCCTGTTGGTTCTCTCGGTCTGACCATCCATTTGCGGATTTAAGTCCATATTGAAATTTAGTTTAGTACCCAACAATTGGTGGATTAGCCTCCAATCATTAGAAGTAAAGCGCCAATCTCTGTCGCTGACGATGCTACGGGGCCCACCGTGCAACCTTACTATATTGTCAACATACAGCTTAGCAATTTTTCAACTGAATCGTCCTTTTTATTTAGTAATAAGTGTGATACCTTTGTCAACCGGTCAATGATCAACCACACGGCATCGTTCCCTCTCTGAGATCTCGGCAATTCTTGCACGAAATCCATCGAGATATCATCGAAGTTCCACACCGGAATTGGCAACGACTTCAGAAAACCACCAGGTTTCTGACATTCTGCTTATACCAAGGCGAAGTATGACAATTCACCACGTAAAGAGCTATGTCCTTCAATATACCCGGCCACCAGAGCATCTTTTTCATGTCCTTATACATCTTTGTGCTCCCTGGGTGGACTGAGTATTTAGTAAAATGTGCCTCATACATCAACTCCTCCCATAGTTTACCCATATTCGGGACCCACAAACCATCGTATTTTTTCAAAACACCGTCTTCCAAGGAGAATTGGGAATCTGGCCTATCCGCTGTATAGCGCATCATCCTCTCATTGAGTTCCATTACTTGTCGAACCCTGTCAGCGAGGTCATACTACACCTCTATCTAGTTCAAGCACGCATTTGTAGTGGTATTCTTGTCAACACAAGAAATATCTAAATCCTCCAACTACTGGATCAGATTCTTATCATGCATCTGTAACCAACTTTCCCGTACTGGAGTCCTACGACTCAAGGCATCTGTGACCACATTTCCCTTCCCAAGAGTGTAATGTATCTGGAAGGTGTAGTCCCCGAGGAACTTCATCCACCTCCGCTACCGCATGTTCAGATCTTTCTGATCTATTAAGTACTTAAGGCTCTCATGGTCCGTGAAGATGTCAACTTTCACGCCATATAAGTAATGACACCACAACTTAAGTGCAAAAATCACAGCCGCCAACTCCTAGTCGTGGACTAGATAGTTCCGTTTGTGCACTTTCAAATAGCGTGAGCTATAAGTAATAAACTTTCCTAATTGAAGAAGAACGTAGCCTAAGCCACTCCCTGAAGCATCACTATAAATCTCATAGCCGTCTGTACTATATAGCAAACTCAAGATAGGCATCATGGTCAAACGACCCTTTAACTCCTCAAAAGCTCGTGCGCACTCAAGCATCCAAATGAACTTCTAATCTTTTCTCGTCAGTGTAGTGATAGGTAAGGCTATCCGTGAAAAGTTCTCCACGAAGTGCCTGTAGTAGCCAGTAAGTCCAAGGAAGCTCCTGACTTCGGCTATAGTGGACAACACATGCCACTCTCGTATTGCAACTATCTTCAACGGATCCACAACAATACCCTCTCCACTAACCACATGACTCATAAAATCCACTGACGACAGCCAAAACTCACAGGTTGAGAACTTGGCATAGAGTTTATTCCTTCTCAAGGTATGAAAAACCATCCTCAAGTGATTTACATGATCTTCTTCTGATTGAGAGTACACCGATATGTCATCAATAAAGACGATCAAAAATAGCTCAAAGTACTCCAGAAAGGTTTGATACATCAAGTCCATGAATACCGATGCCGCATTTGTTAGCCCAAACGATATTACAGTGAACTTATAATAACCATAGCGTTTACCAAATACCGTCTTGGGAATGTCACATTCCTGAATCTATAACTGGTAATAGCTGAACTTTAAGTCTAGCTTCGAGTATACAGTTAAACCCACCAGATGATCAAACAAGTCATCAATCTGTGGAATCAGATACTTATTCTTCTCCGTCAGCTTGTTCAATTCTCGATAGTCAATGCATAGATGGAAGCTTCCATCCTTCTTCTTCACAAAGAGAACCGGTGCACTCCAAGGTGATATACTTGGATCTATATATACTTGCTCTAGCAATTCTTGTAATTGAACTTTTAATTCTGCTATCTCCTTTGGTGCTACTCGGTACGGTGAGTGGGACACAGGTTTCACACCTGGCACCAACTCAATAGTAAAATCAATCTCCCGATGGGGCGGTAACCCAAGGAGATCCTTTGGAAAAACATATACATAATTTGATACAATAGGAATGTCACTCAAACTGGACTTCGACTCAACAACCTCCAATAGCGTGAAGAATAACTCCGCGCCCTTCCGAACAGCCTTGAATACCTGGAGAGTAGACATCAATATCTTACTCAATCCTCGCATACCAACGAACTTAGTCTCTCACTCGGTGTTATGTCCCAGTGTGACTTCCTTAGAGTTGCAATCTATACAGGCACACTGCTCAGAGAGCCAGTCCATACCAAATTTTTCATCGAGCTCAGATATCGGCAGCACACACGCTTCCAATCCGAAATCCTGACTTCATATCCACACCTCAACACAACAAGAACTATCCACACGTATCATACATCCGTTAGGTAATAACACATTTACTCTATCTGTCAATATAAGAGTAGGCACTCCGATTCGCGATACGAAGTCCTTATATAAAAGCGAATGAGAAGCACCCGTATCGAACAGTGCTCTCGCCGGATAGTCCCAAATAAGGACAAAGACTACACTTATCAAGTTAGACACAAGAAATTCACAAGGTATGAAGTATATAAAGTATGAAAACTATATACTACTCATACCTATGACGACATCAGCCTGTTTGAAGGCCTCCTATTTGCCAAGATTGTAAACCCTCAGCTGAGCTGGAGCATATTGGGATGCAATGGACTCCACAACCTTTCCCTTCTCAGCATAAGATGCTCCTGCCTTTGTATCTTTCCATGGAAGGACACTGGTACACTCACGGGAAAAATTCCCTAGCTTTCCATAAGTGTAACATATGAGCGGACCTCACCCTGACGTTGCTCTAGAAGCAACAACAAATGGAGCTTGTCCAGAAGACCTAGACTTTGTTCTCCATTACTTTCAGTACTCAGATTTTACAGGACACGACACTTTGAACTCTGGCTGTGTCACAACCAAGTCCCTCTTGCCCTGTAACCTCTTCATGTCCTTCTCTAACGACCGAGCCGTATTAACTAACACTTGAAAACCTTGATTCATTGGACCCGAGAGCAGTAGCATATGCTCATCTTGTAGTCCCTCGTAGAACCTATTGGTCTTACACTCTTCCTCAGCAAAAGTAGACCCCACATAATGTCCCAACCTGGTAAACTCATGCAAGTAGTTATCCACACTACTCTCGCCCTGAGTCAAATGCTGGAACTCATTTTCCATGGCAATCCGGTGCGACGACGACAGATGCTTTGCCAATAACAATCTCGAAAACTCCTCCATCAAGATCTCTAATAGTAGTCTACCCATGAAGTGGTGTAACTCCAACTCATCCCACCAAAGCCGAGCCTCTCCTTCAAATAGGAAAGTGGACAAGGCAACCTTCTATCCCTCCTCTATATCTATCGCCGTCAATATCCTCTTGATGCGCAAAAGCTAGTACTATGCCTGCGTTGGGGGATCCTGCACCTATAAACGTAGGAGAACTAAAGCTCATGAAGTGCTTCATCTTCCTTTCAGTCGCACGCCTATGAATCAAAGCCTCATCAGGCACTTGCCTATCAACTATAGGTTCGGCTATACCAACATGTACTGGTACCAACGTAGGTCGCACCTGCCCAGTCTGCTATGAATTCATCATTACAAACACTGCCTCAGTAACTAAGCGAACTGTTTCCATAGAAGGAGGAGGTGTGGGCACATCAGCTGGTGTCGCACTCTCAATAGAACATTGAGGTTCAGACTGCCCCGCATCACTTATAGTCACCTATAATTGTAAAATACACAATTTAGCGACTACTCAAAAGGCAACCAACGATCATTAGGAACACGCAGGTTCCTCAAACATGTGTATTTTCATTCGTAAGTGGACATTCTTGAGTTCATTTGTGTTATACGGGTAAGCACAACCATGTGCTCGCCACCCCTCAAAAGAATTAAACCACGAATTCGCAGAAGGAATACCGAGACAAGCTGATACCAAATTATAACACATCTATCCGTCACATGAAATATAATAGAGGGTCAGACTGGGGCGCCACGCCATATTCCACAAACAGTCGACAGAGTTACATGATAATATCAAAAGACCAAACAAATCCTAACATAGAGCATTCTAGCGGAAGCTTCATGGGTTAAATTGAACTCAAGTATCAACAATGACCACTAGATAAAACCATAGGAATGTTATTACAAAATACACAAAATGTTCTAGCCTTAAGGCCTTACAAATGTTTCCTTTATAAAAAGTATTTTCATACATCGGCACGCAGGCCGGCAACACATGAGAAACAATATTCATTTGCCTTTGGTCCTTCGAGGGCCAGCCAATTGCAGTATAAGGGACTTCTACCCACTACTTTACACTTGGCTCTCCAACACCTGCATAACACGCCCCACCAAAACATGACAAACAAAGCAACAATCAGCATTAGTTGAACAATTTATAATGACCCCACCCCTCACTCGGGGGGGGGGGGGGGGTTCTCCTTCCCTGCAAGCACCTGTATATATATATATATATATATATATATATATATATATGCAAATAACAACGTGCACTTAAGCCTGATTTTGCCACAGGGGCAGGCTTGATCGACCACATGCCCCGTACACTCAGGGCATATTCTCTGTGTACCGGACTTCCTGGGTCCCACCACTATCCACAGTCCCAAACTTGATGATATCCTTGAGCTTTCTAGTCTTTTCAGACACATGGCCTAAGACTCTTATTATGCCTAAATGGAAATCTCGCTCGAAGTGACATAACATAGGCTACAATTCAGCACTCTTCCCGTTGCTCAAATTTTCATGTCATTGATGAAAGCCGAAGCAATCAAGCACCATGACAAGATGCATATCAGCTTCCCCTTACTTGTTCAGCTCTCTGGCTTTTTGTTGGGCACAACAGGCCTCTAGCTTCAATTCCCACACACATGTCCCCAGGACTTGAGTCTGCAATAATAAATATGGCTCTCATGGAAATAGCTGGACTCTCCAGGCTCACAGCTTCTCATGCTACGTACCTTATCTCACAGACAAAGGCTTCATAACAACATTCAGGCTGGCTCGTATGACCACCTTAGCAAGGCTCACATGGCTCTCAGCTTCAAACAATAGCCCCAAATCTCCCACATACAAGCCTCATAGCTTACTGTAAGCTAACGCCGGTGGTAGCACTATCGCCACACGTTTTATCCACGGAGTATTCTCTGACACGCAAATCAATTCATCACCAATCCAGACCAACCTTTCTAGATGGGTTTCATACAACATGCCTATTCCGTACTTTGATTGCGGATCTATATGCATGTTTTATCGGGGATCACAACGATCTACCCGCTGTAAGCCACCCTTTCTTCACCTTTTGGTGAGGGGTTCCATGCACGTATTTATATTAAGGACTTCACTTGTCCAAGGAGAAATTTGTTACCCTCGTAGGTCATTTTGTAGCCATGATCAAGTCTTCTATCCGGATGAAAAAGATCGCCTCGCTTTCCCCCTCACAGATCTTTCCCCAACTCTTAAATCTAACCACAGGATCTACTTCACCTAGCTTGCAAAGCTCAGCCCCAGACTCTTGCTCTCAAGAACTTCCAAAATTAAGAGAGAGAATAATGAGAGTTCATTCTCATGTACAGCTTATATCTGAAGACTACTACTGCGCGATATCTACTACCGCCATGCGGTATCTGAAGCGGTCGTCACTTGGCCCAATGAACATCGCTCTATTGCCCAAAGCAGCCTCAACCTTACTGTCACGTAGTAAGCTAATGCCAAGCGGTATCACTACGTGTTAGCTTACTATCGCCGTGCGGTAGGCACTCAATTCTTCGTCGAGAGCGTCGTGAGCGTCGAGTGCTTTGAGAGTAGCTATTTCCAAATGATAGATCACTACCGCCGCGCGGTAGTCACTCAACGCTTCGTTGAAAGCATGAGTGTGTTGAGTGATAGCGCTATGTGGTACCTATCTTCCGCTGCGCGGTAGATACCTGAGACACCAGACGATTTAATTCTATAGCTAGCGTCGATGTTAACTCCACCGATGCGCGTTAACTTCCAATCCTTCCTTTTTCAGTATTTTTGGGGCATTACACTCTTTCCCCAAGTATGTCATATATGTAAAACCCCCTACTTTAAGAAATTTTTGAGGAAAAAATCCTCTTAGTTTAATTTTACTGTGACATCCCGACTTTTATTGGGTCACTAAAACCCGTTTGGACCCAATAAAAGTGACTCAAACTCCTACCAAAAACCTTAGAAGGTAGGACGTGACCCAAATTTTGTTATTGAGCATACAAACTCCGAATTGAGTTCTATTTGTTTCTATAAACTCGCATAGTTAATATGAGTGCAACGAGACTTGTTTATTTCAATCTGAAGTCATACATAGAATATGAACATTTTGCGTAGTACGTCACGATTACGTAGATTTTTGATATTGGGCATACAAACTCTAATTTGAGTTTTGTCAGTTCTTATAGACTCGCATAGTCAATATGAGTGCAATGAGAATCGTTTCGTTTCAATCTGAGGTCATACAGAGAAAATGACCATTTTGCGTAGTACATCACAACTACATAGATTTTGGATATTGAGAATACAAACTCCGATTTAAGTTCTGTCAGTTCCTACAGACTCATATAGTCAATATGAGTGCAATGAGGCTCATTTTGTTTCAATCTGAGGTCATACAGAGAATATGACTATTTTGTGTAGTACGTCACAACTACTACCTAGATTTTGGATATTAAGTGTATAAACTCTAATTTGAGTTCTATCAGTTCCAATAGACTCATATAGTCAATACATATGCAATAAGACTCGTTTCGTTTCAATTTGAGGTTATACATGGAATATGACCGTTTTTTGTTTCATAGCGCGCAACGACACACAATTTTATAATATTGGGCAGATAAACTTGAAATTGACCACGGTCAATTCCATTTGACTCATATGATCAAAATAAGACCAATGAAGTTCGTTATGGTCAATTCTGACATCTAGTGGTCAAATAAAGATTTTCTATGCATCAAAAAGCGTACACACATCTACTTTAATACCCCAATACTGACTCATCACCTAATGACTCAAATGCACTTTGACCTTGACCTATATGAGGGACCAACCCTAGGGTGGACTTTTGTCAAACTTGCTAAAGTACACATTTTTTAGATATTTAAAGTAAGGGGTCACCACCCCCTTCACCTGACTCAACTTGGGACCCATCTTCTTGCCCTATTAGGGCTTAAAAACTAGCAATGTGTTTATGATGATAATGGGCCCTTGGTAAAAGACCATCATACTAAACTCTTCTCTCCACTCCCAAAGCCCAAGCCTAAGGACTTGATCTTCTTGATCATGTCATCTAACATGTACTCCCCCTCGGATGGAGCCACCTGTCTAGCACATTTGGAGGGGAGAGTCCGACCCTCTCCTCTGTGGGAATAATCCCATATCGATAGGAAGGGAGGTGCCCCCGACCTGTTATATGTAGGCTCTAAATACCCAACCCCACCCAAGCGGATCTCAATCCTCCCCCCAGCTCAGTAGATCTTAGCCCATCCCCTCACCAGAGCCACCCCTGCCAGAAAAACTCTACCCGAAACCCGCCGCCTTGCCACCCTATAATGGAAACTCCTCCAGTACCTTCCCGAGCCCATAAAACTCAGGTGGATATTCTCCATATCCTCCTTCCTCACCCTCCCCCAAATGCATTGCTTGGGCCTCCCGATCTCCGGAGCGTCGCCGCTTCCACCTGAGCCATGCTATAAGCTCGGGTGGTGGCCATACATAGTGAGCCCCTCCCAGTGCCAGTGGTGGCATTGCGAGGATGTAAACTCACTGGAGGAGACAAGGTGAACTCTCCCCTTGCGGTGGAAGGTGGTGGTGCCGTTGGAAAACACAGATCTGATGGCACCCGAAATTTTATAATTATGTAAAATATTTTTCATCGGCGTTCGGCAGCACCAGGACGCCGAACCACCGCCAAAGGAATCTCTGACCCCCGATGAGCCTGATAGAAGTGGTGGTGTAACACCTCGATGACAAGTATGTGGTGGCATGGATCTGCTGGCGATAGTGTTGGCCGCACAACCTGTGCTCTGTTATTGAAATTTTGGTGGCAGCCGGCAGCACCAGGCCACTCGAACACCGCCGGAGGAATCACCGGCCCCTAGCTAAGTGGTCGAAGGTGGTGGCATGGTCGTACGGCAACCAACTGACTGTAAAGAGATCTTGTAAATTGCTAGGGCACGAGATGAACCAAGACGTCTGATATGGCGACAGAGATTAAACGACCCATGCTCTCTTAAATTATGCGCCCCCATAATATATTCGTACCCAATCCGCTATGGGGGACGGTGCTCCACACCGTAAGATTGGCTTAATCTCAGCTATCAGATTGAACGGATATGTTATTTGCACCTCAAATTTGAAAAGAGAATTGTAGATTTTTTTGAGATTAATCTAGGTCCATAAGAGAAATATTTTGAACATAAAAGTCGCACCCCATTGTGAGGGCTATTGCCATGATTTTTTGGGACTTTTTATAAAATTATTTGATATTTTTAATGCCCTAAATAATGTTTATTTAACCAATTTATGGGCTTAAAATATTTGAATAATTCTGTGAAAATTTATAGGGATACCTAAGGCCCTCTCAGATGCTCTATTAAAATTTGGCGACTTTCAAAAGAAAACTCATATTTTCTTATCTTCTAAAACTAAGGATCACACCCTTAAAAATATAGGGTTTTACTATACGTCACAACACTTGTACGCAGTGGAAATTATGAGCAAGAAAACTCAAAATAGTTCGGATCTAGCGATGAACATTAATCAAGAAGTAAAGTGCGGTAACTAAAATTTTACCTTTGAGGGATTGAGGCAATACTCAACCAAGGTGCTCTGAATGATTCCAACGAACGACAATGACCTGAGTTTCAAGCATAGAATAGTGGTTATGCCTCTACAGGTGATCCATACGAACGGGAGAACCCTTAGACTCTTGTCGCACAAGATATAGGTCGGAAGGGGATTTGCCCTCAATGTCTCCATGGACTGCTAGATCCGTTCAAGGAGATGCGACAGAGATGAGTACGAACTCCCTGGAAACACTTTCCAGCAAAGTTCAAGGATGGTGGACAGTCGGCGATGAGATCGGCATAGTCGGCCTTGGCGGAACAGTTCCGTCGGGTGAGAAGAAGAGCTGACTCGGGATTAGGTCTTGGTGTAACTTTCTTTATGTCTCACACTCGCTTTACTATACATAATCCTTATATACAAAGTACTGAGCCAATGCATACCAGCAGACTGTGCTGAAATAGACTTAGAAAAAATAAACCGGACAAAAAAAAATTCGTCAAGTATCACGCCGATATTCGACGAATCAACACTTGACTCGATGAATCATTGAGTATACACGTTAATATTCGATGAATCAACACTTGACTCGACGAATCGTTGAGTGCACTCAATGCTTCAATGCCAGACTCATCGAATCAACACTTGACTCGATGAATCTTTGAATGAACTCAATGTACTCAACACCATCATTCAACGAGTCAACACTTAACTCAACGAATGCGTCGAATGATCTCGATGCTTTCAGCGCCTAATTTGATAAGTCAACATTTGACTCTAGGAAGGTGTCGAGTGCTCAACGCTCTCAATGCCTAATCGACAAGTCAATATTTGACTCGATGAAAGTGTTGAGTGGTCTCGATGCACTCAATGCCTGACTGAGTAGACTTTAGACACTCAACTCCATCATTCGACGAATCAACGATTGACTCGACAAATCTTCAAGTGGTCTCAACACTCTCAATGCTAATTTGACGAATCAATACTTGACTCGACAAAAGCTTTGAGTGGTCTCGACACACTCAATGCATGGCTGAGTCCAGTCCTTTACTCATCTCATGCTAATGCTTGGTTTTTCACTCATCACATGAGCAAGACCAAAATAATCCAATCTTCCAAATTTTCCAAACATTCTTATGTGCGACCCTGATAGGCTCATATTGCATTGGTAGTGAGAATACATGCTTGATCACTTCTAGATCACCATATGTAACACCTCGAATTTTTCGATGTTTATTTTAATTCCTTTAGTGGCATATTTTTGATGTTAGGGCATTACGTTGACAGATAGTTGGCGGGTACCGTTGCTGGAGCGTGACTTTTGCTTATTGGCATTCGAGGTTTTGACTTAGAATATTAACATGACTAATTTCTAGTGTGTTCTTGAGATATCCCTTGGGAACCGGGTTTGTTTGGGAACTCGGTGGAGCCTTTTTGGGATATTTGGTGTTTTGACTTCGGGGCGGGGGGCGGGGGAGGGGGTTCCCAAGTTTGGTTTGTCAGACTTTGATTTTGACTTTGCTGTTGGATTCGTTGCATTGATATTTATCTACGGTGCTATTTTCGTAGAATTTCGAGTTGGTTTGAGTTTCAGGTCATTTGGAGGACGTTTATTTAGTAATTAATTATAATACAATATTATATTACTCATATAAATATAACTAGTCCTTCGATGTGACGAAAACCCTATTCATCATCTTCCTCCAAAGCCATCACGCTGTTTTACCGAAGGGAGAAAGCGACAGACATTTCTAGGCTTTCAGTCGTCGATTGCAGGAGCTTTGGTGCTCGAAATCAACATCAGATAGTAGATTCAGACTGCTCTCGCCGAGATCTACGTGTGTACGGTGAGTTTTTCCCATTTCTTGAATATTTGGGCATTAGTGAATTCGTTTTGAGCCCCTTTTTCCTCAAAAAGATTCAGTAAGTGTAGCCAAGGTGTTCTTGCGGCCGGATCCGTGAGAAAGGGTGCTTGTGTGGCTTGATTTCTGGAGTAAGAGTCAAGTGGTGATTTCTTCCCCTTGCCAAGTTCATTTCTTCGTGTTATTTGTTGCTTTTCTTCCCTTCTCTTCTTGGAAAGAGGATCAGTGTAGTGTTTAGCCGATCTGCTGAGTATTGTAAGTTTTTCGACCAATTTTAACTCTGTTGTTTATGTCGGAGATAGCCTGAGTATAATCCGTCGAATAAGGATTTAATCTGGTTAGGTTAATACATCGAGTAGATGACTGTTTGTCTAGGATAATTCGTCGAGTATAATACAATTAACTTAAGTCTAGTTTTCATCATATATAACAGTCCGCCTAAGTCTAAGTTTGTCGTATAAGAGTGAATAGAATTCATCGGGTGAAGGTTGATTTGGTTTAAGTAAAATTCGGCGAGTATTAGCTGGAGTAGAGTCGAGTTTGTCGAGCATCCGTTGAAATTCATCGGGTAAAGCTTTGGCATTGAGTTAAGTCCCATTCGTCGAGGATTCTCCACAAATTCACTGAGTATTAGCCTTTGACATTGAGTATAGTCTTAGCATTGAGTAATTTGTCGGGTAAAGCTTTGGCATTGAGAGATTGGCCATGGCGTTGAGAGCGTTTAGTAGTCTGTGAGACTAAGTCAAAAGCATCGGTTATCTCGACGAATTCGTCGAGTATTATCAGTTGGCATTGAGTGTGTTGAGTTAATTCAGCAAGGCATCGAGTGAAGGCGTTGAGTGAAGTAAAATTTGCTGAGTAAAGTCCAGGCATCGAGTGAGACTGCTTTGACATTTAGAGCATTGAGTGTGTTGGATCCCTAGTTGGATTTGGGCTAGGTTCACTAATTTAGGCTGAGTCTGACCCACCTTGTATAGCTAGGGTCAAGTCTAGTAGTTCTAGAGTGTAGGCTAAGTCATTAAGTTCAACCTTCTTGGACCAGCCAGTAGAGGACCTCAGAAGAATCAGACTTAGAAGTTTTCAAAGAACAGTTTGATCAGTTCGATGTTCTTCGAACTCAGCTCGACGATCATCGATCTCAAATCGACGAACTCAGAGTTATTTCTTTGAGCTGAGCTCGATGATATTCGATCTCAGGTCGACGATCAGTTTTCTTCAGACAGTTTCTCAGCTCGACGAACTCAGAGTGTAGTTTTGGCAAGCCATTCTCAGTACGCAGTTTACAGAGCTCAGGTCGACGATTTGAAATTCTTAAGTTGACGATCTTGTATCTCAGGTCTACGAATTCTGTTCAGTGATCGACGATACTTGTCCAGTTCCAGAATGAGAAGTTTTATTACTTCTATTCCTTTATTTCTATATTAATAGCAGTATTATTCCTGAGTAATTAATGCTTATAATCCTCTGAATATAGCCGTTATTGGCAGTATTAATTATGGTATTCATCAGGATATTTACTTGCTTATTTTATTAATGGACAGTTGGGGAAACTCATTTATGATATATTCCAGCCGTTTGTATTCTCCACATGAGCCAGCAATTAAGGCAGTAATTCAAATTTCAAAGGAGAAATTATTGACTGAGAATATAAAAAGAGATTTTTGTCTTTTAGAAAAAACACAGAAGGATCCACCAAGACTTAAAAAAATATATTATAAACAACTGAGAGAGACTAATCTTTCAGAACTCTCTCTCTCATAGTGCAAAAAATTCTCTGTGTTTCACCATGTCAAGTCTGAAGACAAAAGAAGAATAATCATCACAATCAAGAGTCTTTTTCAAGCTTCACTTCCAGGAACATTCAGGACAACAAAGATCTATTCAGTCAGAAAAGTTCCAGGACTGCTTTCAGACAAGGCTGAAGACCTACACCCTGAAGCAAAGATCCAGTCTTCCTGAATCATCAACATCTCATGGGGAGATTTGTCAACATCAAAGATCCACTAGTCTTCTCTGTAGATTAGAGAAAGGGAAGACACCATCACCTCCTCTCACCACTTGTTAAAGGGTTTTAACTCCCTTCAAAAGTTAGCTTTTGGTTGTCAAGTCTCCTGATCAAAAGACTTGGTTTGGTTTTTGGGCACCTTATCAAAAGCCTAAAGGTTTGCAATATCTCCCTGCAAATAGATATTGTGGTTGCAGTCACCTGATCAAAACCTGCTAGTGGATTCCTACCAGGGTGGTAGAAGAGTGGATGTACCCAAGTTTAGGGGAACCACTATAAAATCTTCTTGTGTTGTCTGGTTGCTCATTTTCTATTTTTGATCTTGTTGTGGTTGTGATAGTTAGAATAGCTTAGCTTGTTTTTCCTTCTATTTTTATATTTGGTATCACTTATTTTCACTCTGATATATAAATCTAAAAACTGCCAAGAATTTTTTAAATACTCTTTTCACCCCCCCCTCTAGAGTAAGTCAGATCTAACCCCTCCTTTTAATTGGTATCAGAGGGTTGTTCTCTTGGTTGAACAAGGTAACACTTGAACCAACAGATCTTTCTTAGATCTAAATTTCTCTAGCCTATTTCTTATAGCATGGCACAGAACAAGGATTATGAAAGAACCAGACCTCCAGTGTGTAAATTAAATAAGTTTGCCATCTAGAAGGCAAGAATCAAACTTTATATGAACTCTATTGATGAGGATATTTTTAATTCCATTTTGACAGGACCTCATGCTCCAGTGACTACATCAACCTCAACATTAAGCACACATGTTGTTCCATCACCTGAGTGGACAAATGCTCAAAAAGGCTAAGATTGCTGATGTAAAGGCCATGAATATTCTGGCTCAGACTATGTCTGATGACATCTTCCAAAAGGTGGCTGAATGCACATCAGCCAAGGCTATTTGGGATTCTCTTAACCAGATGGTAGCTGGTTTTGCTGATGAGAGAAAGGATAAGAGATCCAACCTCATCTCTCAGTATGAGAACTTCCAGAAGGATGAGTTAGAGACTGTTGGTGACATGTACAACAGATTAAGCTCAATAATCAACAAGCTGAAGACATTGGACAAGGACCTCACTCTTATAGAAGTGAATGACAAAATCCTAATATGCTTCCCAAGCTCATGAGATTCTAGAATCTGGCCCATCAAAGAAGCCAGAAGCCTTAATGAGATTTTCACTGAATCTCTATTGGGAAAACTCAAATCATATGAGCAACTGATTAAGTCAAGAGAAGCTATAGAATAGAAGACTCCTTCATCTGGAAGAAAGGAGCAAAATATAGCATTCAAAGCTACTGAAGATTCAGAAGCCCCAACTGTCAATGAAGAATTCCTAAGTCTCTTAGCCAAGAGATTTTACAAAATGGGCAAGAGGGACTTTAGAAGAAAGTCATCGAGGTAAGATGACAAACCCAAGTATGATAAAACACCAACTAAATAAGTTATTTGTCATCGAGGAAGCCTGGACACTTCATTTCAGAGTGTCCAGAGACTCAAAAGAAAGATAAGAAAAGAGAAAAGGAAACCAGGAAACAACATTACAACAAGCCCTCCTCCAACAAGCACAAAAGTAATGAAAAAGGTTTCATTGCTGAAACCTGGAGTGACACTGAAGAAGAATCTTCATCTTCCAGCTCCAGTGAAGATGAAGAGGAAGCTAAGGCCAAGGAAATATGCTTGATGGCTATTGATGCATCAAGCAACCATTCTGAAGATGACCAATCAGACACTGAAGATCCTCTATCTGAAGAGGATCAGGTATTATCCTCTTTTGATTTTGATTCAGAAGAATTTAAAATTGAATTTAAATCTTTATGTCTTGATTTAATTAACTCTTAAAAAGTAATTAAATAACTTAGAGAGAAAGTAAGTGAACAAGAAAACCTACTGTTAGAAAACAACAAATTAAAGGATGGAATCACCTTTGCTAATGAACAAATCATTAAAATAAAGGCTGAATTATTTGAGGCTAGGCAACTTGAAGAATCCCTGAATGGGAGAAGTATCAAGTTGATGAACATCACAAGCATAGTAAATTGTAGACTTAATGACAAGTTGGGCTTAGGTGCTTCATCAAGCCAACCCCCACTTATTCAGAAAAACATTTTATCCATCCCCATAAATATGTTTCTGAAAAGGGTAAAGAGAAAATAGAAGATAATCATGTTAAACAAATAGTATTAAAACAAAAGAATAAGAAAAGAAGAAAGAATAAGAAAAATCTTAACCATAATAAAGTTCGGCAGATTTTTTCGAACTCAGATCGACGAAATGTGTCCAGTTCATTGAGCTCAAGTCGACGAACTCCGAACGCAAACTTATACCATAACTATTCTCTGAACTGCGATCAACGAAATCAGTATGGTTCGTCGACCAGAGATCGATGAAATTTGGGCCCAGAAAATGAATACCTTCATTCTCTGAGTGGAGTTCGATAAACTAATCCCCGTTCGCCGACCTCAGATCGACGAACATACCAGAATTCGTTGACCCCAGTTTATAATAAAAGAAATTTTAATTCCAACAATATTTTTAATCAACCTAGACAAAACTTAAATCCTTTTAACCAATGGATAATTTCACCAAGAAAATATCATCCCTTAGGCTATACAAATCAACCTGAGTATTCATACATCTCTAGCTTTAATTATGTAAATCAACAAGGACCCAAGGTTACCTGGGTCAAGAATTTCTAATCTGTGTTTGTGTAGGTAAAAGACTATCCTACCACAGAGGAATAATGGTATCTGGATAGTGGTTGTTCAAAATATATGACTGGCAGCAAGGACAATCTATCCAACTATAAGTTCAAGCTAGGTCCTAAAGTTATTTTTGGTGACTCCAACTGTGGCCAGACTAAAGGCTATGGAGATGTAAAGATTGGAGTGGTCACATTCAAGAAAGTAGCTTATGTAAGTGGATTAAAGCACAACGTGATTTCCATTATTCAACTTTGTGATGAAGGGTTTCAGGTATAATTTGATAAATCCTCTTGCATTATTTCTTATGCTGACAATATAACTGTTTTAACTTGCTCTAGAGTAGGAAATATCTACATAGTTAATTTCAAATTAGCTATAATAGAAATTTGTTTGTTTAACCAAACCAGCACTTACAATGAACTTTGGTATAGGAGATTAGGACATGCTAACTTAAAAAATATTGCTAGGTTATCTAAAGAAAACTTTGTTAGAGGATTGCCTTCTTACCCCTACAAGAAGGAAAGATTTTGCAGGGCTTGTCAATTAGGCAAGCAAACTAAAAACAGTTTCAAAGCCATTAATAAAAGTGATTCACCTAGGATTTTGTATTTGCTCCACATGGATCTTTTTGGACCTTTTGTTGTACAAAGCCTAGGAGGGAAATCTTATACCTTAGTGATTGTAGATGACTTCTCAAGGTTCACTTGGGTCTTCTTCTTGAGGAACAAGTCAGATAACTTGAAAGTTCTTATAGACTTTCTAAAGTGCATAAGGATTGAGTACTCTGCTCCAGTTGCATTGATCAGAAGTGATCATGGTACTGAGTTTGAGTCTCTTCCCATGCAAAGATTCTATGAGGAGGAAGGTATCAGACATTGTTTCTCTGCTCCTAGAACTCCTCAACAAAATGGGGTAGCTGAAAGGAAAAATAGAACACTAATTGAAGTTGCAGGTACAATGCTTGCAGATGCTTACTTGCCACTATCCTTTTGAGCAGAGTCTATAAGCACAACAAACTATGTCCTGAATAGGAGTTTGATACATAATCTTAAGGGCAAGGCTTCCTATGAATTACTTAAAGGGAAGAAACCTAGAGTAGATTTCTTTAAGATTTTTGGTTGTATGTGTTACATTCACAATAATGACAAGAAATACATTAGAAAGTTTGAAGCCAAGGTTGAAATGAGAAATTTTCTAGGATATTCCCAAGTCAGCAAGGCATATAGGGTTTATAATCAATCTATAATGAAAATAGAAGAGTCTGTACACATTTCTTTTGATAAGACTAACATGTTTTATATAGAGAAGAACTCTTCTACCAGTAAATCTTTATAAGTACCATATTTGTGTGAGCAGTTGAATGAGTTAAACCTCACAAATGAGGCTAATGCACATACAACTCTACAAAATTCTGAAGACAGTGAAGATAATTTCACTGAAATAGCTGATAAACCAACAATAACCCACATAATTCCACAAGAAGAATTAACTCCCCAGGCTATTGCTGAACAAAGTCCACCAACTGATCATGTCATACTTAAAGATCATCATGTATCTCAAGTAATAGGAGACATATCAGTAGGTGTGCAGACAAGGAATCAACTCAACCAAGACTTAATGCATGTCTGTTTCATATCTCAAATTGAGCCCCATTCTATGAAAGATGTAGAGCAAGATCCACTCTGGATTATGGCAATGCAAGAGGAGCTCAACCAATTTGAGAGATGTAGAGTTTGAGACTTAGTTCCAAGACCCAAAGACTACCCAGTCATTCGAACGAAGTGGGTATTCAGAAATAAACTTGATGCCAAAAGCACTATCATAAGGAACAAGGCAAGGCTAGTAGCTCAAGGCTATAGTCAAAAAGAAGGGAATTACTATGATCAGACATTTTCCCCTATTGCAAGGCTTGAGACTATAAGAATCTTCCTTATATATGCTGCCTACAAAAAGTTCAAAGTCTATCAAATGGATGTCAAGAGTGAATTTCTTAATGGAGAACTCAAAGAGGAAGTATATGTGGAGCAACCACTAGGTTTTATCTCTCCAACTAATCCCTCTTATGTTTATAAATTACATAAGGCTCTCTATGGTCTAAAGCAAGCTCTAAGAGCTTGGTATGAAACCTTAGCTAGCTTTCTTCTAGAACATCAATTTTCTAGAGGCATTGCAGATAGAACCTTATTTATTAAGCATCATAAAGATAAAATCTTATTAGTACACATTTATGTAGATGATATTATCTTTGGCTCTACTGATTCCAAACTATGCGAAAGGTTTTCTGACTTAATGCATTCCAAGTTTGAAATGAGTAGCATGGGTGAACTCTCTTACTTCCTTAGCCTCCAAGTGAAGCAATTGCCTGATGGCATCTTCATATCCCAATCCAAGTATGCTAAGGAGCTAATCAAAAGGTTTGGGATGTCAGATGTCTCAGCAAATAAAACACCCATGGCTACCAATACTGTGATTGAATCTGATGAACATGGGAAGCTTGTTGATCAGAAATTATATAGGGGCATTGTTGGGTCCCTGTTGTATCTCACAGCAAGTAGGCCAGACATAATGTTTGCTACATGTCTTTATGCTAGGTTCCCAGTGAACCCTAAAAAATCTCATCTTATTTTCCTTAAAAGAATTTTAAGATATATAAAGGGTTGCCCAAATCTAGGACTCTGGTATCCAACTGAGTCAGAATTTGATTTGACTGGATACTCAGATATTGAATTTGCTGGATGCAGAGTGGACAGGAAGAGCACATCAGTAACATGCCAGTTCCTTAGTGCTAGACTTGTCTCCTGGTTTTGCAAAAAGGCCACATCTGTGTCTACATCAACAGTATAAGCTGGGTATATAGTAGCTGGCAGTTGCTGTTCACAGATGCTGTGGATTCAAAACAAACTTCTAGACTATGGATACAACTTAAATAATTCAACCTTACTCTGTGATAATACAAGTGCAATTTCTATTGCTCAGAATCCAGTTCATCATAGTAGAACTAAGCATATAGAGATAAGGCATCACTTCATTAGAGTGTGTGTGGACAAAAAGAAAATTAATCTTGTCTATATCTACACTGATTTGCAAAGGGCAGACATCTTCACCAAACCCTTGGATGAAAGAAACCATCTGTTCTTTCTAAATAAGCTTGGTATGATTAATGGAGAAGCTTTAATTTAACTTTCTGTCTGTGGTCGAAGAATTTGCCACCGTTTGTCGACCTGAGATCAATGAACTGAGAAAAGTTCTTGAGAAAATTCGTCGACCTGAGATCAACAAACTCTCTGTGTGAGTCATTTTTCGTGACCAGAGATCGACGATCTAGCTTCAAAAAATTTTCATCGACCTGAGGACGATGAAAAGTTTTCCCTTCTTCAGACTGAGATCAACGAATTCTTTTGTCAATAAAATATTTCGTCGACCTCAAATTGAAGATTTTTTTTCGCAGGACGGAGTTTGTTGTTTCATATTCTAAAAAACCTTATAATTAGGTTTTCTTCGAGCTCAATCCCGCGCTTTCAGTTCCCTTGCACTTGATCTCTCTGTTTCTTTGTTGCAGGTGATCATGACAATTCCAGTAAACACTCTTGCAGCTATGAAATTCGACATGGGTTTTGAGTCATTCCAACACTCGGACCAGATCTTCCTTGACATCCTAAAATTGTTTTAAGATTTATAGTTAAAGAATCTGATGACTACCAGGATGAAGATTGCGTTGACAGAAATAAGAGAATGTGTCTTCACTCTATCGACTCCAGATGCTGATACGTTGATCGGAACAATATCAGGTAATGCCGTTTCACTTACCCCTGATGTTCTAAGTGAAATTTTTGGTTTACTGAATGGAGAAGAGGAATTAGAAATCGACACTGCTGAATTCGATGAGATGTTGATTCGAAAGTATTATTCTGGAGACAACCCTAACAAACTACTAAAGAAACATCTATCTACAGACTATAAGTTTCTGGCAGATGTTGTAGGAAAAGTACTGTTGGGCAAGCACACTGCTCATGATTACATTACTAGACAATAGTTTCTAGTGATGTGCGCAGTGGTGAACAAGAAGGCCGTGAACTGGGCCAAAATAATGTTTGAGTTGATTAAGAAGAAAAACACCAAGAAAGAGGTGTCTTTTAGAAGAATTCTGGGAATCTTCCTTCATGCAAAGGCTGCTAAATCACTGGTCTCCCCAACCATATTCATTAATGCCTCCAAGAGGCTTACCCACACCTTATTTAGCAGGTGGGAGAGGAATATCCCTAAGCCATCCAAGGCTTCCTCTTCCAGACCTTCTAAGAGTATAAGGGCTGCACCAGCCACTCCCCACCCTGCTGAGTATTTTTCCATTCCCCCTCCACCTCCTCTAATTGAAACACCTTCAACAACCCTCCAGCTTTCTTCTACATCTCAAGAACATCAACCAACACCTCCTGCTTCCCCAATCCATATTCATTCACCAGTTCACTCACCAGTTCATTCACCTATTCATTCTCCAGTACATCAACCTTCACCACATCAATCCCCTCAACATCAAAATTAACCTATTAATTCTCCAGTATATGCTAATACACCAGAGCATGTTACTCCTCCTCTATCTCCTCCTCCTTCACAACTTACTGATATCCCCCTTCACAACCTATCATCCACCAACATTCAATTTGCTATCATCACCCATTCATTCTCCTTCATCAACAGATGAACCAATGCTAGACACTTCACTCTTACATCCATCATCATCCTCCCTCAATCCATCTGTATCCACTCAAACCCCTCCTGAATTCATAAACATAGATTCACCCCTTATTTCATCTATTCTGCAATCCATCACACCTCTTCTAAAACAACTCATAGCAGAGGCTATTTCACCTCTTGCTGGTTCCATTTATTCTCTAGCTGCCCACCTTTCTGCCTCCTCTGTACCTCCTTCTTCTATTAGGGTATTGGTTCCGGTACTTACTGAAACTAGGCAGGGGGAGATGCTCAATGAAGAAGCAGCTCCAGTAGCAGCAACAAAAACATCACCAGTCGAGATTGTTGATACTGATATACCAGATGCAGATGCAGTTGAATTCCTTGTTATTCTATTTGAAGACTGTTCCATTTCTCCAGCAGTTGAACTGAATTCAGTTCAAGATTCCTTTGACCTCCTATATAGAAATATTCTTTTATTTGTTTCTCCTATGTATTGCACATATATTATTTGTTATACAGCTCCAGTTAGTACAAACACTCTTCAGGACATTCAGGCAAGTTTTTATACTAACATGGTTGTGGAATCTGTAGGCCCAACCTATGTAATGGATAATAGCCTTATCCCCAGTTTAGATGATCTGATTGCACAAGATGTTGCACAAGAGATTGCACAGATGCAAAATGCTCATGAGCTGAATGATTTTCTTCTGACTGATAAAGACTTAGAAGATTCTCAGTTAATTACAGAGATTGTTGTTCCTCCTACAGTTGTTATACCTCCAGCTCCTCCTTAAGCAGATAAACAGATTTCAAAGCAAACATTAGAAGAAATAGATGATTTATATAATAATCCTCCTAGATCATCTGATGATGTTGAGGATTCAGAAGATGATTCTGATTCTGATACTTCTAATAGATCCAAATTAAAGAAGAGGAAAGCTCCAGGAAAGGCTGTTCCCAAGCTCAATCCAGATAATGATGTTCCATACTATATTCTGCACAACATTCCTCTTACTCCAACAACTCCTCATTGGATGAGACTGTCTAGGAACCAGTCTAAAGCATAGAAGAAGAAGAGGTCTGGATCTTCTCTAGTGAAGAAATTCAAGAAAGATCCACCTCGTCCTGCTGCTGCTGCTACTACAGGAGCTTCAAGCAATCTTGCAAGGTCTACCTCCAGTGCTTCTCAACCTCCCAAGCCAACTCATTATCAGTATTCAAGACAATCTTCTAAACCAGCTCCTTCTTACTCAAGACAATCTTCCAGACCAGCTCAAAGACAATCCTCTATTCCTGCTGGAAAATACAGTGAATGCAAACCACCAAATTCCTGTTATGCTGAAAAATCTATAAAGAATTATCCTTCAACCAATTATCAGCAATAGTCTGTTAATTTTAGAAAGCCTCAAAGGACTACTCAGGATGTTTCAACTGATCCAAGATATGAACCAGAGCATGATCCAAATTTCAGGATGGCTAGATTCCATGAACTGATAGGCTTATCTCAGATAAACAAGACAAAGACATAAGGAACTTATCCATCATAATTTACAAATATGTCTTCTTTCTGACAGAAAGAGCTTGAAAAGTTTGAGGTAGACAAAGAATTATTTGATCCAAATGCTTATATGCAGGCTTACCCAGAAGCTCTTGTGCCTAGAGCTTCTACTATAACTCTTCTGGGAGCTCAAGACCTGAAGATGTCAAAGCAAGAAGCAGAAGTTCCTCTCAGAACAATAGTGTTCACTAAATCTTCTTTTGCTCCTCCTCCAGACAGGCTCTAAAACTATTTTTATTCTCTGTGGATATTTTTTCTATCTGCTGAATTGTTTTTCATTCTGTCAGATATTTTCTTTCATGTTGTATGTTTGTATTTTCATTTCTTATGCATTGTACTTAGTGACCTCACCCAAATAGGGGGAGATTGTTGGATCCCTAGTTGGATTTGGGCTAGGTTCACTAATTTAGGCTGAGTCTGACCCACCTTGTATATTTAGGTTCAAGTCAAGTAGTCCTAGAGTGTAGGCTAAGTCATTAAGTTCAACCTTCTTGGACCAGCCAACAAAGGACCTCAGAAGACTCAAACTTTTTCAGAGAACAGTTTGATCAGTTTGAAGTTCTTCGAACTCAACTCGACGATCGTCGATCTCAGATCGATGAACTCAGAGTTATTTCTCTGAGCTGAGCTCGACGATATTCGAGCTCAGGTCGAAGATCAGTTTTCTTTAGATAGGTTCTCAGCTCGACGAACTCAGAGTGCAGTTTTGGCAAGCCATTCTCAGTATGCAAGTCGCAGAGCTCAGGTCGATGAACTGAAATTCTTAGGTCAACAATCTTGGATCTCAGGTCGACGAATTCTGTTCAGTGATTGACGATATCTATCCAGTTCCAGAATGAGAAGTTTTCTTCCTTCTGTTCCTTTATTTCTATATTAATAACAGTATTATTCCTGAGTAATTAATGCTTATATTCCTATGAATATAGCCGTTATTGGCAGCATTAATTATGGTATTCATCAGGATATTTACTTGCTTATTTTATTAAGGGACAGTTGGGGAAACTCATTTATGATATATTCTTGCCGTTTGTATTCTTTAGATGAGCCAGCAATTAAGACAGTAATTCAAATTTCAAAGGAGAAATTATTGACTGAGAATATAAAAAGAGATTTTTGTCTTTAAGAAAAAACACAGAAGGATCCACCAGAAATTACAGAAAAATATTATACAGCACTGAGATATACTAATCTTTCAGAACTCTCTCTCACTCATAGCACAAAAAATTCTCTATGTTTCACCTTGTCAAGTCTGAAGACAGAAGAAGAACAATCATCACAATCAAGAGTCTTCTTCAAGCTTCACTTCCAGGAACATTCAGGACAACAAAGATCTATTCAGTCAGAAAAATTCCAGGACTACTTTCAGACAAGGCTGAAGACCTATACCCTGAAGCAAAGCTCTAGTCTTCCTGAATCATCAACATCTCAGGGGGAGCTTTGTCAACATCAAAGATCCACTAGTCTTCTCTATTGATTAGAGAAAGAGAAGACACCATCACCTCCTCTCAACTCTTGTAAAAGGGTTTTAAATCCCTTCAAAAGTTAGCTTTTGGTTGTCAAGTCTCATGATCAAAAGACTTGGTTTGGTTTTTGGGCACCTAATCAAAAGCTTACAGGTTTGCAATATCTCCCTACAAATAGATATTATGGTGAAAGGCACCTGATCAAAACCTGCTAGTGGATTCCTACCAGGGTGGTAGAAGAGTGGATGTACCCAAGTTTAGGGGAACCACTATAAAATCTTCTTGTGTTGTCTGGTTGCTCATTTTCTGTTTTTGTTCTTACTGTGACTGTGATAGTTAGAATAGCTTAGCTTGTTTTTCCTTCTATTATTATATTTGGTATCACTTATTTTCACTCTGATATATAAATCTAAAAACTGCCAAGAATTTTTAAATACAATATTCACCCCCCCCCTCTTGAGTAAGTCAGATCTAACCCCTCCTTTCAGAGTGAACTCCAGATTCGTCGAGTATACTCGACGAATTTTTCGTGGACTTAGTTATTTCGTCGATTCGTCAAGTATCAAGGTAATTATGCCAAATCATTGAGTATCGTTAAGGCGGTTTATTTTGACAAGTATTATTCATTGTGTATCTACTGTATTCATCGAGTATACTCAACGAATCAATAAGGACTTAGTATTTTATCGCCAAATTGAGTCCAATTTGTCGAGCATGGGCCTTGGAGTGAATTTGGGGATTTTCCTCCTTCTTGTTATTGGAGAAGCCCAGTGTTTTGGTTGGGGTTTCATAGGTGTTTATGGATGTTTAGGTGTAGCCCATGGTTTACAATGGATAAAGGACCACCAATCTAGGGCCGGTTCGTTAATCATTGCACTTGGTGTTTTTTGGTGTTTTCTCATGGACTGTTGGGTTGTGTTGGACTTTATTGCCACCACCACAGTGCTTTTTTTAGATGTTTGGACTATTAGGTTGAGTTATACCTTGTTTCCACCACCACAATGCCTTTTTGAGATTTTTGGACTGTTGGGTTGTGTCGGACCTTGTTGCCACCACCGCAGTGCCTTCTCAAGTTATTTGGGTATGTTAGTTCGTGTTGGACATTGTGTCCACTGACTTAGAACTGTTTTCACCAGTGTTAATGATTCATGTGTTTAGAGCTTTTCAGTCTCTTATTTCTCATTATTAGACATATGTCTTTATGCTTACTTTTGCAGATATTCTCGAAGCATGGCTACATTTCACGGTGGTTTCCTTACTCTTGGACTTTTAAGTTAATAACTCATAACTATTTTATATCTCATTTGTTGTGATTTGGCAGCTTTCCTGTTTGGGTTGGTAACCCTTAAACTCCTTTTGTTTCATCTACTAATGATCTTTTTTCCACTTGTATTTCTTGCTGAGGTGTTCTTTTATTTGGAATGCCTCAGGTTTGGAGCAGTAGCCAGTTGAGCAGATAGTTTGGGTGGTTGCTGGTGTTCTGTAGTCATTGCAGTCATCTTTTCTTCACCATTGTGAGGTAGTGTTTTGTTTTATTTTTTTAGTTCAGACATACATGTTCCTTTTGGGGTGGGTTAGTGTCAGGTTGTTGATGTCCACTAGAGATTTTATATTGTTAAGTTACTTGTTAGTTGCTAAGTCTATTTCTTGATGACATGTTGGATTTACTTACTCTCTGGGAAGGTTTTATGCTAGGATTGCATGTTAGTTTATCTTTACAATATAAAAGAATCATTTTGAATATCTCATTCATAGCATTGTTTTAAACTAGAGTCACTATATTTTCAAGAATGTAAAAGCTATTTCTATACTTATATTAAATCTAGAGGTATGCATATGATGAGTTATCCTGTTTGGATGTTTTTGCTCATGTAGGATGTTAAACCATATAAACAAAGTATTTTCCGCAGTGTATATTCATATTTTCACTTGTGGACTAGTTGATCCACTGAGCCGAGGGATACGACCATTAAAACTTAACTTAAAATTACAGCTTTCTTCATAACAAACTTGAGGAATTTCATATAAAGTGTTAGGTTCGAGTTCTTGCCTGAGCGTCTGCAGTTATCCCCTGCACGGCGTGGCATCATGACACATATTTTCTCTTACTCTGATATACTAACAAAATGCGGAGAAAATGCAGGTTGTGAAAGTTTGAAAGTGACTAGTGTCAACTAAGTCCACCTATGGGGGGGGGGGAATAGGTCTCGTGCAGTCTTTTGCGGAATTTAAATAACCTGCACAAATAACAAACACAGCACAGAAAAACACACAAGCAATTATAGTGGTTCCCCGATTTGGGTACGTCCACTCTCCCCCTTCGACCTATCTTCCACCAAGGGACGACTCGGTCACTTCACCAAACGGATTGAAATCCAATCCTTACACTACGGAAGGCACCCTTCCAACCGAAGGAGTCACTACTCCTCCACCACGGGTTGCACCCAACCCTTACAACTAGGAATCACTATTCCTTTACAACAAAACAAAAATAGAATGTATAAAAAATACAAACTACACGTGTGGAGAACCCGATGTCCCTCTTTGTTCGTTGAAGCGTTCTTGATGAAGACAAAGTGTCCATGACCGGAGCACTCTCTTGGATAGGATATTCCCAAGATCGACGGTGGCAAGTTAATGCGGCGGCGATGCTTTGTAGATCCAAACTTCTTGACGAAGCAAGACAGGTCTACCAACGATCTTAATCGGATCGGTCGTCTCAATCGATTCGGAATGAAGAGCTAACTTCGTTCAACAAATCGATAGACAAGGGATCTCGAGAGAGAAGCGTGAGATGCTATACTTAGCCTCGGTCCTGTCGCCGGATGATCAAAGAGGATCTAAGATCTGCGGCGGCGACAACTTGCGAGCGGCGAGGACGACGGAAGGATTTCCTCGATCGGCTAGGTCACGCTTGGAGGCTTTGATTTCTCGTGAATGTTTACTGTTCAAGTTCGAAATAAGCGAGTATATATACTATAGACCAACCCTAAATGACCGTTGTGGGGCCCACAAGAAGAAACCCTAGGCTCGGTCAAAACAGCGCACATCATGTTGTTTTGGTCCAGCAAAAAGAGCAAATTTGCCTAAGGCAAATTCGGCGAGAATCATTGATGATTCTCGACGAAGTCGGCGGGAATCACTCATGATTCCCGTCGAATTTGCCTTGGCAGAATTCCAGTTGAAATACTTGTCATACGGAGGAAATCAGCGAGAATCAAGATCATTCTCGACGAATTGACGAGAATCAAGATCATTCTCGACGAATCGGCGAGAATAAGTCGTCGATTCTGCCTTAGCATAAGTCTTGAAGGAGGACAGTTAGCCAGATGAAGTCGGCGGGAATCGACGAGTGATTCTCGACGATTCGGCGAGAATCACTAGTGATTCTCGTCGAATCGGCGAGAATCACTTAGTGATTCCCGTCTATTTTGACTTAGAGGATTTCTTCTTCATTCCTCTGAACTTTGTCTTTGACCCATCTTTGCTCCTCTTCTGCTCTTGATCTATCTTGACCCTATACTTGAAAATAAGTACACTCCAATAGAGAGAGCACACGTGAGTCAACACACTGATCTGCTCAACAAGGGATTACGTTGCGCAGACCCGTGTATATTGACCCACTGCCCCTTGACATTGGTGTGTACTTGGCATGGAATAGCTGCAAGCACATCTTGAAGAAAATCATCAAATACATTATCTATTACACTTAGCTTGTTCAGGGGCTTCTTCAAATCAGGTACATTGTGGATATAATCTCCCCCTATATGAAGAAGCCTAAACCCTACAAGCTAAGGTGAATAGAACATATGGGAATGAAAATCATAAACTAATAATTCAGTTGAGAGTGAAATTCATTACCATTTTCTTGAGAGCATACTTAACGTTGGCAGCCACCTTAGCCTTAGCCGAGAGGGTAATCTCCCCCTTTTCGGCTTCTTCAAATCTGGGACTTCACTTGGAGCCCCATGCCCCCCTCAGCTCTTGCATCTGTGCTCGATCTTGAGTTCCTTGTCGATGCTCCCACTTGATCCAAGAGCCTTGAGCCTTACAGTCTTCACTCTTTATAGTTCAATATGCCAAGTTCAGTTTTTAAGAGACTGAACTTGGCCTCGTCTAGGGGCTTTGTTAAGATATCTGCAACCTGCCTGTCCGTGGGGACATAGTAGAGAGATATATCTTTGTTTTCCATATGCTCCCAAATGAAGTGATAGCGCACTTCAATATGCTTTGTTCGGCTGTGCGACACAGGATTTTTCACAATTGCTATTGCGCTCGAGGAGTTGCAATACATTGAAACTTCGCTGAACTGCAAGTCATAATCTTTGAGCTGATTTCTGATCCATAGAAGTTGTGCCCAACAGCTGCCGGCTGAGATGTACTCAAATTCAGCCGTAGAGGTTGCGAAACAATTTTGCTTTTTACTGTTCCATGAAATAAGCCTTCTTCCAAGGAATTGGCACGTCCCGGAAGTGCTTTTCCTATCATCCCTGCTTCCTGTAAAGTCAGCATCTGAAAAGCCTATCAGCTTGACATCATTGTTTCTTGGGTATCACAAGCCAAGATTTGGTGTACCTTTAAGGTATCTAAGAATTTGCTTTGCAGCGACATAATGAGAATCCTTAGTGTTCACACGATATCTGGCACAAACGCATGTGGAAAACATAATATCCGGTCTACTAGCAGTAAGGTAGAGCAGGGATCCAATTATGCTCCTGTATTTGGTTTCATCAAAAGGTTTCCCTTTCTCATCCTTGTCCAGAGACACAGTGGATCCCATTGGAGTCCTCATAGAGGTTGCATTCTCCATTCCGAATTTCTTGAGGAGTTCATTTGTGAACTTCGTCTGAGAGATGAAAATTCCATCCTCAGACTGTTTCACTTGAAGTCCCAAGAAATACTTTAGATCTCCCATGCTGCTCATTTCAAACTTTCCTTGCATAAGTTTAGAAAAATTTTTGCAGAGATTGTTGTCCGTTGAGCCGAATATTATGTCATTGACATAGATTTGCACCAGCAAGATCTTTCCTTTGACTTCCCTAAGAAACAATGTCTTATATATATTTCCTCTCGAGAACTTGTTCTCAAGAAGAAAACTAGACAGAGTCTCATACCAAGCTCGAGGAGCTTATTTTAAGCCATATAATGCTTTATTAAGAAAATAGACATGATTAGGGAAAGTAGGATTAACAAAACCTAGGGGTTGCGCTACATATACTTCCTCTTTCAAATTTCCATTTAGGAACGCAGATTTCACGTCCATCTGATTGACAGTGAATCCTTTGTGAGAAGCATACGCAAGGAACAATCTGATCGCCTCGAGCCTTACAACTGGTGCAAAGGTTTGGTCGAAGTCAATCCCCTCCTCCTGTCTGTAGCCTTGAGCCACCAACCTGGCCTTGTTCTTTATGATGACACCGTGTTCATCCAGTTTGTTTCTGAAGATCCACTTAGTACCGATCACATTCTGGTTCTTTGGTCTTGGAACAAGCGTCCAGACGTTGCATCGTTCGAATTAATGCAGTTCATCTTACATGGCCAATATCCATGCTGTATCTTTGTTCGCTTCGTCGAACTTCTTTGGCTCAACCTGTGATAGAAAACTAAGGTGCAAAATCTCGTTAATTATACCTCTCCGAGTTCTAACACCGTCACGAGGATCTCCTATAATCTGATCTCTGGGATGATCCCTCACGTGTCGCAGCTCTAGGAGTCTGGCATCAGGAGCTCTAACATTTTCTTGAGCTCCTCCCTCTTCTGGGAGGATTTATCCATCCTAACCGTCATCATCTCCGGTTGACGTTGAGGTGGAGACCTTGACGTACTTGGGAGTTGCATCTTTAGTGGTCTCATCGAGACTTAGCTGTTCAAGTCTTGCACCTGCATCTTCAAGAATGCCACTGGAAGAATTGCTATGAAGCAAGCTTCCTTCATCAAAAACAACATTAATGGACTCCTCTACCATTATTGAAGACCCTATATGCCCGACTATGGCTACTATAGCCCATTAAGATGCCTTCGAAGCATTTTTCTCCGAATTTAGTACGTGGGTACTTCCCATTATTGAGTACATAGCATTTGCAGCCAAAAATCCTCAAATAGGACATGGTCGGTTTCCTGCCATTCAATAGCTCATAAGGCGTTTTACGATGATTCTTGTTGATCAATGCTCGGTTTTGTACATGACAAGCCGTGTTGACAGCCTCTGCCCAGAAGTACTCTGGAAGAGAGGCGTCATTCAACATTGTCGTACATGCTTCAATGAGTGTTCTATTTCTCCTTTCTGCAACTCCGTTTTGCTGCGGAGTGCGCGGGGAGGAAAACTCATTAAAGATACCAAGTTCTTCTCAAAATTCTATCATAGCACCAGACTCGAATTCTGTTCCATGGTCACTTCTAATTTTGACCACTGAGCATTTAAGTTCGTTCTAAATCTGCTTGACAAAACTCGTTAAGATATCAAACGTATCTGACTTTCATTTCAAAAAGAACACCCACGTAAACCGAGAGTGATCATCAACAATCACTATCGTATACGATTTTCCTCCTAAGCTATGAACTTGCACTGGACCGAACAAGTCCATATGCAGAAGATAGAGACATCTGGAGGAGTATTTGTCTGCAATGCCCTTAAAGATAGCCCGAGTCTATTTGCCCTTCTAGCATGCAGGACAAGGACTATCTTTGATGCACTTAATAGTAGGGGCATCCCCTACTAAGTTCTTAGAAAACAACATATTAATTATATTGAAATTAATATATGCTAATCTCTTGTGCCATTGTTCACAAAGAGAGGCTCTGCCTTTTGCTACTAGGCATACAGGGGTAGAAGAATCTAAGCTAAGAAAAATCTAAACAAAAGATATTTCTGCTCCTAATGCCAGTTAATACCGTCTCCGAAGAGGCACACGATATTATCAAGTACTTTTCCTTGCAGAACTTAACGTCATATCCTTTATCACACAACTGACTTATACTAATCAGGTTATGATTAAACCCTTCAACATAGGCCACGTCGGTGATAGAGATTATACCATTGGAAATCATACCGTAACCTCTGGTGACTCCTCGATCTGATCCTCCAAAGATGACTTTGGGTCCATTTTTGACTAGAGAGTAATCACGCAGCAGGCTTCTTGTCCCAGTCATATGCCGAGAACATCCACTGTCCAAGTACCAGAAAGGCGTTTTGGTGGCCTTTGGACATACCTGTAAAACAGAATCAGTTTCCCTTAGGAACCCAATCGAACTTGGGTCCTAGATTCCTTTTTAGCACACTCCCCCTCGGATGGTTTACCCTAAGAGTGGTCGGCCTCGCAATGTTAACATGAGGAGTCTCGTTGTATCTTGGATTAAACCAGCAATCCACGGCAAAGTGACCAACTTTGCCACAACACCAACAGTCAAATCTGTTGTACCTTTTCCTAGGCTCCTGCTTTACCCTTGGAACGGTGGGTCCAGCCGAGGCCTTGGATCTGGAGGTGGATGCATCATGATGATGACAATCACATGATTTCTTCACCTCCTATTCCTTCAGTATAACAGGCTTGGCTCTTGGTGCCTGCTTCCTATTATGGACGCTAGAGAAGTGGCCATAATCCTCCACTTGGATTTCCTCATAAGGTTCCTTAAAGACACTCTCACCGTAGTTGCGGGGGAAAGCCCAAACATCATACCGGCTCTTGGGCTTTTCAACCGAGGGCCGGAAGAAGTGTCCATAGGTTGACTCAAAGTCCTGTTCATTGCAGGGAAAGCTAGGCTTTTTGAATACAATAGGGTCAAGTGGGGCCTTTCCCTTTTCTGCAGCAGAGGCCTTCTTAGCAGCCTTTTTTCCTCTTCTTTCTATTTCTCCAGGATGATTTACCAGGCACACACACATGCCCTAAGCCAGCCCCCTTAGCCTGAGAAGAGAATTCATCAACCAGAGGAAGAACGTTCTTGGGCATGGAGAAGCTTTTGACAATCTTCCTTTCTGCCGCAAGCTATTCTTCGACCTTGTTGATTTCTTCCTATTTTAGGTCAAGGAGCCTTAGAGACTCTGAGTGCTCAGAAGTCAGGCCCAGGTGTTCCTGTCGGAGAGAGATCAAGCTAGTGATCTCTTCTCTTAGAGACACACCCTCAGCCTTAAGGAATTTGACTTCCTTTTTCTGAGCCCTCAACCTCTTGCGGCATTCCTCAAAGGTATTGAGCAGAAGCTCATACTTTTCGAGGAGCTCAGCTTCACGGGCAGATGGGCTGTTCTCGAGATCATCATCAGGAGACTCATAGTCAGAGTCAGAGAGGTGGGTACGATCTTTTACCTTCCCAGTAAATGGGGGGCAGTCTCCTTCTGAGTCAGAGCGACCCGCTAGCCCAAAGTAGGCTTACTCATCATCACTGGAGTCTGAGGAATCAGACTCACTCAGTGTCTTTGGCTTTTTGGCTATATAGCTCCTCTCCTTCTTCTTATCTCTAGAGGACTTGTGCTCCTCTCCCTTCCCCTTATCTCTCTTGCAAAGGTGGCAGTCAGCGACGATGTGGCCTGGCTTATTGCATCCAAAGCAAATTATGTCATCAGAGCGGTGTTTGTTCGGTTTGGATTCATACCTGTCAGAAGAATAATTCTTCCTCGGATGTCTGGAGGAGGAGCCGTCTCTCTTTCTTTGATTCCTTAACTTAAGGAACTTCTTGAATTCTCTAGTGATGAGGGAGAAGTCTTCTTCAGATAGCTTTGAGCCGGAAGAGCATGGCTCAGAGTCTTCTTCCTCATCCTTTTTCCGAGAGCGGGATGAGGATATACCCTTGCCTTTCCTTGAGTGATTGGCTTTCAGGGCCACAGTCTTCTCTCTGGCAGCTGCTTTATCGGCTTCTTCTTCAGCTTTTCTGGTGTTCAGCTCAAGCTCATAGGACAGGAGTTTCCCAAACAGAATCGGGGGATCTGTTTCACCAAGCTTGCCAAATTATCTGATGGCGCAGATCTTGGTGTCCCATTCCTTAGTGAGGGATCTAAGGAATTTGTCATTTAGTTCACCATCGGTGAACACTCTGCCATAGCCCTTCAGGGCATTGATGATCTTCAGGAAGTTCTCGAATATTACTCCGATTTATTCCTTGGGACCTTGCCTGAAGGCCTCATACTTCTTGTTTAGAAGGGATCTTCGATCATCCCTTACTTCATCAGTTCCTTCCATAAGGATGATTAGGAAGTGCAATATGTCCTTGGTAGTCCTGTAGTTGTAGAAAATCTGCATCATAGAATCATCGACGGTGCTTACCAGAGTGTTCTGAGCTTTCTTATCAAGTCCGACAAGCACCATCTCATCCCTATCCATTTCGGAAAGTTTCTTGGGCACTTGCTTGGTTGGATCAATGGTGGAGGCCTTAGTGGGGATATAAGGTCCCTCCTCCACTATCATGAAGAGTCGGGGGTCGACTGCTTTCATGTAGTACCTGATCCTTTCCTTCCAGATAAGAAAGTTCAGCTTGGTGCACACTAGGATCTTCCCTGAATACTTGAGTCCTTCCATTTCAGAGATCTTCTTTCTTTTTGACACTAGACACGGGATCTTACTCAAGGTGTTAACCTTATTGACGAGTAACCTCCCTCTGATACCACTTGAAAGTGACTAGTGTCAACTATGTCCACCGATGGGGGGGGGGGGGGAATAGGTCTTGTGCAGTCTTTTGCGGAATTTAAATAACCTGCACAAATAACAAACACAGCACAAAAAAACACACAAGCAATTATAGTGGTTCCCCGATTTGGGTACATCCACTCTCCCCCATCGACTTATCTCCAACAGAGGGACGACTCGATCACTTCACCAAACGGATTGAAATCCAATCCTCACACTACGGAAGGCACCCTTCCAACCGAAGGAGTCACTACTCCTCCACCACGGGTTGCACCCAACCCTTACAACTAGGAATCACTATTCCTTTACAACAAAACAAAAATAGAATGTACAAGAAATACAAACTACACGTGTGGAGAACCCGATGTCCCTCTTTGTTCGTTGAAGCGTTCTTGATGAAGACGAAGAGTCCACGACCGGAGCACTCTCTTGGAGAGGATTTTCCCAAGATCGGCGGTGGCAAGTGAATGCAGCAGCGATGCTTTGTAGATCCAAACTTATTGACGAAGCAAGCAAGGTCTACCAACGATCTCAATCAGATCGGTCGTCTCAATCGATTCAGAACGAAGAGCTAACTTCGTTCAACAAATCGAGAGACAAGGGATCTCAAGAGAGAAGCGTGAGACGCTATACTTAGCCTTGGTCCTGTCGCCAGACGATCAAAGAGGATCTAAGATCTGCGGCGGCGACAACTTGCGAGCGACGACGATGACGGAAGGATTTCCTCGATCGGCTAGGTCACGCTCGGCGGCTTTGATTTCTCGTTATTGATTACTGTTCAAGTTTGAAATAAGCGAGTATATATACTGTAGACCAACACTAAATGATTGTTGTGGGGCCCACAAGAAGAAACCCTAGGCCTGGTCAAAAGAGCGCACAGTATGTTGTTTTGGTCCAGCGAATAGAGCGAATTTTCCTAAGGCAAATTCGACGAGAATCATTGATGATTCTCGACGAAGTCGGCGAGAATCACTCATGATTCCCGTCAAATTTGCCTTGGCAAAATTCCAGTTAAAATACTTGTCATCCGGAGGAAATCGGCGAGAATCAAGATCATTCTCGACGAATCGGCAGGAATCAAGATCATTCTCGACGAATCGGCGAGAATCAGTCGTCAATTCTGCCTTAGAATAAGTCTTGAAGGAGGACAGTCAACAAGATGAAGTCAGCGGGAATCGGCGAGTGATTCTCGACGATTCGACGAGAATCACTAGTGATTCCCGTCGAATCGGCAAGAATCACTAGTGATTCCCGTCGAATCGACGAGAATCACTTAGTGATTCCCGTCGATTTTGACTTATAGGATTTCTTCTTCCTTTCTCTGAACTTGGTCTTTGACCCATCTTTGCTCCTCTTCTGCTCTTGATCTATCTTGACCCTGTACTTGAAAATAAGTACACTCCAATAGAGAGAGCACACGCGTGTCAACACACTGATCTGCTCAACGAGGGATTACGTTACGCAAACCCGTGTATATTGACCCACTGCACCCTGACATTGGTGTGTACTTAGCATGGAATATCTGCAAGCACATCTTGAAGAAAATCATCAAATACATAATCTATTCAACTTAGCTTGTTCAGGGGCTTCTTCAAATCAGGTACATTGTGGATACAATACCCAACACAGTTGGTATCAGAGGGATAGGTTGTTTGACAATTGGTCGAACGATTATCTCTTGTTAGTTTTAGATTGTCTTATTTTATTTTATACACACACTAATGTGTCATCGGTACATCTTGGTTTAAGCATGAACACTACACTCTTAAGCATGATAAGAAGTATATTAGGAATATTATGTAGTATGAGGTGCATAATATGTATTTGTATATGGATCCTTATAGGAAGCAATATGTGACTGTTATGTAGTATGGAATGCTTAACAATCATCACATGAATGCATATTAGTTTTTTCTTTTTGTTACATGCAATATTATGTAGTATGTGATGTGTTGGATCCCTAGTTAGATTTGGGCTAGGTTCACATAATGAGGTTAAGTCTTACCCACCTTGTATAGCCAGAGTCAATTCTTTGAATCCTAGAGTTTAGGCTTAGTCATTAGGGTCAACCTTCTTAGACCAGCCAGCAGAGGACCTCAGAAGACTCAGACTTAGAAGATTCAGAGAATGGATTGTTAAGTTCAAAGTTCTATGAACTCAGCTCGACGATCATCGATCTCAGATCGAAGAACTATGAGTTATTTCTCTGAGCTGATGTAACGGCCTCCCCAGCACCATGCTCGCAAGGACGGCCGCCGGCACCCCCAGCACCACGCTCGAAAGGGTTCAGCCTAACCAGGTCTGCAGACCATGCACCCCAACCCCTCTCCCTCCACAGGCGGGTTGTTGGTGGCCGTAGCCCCCCTTAGATGAGTCAAACTCGATAGTCAAGCCCGCACTACGGGGACTTCCCAGGAGGTCACCCATCCCAGTACTACTCCAGCCCGAGCACGCTTAACTATGGAGTTCTTTCAACTCTCATCACCAATTGAGCTGCAGCTCAATTGGTGATGAGAGTTGAAAGAACTCCATAGTTAAGCGTGCTCGGGCTGGAGTAGTACTGGGATGGGTGACCTCCTGGGAAGTCCCCGTAGTGCGGGCTTGACTATCGAGTTTGACTCATCTAAGGGGGGGCTACGGCCACCAACAACCCGCCTGTGGAGGGAGAGGGGTTGGGGTGCATGGTCTGCAGACCTGGTTAGGCTGAACCCTTTCGAGCGTGGTGCTGGGGGTGCCGGCGGCCGTCCTTGCGAGCATGGTGCTGGGGAGGCCGTTACAAAAAAGTGCACTTTTTGTAACGGTCCAGGCCCGCCAACCCGCGGGACCCAGCTGGCACCGCCGGCCTACCAGAGTCCAGACCCGGGCCCACTACTGGTAGTCAGCCTATCACATCAAGCCTGCAGGCCAATGCACCCCAACCCCTCTCCATCCAGGCGGGTTGTTGGTGGCCGTAGCCCCCCTTAGATGAGTCAAACTCGATAGTCAAGCCCGCACTACGGGGACTTCCCAGGAGGTCACCCATCCCAGTACTACTCCAGCCCGAGCACGCTTAACTATGGAGTTCTTTCAACTCTCATCACCAATTAAGCTGCAGCTCAATTGGTGATGAGAGTTGAAAGAACTCCATAGTTAAGCGTGCTCGGGCTGGAGTAGTACTGGGATGGGTGACCTCCTGGGAAGTCCCCGTAGTGCGGGCTTGACTATCGAGTTTGACTCATCTAAGGGGGGCTACGGCCACCAACAACCCGCCTGGATGGAGAGGGGTTGGGGTGCATTGGCCTGCAGGCTTGATGTGATAGGCTGACTACCAGTAGTGGGCCCGGGTCTGGACTCTGGTAGGCCGGCGGTGCCAGCTGGGTCCCGCGGGTTGGCGGGCCTGGACCGTTACAAAAAGTGCACTTTTTTGTAATGGCCTCCCCAGCACCATGCTCGCAAGGACGGCCGCCGGCACCCCCAGTACCACGCTCGAAAGGGTTCAGCCTAACCAGGTCTGCAGACCATGCACCCCAACCCCTCTCCCTCCACAGGCGGGTTGTTGGTGGCCGTAGCCACCCTTAGATGAGTCAAACTCGATAGTCAAGCCCGCACTACGGGGACTTCCCAGGAGGTCACCCATCCCAGTACTACTCCATCCCGAGCACGCTTAACTATGAAGTTCTTTCAACTCTCATCACCAATTGAGCTGCAGATCAATTGGTGATGAGAGTTGAAAGAACTTCATAGTTAAGCGTGCTCGGGATGGAGTAGTACTGGGATGGGTGACCTCCTGGGAAGTCCCCGTAGTGCGGGCTTGACTATCGAGTTTGACTCATCTAAGGGTGGCTACGGCCACCAACAACCCGCCTGTGGAGGGAGAGGGGTTGGGGTGCATGGTCTGCAGACCTGGTTAGGCTGAACCCTTTCGAGCGTGGTACTGGGGGTGCCGGCGGCCGTCCTTGCGAGCATGGTGCTGGGGAGGCCATTACAAAAAAGTGCACTTTTTGTAACGGTCCAGGCCCGCCAACCCGCGGGACCCAGCTGGCACCGCCGGCCTACCAGAGTCCAGACCCGGGCCCACTACTGGTAGTCAGCCTATCACATCAAGCCTGCAGGCCAATGCACCCCAACCCCTCTCCATCCAGGCGGGTTGTTGGTGGCCGTAGCCCCCCTTAGATGAGTCAAACTCGATAGTCAAGCCCGCACTACGGGGACTTCCCAGGAGGTCACCCATCCCAGTACTACTCCAGCCCGAGCACGCTTAACTATGGAGTTCTTTCAACTCTCATCACCAATTGAGCTGCAGCTTAATTGGTGATGAGAGTTGAAAGAACTCCATAGTTAAGCGTGCTCGGGCTGGAGTAGTACTGGGATGGGTGACCTCCTGGGAAGTCCCCGTAGTGCGGGCTTGACTATCGAGTTTGACTCATCTAAGGGGGGCTACGGCCACCAACAACCCGCCTGGATGGAGAGGGGTTGGGGTGCATTGGCCTGCAGGCTTGATGTGATAGGCTGACTACCAGTAGTGGGCCCGGGTCTGGACTCTGGTAGGCCGGCGGTGCCAGCTGGGTCCCGCGGGTTGGCGGGCCTGGACCGTTACAGCACATACTCTTGCTCTAACAATTCTTGCAGTTTCACCTTCAACTCCGCCATATTCTTTGGCGCTATCCGATACAGAGAGCGTGACACCGGTTTGGCACCCGACACAAGCTCAATTGTAAATTCGATCTCCCGCTGAGGAGGGTCTCCTGGGAGATCGTCTGGGAATACATCAGGATACTCAGACACAACTGTAATACTGTCAAGACAAGGTTTAGGCGTTAAAGCCTGCACTAATGCGAAAAATATTTCTTCCCCAGACCGAACTTCCTTAATCACCAGAAGAACCGACGTCAAAATCTTGCTCGACCCTTTCATGAATGCAAACGTAGTCTCCTGATCGGTATTCTGTCCCAACTTAACCTCCTTTCGGTTGCAATCAATTCATGCTCGCTGCTCTGAGAGCCAGTCCATTCCAAAGATTACATCGAACTCCACTAACGGCAGCATCGATACTTACAAAACAAACTCCTGATCCCCGATACGAATCTTTACCACACAGACTCTATCCGCGCGCATTGAGCACCCATAGGGCAACACCACATCCAACTTGTCTTTTGCCATCGAGAAAGGAACTCTGATGCGCGATACGAATCTTTCAGATAAGAAGGAATGCGAAGCTCTCGTATCAAACATGGCTCTCGCTGGACTATTGAAAACTAACACAAAGCCTAGCACCAAGATTTATAAGCTAACATATAAAAAGGTAACAGCTACAAAAGCTAAAAAGTAAATATTTAACTCATACCTATCACTACGTTAGCTTGCTTAATGGCCTCTTGCAGACCAAGGTTATAAACTTTAGGCTGGGCTGGAGCATTGTGGGATGCGGTCGACTCTGCCGTATTCCCCTTTTCCTCATAAGTTGCTCTAGTCCTCTTCTTGGACTTTGCACGTCCGCTCCAACACTCACGTGCAAAATGCCCCACCTTTCCACAGTTGTAGCACGCTCCTGGGATTCGACTTGAGTTTGCCCCCATCACACCAGACGAAGGGGCAGAACTAGAAGTCTTCTGCTTCTTGTTCCATCTGCGGAAACTAGACTTTGAACTCGACATTTTGAACTCTGGCCTCTTTTCCCCTGGATCCTTCTTCTCTTTAACTTTCTTCGCGACCCTTTCTAGTGACCGAGCCAGATTTATCAAGGTTAGGAAGCCCTGTGCCATAGGCCCAGCGAGAAGTAGCTGTAGGTCGCCCCGTAGGCCCTAAAAAAATCGGTTGGTCTTCCGCTCTTCTTCAGTAAACATAGCACCAGCATAATGACCTAACCGAGTAAACTCGTGGAGATACTCATCCACGCTACTCGTTCCCTGAGTCAATACAAGGTACTTATTCTCCATCTCAAGCTTCTATGCAGAAGGTAAGTATCTAGCCAAGAACAATCTTGAGAATTCCTCCATCGATACTTCGGCAAGTTGCCTTCTCACTAAGAGATGAACCTCTAAATCGTCCCACCACATCCTTGCCTCACCAGCCAATAGGAAGGTCTCTATTATGGTCTTTTGCCACTTCGCAGTTTCTGTGGCGGTCATGACCCTCTTCATCGTAGAGAGCCAATCCTCAGCTTGAGTTTGCGTTCCCATCCCGTCGAACACCGGAGGATTAAAGCTCATCACATGCTTGAGCTGTTTCTCCGTGGCTCTCCTTGGTGCTACCGGATCAACTGCCACGCATTCTACCACTCCCGGCTCTACCACTCTAATCGGTTCTTACTCATTAGCAGGTGGTGCGGGCTGCACTTGTTAGGCATTGATCATAGCAAAGACTGCTTCAGCCACCAATCTGATGGTTTCTGCTGAAGGAGGTGTTGTAAGCACGTCACTCGGTGCACTACTTTCCGCCGATTACGGACATTCCGATTGCCCAGCACCGCTCCTAGGAACTTATAATAGCATAAACCCTTGATTAGGAGACACACAAATTGCTAAAAGAAATCACTGGAACATTGAGGTTCCTCAAAACAAGTGTATTTTTTAATTCCTAAGTGGACATTCATGGGTTCTTTTATGTTATAACGATGACACACATACATGTGCTCACCACCTCTTAAAAGAATTTGCCCACAAATTCAAATACAGACGACCGACACCCTAGTTTGATACCAAATTGTAACACCCTCATCCGTCATATGGCATATAACAGAAGGTCCAGCTGGAACCTGATGCCATATACCACGGACAGTCGGAAGGGTTATAGAATAATACCAAAACTCAACTAATCGTCCTAACACAGAGCATTCTAGCGGAAGCTTTTAAACAGTTTAAGAGAACCCAAAATTTGCACAACCATGGCATGAATGTCCACTATACCACAGGAATGAAATGCATCAAATACATAAAAGAGTACATGGCCTTAAGGCCTTACAAATGTTCACTTGACAATATAATGTTTTACATACATCGGCTTACAGGCCGGCCACACATGACAAAAGTAAAACAACAGTTTGCTTGGCCTTTGAGGGCCAGCTCAGCAACTGGGGCTTCAGCCCGCTACTTTGGGCTTGGTTCCGCAGCACCTGCAAGCAACATTCCACCGCATGGTGGCAAACGAAGAAACGGTCAGCTAAAGCTGACCAAATTATAACGACCCTGCCCCTTACTCGTGATGGCGGTTCTCCTTCCCTGCATATCATTAGCCCAGCTAAATAGTAAAGATCAAATATATATTTCGCCACAGGTGTAGGCTCGTTCGGCCAAACACCCCGTGCACTCAGGGCACATTCTCGGTGAATCCGGTCAATTCCGTGGCTTCAACACCACCCTCAGGATGGCAAACATTGTGAGCATTTTTGAGTCTTTCCGACAGCAGTCCAAGACTCCCGACTATGCCAACGACCAGTTCCACTTTAGGGCCTCTAGCACCGAACCGCAAAGCCCAGGTCCGTTTCCAACTCCCGTTGCTCACGCCGCCTAGTAACTTTAAGACATACGCACAGGCCAAGCTTCACTCGGATCCTAAAACCTTTCAAAACATCACATAACCTAGTTATGTTCAAGGCTGGCTCCCCGACCGCCAAGTTGGCAGAAGTACGATTCTGCCTAGTTTTTCAGGTGCGCCTTGGAGTTAATCCCCAAGGATCCCTGCTGCAATCTACCGCGTAGAAACCCAAAAATAATGCATAGAGTCTTCTCCGTCTATTCATGCAATGCAACATCACCAATCCAGACAAACACGTCCGGGTAGGTTTCACACACAATGCCTATGCCCGTTCTTGGATTCCGGACTCTAAACAAGGGGGAATTCACATATCTACCCAAGGAACACCGCAAACTCACCACACACTCACGGGAGAGGGTTTTCCTATGCAAAGGAAGAAGAGCTTCACATGCTCAAGTTGAGAATCGTTACACTTGAAGTCTGCTTAGGTTCCATGAAAAACTAGCCGGATAGAAAGCTTTGCAAAGGAATTCTCTCCACGGATTCGGTCTCGGTTCTCAGTTCGGTGCTCCGATGCTCCGCAGGCGGCCAAATTCCTCCCTTCCTTCTTCCTTGCTCTCTTCTCTCTCTAACTTCTTAAAAAGAGGGAGTTAAAGATGAAATGAGGAATTAAACCTCTAATCTAAGACTAAACACAAGCAGGAACTCATCTGGGCCATTAGATCTTATTTAAAGAAAATGAACGGCTCAGATTAGCCTGAAAATCCTTAATCCTGGGCCAAACACGACTTTGCACACAGCCGTGTCCCAGGCCCTGTGCCTCGATCCAGCCATGAATACCGAGCACAGAAAAATACATGGGTTGGGACACGCCCGTATCCCAACCTGACATGCCCATGTCGGGTCCTCGACACGCTCGTGACTAGTGGCGTGTCACGAATAACTGCCACGCAAACCGTCACGTCCCTTGGTGGACACAAGTGACCACATGCCCGTGCCGAAACTGACACGCCCGTGTCATACAGTACACGCCCGTGTTCCGAGCCATGTTCCTTCAGTCGACATAGGACCAAACTTCCAGAGGAGTACACGACCATGTGATACGCCCGTGTCACATGCCATGTTCCTGACATGCCCTGTAACACGCCCGTGTCATAGGCCGTGTTCGAGCACTCAACGCTCGTCAACCTCAACTCGACTACCCGAGCGCGACACGCCCTGTGACACGCCTGTGTCAGAGGCCGTGTTCACCCTACCAAGACCCAAACTTAGTTCGAACACCGCCCATTTCACTTTTAAGTTTCGGAGTGTTACACCAATAGTTCAGGAGCCTTGGCCGGTAGGAAGATTCCCAAAATCCTCCCAAAACACACTTCTTTCTTTGAGTGTTTCTTCTAGATTAATTCAAAAAACAACATACCCCAATTTCCTAATTTCTTATTGACTAGAGCACACATCACCAAGAATTGGTGCCTGGTAATATAATCATGGGCTGTGTGCTTTCCTAGCAACACTTTCCCTACTACATCAGCCAATAACTTGTATTCTATAGACAAGTTTTTCTTTAAAAACTTTTTAGGGTTTCCCTCTGAGTAACCCATCTTAATCAGCATAAAATCATAATCAGAACTGTTTAATTCTATATCTTCTTCTCCATTAACCAAGCCAAAAATCTCAGATAAAATAGTAGGTGTTAGAGTAACCTGTTGGACTGCGATGTTTCCAATCATTGTTTTTGCATCTAGGGAAGTTGAAGTGTAGACCCATTCCATTATCTCGGTCACTGGCAGTTTGATCCTAGTTTTCATAAGTTTCCTCAATTGCTATTTTTCAAACAGTTGCAAAATATCTATGAAGATCTGATCGGAATGGCTGAATGAATCAAAGTCGATGTCGAATCAGGTATCGTATTTCATGTTGGAGAGAGAAATCACCGGAATCGCCATTGTTTTCCTGCAAAAATGAGAGAGAGAGAGAGATCAAGTGCAAGAGAACTAGAAAGCACAGACTAGAGCTCGAAGAAAACCTAGTTATAAGGTTTTCAGAATATGAAGTTGTGAACTCTGTCCTGCGAAAAGAAAAGCTTTGAGCTCAGTTCAACGAAATTACCCATAACGAGATAAGCTTCGTCGACCTAAGTTAGAGGGGCGGGAAAATAAATCATCGATCTCCGTTCAACAAAATATCTTCATAAATAAATTCGTCGATCTCCATTCAACAAACAAATTTCACAAGAGATTTCGTCGATCTCCATTCGACGAAAGTCTCTAGAAGAGTTCATAGATCGTCGATCTCCATTCGACAAAATGTGACCAATTCTTGAGAACACAGACAGAAATTAAATTAAGCCTTCCCCATTAATCATACCTAACTGATTTAAGAAGAACATATGTTTCTTCTCATCCAAAGGTTTGGTGAAGATGTCTGCTCTTTGTAAATCAGTAGAGAAAAAGACAAGGTTAATTTTCTTTTTGTCCACACAATCTCTAGTGAAATGATGTCTAATTTCTATATGCTTGGTTCTACTATAATGCACTAGATTTTGTGCAATGGAAATTGCACTGGTAGTATCACAAAATATAGTTGAATTATTTAGATTGTAACCATAATCCAGGAGTTGGTTTTGAATCCACAATATTTGTGAACAATAGTTGCCAGCTGTAATGTATTCAGCTTCTGCAGTTGAGGTTGACACAGATGTTTTTTTCTTACCAAACCAAGACACAAACCTATCACCAAGAAACTGGCATGTTCCTGATGTGCTTTATATATCAACTCTACATCCAGCAAAGTAAGCATCTGAGAATCCAGTTAATTCAAATTCTGACTCAGTTGGATAAAAGAGTCCTACATTTTTGCAACCCTTTATATATCTCAAAATTATTTTAAGTAAAATATAGTGAGATTCTTTAGGGTTCACCTAGAACCTAGCACAAAGATATGTAGCAAATATTATATCTCGCCTACTAGCTGTGAGATATTATAAGGACTTAACAATAACACTATATGCTTTCTGATCAACTGGCTTGCCATGTTCATCAGAATCAATCACAACATTGGAAGCCATGCATGTTTTCTTGGCTGAGGCATCATTCATCACAAATAATTTAATTAGCTCCTTAGCATATTTGGATTGGGATATGAAAATGCCATCAGGGGATTGCTTCACTTGGAGACCAAGGAAGTAAGAAAGCTCACCCATGCTACTCATTTCAAACTTAGAATGCATTAGGTCAGAAAACATCTTGCATAGTTTGGAATCAGTAGAGCCAAAAATGATGTCATCTACATATATTTGTACTAACAATACGTTATTATTATGATTCTTAGTAAACAAAGTTTTATCTACAATGCCCCTAGTGAACTTATGATCTAAAAGAAAGCTAGCTAGGGTCTCATACAAAGTTCTTGGAGCTTGCTTTAAATCATAGAGAGTTTTATGCAATTTGAAAATAAAGGAGGGATGAGTTGGAGAAATTAAACTGGTGGTTGTTCAATATATACTTCCTCTTTGAGTTCACCATTCAAGAAAGCACTCTTGACATCCATTTGGTAGACCTTGAACTTTTTGTAGGCTGCATAGGCAAGAAAAATTATGATAGCTTCAAGTCTTGCAATAGGTGCAAAGGTTTAATCATAATTAATTCCTTCTTCCTGTATATATCCTTGTACTACCAACCTTGCTTTGTTCCTTATGATAGCTCCTTATGCATCCAATTTATTTCTGAATACCAATTTAGTTCCAATGACTTGGAAGTCTTTGTGTCTTGGAACTAAATCCCAAACTCTGCATCTCTCAAACTGATTGAGCTCCTCTTGCATTACAATAATCCAGTGGGGATCTAGCTCTGCATCTTTTATGGATTGGGGCTCAAGTTGAGATATGAAGCAAGCATGCATCAAATATTGGTTGAGTTGATGCATTGTTTGCACACAAACTTATATGTCTCCAATCACTTGAGATACATGGTGATCTCTAAGGTGATAAGATCAGTTGGAGGAGTAGGTTCAGCAATAGCATTGGGAATTAAATCCTCTTGTGGAATTATGTTTGTTGTTGGTGGTTCAACAATCATTTCACTAAATTCTTCTTCATTATCTACATCTACATGTGGAGAATGATGTGATATAGCCTCATTGGTGAGGTATAAATCAGCCAATTTCTCACACAGTTGGGGTACCTGTAATTAATCTTTGGTAGAAGAATCCTTCTCCTTGAAAAACATGTTAGCTTCATCAAAGGTTATATGTACAGATTATTCCATTTTAAGGTTGATTTATTAAAAATCCTATAGGCCTTGTTGACTTGGGAATATCCAAGAAAGTATCCCATTGCAGCTTTTGCTTCAAACTTTCTAAGATATTTCTTGTTATTATTATGAATGTAACATCTACAACCAAAAATTCTAAAGTAATCTATTTTAGGTTGCTTCCCTTTAAGTAATTCATATGGAGTCTTATACTTATGTTTATGTATTAAACTCCTATTCAGGACATAATTTGCTATGCTCACAGCCTCTGCCCAAAAGGATAGGGGAAAGTAAGCATCTGCAAGTAATGTTCCTACAACTTCAATGAGGGTTCTGTTTTTCCTTTCTGCTACCCTATTTTGTTGAGGAGTTCTAGGAGAAGAGAAGCAATGACTTATACCTTCCATCTCACATAATTCTTGCATAAGAAGAGACTCAAACTCAGTACCATGATCACTTCTGATCAATGCAACTAGAGTAGAGTACTCAATCTTAATGCTCTTAAAAAAGTATATAAGAACTTTTAAGTTATCTGACTTGTTTCTCAAGAAGAACACCCAAGTGAACCTAGAGAAGTCATCAATAATAACTAAGGTATAAAATTTCCCTCCCAAGCTCTGTACAATAATGGGTCCAAATAGATCAATATGTAGCAAGTATAGAATCCTAGGTGAATCACTCTTATTAATAGATTTAAAACTATTTTTGGTTTGCTTGCCTAATTGAAAAGACCTGCAGAGGCTTTCCTTTCTTTAGGGGCCAGAAGGCAATCCACTAACAAGGTTGTCCCTAGAGAGTTTTGCAATATTTTTAAGATTAACATGTCGCAATCTTTTATACCATAATTCATTATTATTACTAATTTTATTGAACAGACAAATTTCTAAACTAGCTGACTTAAAATTAACTATATAGATGTTCCCTTGTCTAAGTCCAGTTAAAATAGTTTTGTTATCTATAGAAGTAATAAAACAAGTAGATTGGTTAAAGGATACCTGATAACCTTCATCACATAACTGGCTTATGGATATCAGGTTATGTTTTAGACCATTCACATATGCTACCTTCCTGAAGGTGATAGCTCCAATGTTGACATACCCATAGCCTTCTGTTTGGCCATAGTTGGAGTCTCCAAAAATAACCTTTGGTCTAAGCTTAGACTTGTAGTTGGTTAAGTTGAACTTGTTTCCTATCATGTGCTTTGAATAACCACGATCTAAGTACCACTGTTCCTCTGTGGTAGGATACTCTTTCACTTACATAGAAATAGATTAGGTGTTCTTGACCCAGGTAACCTTGGGTCCTTGATTCTTTTAAAATTTAAAACTAGAAATATAAGAACATTCAGGTTGACTCTTATATCCTAGAGGGTGAAATTTCCTAGGTGGAATTATCCATTGGGTAAATGAGTTAACAAATTCTTTTGGTTGATTAAATATTCTGAGATAATTAGAGTTTCTATTAAGCTGAACTGGGATCGACAAATTCTGATAAGTTTGTCAATCTGAGTTCGACGAATAGGGATAAGTTCGTCAAACTCCGCTCAGAGAATGGAAATATTCATTCTTTGTGCCCCAATATCGTCGATCTCGGCTCGAAGAACCATATTGGTTTCGTCGATTGCAGTTCGAAGAATAATTATAATAAAAATCTACGTTCAGAGTTCGTCGACTTGAGTTCGACGAACTGTATACATTTCGTCGATCTGAGTTCGATGAAATCTGTTGAACATTGTTATGATTAAGGTTTTTCTTATTCTTTCTCTTTTTCTTGGGTTTCTGATTAAATTTAACTTGTTCATTATTCTCATCTAGTTTTTCTTTTCCCCTTTCTAATATAAATTTTATGGGAGTTGAGAGAATATTTTCTGAATAAGATGAGGTTGGCTTGATGAAGCACCTAAGCCCAGTTTTCCATTTAGCCTGGCATTAATAGTGCTTCTGATGTTCATCAATTTGATGCTTCTCCCATTCAGGGATTCTTCAAATTACTTAGCCTCACTTAATTTAGTTTTTAATGATATGATTTGTTCTAAGGCTGTAACTAGTTCATCTTTTAACTTTATATTTTCAGAAAATAGGTTATCATGTTCAGTTAATTTTTCTCTGAGAAGTTTGATTTCCTTCTCAGATTTAATTAGGGCATTACATAATAACTTAAATTTAGTTTTAAATAGATCTGAGTAAAAATCAAATGAGGATATTACCTGATCCTCTTCTGATTCAGAATCTTCATTTTCTGAATTTTCAACTTCTAAAAGGTTGCCTGATGCATTGATATCCATCAAGCAAACTTCTTTTTCTTTATCTTCTTCCTCATCTTCTCTGGAGCTGGAAGATGAAGATTCTTCTTCATCTCACTCCAAGTTTCTGCAATAAAGCCTTTCTCCTTCTTCTTATGCTTGCTTGAGGAGGGTTTGTTGTACTGCTTTATAGAGTCCTTGTCTATTCTTTTATCCTTATTTTGGGCCTCTGGACACTCAGGTAGAATGTGTCCAGGATTTCTGCAACCAAACCAGACAATTTCCTTGGTAGGAGTTTTGTCATATCTTGGCCTGCCATCTTGTCTGGATGACTTCCTTCTAAAATCTTTTTTGGACATCTTATAAAATCTTTAGGCCAGTAAGCTGAGGAGTTCATCATTTATTGATGGAGATTCTGGTCCTTCAGATTCTTCTAAGGCAATGCTTTGCTCCTTCCTTCCTGAGGTAGAAGATTTCTGTTCAGCTGCTTCCCTGGTCTTGACAAGCTGCTCATAGGACTTGAGCTTGCCTAGTAGAGACTCAGTAGAGATTTCATTTAGGCTTCTGGCCTCCTTGATTGGCCAGATCCTAGAATCCTATGTACTGGGGAAGCACATAAGATTCTTGTCATTTATCTCAGTTAGTGAGATATTTTTATCCAGGTTCTTCAGCTCATTGATAATTAGGCTGAGTCTCTTGTACATGTCAGCCACTAACTCAGATTCATCTTTCTAAAAATTCTCATATTGAGAGATGAGGTGAGATCTTCTGTCCTTTCTCTCATCAACTGATCCTGCAACCATTTGGTTTAGAGAGTCCCAAATGGCTTTTGCTGAAGTTCACTTAGCCACCTTCTGGAATATGTCATCTAACATTATTTATGCCAAAATGTTCATAGCCTTAGCATCAACAAATTTTGCTTTCTTCTGTGCATCAGTCCACTCAGGTGGTGGAACTGTACTTGAACTTGAAGTAGTAGCCACTGGAAGTGGAGGACCTGTCAAAATGGAATTATAGATATCTTCATCAATTGAATTTATATATAATCTAATCCTTGCCTTCCAGATTGCAAACTTATTAAGGTTGCATACTGGAGGTCTGGTGCTTGAGTATTCCTTATTCTGTGCCATGATATAAGAGAGACACTAGAGGTATTAAGATCTATCAAAGGATCTTTTGATTCAGGTATTATCCTGTGAAACCAAATGAACAGCCCTCTGATACTAATTAAAAGTGAGGGGATAAATCTTTCTTAATTCTAGAGGGTGGGGGGGGGGGGGTGAATAGAGTGTTTTTAAAACTTTGATTAGTTTTATAGTGGAATTAAAATAAGTGATATTAAAGTATATAAAGAAATGTAAAAACAAAATTATCTCAGCACAGCAAAATAATAAATAGAACAACCAGACGACACAAGGAAATTATAGTGGTTCCCCAAAACTGGGTACATCCATTCTTCTACCACCCTGGTAGGAATCCACTAACAGGTTTTTTATCAGGTGACCAACCACCACAGGGTTTTGCTCAAGTGCCCTATCACCATAAGATCTATTTTAAGGGAGATCTCACAACCCTTTGAGCTTTTGATTAGGTGCCCAAAAACCAATCAAAGTATTTTGATAAGGAGACTTAACAACCAAATGATAACTTTTGAAGGGAGTTGAAAACCCTTTTACATTAAGAAAGGAAAATGATGTTGTCTTCTCTTTCTCAAACAACTGAGAAGATTTAGTGGATGCTGTTATGAAATCTCCCCCTGAGATATAGAAAGGTTTAGGAAGATGAGAGCTTTGCACAGGGTGTAGGCCTTAAAGTTATCTTACTGATCTTTAGGAACTTTCAGACAGATATTAAATGTTGTCTATAGAAAAATACTGAAGCAGAAACTGAAGAAGACTAGTGATATGTGTGTTGATGTTCTTCTTCTATTTCCTGTAAGAACAATAACAATGCCTCTCTCTGTAAAGATGTGTATCATTTGTTGTTTCTTTTGTAATGGTTATTATTCTTCTTCTATTGAAGAGAGAAATTGCTTTTATATTCTGAGAGATTTTAGCCTTTTGAAATTTGAATAATATCCTGAATTTATTGCTGAGATTCTGGGAGTGGAACGACTGGAATTTGTCTTTAATGTGTTTCCTCCACTGTCCCAGTAAATAAGTCGAGAAATTAACTCTGTGAAAACCATAATTAATGCTGCCAAGAAATGGCTATATTCTTGAGTGTAACGCCCCCGATTTTTCTGCGATTATTTTTTCTCGTTTGGCGTTACGATGACGCGTTTCCGTGGCTTGTGCCATTTGTGGAGTGTGGTTTAGCTCCTTAGAACTGAGTGCCCTATTCTGTAGCCTGTTGGCAAGATCTCCCTAGTAAGCCGAGTCGTTTTTGGTGACCCGATGTGGCCTCTCGGGGGGATGTTTGTGTTTGGCTTTATTTGGGTATAACTCGAGTTCTGTTCGTCGAAAGTTAATTTCGACTTCACCATTGTGTTCGTAGCGTGGGTATTTAGCTACGATGTGAATTTCGTCGAATTCCGAGGTGATTCGGTTTTCGCGTCGTTTGGTGTGTTGATAGTATATATAATTAATTAATGATTTGAATAGTTGAGAGGAAACCTTCAGTTATGGGCTGAAGAGTTGTTCCTGTGGCTGAATTTATTCAGCATTTAATTCCCTGCTTAGGTGGCAGCCTAGTATAGGCTAGACCTTTCAATTTCTCTTATTATTAAGAGAATAGACAGCAAGTTTTCGGTTTTCCCGAAGCGGTGTGTCCAGCTTTTATATAAAAGCTTTGTTTTGAAGTGGCGGCCCACTTCCTTATCTTCTTCCTATTCCCAAAAAGAAAAGAAACCGTCGCCTGCCTTGTTCGCGGAAAGCAGAGGAGAAAACCGCCATTCCTGCTCCCCTTCAGACGGTGATTCCGGGCTCGTTCGTGGACAGATTTCAATTCCGAAAGCGTTGTTTTACTCTCTCTTAGATCTTCGTTTCGACGGTAAGATATCCGTTTTTCGTGGAATTTTGGTGAGATTGGGATTTCGGTTTTGAGGATTTTCCGCCATTAATGTTAGGGAGAATGTTTTAGGTGCTGCTGCTGTTAGTGCCAAGCAAAGGAGAGGGAAAGCCGTCCAAGCTTCGCCGGAAATTGAGCCAAGTGGTGTTCTTTCCCTTGCCATTCTCTTGTTCTCTCATTATTATTGAAAATCCCGGTTAGCCCTAGGGTAGAGGCCATGTTGATCTTGTATCTTGCTGAATTTTTAGGGCTTAGTTTCTCCTATTGAGCCCCCTTCTTTGTGTTGTTGGGGCCCAACCCGCCGGCGTAATGCTGCCGATTTAATTCCAGATTGCTGTCTGGTTGGTGGCTTGCAGGTGAAGCCGAGAGAGAGAGAGAGAGAAGGGGGCACCTGCTGTGTTGTTTTTGGAAGAGCCAAGTTTGGGCTCTCGGGTTGGCGTTGAGTGTGGTGCACACACTCAAAGCCTTCCCGGGATTGGCGTTGAGTGTGGTGCACACACTCAAAGCCTTTGCGGGTTTGGCGTTGAGTGTGGTGCACACACTCAACACCACAGCTGGTCAGTTGTTAGTTTTTTTTTTGGCTAAGTACTGGGGCGTTGAGTGAGGTAAACTCACTCAACGCCGTAGCCCCTGCTAGCGGCTAAGTACTTTGGCATTGAGTGAGTCGACCTCACTCAACGCCATTTCCATTTTGGCATTGAGTAAGGCAAGCTCACTCAACGCTGCGGTTTTACTGTGAAGCCAAGTGTTTTGGCGTTGAGTGAGTCGACCTCACTCAACGCCATTTCGGTTTTGGCGTTGAGTGAGTCGACCTCACTCAACGCCATCGCCTCTGTGCAGCCAATTACTTTGGCGTTGAGTGAGGTGTCCTCACTCAATGCCATAGCCTTTTCTGAGGCTAAGTACTTTGGCGTTGAGTGAGTTGACCTCACTCAACGCCATTTCTGGTTTGGCGTTGAGTGAGGTCAGCTCACTCAACGCCGCAGGTTCTCCTCGTGGCGGCTAAGTGCCAGGGCGTTGAGTGAGTGAACCTCACTCAACGCCATTGCTGTTTTGGCGTTGAGTGAGGTGGACTCACTCAATGCCGTAGTTCTCTTTTGCAGCTAAGTGTAAGGGCGTTGAGTGAGTGAGCTTCACTCAACGCCATTGCTGTTTTGGTATTGAGTGAGGCTAGCTCACTCAACGCCACTTTCTCTGTTTTTGGCTAAGTACCAGGGCGTTGAGTGAGTGTACGTCACTCAACACTATGGCTGTTTTGGCGTTGAGTGAGGTTGGCTCACTCAACGCCAGAGTTGTTCTTGCAGGAGGCATTGAGTGATTGAGCTTCACTCAACGCCATGCTTGTTTTGGCGCTGAGTGAGGCTAGCTCACTCAACGCCAAGGTCTGGTTAGGCGTTGAGTGGGTCCCACTCAACGCCAAGCCGTGTTGAGTTATTTCAACACTTTCCCTTACCTTGATTCTCGTTCCTGAGTGAATTCCTTGATTTGATTTCTTTTTTGTAATTTCCTTGTCGGCCATGTTTCTCTTTCCTAATGGACGAATCGTGGGTCGTGGTTAGTAGTGGTGGGTTGAAGCTCTTCATGGGGGAGGTGTTGTGCAATTTATCTAAGGCCACCCTTATTCTTCTATCTTGCTCCAGGTACGGGCTGGGCAAGGGGGTGGAAGGTCCCTTGTGCTTTCGCATGTAGACCCTTGAGCATGTTGGAGTGGAAATGGTGGTTGAGGGACTAAGTTTGCCTCCAACCCGGATCCATGCTGTTTGTTTTTACTACTATCATTTCCCACAGCTTAGGATGTTAGAAGTTTCTTCCTTGGTAGATTGCAGCACTTTGGGCTCTTGGTAGCCTAGTAGGCCCTGCAGGATGTAGTTCCTGGACAGGGTGGTTGCTGTTTCCTTGCACGTAGTGCTTTTCTTGTTGTCCTACTTTTGACAGTTGTGACTTTTTCTTCTACATGTTGTTCTTCTTTCTTTCACTTTTTCCCCCTTGGTTGACTCTTTCATGCAGTTTTTACCTTATTTTGCTTGCTGAGGTATTCTGTTTTCTTTTGGAATGCCTCAGGTTATAAGCTGTAGCCAGTTTGGCGGCTAGGTTGCGGTGGTGTTGCTGGTGGTCTCTAGGACTTTGGAGATCCGGTTGCTTTGTTAGTGAGGTAGTTTTCCTGTACTTTCCTTACAGACATACATATGTGCTAGTGGGTTCGTGTCAGGTTGTTGGCGCCCACTGGTAGTTTTTACCTTTGTACTAGATATATTACTTCTGCTGCTACCTTTTTCTGGAGATAGTCTACTTGCTCTGGGGAGGTTTTAGGTTAGGTTGCTAGTTATTTTTAAACTACAACTATTATTATAAAAAAGGCTCATGATCAGCATGTTTTATAAAATTAAATCACTATTTTCAATCACGTACAAGACCGTTTTCTTAGGATGATAAACCTGAATAAAGTATTTTTTTTCCACAGCGTATATGTAGTTTTAAACTGTGGACTAGATGATCCACCGAGCCAAGGGATACGGCTCTAAAATATAACTGATTTTCTAATCATTAAACTCATGAATTTCTTCTATTAAGTAAGTAGATGGTTTTGCCTGAGCGTCAGCAGTTATCCCCTGCTCGACGTGGAATCATGACGCGTGTTTTCTCATACTGTAAGACCCCCTTTTTTTTTCTTTTCAACCACCGGGGTCTTAGGCCCAGAACCGCCGCTTTGCGGTGACACCTTCACGTCCTGAAGGGTCATCACCACAAGGCGCCGATTCTGCCGGCCAAATCGATCACAAAAAGTAGCACAATTATTGAAGTAATAGTAAACAGTCCACAATAACAAAAACCACATATATAAATAAGTAAGCTCCACGAAGGGAGTGTCCACAGAAACATCAGAGTACTATAAATACGGGCTTATGCCCGGTACAAAATGTCCTCACTACAAGTCTCTCATGCGGAAGCGAAACAGTAAACTACTCAAGGATCGAGACTCACGGTCCCGGCTGTATGAACTCCGGAGCTAGACTGCCCCATCTCCAGGCGCACCGATCTCTGGGGCTGCTCCTCCATGCTGGGCTCCACGATCCCCTAAATGATGCGGTTCGAAAACCGTTAGTCATAAAGACTAAGCCCTATCATCCCCTACCCCTTCCCCCCCATGGCTCCTAGGTACCGAGCGGAGAGGAAGAAAGGGAAGGACATGAAGGTGGAGATTAACATGAAAACAGATGGCAGCGGAGACTAATCTAGCAAGTTGTATTAGGTGAGCAGTTAATAAGTTGTTGTAATAGGTCTAGCAGTAAGAAAAGTAATTAAATGAATTTAAACCTTCACTTATGCGAGAACACATAAGCAAAGGGATCTTTTACAAGGCTCCCATCGTATAAGTGTCCCATACCACTTATACCTTGGGGTGTCGGTTATCAACAGCAGGGGTTATTATATATTGAAAATAACCTTTGATTTATAAACTTGCCCACACAAGCTTATAGACCAAGGGGTCGTTTTGCAGGTCCTAATGTATAAGCGTCCCATTCCACTTATACTTTAGGTGTCAAGGTTGTTATGAATGATTATGAAATGCAACTATATGGTGGGTATGTTATGTCATGCAGTGCAACTCACACACCCGACTCTGTGCACACAGACCTTTAGTTCCCCCTTTCGGAGCCGTTACCTCCCAGGATACCTCCGTAGTGGCAAACGGAAGCGGTGGGTTGGGCCTCGCCCACCTCCAAAACCAGTAAAGCACACTGGTCTGACCTATCGTACGCCTCAACGCTTGGTGCACAAAGCGGACGCCTGCGTACTCTTGCCGGCTGGCGCACCGGACTTCTGTTGGCGGAGTGCTAATCACCCCGCCGAGTCAACGATATCGGTGTCGGTGCAATCGAACTCCCCGATATCGAAAGACCCACCACCTTAACTTTTCCTATTTTATGCACATGCAAGTTAAATCGTAAGCACACAAAACCGAGCCGAAGCTCCCCGGACCAAAACGTCCGTCTCCAAACCAACCGAGCCGAAGCTCCCCGGACCATCCCGTCCGTTTCCAAATCAACCGAGCCGAAGCTCTCATCAACCTTCCTGTGCCAACAGTGTTGTGAAGAGTGCAGCCCTAGTTACTAAGTTATTCTTGTCGGTTTGTTATTACAGTTTACGTTAGCCCAGGACTGCCCCCGGTATACCCCGTGAAGGGCTCTCAAGGGGCACTAGGAACCAAGACGGTGCATTACGGCCCGAAGTTCCCTTTCGCAAGGCACTTATTGTTATTGGTTGTTTTCCCTTAGCCCGATTCCCTTCTCATATTACGATAGACTATCCTAGGGTGATTTTTAAACCTTCCACTCCTCGGGGAAGACGATCTTTCGTCGAGCCCGAGCACCTCTTAACTCTAGCTATCACCACTACTCACTACTCTTTATATCTTCCTAATGTAATTTCTTCCACAATTGTTCACCCAGACAAAATGTTTAAACCTCAAAGACTTTCTCAGATCGTGTCCTATTGCATCTCACAACCTGCTATATGCAGACCGACCTAGGCTACATGTCGAACCGGTTATGCAATGATCCATTACTCATCCAAATGCCCTAAACTATTTACTGGAGACTTATCTTGGTATAAATAACCTAAATCCAGAGAATGGAAATTTTCTTAATTTATTTGGCATTTAATTAAATTCCTCGAAAACCTCAAGGGCCACCGGTTTGAACATGAACTATCCTAATTATTCATGCAAGATGTCCAGCAAATTTATGATAATTAGTAGACTATCTCAGAAGGCTAAATCCTAAGTATCATAATTTTCTATCATCAAAATAACCTGAAAACTATTTTGGAAATAATCTCTAATTTCTATAGTTTGTGAATCAAGTACAGAAAATATTCTTCCAAAAATTCTAAATAAATTATGACATGATGAATAAGGCCTAAAATTTGCACTGGCTAAGTTTCATAATTTTCCAGCAAGCATTTTATCCATAATAATTTTTTTAAACATAAAAGCCCTTTCTATCATTTGTGAATAAAGTACTAGATTTACTCAACATAAAATTCTATAAAAATTCAGGGATCAATGTTCTACAAGTCAAGATCTAAATCCAGAATTTTAACTGATTATAATTAATGTAAAGCCTCAAATTAATTAAAACAACAAATTGGGCTAATAATCCTTTAACACATGAAGTATAATATATATTAATCATAAAATTCCAGAAAAATTACCATGAGTCTAAAACATCCTAAAACCCCCTCCTCCCGAGTTTCACAATTTTTGGATTAGCTTTAGTGCTTAAAATAACTAAATTACGTTTCCATCCTAATCCTACATCTCAACTTTTGAGGTACCTAACTATCTCCAAATCCATCACTATTTCAACCAGAGGGTTTTCATCATATCATCCCCCTCTCCTCCAAATTTCAAGGGCATACAAGAGCTTTTGCTCCTATGTCCTTCACAAACCTCAAACTCCCACCCGTTGGAGTTGAGCCAATCTCTTAGGGTAAAATCCACCCTAAGCCACACCATGTTACCCAAGAGGGTAGACATAGTCCCAACAAATCAGTGGCCAACAACATCAGCCTCTTTTGAGGAGATTTGTCCACTCCATCCCCAATCGTACTTTTCCCCAAAGTACCCCTCGCCAAGACCTATCTAGGACTTGATACTTCCCTATTCAAAACTCGACCATTCGAGTTGAAATTTTGTACAGATCTTAATATTGATGCCAGGGACCACCACCCAAAATTTGGGGGAGTTTGGACTTAATTTCATCTTCTAATTAATTTTATATTGTTTATTAAATTTTTACAAAAACTTTAGGCAAAAGTTCTCCAAAAATTCTCATTTTTGGACAACCTCTCGATATACATATTATAGACCTCCAGTCCAAATTTCAAGTCGTTTGGACCTGTTATGAACCGTGGGCAACCAATTTAATTTCTGGTTAACCTAGGTCTTGATCCCACCAAAATGAGTGCTGTGTTCAAACCACTCACCCAAATTGAATAAAATCAATTTTAAATTAAAGTAGACCCCGAGGGCTACAACTTTTGTGTCTGGTCATTTTTCCTAAATCGGCCTCTAAGTGCTTCGTTTTGCAGCCTCGAAAATACATTCAAAATAACATATTTTTCCATTGTAATATATAATAATCTATGTATTAAAATATTAATTCCACTGTTCATCTTCTTCATGAACCCGAAAACCAGACACAGGAAAAATCATTTTTCCTGTAAGCATTCCGTGATCCGTTGCCGGCCGTCCGGTCACTTCCCTGGCCAGCCACCACCACCACCACCTCCGTTGAGGGGATGGCTAGCGGTCGGCGGTGGTTTGGCCGCCGGAGGTGGCGGTTTCCGGCGAACTCGAAATATCTTTTTCATGGTTTTTCCATGAAAACGAGAGATGGATCCGGCTCTGTTGAGCGCGAATCTCCTTCCTAAGAATCCTAAGATCTACCCATGAAAGAGAAGGAGCAGAGGAGGACCTTGTTCGCGGTTTGGAGGCGAGAAGAGCGACGAGGTGCCATGGCGCGGTGGTGGCGTTGCTGAACTCCTCTTTACAGCAAGAACAAGGATCTGCTTCGTTTGCTTGAGCGTGTAAACCTCTCCTCTTTCCCTAAGTGGGCTTTTATAACTCAGGAAGTGGGAAGATGAAATGGTAACCGCCATTATGTCTTAACGTTTCGGTTACGGTGAAGGGATAAGAAACGGTGGAAAACTGAACCGGTGTATCCAGCTGGCGGTTTTCTATTGGACCACCCTTTCCTTATTTATTATTTATTTACAGAAGGAAAACGGCCTGAAATTACTCCTGGTGTAACTTCCCAAGCCAACATTTATTTCCACGCGCGTTAGAATTATTTCGGGCCTGAACTGTCGTTTCGGCCAATGTCACGGGCGTGACACATAGGTCACGGGCGTGACAGGCCCGGGTAGCCCATTCTGGGTTCGACGATCGTCGAACTGAGATCGACGATCGTCGATGGATGGTCACGGGCGTGACATCTTGGGTCACGGGCGTGACAGGCCCGAACAGCAGATTTCGAGGTCGACGATCGTCGAATTGAGATCGACGATCGTCGATGGGGTCACGCCCTAGGTCACGGGCGTGACACTCATGTCACGGGCGTGACATGCCCGGGGCGCAAGCTCGACGATCGTCTCACGGCGATCGACGATCGTCGATGGGGTCACGCCCCTAGTCACGGGCGTGACACCTTGGTCACGGGCGTGACATGCCCCGTCAGCACGATCGACGATCGTCTCGTGGAGATCGACGATCGTCGAAGTAGTCACGCCCAAGTCACGGGCGTGACATCTTGGACACGGGCGTGACATGCCCAGACAGCGCGTTCGACGATCGTCTCGTGGAGATCGACGATCGTCGAAGTAGACACGCCCAGGTCACGGGCGTGACGGGCCGGTCACGGGCGTGACCAACCCGTGACCCGCAATACTGGTCGCTTTATTTCCAATTTTGGGCTTCCTAGGGTTCCGTCACGACAAATCTGACTCCTAGGGGTCTAGCCGGAAATGGGATGTTACAAATCCCAATAAACAAAACAAAAATTTCGTCCCCGAAATTGAGGTTGAGCCTACGGGGATTTCTATCGGAACGAATTAATCTTGTAACATCCCATTCGATCTTTCTATTGGGTTCAGGCGATCGTTCGTTTGATAACGAAGACAATCTCCCCAATAAACAAAAGATTAGCCCCTACCATTCTGATTAAGTGTGCATACCTAGATCCTAGATTTCCCTTGTCTAGTCTTAACATTCCAAAACAAGAAGGCAGTTTATAGTATACCGAGAGGTGGTAAGATGTACCTGACTGAACAACTCCGGGTATCTTTGCCTCATCAGATCCTGCGGTTCCCAGGTGTGCTCCTCCTGACCGTGATTTCTCCACAAAACCTTGACTAAGGGAATCTTCTTGCGGCGCAAGATCCGCACTCCTTTGTCATCGATCCGAACCGGCTCCAAGTGAACAGATCGGTCTGAAGCTACCGGCCCTTCTGTGGTCAAAATTCGCTGCTCCGGGCGTAGTAGAGCCCTTCTCAGCGAAGAGATATGGAAGACGTCGTGTAGAGCTGCCAGCTCTGGTGGCAACTCTAGCCTGTAGGCTAAGGGTCCGATCCGCTCCAGGATCCGGTAAGGGCCCATGTACCTAGGGCTGAGTTTCTTCCTCCGACCGCGCACCCGTGAGACTCCGTGCATGGGCCGGATCTTCAAGAACACTCGATCTCCTACCCGGAACTCCACCTGACGATGCCGAGCGTCATAGTATTTTGCTTGTCTGCTCTGCGCCTCCAGCATCCTATCTCTGATCAGTCTCACCTGGGCCTCTGTATCTTCCACAAAATCCGATCCCAACAGCTTCGGATCCTCGTCTTGAACCCAAGAAAGCGGGGTCCTACATTTCCTTCCATACAAGGCCTCATAAGGCGCCATCCTGATGCTGGACTGGTAGCTATTATTGTAGGAGAACTCGACCAACGGTAACATCTTCTCCCACGGCTCCCCTCGGTCCAGTATACACAGCCGTAGTAAGTCCTCCAAGGTCCGGTTGGTGCGCTCGGTCTGCCCGTCCGTCTGAGGGTGGAAGGCCGTGCTAAAAGTCAACCGGGTGCCCAAATATGCCTGCACTGACCGCCACTCCCTGGATGTAAACCGTCCATCGCGGTCCGACACTATCGTCCGGGGCACGCCATGATATCGGACATACTGCTCCACAAACTTCCGTACCAGCACTCCCACCGAGTCATCCTTCCTGATCGGTATAAAGCGGGCCACCTTCGTCAAACGATCGACAATCACCCAAATCGAGTCGTTCCCTGTCCGAGACCGGGGAAGACCATGTATAAAATCCATCGCTATGTCGTCAAACTTCCACTCCGGCACCGGGAGTGGCTGCAACAGTCCTGCGGGGTTCCTGCATTCCGCCTTCACCAACTGACACGCCTCGCAATGGGTCACGAAGTACGTAATGTCCTTCTTCATGCCCGGCCAAAACATCGTCCTCTTCAAATCAGCGGTCATCTTTGTGATCCCCGGGTGCACGGAGTACCGGCTGCAATGCGCCTCCGTCAAAATATCCTCTCGGATCTGGCCTCCTGCGGGTATATATACTCTGCCTCTGAAGTGGAGCAAACCATCTCTCAGGGAATAATCTCCTGTCGAACCTTCCTCCAAAGCTCGGAACATCGGCTCCGCCCACGCATCTGTCCTCTGTCCGTCCCGAATGCGATCCCGGATATCGTCTATGGCCACTATCGATGCCAGATACTCCCTATACAGATCTGGGTCATCCTCGGACACTAGGGATATCTGCATGTCTCTGAATGACTGGACCAGCTCCATAGACATAACCTGGGGCCCGGCTTCGGAAGTGGCCGCTCTCCGACTTAACGCGTCGGCCACCACATTTGCCTTCCCTGGGTGGTAGTGCATCTCATACTGATAATCTGCCAAGAACTCCACCCAGCGCCTCTGCCTGATATTCAGCTCCTTCTGAGTGTCCACGTATTTCAAGTTCTTGTGATCGGAGAAGATGTCGCAGTGGACTCCATAAAGGTAATGACGCCAGACCTTCAGAGCAAAAACGACCGCTCCCATCTCGAGGTCGTGCACCGGGTAGTTCCTCTCATGGGTCTTCAGCTGTCGGGAGGCATATGCTATGACATGTCCGTTCTGCATCAGCACCGCTCCCATCCCTTGGTATGATGCGTCGGTATACACCTGGAATCCCTCCCTTCCGGATGGAAGGGCCAGAATAGGGGCTGAGATGAGTCGGTCCTTCAGCTCCTGGAAAGCCGCCTGGCACTGCGGGGTCCAAACAAAAGGTGCCTCCTTCTTTGTCAAAGATGTGAGGGGGAGGGCAATCCGAGAGAACCCCTCCACGAACTTCCGGTAGTAACCGGCAAGTCCCAAGAAACTGCGTACGTCAGTGGCTGTCCTCAGCTGCGGCCAATCGCGAACTGCCCGAATCTTTGCTGGATCTACTGATAACCCGGCTCCGCTGATGATGTGGCCTAGGAAGGCCACCTCCTTCAACCAGAACTGACACTTGCTGAATTTGGCGTAAAGGCGATGCTCCCGCAACCTCTCCAAGGTCAGTGCCAGATGCCGAGTGTGCTCCTCCTCCGTCCTAGAGTAGATCAGGATGTCGTCTATGAACACTATGATGAACACATCCAAGTAGGCCTCGAAAACCCGGTTCATGAGACTCATGAACGCCGACGGAGCATTCGTGAGCCCAAAGGGCATCACGGTGAATTCATACAGGCCATATCTGCTACTAAAGGCCGTCTTCGGGATATCCTCCTCCTGGATCCGCAGCTGGTAGTATCCTGATCTCAAGTCCAGCTTCGAAAAATAATGGGCCCCCTCCAGCTGGTCGAATAATTCGTCTATCCATGGGAGCGGATAGGTATTCCGGACGGTCAGCCTGTTTAGTGCTCGATAATCGATGCACAGGCGGAGTGTCCCATCCTTCTTCTTCACGAACAGGACCGGTGCTCCCCATGGCGAGGAACTCGGTCTGACAAAACCTGCCTCCACCAATTCCTGCAACTGGGTCCGAAACTCTGCCAACTCCTTTGGGGCCATCCGATAAGGGGCCCTAGACGCCGGCTTGGCCCCCGGCACAAGCTGAATCTGAAAATCCTGCTCTCGGTGTGGTGGTAGTCCTGGCAGTTTCTCCGGAAAAATGTCAGCGAAATCTCGCACCACCGGGATGTCTGTCACCGACTCCTTAACCTCCGCCATCTCAAATAGAATCTGATAGACCTCCTCTCCCTGCAGATGGGCCTTGACGGCCTGTACCGAAGATAAGAGTATACGAGAGACAGGTCTTATACCTTCAATGGTAATGAAAGAGTCCCCGTGTCTCACGGTGATCCTCTTTGCCTGGCAGTCAATCTGGGCATAGTTCCAGTGCAGCCATACCATGCCCAGGATCAGGTCGTAGTCCGTCAGCTTCAAAATCGTCGCTGGAGCCTCGAACGCTTTTCCACCAATCTCTGCCTCCATATTGCAGTGATCCGTGGTAAGGAGCTCAGATCCATCCGGTAGTCGTACCCTCATCCTCGAGCCTGTGAACCGCTCCACACCTTCCAGTCCTTCCACGAACGACTCCGAGACAAAGGAGTGAGTAGCTCCAGTATCGAACAGCGTGCGGGCAGGCTTGCCGCTGATGAAGACTATACCTGGGGTGATTAGATATCTTAGGGTTCTATAATGAGTTTTTACTTTCCTTGCTATCAATCTAGTGCGATTCAAAGTTTTAACAACTTAAAGGGGAAATTCTATGAAAACAAAGAAACATTTCGGCATACCTGCGATGACCTGCTCCGGATTCCGCGGCTGTGCAAGGTCCAAGGCATATACCTGCTCTCTTCCCTGTCTACGATCTTCCCCCTGGTATCCTCGACCGCGGCCGCGTCCTCGGCCTCCGTAATGCTGAGCTGGTGGGCCGCCCTGATGTGCTGGAGGTGGTGCCCCCCTCATGGGGCAGTTCCTCCGAATGTGCCCAATCTGATGACAAAAGTAGCACTCTGGGGGATACGCCATTCCCCCGGGTCTCGGCATCTCCTGCATCCGAAGGGGTGGAGGGGCCAATACCACCTGTTCCCTCGGCTCCGGCCTCACGTCCTGACGAGGCTGGTCCTCTATCCTCCTCCCCTCTGGTACCGCACCCCGCCGCTGGTCATTCCTTCCTCTTCGTCCCTGATCCTCTGCTGGCCGTTTCCGGCCCCGGGTGGTGTGCCAATCTGCCTCAATCCTTTTGGCCATCTCCAAAATCCGGGAGATGGGCCCGTCAGATACAAACAAGAGGGCCTCCCTCAAGTCCTCACGTAGGCCCTTGTAGAACCTCCTGATATACCCTGCCTCGTCCAGCTGGTAGGAATCTGCGTATCGAGCCAGGTGGTCAAACTCTCGATGGTACTCCACCACGGTCCGAGTACCCTGCTTCAGCTGTAAGAACCGCTCCTCCAAGTCATCCCTAGCCGACTGCGGAACGAAATGCTCCAGCAGTGCGGCCCTGAACTCCTCCCAAGTAATCTCCGCAACCTCCCTATCAGCAAAGGTCGTGTCCAACAGCGTCTTCCACCACCTCTTTGCATGGGACTCCAGGCAGGAGACAACCAGAGCCACCTTCTCCTCCCATGGACACCGAATCCCGGTCAGCATCTCATACATGATATCTAGCCACTCTTCCGTCCGAACAGCCGACTCTGTCCCCAAATAGGACGGGGGAGCCAGTCCTCGGAAGATGCTTAGCCAGTTGGCCCCCGGATTTGGCTGCGGGGCTGGAACCTGCTGGGCCCTGAAGGCCTCCAGAATGGCAGTCAGGGTCTGTCCCATGTCTGACTGAAGGAAAGGAGTGGGGGCCGGTGGGGGTGGTGCAACATCCTAAGCCTGTGGAACTCCACCTTGAGGCGTAGTCCGTGCTGGAGGCTGCGTCACAAAAACACACGCTGAGAAAACGTTCAAATACTACATAAAGGTGGACAAATTATATGTGATCCCCATACGGGCACACCACTGCTTCCGCTGCTTAGTTTGTCCCCAAACTAAACTCGAGCGGGGGTGACCGAGGGTTTGTGGACTGCGACTTCCTTCTGATCGATGTTTGCTCTGATACCACTTGTAAGACCCCCTTTTTTTTTCTTTTCAACCACCGGGGTCTTAGGCCCAGAACCGCCGCTTTGCGGTGACACCTTCACGTCCTGAAGGGTCATCACCACAAGGCGCCGATTCTGCCGGCCAAATCGATCACAAAAAGTAGCACAATTATTGAAGTAATAGTAAACAGTCCACAATAACAAAAACCACATATATAAATAAGTAAGCTCCACGAAGGGAGTGTCCACAGAAACATCAGAGTACTATAAATACGGGCTTATGCCCGGTACAAAATGTCCTCACTACAAGTCTCTCATGCGGAAGCGAAACAGTAAACTACTCAAGGATCGAGACTCACGGTCCCGGCTGTATGAACTCCGGAGCTAGACTGCCCCATCTCCAGGCGCACCGATCTCTGGGGCTGCTCCTCCATGCTGGGCTCCACGATCCCCTAAATGATGCGGTTCGAAAACCGTTAGTCATAAAGACTAAGCCCTATCATCCCCTACCCCTTCCCCCCCATGGCTCCTAGGTACCGAGCGGAGAGGAAGAAAGGGAAGGACATGAAGGTGGAGATTAACATGAAAACAGATGGCAGCGGAGACTAATCTAGCAAGTTGTATTAGGTGAGCAGTTAATAAGTTGTTGTAATAGGTCTAGCAGTAAGAAAAGTAATTAAATGAATTTAAACCTTCACTTATGCGAGAACACATAAGCAAAGGGATCTTTTACAAGGCTCCCATCGTATAAGTGTCCCATACCACTTATACCTTGGGGTGTCGGTTATCAACAGCAGGGGTTATTATATATTGAAAATAACCTTTGATTTATAAACTTGCCCACACAAGCTTATAGACCAAGGGGTCGTTTTGCAGGTCCTAATGTATAAGCGTCCCATTCCACTTATACTTTAGGTGTCAAGGTTGTTATGAATGATTATGAAATGCAACTATATGGTGGGTATGTTATGTCATGCAGTGCAACTCACACACCCGACTCTGTGCACACAGACCTTTAGTTCCCCCTTTCGGAGCCGTTACCTCCCAGGATACCTCCGTAGTGGCAAACGGAAGCGGTGGGTTGGGCCTCGCCCACCTCCAAAACCAGTAAAGCACACTGGTCTGACCTATCGTACGCCTCAACGCTTGGTGCACAAAGCGGACGCCTGCGTACTCTTGCCGGCTGGCGCACCGGACTTCTGTTGGCGGAGTGCTAATCACCCCGCCGAGTCAACGATATCGGTGTCGGTGCAATCGAACTCCCCGATATCGAAAGACCCACCACCTTAACTTTTCCTATTTTATGCACATGCAAGTTAAATCGTAAGCACACAAAACCGAGCCGAAGCTCCCCGGACCAAAACGTCCGTCTCCAAACCAACCGAGCCGAAGCTCCCCGGACCATCCCGTCCGTTTCCAAATCAACCGAGCCGAAGCTCTCATCAACCTTCCTGTGCCAACAGTGTTGTGAAGAGTGCAGCCCTAGTTACTAAGTTATTCTTGTCGGTTTGTTATTACAGTTTACGTTAGCCCAGGACTGCCCCCGGTATACCCCGTGAAGGGCTCTCAAGGGGCACTAGGAACCAAGACGGTGCATTACGGCCCGAAGTTCCCTTTCGCAAGGCACTTATTGTTATTGGTTGTTTTCCCTTAGCCCGATTCCCTTCTCATATTACGATAGACTATCCTAGGGTGATTTTTAAACCTTCCACTCCTCGGGGAAGACGATCTTTCGTCGAGCCCGAGCACCTCTTAACTCTAGCTATCACCACTACTCACTACTCTTTATATCTTCCTAATGTAATTTCTTCCACAATTGTTCACCCAGACAAAATGTTTAAACCTCAAAGACTTTCTCAGATCGTGTCCTATTGCATCTCACAACCTGCTATATGCAGACCGACCTAGGCTACATGTCGAACCGGTTATGCAATGATCCATTACTCATCCAAATGCCCTAAACTATTTACTGGAGACTTATCTTGGTATAAATAACCTAAATCCAGAGAATGGAAATTTTCTTAATTTATTTGGCATTTAATTAAATTCCTCGAAAACCTCAAGGGCCACCGGTTTGAACATGAACTATCCTAATTATTCATGCAAGATGTCCAGCAAATTTATGATAATTAGTAGACTATCTCAGAAGGCTAAATCCTAAGTATCATAATTTTCTATCATCAAAATAACCTGAAAACTATTTTGGAAATAATCTCTAATTTCTATAGTTTGTGAATCAAGTACAGAAAATATTCTTCCAAAAATTCTAAATAAATTATGACATGATGAATAAGGCCTAAAATTTGCACTGGCTAAGTTTCATAATTTTCCAGCAAGCATTTTATCCATAATAATTTTTTTAAACATAAAAGCCCTTTCTATCATTTGTGAATAAAGTACTAGATTTACTCAACATAAAATTCTATAAAAATTCAGGGATCAATGTTCTACAAGTCAAGATCTAAATCCAGAATTTTAACTGATTATAATTAATGTAAAGCCTCAAATTAATTAAAACAACAAATTGGGCTAATAATCCTTTAACACATGAAGTATAATATATATTAATCATAAAATTCCAGAAAAATTACCATGAGTCTAAAACATCCTAAAACCCCCTCCTCCCGAGTTTCACAATTTTTGGATTAGCTTTAGTGCTTAAAATAACTAAATTACGTTTCCATCCTAATCCTACATCTCAACTTTTGAGGTACCTAACTATCTCCAAATCCATCACTATTTCAACCAGAGGGTTTTCATCATATCATCCCCCTCTCCTCCAAATTTCAAGGGCATACAAGAGCTTTTGCTCCTATGTCCTTCACAAACCTCAAACTCCCACCCGTTGGAGTTGAGCCAATCTCTTAGGGTAAAATCCACCCTAAGCCACACCATGTTACCCAAGAGGGTAGACATAGTCCCAACAAATCAGTGGCCAACAACATCAGCCTCTTTTGAGGAGATTTGTCCACTCCATCCCCAATCGTACTTTTCCCCAAAGTACCCCTCGCCAAGACCTATCTAGGACTTGATACTTCCCTATTCAAAACTCGACCATTCGAGTTGAAATTTTGTACAGATCTTAATATTGATGCCAGGGACCACCACCCAAAATTTGGGGGAGTTTGGACTTAATTTCATCTTCTAATTAATTTTATATTGTTTATTAAATTTTTACAAAAACTTTAGGCAAAAGTTCTCCAAAAATTCTCATTTTTGGACAACCTCTCGATATACATATTATAGACCTCCAGTCCAAATTTCAAGTCGTTTGGACCTGTTATGAACCGTGGGCAACCAATTTAATTTCTGGTTAACCTAGGTCTTGATCCCACCAAAATGAGTGCTGTGTTCAAACCACTCACCCAAATTGAATAAAATCAATTTTAAATTAAAGTAGACCCCGAGGGCTACAACTTTTGTGTCTGGTCATTTTTCCTAAATCGGCCTCTAAGTGCTTCGTTTTGCAGCCTCGAAAATACATTCAAAATAACATATTTTTCCATTGTAATATATAATAATCTATGTATTAAAATATTAATTCCACTGTTCATCTTCTTCATGAACCCGAAAACCAGACACAGGAAAAATCATTTTTCCTGTAAGCATTCCGTGATCCGTTGCCGGCCGTCCGGTCACTTCCCTGGCCAGCCACCACCACCACCACCTCCGTTGAGGCGATGGCTAGCGGTCGGCGGTGGTTTGGCCGCCGGAGGTGGCGGTTTCCGGCGAACTCGAAATATCTTTTTCATGGTTTTTCCATGAAAACGAGAGATGGATCCGGCTCTGTTGAGCGCGAATCTCCTTCCTAAGAATCCTAAGATCTACCCATGAAAGAGAAGGAGCAGAGGAGGACCTTGTTCGCGGTTTGGAGGCGAGAAGAGCGACGAGGTGCCATGGCGCGGTGGTGGCGTTGCTGAACTCCTCTTTACAGCAAGAACAAGGATCTGCTTCGTTTGCTTGAGCGTGTAAACCTCTCCTCTTTCCCTAAGTGGGCTTTTATAACTCAGGAAGTGGGAAGATGAAATGGTAACCGCCATTATGTCTTAACGTTTCGGTTACGGTGAAGGGATAAGAAACGGTGGAAAACTGAACCGGTGTATCCAGCTGGCGGTTTTCTATTGGACCACCCTTTCCTTATTTATTATTTATTTACAGAAGGAAAACGGCCTGAAATTACTCCTGGTGTAACTTCCCAAGCCAACATTTATTTCCACGCGCGTTAGAATTATTTCGGGCCTGAACTGTCGTTTCGGCCAATGTCACGGGCGTGACACATAGGTCACGGGCGTGACAGGCCCGGGTAGCCCATTCTGGGTTCGACGATCGTCGAACTGAGATCGACGATCGTCGATGGATGGTCACGGGCGTGACATCTTGGGTCACGGGCGTGACAGGCCCGAACAGCAGATTTCGAGGTCGACGATCGTCGAATTGAGATCGACGATCGTCGATGGGGTCACGCCCTAGGTCACGGGCGTGACACTCATGTCACGGGCGTGACATGCCCGGGGCGCAAGCTCGACGATCGTCTCACGGCGATCGACGATCGTCGATGGGGTCACGCCCCTAGTCACGGGCGTGACATGCCCCGTCAGCACGATCGACGATCGTCTCGTGGAGATCGACGATCGTCGAAGTAGTCACGCCCAAGTCACGGGCGTGACATCTTGGTCACGGGCGTGACATGCCCAGACAGCGCGTTCGACGATCGTCTCGTGGAGATCGACGATCGTCGAAGTAGACACGCCCAGGTCACGGGCGTGACGGGCCGGTCACGGGCGTGACCAACCCGTGACCCGCAATACTGGTCGCTTTATTTCCAATTTTGGGCTTCCTAGGGTTCCGTCACGACAAATCTGACTCCTAGGGGTCTAGCCGGAAATGGGATGTTACACATACTCTGATAATTTCTAAATTTGGAGAAAATGCGGGTTGTGACAGTTGGTATCAGAGGGAGGTTGCTTGACAAGTTAGTCGGTCAACCTTTCTTTGTTTGCTTTTGGTAGTTCATCATCATGTCATTCACACACCGATATGTCATCAGCACGTCTTGGCAAAAGCACGAACACCACACTCATAGCATAACATGAAGTATACGGGGCATATTATGTAGTATGGAATGCATAATATGTGTTCGTATATGGATCCACCATAGGGGCAACATGTGAGGGTTATGTAGTATGAGACGCATAACCTCACCACATGGCTGCGACTAGCACGTTTTCTTTTTCGTTGCATGAGAATGTTATGTAGTATGGGATGCATAACATTTTCATGTGTACGCCGCTCATAACATGCATTAGGGCCTTTTTAGAATGCAATGCACAAACATGCATATCATAACATTGCATAAGCACAACGTGCCAAGCTAAAGATTTGCCGGATGATATATGTACACACATAAGTTTTCAAATTAATATAAAAGTCATGCATTCCCGATCTAGGCACAAGAGTTAGTAAGGTGGTGGTTAACCATCCTAGGTTAGGGCATAACATCAAATTTTTGTTAAAAAGATAAACTCTCAGAGCAAGTTTAGCAGCTTTAAGACTATATCTATATATGTATTGTCTGTACTTGTTATTGGTTCTAGTCGTTGTATTAGGATCTAATTTGTGTTGTTATGATTTTAGGATGGCTAGGCATCCTGCGACTCGATCGACTCCCCTATCTGAGGGTGAGTCATCTGGAGCTCAGAATGATGCGGTGATCGAGAGCCTGCGTTAGAGTAGCGACTCCATGGGTAGGCAGTTGGAGGAGGTGCGAGCCCAGATTCAGTCTTTGGTGGCAGTTGTGGCAGGACAGGCTCAGGGAGTGCAAGTCCCTGCGGAGGGGGGGGGGGTTAGCTGTTCCTCCTCCTCCTGCACCCTTGAGACCTCCAGTGGTGGTGCCAGCAGAGATGGCCTTCATCTCGCAGTTTCAGAGGCTGAGCCCTCCCACTTACGACGGGAAGGCGGATTTCATGGTCATAGATGATTGGCTAATCTCCATGGAGGAGATGTTCTCGTACTCAGGGATTGCAGATGATCAGAGGGTGATGATAGCCGTCTATCAGCTTAAAGGTTTGGCTAAGAGTTGGTGGCTGAGAGAGAAGGAGAGTTTAGTAGCTGGATGCTCTTGGGAAGTGTTCAAGGAGATGCTGTTGAGGAAGTTCTTACCCTCGGTCGAGCGTGACCGCCTCATGAATGACTTCCTCCATCTGAAGCAAAGGCAACTCACGGTGGGTGAGTATGAGATAGAGTTCAGCAAGTTGAGCCATTTTTCCCCTGGATTGGTCAGCGTTGAGGCTGATCGAGTTAAGCAATTTCTCGGTGGTTTGAGGAGCGAGGTGCAGCAGTTGACCAGTGCTTATGGGTCAGTGACTTATGCAGGTATAGTAGAGGCCGCTCTGAAGGTGGAGGCTATTGAGACCATGAAGAGCAGAGGCCAACAAACGAGGAAGGACAAGAGGAAGTCAGTGGAGGAGAAGAAACCCCAGGTACCCGGTGCGGCTCCGGGGAAGAAGAGTAAAGTGGTGTGCAGCTTTTGTGGTCGGTCAGGCCACCCTGTCGAGAGATGTTTCAAGAAGGCAGCAGCTCAGAGGAAGGAGCAGGTTCATGCGATTCAGAGTGCTCCCAGGAAAGATGTCTCTTGTTCTGTTTGCAAGCGACCCGGGCATGACGCGGCCCAATGTTGGTCCAAGGATAGAGTCTGCTTTCAGTGTGGGCAGAAGGGTCACATCAAGACTAGGTGTCCTCAGGTTCAGCCAGCTCTTCCTGCAGTTCCATTGCAGGCATTACCCCCACCTCAGCGTATGGACAAAAGAAAGGGGAAGCTGAACGTGATCTCTTCCGAGGAGGCTCAAGCCTCGACTTAGGTCATTTCAGGTTAGTTATTTGTTGTTTTTCTAGCCTGGTAGTTTTATTTGTTAGAATATTTGCGGTATTTTTGTGCTAGTTCCTTAGTTTTGTGTGCTCCTATAGGGAAATTTAAGGTGAAGAATCGCTGGGCGCGTGTTCTGTTCGACTCCGGTGCTACCCACTCGTTCGTGGCTAGAGCCTTTGTGGAGCGACATCGGTTGACCTTAGATCGTGTTCGGGAGTCCTTCCATGTCAAGTTTCCCTCTGGTGAATCTATGCTGTCAGATTTGGGCGTATTGGATTGCCCTATTTTGTTGGGGGACTTTCTTGCGAAGGCGGACCTGAAGATGATTGATCTGGAGGACTTCGATGTCATTTTGGGCATGGACTGGCTGTCTAGGTATGATGCAGTCATTCAGTGCAAAGGAAAGCGCTTGGATTTCATTAGGGACGACGGTCAGCCCAGCAGCGTGTATGTTGATCCGTGTCAGGATTCTCCTGTCATCTCTGCGGTATGTGCTCAGAGGTTGTTTCTTTCTGTTTGTTGTGCTTATTTAGTCTCGGCGGTTGGAACCGCTGTTAGCGTACCACGCTTGGAGGAGATTCCTATTGTTCGTGGTTTTGCCGATGTTTTTCCTGATGATCTTTCTGGTCTTCCTCCTGATCGGGATGTTGAGTTTATGATTGAATTAGAGCCGGGTACGCATCCTATTGCTAAGGCGCCGTATCGGATGGCCCCTCGTGAGTTAGAGAAGTTGCGAGTTCAGTTGGATGAGCTGTTGGCTAAAGGTTTTGTCAGGCAGAGTTCGTCGCCTTGGGGTGCTCCTGTGCTATTTGTAAAGAAGAAAGATGGGTCAATGCGGCTTTGCATCAACTATAGGGAGTTGAACAAGGTGACTATCAAGAACAGGTACCCTCTGCCGAGGATCGATGATTTATTTGACCAGTTGCACGGTAGCACGGTGTTCTCCAAGATCGATCTTCGTTCTGGTTATCATCAGCTCAGGATCCGTGAGGCGGATATTCCACGGACTGCGTTTAGATCGAGGCATGGACACTTTGAGTTTTTGGTGATGTCGTTTGGTCTGACCAACGCACCATCAGCCTTCATGGATATGATGAACCGGGTGTTCAAGGATTTCTTAGACAAGTTCGTGGTGGTCTTCATTGATGACGTGTTGGTTTATTCTCATAGTGCTGAGGAGCACGAGCAGCATCTGCGCTTGGTTCTATCAGAGTTGAGGAACCACAAGTTATTCGCCAAGTTGAGCAAGTGCGAATTTTGGTTGCCTCAAGTCTCATTTCTAGGCCACGTGGTGAACAAGGATGGGATCTCGGCCGACCCAGAAAAGATCGCAGCAGTGATGGATTAGAGTAGGCTGAATACCCCTAAGGAGATCAGGGGTTTCCTAGGGTTGGCTGGCTACTACAGGAGGTTTGTGGAGGGTTTCTCTTCCCTAGCTGCACCTTTGACAAAGCTGACTCAGAAGAATGTGGCTTTTGTTTGAGACGAGAAGTGCGAAGAAGCCTTTCTGGAGCTAAAGAAGAGATTGTGCACTGCTCCCGTTCTGACCCTGCCTACTGAGGGTGTAGATTATGATGTATACGTGGATGCATCGCTTGTAGGTCTGGGATGCGTATTAATGCAGGTTGGAAAGGTGATTGCCTATGGGTCAAGGCCACTGAAGACTCATGAGAAGAATTATCCTACGCATGACCTTGAGTTTGCAGCGGTAATTTATGCGTTGAAGTTGTGGAGGCACCTGCTTTATGGGGCTCAGTGCAAGATCTTCACTGACCATAAGAGCCTGAAGTTCGTGTTCACGCAGAAGGAGTTGAACCTGCGTCAGCGGCGGTGGCTAGAGTATGTGGCCGATTATGATGTAGAGATCCAGTATCATCCAGGCAAGGCCAATGTGGTGGCCGATGCCCTGAGCCGAAGGACGGGAAAGATCTTTGACCTCTCCACCGATCGTTTAGTGGAGGAGTTCCTCCTTATGGATATATCAGTGGGATGCTGCGGTTTGCAGAGTAGTTTATCATTGGCAGAGCCGTCTTGGATTTCTTTGACCAGACTGCACCAGAAGGACGATCCAGATCTTCTGCACTTATTCATCAGGACAGAGAAGGGAGAGTTGCCAGATTTTGCTATCGATGATGCGGGTACTTTGAAGTACCGCGGCAGGTTTTGCATCCCCGTTGTTGGGAATATTAGAAGTATGATTTGCAGAGAGGCTCATGGATCCAGCGTTGTCTACCATCCGGGATCTACGAAGATGTATCGTGACTTAAAGAAAATTGCCTGGTGGTATGGCATGAAAGGTGATATTGCCCGATTTGTTGCTGAGTGCCACATTTGCAAGCGTGTGAAGGCTGATCATGGAAGGCCTGGTGGTAAGTTGACTCCGCTAGAGATCCCGACTTGGAAGTGGGAGAGTATATCTATGGACTTCATTACGGGCTTACCGAAATCCCCGATGGGATTTGATTCTGTTTGGGTTATAGTTGATAGATTGACGAAGTGTGCTCACTTCGTGCCATATAAGATTGATTACCCGATGAAGAAGATAGCGGAGTTGTACTTGAATGAAGTCATCCGACTCCACGGTGTGCCGGTTAGCATCATTTCCGATCGAGACTCCCGGTTTACTTCTCGTTTTTGGCAGAGTTTGCAGGAGGGCATGGGTACGGATCTGAGGTATTCTACTGCGTACCACCCACAGACCAATGGGCAGACGGAGCGGGTGAACCAGATAGTTGAGGATATGATCCGATGCTACATTTTAGACCACGGTGGAGCGTGGAATGAGCGGCTACGACTTATGGAATTTGCTTACAACAACAGTTATCAGGAAAGTTTGCAGATGGCTCCGTTCGAAGCCTTGTATGGGAGGCACTGCAGAACTCCGTTGTTTTGGGCTGAGGCTAGTAAGAGGCCTTTGTTGGGTCTAGATGCGCTGGAGGAAATGGAAGTCGCCATGAAGCTTATTCGAGAGAAGCTTCGTATAGCTCAGGAGAGGTACGAGAAGAATGCCAATCGGCATAGGTCTGCCTTGGAGTTTTCTGTAGGGGACCTTGTATTTCTCAAGGTTTCCCCAATGGTGGGTGTAAAGAGGTTTGGTAAGAATCAGAAATTGGACCAAAGGTATGTGGGCCCGTTCGAGATTTTGGAACGGATTGGCGTGTCAGCTTATAGATTGGATTTGCCATCGAACTTCCCTAGTGTTCATAATGTGTTTCATGTTAGCCAATTGCGGAAGTGTGTGCGCAGCAGTGGGCAGGTCTTGGACGTTATGCCCCAATTGGAGCCCAACCTCTCTTTTGTTTAGGTGCCGGTTAGTATTTTGGATACTCAGGAGCGAGTGCTGCGAAAGAAGTCCATACCGATGGTGAAAGTTCTTTGGAAAAATCAGGATTTGTAGAGCGCGACTTGGGAGCTAGAGTCGGCCATAAGGAGGGCTCACCCTCACCTGTTTCCCTGATTTGATCGGTATGTTTCCCTTCTTGTAACTCCTATTGGTTACTTTTCCTTCTTTAGTAGGAGTGTTGTGCGTAAAGTTTCGGGACGAAACATTCTTTTAGGGGGAGTGACTGTAACGCCCCCGATTTTTCAGCGATAATTTTTTCTCGTTTGGCGTTATGATGACGCGTTTCCGTGGCTTATGCCATTTGTGGAGTGTGGTTTAGCTCCTTAGAACTGAGTGCCCTATTCTGTAGCCTATTGGCAAGATCTCCCTAGCAAGCCGAGTCGTTTTTGGTGACCCGGTGTGGCCTCTCGGGGGGATGTTTGTGTTTGGCTTTATTTGGGTATAACTTGAGTTCTGTTCGTCGAAAGTTAATTTCGACTTTGCCGTTGTGTTCGTAGCGTGGTTATTTAGCTACGGTGCGAATTTCGTCGAATTCCGAGGTGATTCAGTATTCGCGTCGTTTGGTGTGTTAATAGTATATATAATTAATTAATGATTTGAATAGTTGAGAGGAAACCTTTAGTTATGGGCTGAAGAGTTGTTTCCGCGGCTGAATTTATTCAGAATTTAATTCCTTGCTTAGGTGGCAGCCTAGTATAGGCTAGACCTTTCAATTTCTCTTATTATTAAGAGAATAGGCGGCAAGTTTTCGGTTTTCCCGAAGCGGTGTGTCCAGCTTTTATATAAAAGCTTTGTTTTGAAGTGGCGGCCCACTTCCTTATCTTCTTCCTCTTCCCGAAAAGAAAAGAAACCGTCGTCTGCCTTGTTCGCGGAAAGCAGAGGAGAAAATCGCCGTTCCTGCTCCCCTTCGGACGGTGATTCCGGGCTCGTTCGTGGACGGATTTCGATTCGGAAAGCGGCGTTGTCTTACTCTCTCTTAGATCTTCGTTTCGACGGTAAGATATCCGTTTTTCGTGGAATTTTGGTGAGATTGGGATTTCGGTTTTGAGGATTTTCCGCCATTAATGTTAAAGAGAATGTTTTAGGTGCTGCTGCTGTTAGTGCGAAGCAAAAGAGAGGGAAAGCCGTCCAAGCTTCGCCGGAAATTGAGGCAAGTGGTGTTCTTGCCCTTGCCATTCTCTTGTTCTCTCGTTATTATTGAAAATCCCAGTTAGCCCTAGGGTAGAGGCCATGTTGATCTTGTATCTTGCTGAATTTTTAGGGCTTAGTATCTCCTACTGAGCCCCCTTCTTTGTGTTGTTGGGGCCCAACCCGCCGGCGTAATGCCGCCGATTTAATTCCAGATTGTTGTCTGGTTGGTGGCTTGCGGGTGAAGCCGAGAGTCAGAGAGAAGGGGGTGCCTGCTGTGTTGTTTTTGGAAGAGCCAAGTTTGGGCTCTCGGGTTGGCGTTGAGTGTGGTGCACACACTCAAAGCCTTCCCGGGATTGGCGTTGAGTGTGGTGCACACACTCAAAGCCTTTGCGGGTTTGGCGTTGAGTGTGGTACACACACTCAACGCCACAGCTAGTCAGTTGTTAGTTTTTTTTTGGCTAAGTACTGGGGCATTGAGTGAGGTGAACTCACTCAACGTCGTAGCCCCTGCTAGTGGCTAAGTACTTTGGCATTGAGTGAGTCGACCTCACTCAACGCCATTTCCGTTTTGGCGTTGAGTGAGGCAAGCTCACTCAACGCCGCAGTTTTCCTGTAAAGCCAAGTGTTTTGGCGTTGAGTGAGTCGACCTCACTCAACGCCATTTCGGTTTCGGCATTGAGTGAGTCGACCTCACTCAACGCCATCGCCTCTGTGCAGCCAAGTACTTTGGCGTTGAGTGAGGTGTCCTCACTCAACGCCATAGACTTTTCTGAGGCTAAGTACTTTGGCGTTGAGTGAGTTGACCTCACTCAATGCCATTTCTGGTTTAGCGTTGAGTGAGGTCAGCTCACTCAACGCCGCAGGTTTTCCTCGTGGCGGCTAAATGCCAGGGCGTTGAGTGAGTGAACCTCACTCAACGCCATTGCTGTTTTGGCGTTGAGTGAGGTGGACTCACTCAACGTCGTAGTTCTCTTTTGCGGCTAAGTGTAAGGGCGTTGAGTGAGTGAGCTTCACTCAACGCCATTGCTGTTTTGGCGTTGAGTGAGGCCAGCTCACTCAACGCCACTTTCTCTATTTTTGGCTAAGTACCAGGGCGTTGAGTGAGTGTACCTCACTCAACACCATGGCTGTTTTGGCGTTGAGTGAGGTTGGCTCACTCAACGCCAGAGTTGTTCTTGCAGGAGGCGTTGAGTGAGTGAGCTTCACTCAACGCCATGCTTGTTTTGGCGCTGAGTGAGGCTAGCTCACTCAACGCCAAGGTCTGGTTAGGCGTTGAGTGGGTCCTACTCAACGCCAAGCCGTGTTGAGTTATTTCAACACTTTCCCTTACCTTGATTCTCATTCCTGAGTGAATTCCTTGATTTGATTTATTTTTTGTAATTTCCTTGTCGGTCATGTTTCTCTTTCCTAATGGCCGAATCGTGGGTCGTGGTTAGTAGTGGTGGGTTGAAGCTCTTCATGGGGGAGGTGTTGTGCAATTTAGCCAAGGCCACCCTTATTCTTCTATCTTGCTCCAGGTACGGGCTGGACAAGGGGGTGGAAGGTCCCTTGTGCTTTCGCATGTAGATCCTTGAGCTTGTTGGCATGGAAATGGTGGTTGAGGGACTGAGTTTGCCTCCAACTCGGATCCATGCTGTTTGTTTTTACTACTACCATTTCCCACAGCTTAGGATATTAGAAGTTTCTTCCTTGGTAGATTGCAGCACTTTGGGCTCTTGGTAGCCTAGTAGGCCCTGCAGGATGTAGTTCCTGGACAGGGTGGTTGCTGTTTCCTTGCACGTAGTGCTTTTCTTGTTGTCCTACTTTGGATAGTTGTGACTTTCTCTTCTACATGTTGTTCTTCTTTCTTTCACTTTTTCCCCCTTGGTTGACTCTTTCATGCAGTTTTTACCTTGTTTTGCTTGCTGAGGTATTCTGTTTTCTTTTGGAATGCCTCAGGTTCTGAGATGTAGCCAGTTTGGTGGCTAGGTTGCGGTGGTGTTCCTGGTGGTCTCTGGGACTTTGGAGATCCGGTTGCTTTGTTATTGATGTAGTTTTCCTGTACTTTCCTTACAGACATACATATGTGCCAGTGGGTTCGTGTCAGGTTGTTGGCGCCCACTGGTAGTTTTTACCTTTGTACTAGATATATTACTTCTGCTGCTACCCTTTTCTGGAGATAGTCTACTTGCTCTAGGGAGGTTTTATGTTAGGTTGCTAGTTATTTTTAAACTACAACTTTTATTATAAAAAAAGGCTCATGATCAGCATGTTTTATAAAACTAAATCACTATTTTCCAATCACTTACAAGACCGTTTTCTTATACATTATATAAATTAAATATAGGGTCTTGCATAGCATAATTGGTTCTCTTGGGACCCTTAAGCGCTCCTTAGGATGATAAACCTGAATAAAGTATTTTTTTTCCGCAGCGTATATGTAGTTTTAAACTGTAGACTAGATGATCCAACGAGCCGAGGGATACGGCTCTAAAATATAACTGATTTTCTAATTATTAAACTCATGAATTTCTTCTATTAAGTAAGTAGATGGTTTTGCCTGAGCGTCAGCAGTTATCCCCTGCTCGACATGGCATTATGACGCGTGTTTTCTCATACTCTGACAGTTGGTATCCCCTGCTCGACATGGCATCATGATGCGTGTTTTCTCATACTCTGATAATTTCTAAATTTGGAGAAAATGCGGGTTGTGACATTGAGAATATGAGAATTAATTATCAGAGAATTACTGCCTTAGAACAATACAAACTGAAGTCAAAATGAGAGAGAATACGACAAACTGATACTGAAAGAAATCAGTCGAACTCAGGACAGATTTTATCGACCTGAACTCCAAGTTCGTTGAGCTGAGAAATCTCCTTCATTGAGCTGAGCTCAGAGATATTTGATCTAAAAAGTATCTATCAATGTTGAGCTCCAAGTTCGTCGACCTGAGATAGACTTTCGTCGACCAGAGAATCTAAGTAGAAGAAGAAAAATCATCGACCTGATCTCGGATATCGTCGAGAATAGCACAGAGTTGAAACTCTGAGTTCGTCGATCTGCGATCGACGATCATCGAGCTGAGTTCGATTAACTTCGAACTTATTCTCTGAACTCTCTAAAACTGCATTTCTTCTAAGTCTGAATTTCAAAATTCTTCTGAGGGCTGGATCAAAGTTGTTTAACCTAGTTAGACTGACCTTGACCTTAGAACTAACAAATTGACCCTAGGCTATACATTGTGGGTCGATAACCTAATAGTGAACCTAGCCCAAATCTAAACTAGGGATCCAACATAGGCTCTGTTCTACTCTTTGACCATCCGACAAGAGCACTGTTCGATACAGGGGCTTCTTACTCTTTTATATCTAAGGACTTCATGTTGCGCATCGTCGTGCCTTTTTTATGAAAGATAGATTGGTTAAATATAGAGTTACCTAACGGATGTGTGTTACGGTGCGAATAGGAAGTCAAGATTTTGGATTGAAATCATCTGTAGTTTGATCTTTGGAATGAACTGACTCTCGGAGCAGCATGTTTGTGTTGATTACAACTCGAAGGAAGTCATAATGGGGTAGAATACCGAACGCGAGGCTAAAGTGACTTCTATGAGTGGATCAAGCAAGATATTGATGTCTACTCTCCAGGTAATAAAGATGTTTTGGAAGGGCACAGAGTTTTTCTTCCCATTAATATAGGCAGTAGAGCTGAAGCCTAGTTTGAGTGACGTCCCTTTTTGTAGTAGTGTTCACATATGTGTTTCCTAAAAGATCTCCCTGGGATTTCCATCTAAGTGAGAGATTAATTTTACAATGGGTTTGATGTAAGGTGCAAAACCTTTGTCACGCTCACTGTGTCGTATGGCGCCAAAGTAGATGGCAGAATTGAAAGTACAGCTTCAAGAACAGCAAGAATAATGTTATGTGCATCCAAGTTCGTCACCTCGCACCGGTCCTTTTCGTGATGAAAAAGGATGGTAGCTTATGGTTGTGTATAGATTATAGTGAGTTGAATAATCTGACGGAGAAGAATAGGTATCCGATTTCGAGAATTGATGATCTGTTCGATAAGCTAGTTAGATCGACTGTGTACTCGAAGCTAGATCTGAAATCTGGGCATTATCAGTTGAGAAACAGGGAAATTGACAATCCCAAGACAGTATTCAGTACACATTATTGGCATTATGAGTTCACGGTCATGCCGTTTTGGCTGATAAATTTGTCATCCGTGTTCATGGACTTGATGAACCGGACATTCAGAGAGTGTTAGGACCAGTTTATTATAGTCTGTATTGATGATATCCTCATGTACTCTCAGTCTGAGGAAGAACATGTGGATCATTTATGCACTATTTTGGTGACCCTGAGGAGGAGTTAGCTGTACACCAATTTCTCTAAGTGTGAATTTTGGCCGTCTTATGTAGTATTCGTTGGTCATGTTGTTAGTGGAGAGGGAATTGCAATGGATCCAACGAAGATAGTTGCAATACGAGAGTGGCCTGTGTTGTCTACTGTGGCAGAAGTCCGTAGTTTTTTGGGGCTTGATGGCAACTACAGGCACTTATTAGTTAACTTCTCACAAATACTATTACCCCTCACTACCTTGACAAGGAAGGATAAAAGTTTATTTAGTCGCTGGCATGCACACAAGCTTTCGAGGTATTAAAGATTCTTCTTACCACGACCCCTATTTTGTGCTCGCCATGTGGTACGGAGCGCTATGAAATCTACAGTGACGCCTTAGGGAGCAGCTTAGGTTGCATTCTACTTCAACATGGGAAGGTGATTGTGTATGGCTCTCGCCAATTGAAAGTGTACGAGAGGAATTTTCTAGTTCACGAATTGGAGTTAGCGGTAGTGATATTCGCTTTGAAGCTTTGGAGGCACTACTTGTATGGCATAAAGGTTGATATCTTTACAGATCATAATAGCCTGAAATATCTGATAGATCAGAAAGACATGAATATGCATTAGGGGAGGTGGATGAAATTCCTTGGGGACTACACCTTCAATATATATTACATTCCTGGCAAGGGAAGTATTGTTGAGGACGCGCTGAGACGTATGACTCCTACACAGGCCAATTAGATACAAATGCATGATGAACGTCTTATTTGAGATTTGGAAGCCTTTGAGATCTCGTGTGTTGATGGGAGATCTAGGGCAAATGCGTGTTTAAACTGGACAGCGGTGCGATATGACCTTGCAGATCATATTCGGTAAGCATTGGAGCTGGATGACAACATGAAATGCTACTTGGTATTGTCTTTAGATGGGTTGAATGCCTAGTTCTCTGTTAATGCTGGCCTTTTGTGGAAGGACAATCGATTAAGCGTCCCAAATGTGGGCAAATTATGGGAAGAGTTGATGTACGAGGCACATTTCACAAAGTACCCAATCCACCTGGAGAGCACAAAGATGTTCAAAGACATGAAAAGTTATTCTGGTGGCCAGGATTGAAGAAGTAATAGCTCTATATGTGGCGATGTATCAGACCTATGCCCTAGTAAAAGCCAAATGTCAGAAGCCTGGTGGATTTCTGAAGTCATCGCCTATACCGGAGTGGAAGTTTGATGACATATCTATGAATTTCGTGCACAGCTTGCCGAGATCGCAAAAAGGGAACGATGCCATTTGGGTGATTGTTGACCATTTAATAAAGGTGTCACACTTTATTTCAACTAGGAAGGGTGATTTAGTGGAAAAGCTGGCAAAGCTTTATGTTGATAATATCGTAAGATTGCTTGGTGTGCCCCGTAGCATTATTAGTGGCCGAGATGGGCGCTTCACGTCTAATGATTGGAGGCTTATTCATCAACTGTTGGACACTAAATAGAATTTCAATATGGCCTTTCTTCCTCAGACGGTGGGTTAGACCAAGAGGGTAAACATAACGATGGAAGATATGCTTCGTATGTGCACCCTAAATTTCGGGAAGAGGTGGGAAGACAATCTTTATGTGAACGAGTTTGCCAACAACAATTGCTACCTAGCAAGTATTCAGATGGCTCCCTTCGAAGCCCTTTATGATAGAAAATGTAGTACTCCCATGGCATGGTTGGATACGGGCGAAACAAAGTTATGAAGCAAAAGGAAGTTGAAGATGCTACTTCAACTATCCATACAATCCATGAGCGATTGTTGATCGCTCAGGATAGGCAGGGCAAATACTATAATGCCAAGCACAGAAATGTCGAGTTCTCCGTGGGCAACTTGGTTTATCCAAAGATCAAACCATTCAAGGGTGTATAGAGGATTCGATGCTTGAAGAATGTAAGTCCGAGCTACCTTGGGCCATTTGATATCTTGGAGCGTGTTGGTGAAGTTGCTTATCGATTGAATCTTTCGGCAGAACTAAGTAGTCTGCACAGTGTATTCAACATATCGGTATTATAGAAGGCAGTACAAGATCCTACTCAAGTGGTTACTACAGATCAAGTGCCAATCGATAGTGGGTTGACAACGAAGTTCAAGCCCATTCAAATCGATGACATGGAGGTCAAACAACTACAGAGTAAGTTGATCGAAATGGTCAAGGTCCATTGGGACAATTGTGTCCATGAGGAACTATCATGGGAACATGAGAAAACCATGAGAGTGTAGTTTCCCGAGCTGTTTCCTTGAGGTAAACATTGTAATATTGATACTTCTATGTTTTCCTACAAGGTGTAATTTCAGGACAAATTTTCTTTAAGTAGAGGAGATTTGTAATACCCCAAGTTCTCCGTAGCTAAGAATCTAGTTCTATGAGCTACCACCCGGCGGTAGTTTGATACCATGCGGTGGAAGTAATCAATGCTCTCATCATAGGACACTATTGCGCGGTGGTAGTATGAAAGTGAGGGATAAATCTAACTTAACTCTAGAGGGAGGTGAATAGAGTATTTTTAAAAACTTTAAGTTATTTTTATAGCGGATTAAAGTAGGTGATATATATATATATGTATATATAATGAGAAATATCACAGCACAGAAAGTAAACAATTAAAGGCACAACTAGACGACACAAGGAATTTATAGTGGTTCCCCAATAAACCTAGGTACTTCCACTCTTCTACCACCCTTGTAGGAATCCACTACAGGTTTTTCTCAGGTGCCCTGCCACCACAGGTTTTTGCTCAGATGCCCTGTCACCACAAGATCTATTTTTTTAAGGGAGATCTAGCAACCCTTTGAGCTTTTGATCAGGTGCCCAAAAAACCAATCCCAAGTCTTTTGATCAGGTGACTTGTGAACAAAAAAGTCTAACTTTTGAAGGGAGTTAAAACCCTGTACACAGTGAAAGGAAAATGTAAAAAAGATGTTGTCTTCTCTATCTCAAGGCTTTGAGAAGACTAGTAGATTTGTTGATGTCAAAGCTTAACCTTAGTTGTATGGATCTGATAAGGAGTGGAAGCATTGCTACAGGGTTTAGGCCTTCAAAGTGATGTTTCTCTTCAGCAAGCTTTTAGACTGATTTTGATTTGTTGTCTCTTGAAAGCCTGAAGTAGATGAAGAAGAACTCTGTGTATATGAGAGCTGTGTTGTGTTCTTCACTTTACAGTACAATAATCTGATTTACCTATTCTTGATCACTGATTTTCTTGTTACTTGCAATCTTCTGAAAATCACTTTATATATTGATTGCAGATTCAAAAACATTTGAATTTTAAATTCTTTCCTTGAAATCCTCTGCATAATATTTGGGAGTTGGAACGACTAATTTAGACTTAATGCATTTCCCTAACTGTCCCAGTAAATATGGTAGAGTAATAACTCTGTGAAATCATAATTAATGCTGTCAGGTAACGACTATATTCTTGAGAATTTTGAGCATTAATTATTAGAGTATTATTGTCTTAATATAATATAATTTGAAATCAAACTACTATAGTCAAACTGAGAAACTGTAGTGAAGATTAGTCGAACAGAACCTGGAAAGAGTTAGTCGAACTCAGCAAATATTTCGTCGACCAGAGCTCCAAGTTCGTCGAGCTGAGGTAGTCATTCATTGAGCTGAACTTCTGATATGAGATCACAGTTCGTCGATCTCAGCTAGACTTTCATCGAGCTCAACTCAGAGAAGGAATTATGAGTTCATCGATCTGAGATCGACGATCGTCGAGCATAGTTCAGCTATCGTCGAACGACTTTTCTGCATTCTTTTTAACTGCTTTTCCTCTGAAGTCTTTTATCTCTAAAGTCTTCTGAAGGAGGGTACTGACAATCTAAGTATGTGTTGCTGACCTTGACCCTGGAAATAACTTATGACCCTAGACTATACATGTTGGGTCATTCTAAGCAATCCTAATAGTGAACCTAGCCCAAATAACAAATAGGGTTCTAACATGATGTGTCACCGCGTCCCATTAGCTTAGTCAATTTAATTGGCAGAGCTCTCGTTGAGCTACTGCCCGACAGTAGTACTAGCGCCGACGATAGCTTGGATGATTTATTTAGCATGGCTCTCGGTGAGCTACCGCACGGCGGTAGCGATAATGTGTGGTGGTAATGTTTGTTCTTCGTAAGAATTTTAATTGATGCGATGTTTTCCCTACCGCCCAGTTGTAGTGTGGTACCGCGCAGCAGTAGCGCAACAGTTACGACGCAGCTATGTGTACCCCTATTATTGGAGGGTTTTTACGGTGGACTTGTCAAACAAGCCAACGTTTGAGATACCGTGCGACGGTAGCTAGTTACCGCGCGATGGTAGCTCTGTTTAAGGCCAAGATAGCAGAGTTCAACTTCATTTTATCTCGGCATTCTTCTTCTATGCGATAGAGAGTAGGAGAGTCAAGGAAGAGGAAGGAAATTCTCCTTTGTTGGAGCTTCCGAGCTCCGAATCGTTGGATTAGTTGCTGCCATTAGTAGAATTGTCTTATAATAATAACTACAAGGCCAGCATTAAGATCTCAGCGTACGAGGCATTGCATGGAAGGCATTGCTGAACCCCATTAACTTGGGCCCAGGATGAGGACCCGGAATCCCTAGGCGTGGCTTATATTGAGGATACTACGACATCAATATGACTAATCTAGGAGTGGATGTGGGAAGCGCAGAGCAGCCAGGCTAAGTATTATGATGCACGACATCGACCGATGGAGTTTAGCTGGGGAAATGGTATTTTTGAAGATCAAGCCCATGCATGGTATCTCCCGATTGAGAAACTAGAAGAAGCTAGATCCCTGCTTTTTGGGCCCCTATCAGGTGATAGAGCGTGTTGGCCCAGTTGTATATCAATTAGCGCTGCCCCTGGCGTTGGGAAACCTTAATGTTGTCTTTCAAGTTTTTTCTTGAGGCCAGTCCTCCGGCAACCAGAATAATGCCTTCCTGCACCGCTAGTACCACTACAATCAGACCGATCCATCTAGCTAGAGCTAGTGAAAATATTGGACTTTAAAGTGAAGAATTTGCGCAACAAAACCATTCCAATGGTCAAAATCTTGTGATCAAATTGCAGACGAGATGAGTACACGTGGGAACCCGCGAAACTCGTCCGAGAAAAGCACCCCGAGCCCTTTTCCCAAGTATGTTACACTTTTCCCTCATACTCTAAGCAAATTTTCGGGGACAAAAATCCACTTATTTTATATTGGAATGTAACATCCGGCTTTTATTGAGCCATTAGAACCTTAGCGGGCCCAAGAAAGTGATCAAAACCTCTGCCCGTGACCCATAACGAGGTAGGAGATGACCCTAGACGGGCATATAGAGCTAAAGAACTCTGATTTGAGTTATATGTTCTTGTGGCCTTGTATAGTCAATACGAGTGCGTTGGAACTCTTCAGTGGAATTCCGAGGTTATATGGTGGATATGATAATTCCTCGTGGAATGTCGTGAGAAATTTTTTTTTGTATGAGTTCTGTCGGACCCTATGGTTTCATATAGTTGATACAAGCGCGTTGAAACTTGTTGCATTGCAATCCGAAGTCAGATATTGAATATGTCCATTTTAGTGCGCAGCAACAGGCAAATTTGGGATATTTAGAGAACGAACTCTGATTTGACCCCAATTAGAGGTGATGGATTCATATGGTAAATATAAAGTCAACGGAGTTCATACCGGTCAACTTCGATAATGAGTGGTAAAACCAATCACTATCATGCACCAAAAAGTGTGCGCATACCAATTGTAGCACAATACCCCAACATTGACCCATCTCCCGATGACATAGACCTACTTTGACTTTGACCATCTTGGGGGACCCACCCTATGGTTGACTTTTGTCAAACCTTCCCTTTTTTTGGAATTTATTACCCAAAGAGGTATGCTTCTCCTGCCCATGGTTTACATGGGGATTCATCTCTTCATGGCATGGGCCTGAACCACCAACAAGCTTGGGTTGTTAATGGGCCAAGAAAGAGCCAACCCCTCCCCTCTTCTTCTTCTCTTTTCTCAAAACCCAAATCCTAAAACCAAGTTTTCCTACCTTAGGATGCTAGCACCTAGATTGTACTGGGCCCGCAAATGGATGCCACCTAGTAGTTGAAAGAGGAAGAGTGTATTCTCATCCTATGGGATTAATCCCACATAAGCCATAACCCAAAACACAGCCCCCTCTCCGCCTATATAAGCCAATGCCCACCTCCTCTCCTCTCATACAACATAGAATGAGCTTCCCTACTCATTCTCAACCTCTGCCTTGCAGGAAAACACAAAACAAAAATCACGCCACCTTGCTCTTCCGCCACCCTCTCATGGTAGCTCAGCCAGGTCCATCCTAAGATCACCTCCAATAGGTGGATACTAACCTCCTCCACCTTCTCTATCCATCTGATGACCTGCATACACCTCCTAGCATCCAGAGTGCTGTCGGCGCACTCGAGCCTAGCTCTGGTTGGGTGGTGGCCGCATGTTGTAAGCCTTGCCCAGTGCCGATGGTATTGCTAGGAGGTTGTTACATCTTCAGGTATGACTATCCCCGGAGGCAGAGGGTCATGGAGCCGCCAGAAATCGACTCTCTAGCGACATGAGAGAACTAAGATTTCTCTGTTTGCGATTTTCCAACGATGGCTGCTGACGCCAGGCCGCCGGAACACCGTATGAGGAAGGCCTGACCCTCAGTGTCCCGGCCGGGTGTGGTATCGTGGTCAGAGTGCTACTAGAGAGGTGGGGAAGCCCTACATCGGCATGAGTAGTGACGTCACGCCACCCGCTCTTGGGATGAGGAAATCTGGCCGATTTTGGTGGAGCCAGGCCTCCGGACTACTGCCTAGATGATCGACGTGTAACACCCCAAAAACCTTAAGTTGGATTCAGGCTGGGTGACATGGCCGGGGACACGGGCGTGTCCCATGACATGTCCCGTCCATACGGCCTTGGACACAGGTGTGTCCTTTACTGTAGGCATCGACTCGAGTTCTCGAGATAGCGCGGTCGACGATCGTCGAGAGGCGACACGGCCTAGGACATGGGCGTGTCCTGCTCGGGTGAATACCGGGCGGCGTTGAGTAGCGCTGAGTGGAATGGCATTGAGTGGCGTTGAGTGTTGAACACGACCTGTGACACGGGCATATCACTGGGGCATGTTGGGCACACAGCCAAGGACACGGGCTTGTGCCTTAGCCGTGTGCTTCTCGGGTGATTTGGACCCGTGTTGAAAAGGTGACACGTCCAGTCACACGGCCGTGTCAAAGTTGACACGGGCGTATCTGCCCTGTGACACGGGCGTGTTGGAGCCCGTGTTCTGGTTCAGTTTGAGTCGGTTCGCATACCTCTTGGGGGACACGGCCTGGGACACGGGCGTATCACAGGTCGTGTCAAGTCAAATTTGGACTTTTGGGCAGATCTCGGCCATCCAATTATTTCTATTTGGATCCAATGACCCAGCTGCTTTCCTGCAGTTATAAGGCTGAGGGTTGGACTCTTCTCTCATTCTTATCAAGAAAGAAAAAGAGAGAGCTTGGAGTAAGGATAAGGAGGAGAAGAGCAAGGCTTGGGTGGTGCTCCCGCGGTCCGATTCGAGATCCGAGGCTAGTTTAGTGGAGGAAAAGCTGCTGCAGTGCTTTCCAACCGGCCAGATTTTTAATGGCTCCCAAGAGATCGTCAAGGGTAATGATATTCCTTCTTGGACAAGTGAAGTCCTTCTTTATGCATGAGTAAGGAATCCTCTCCACCAAAAGGTGGAATGAGTGAGTGATTTCGGTGGGTTGATAATTGCTATCCCCTATTGAGTCTGCATATAGACCCGAAAGTGTGTAGTACGAGATAGACATGCTGTATGTAGCCCATCTGGACATGTTGGTCTGGATTGGTGATGTTGCATTTACGCACCGTAGAAGACTCCGCGTATACTCATGTAGTTAGTGGGGTCGTTGGGTTGTGCCTGTGAAGGGGAGTAGCAGGAAGTACTGGAGTGTGGAACTCCAAGAAAATGCCCTTATGCTGTTTGTGTTGTGGCTATGATGTAGCCAGTCCTTGATGGACAATGGAGCTAGTCCTATTTGGACAGTGTGGTTAATGTGACGCCAGTCCTTGGTGGACGTTATGGCGATTGGGAGCTGCGATCTCTAAAAGGCCTCGTGCCGAACAAGAAAGGTGAAGCCGACCCGTGTCTTTAATTATAGCCACAAGTACGATGTGCTTGGTGATGGCAAGGCGATTTGAGCAATGAGGGGTGGTGGATCTGTACCTGCATTATGTTGGATGTACAAGGAAGTGCCAAGGCATTGGGCTTTCGTCAGCATCATAATTAGAGTCTTAGGCCTGCGCGCCATTAAGACTAAATGCTCAATGGTGTTGATCTCGGTTCGCCGGTGTACCCAAAAGTGTGCCTGAGAGCACAGATCTTCAGGCCGGGTGGCCGACGGTTGTGATGGATTGCTTGTGCGTGAGAGCACAATATGTATAATATCTGTCAATTATTGTATTGCTCTGCAGGGAAGGAATGCCTCTGCCCCGGGAAAGGGGTAGGATTGTTATAAATTGGTCAGCTGAATGCTGATCGTTGCCTTGTTTGCCACCTTCTGGGTGGATTGTCCCTGTACAGGTGCTGGAGAGCCGAGCGAAAAATGAAGGGCTGATGCCCCTGATACTGCTGTTGTCGCTCTTGCTGTTGCTGCTAGCCCTTGAAGGCTAGCTATTGTATTTTCTTTTATTCATGTATGGCCGGCCTGCGTGCTGATGTCTGTAATCCATACTGTTTAAAGAGAAACTGTAAGGCCTTAAGGCCAAACTGTAGTATTTGTTATCCCCTCGTTTGAGTGGTTGTATATAACTTTGGTTTATATATATCTAGTTGATATTCCTGGTATGAGTTCAGCTAATTGTGTAACTATTCTTCTAGCATGCTCTGTGTTAGGATGCGTTGGTGGTATTATCTTATGACCTCACCGGCTATTTGTGGCATATAGTTTGGGGCCCCGGCCGAACCTTCTATTATATGTTATTTAACGATTGGAGTCGTTACATTTTTGTATCAGCTTCTCTCGGTCTTCCTCTTTCGAATTCATGGTCGAATTCTTTTGTGGGGTGGCAAGCACGTGTCTATGCGAACCACTATAACGCTAGTGAACTCTTGAATATCCACTAAGTAATACAAATACACTTGTTTGAGGAATCTGCGCATTCCTACTTTGTTTTTATTACTTGCGTATTTTAACTAATGTGTGTCTTGTCCACCCATAGGTGGCTCGTAGTGGTGCTGGGAAATCTGAGCCCCAACGTTCTGATGAGAGTGCGGCACCAGCTGAGGTGCCAACACCTCCTCCATCTGCGAAAACTGTTCGCTTAGTTGTTGAGGCTTTATTTACGATGATTCGACCGACTTGGCAGGCGCTGCCGGCAGTGGTGCCAGATCGTGTTGGTGTCCGACCCGAACCAGTTGAGGTTGTAGAACGACGAGCAGCTGAATGACAATTGAAGCAATTCATGAGCTTCAATCCGCCTATGTTCACGGGACTGGGATCCCGAACGCAGGCAGAGGACTGGTTATCTCGAGTCAAACGTATTTTGACGGCGATCAGGACGGAGAAAACTCAAAAGGTCACTTTGGCCACCTTCTTGTTAGAAGGAGAGGCGAGGTTATGGTGGGACGAGGTTGAGTTACACCATTTTGCAGGCAGGCAATTGTCTCAAGTATCGATTGAGGAGTTCTATAGTATGTTTTTGGCTAAACATCTTCTAGCGGCACAACGCATTGCTATGGAGAACGAGTTCCAGCAGCTAACTGAAGGAGAGTCTAGCGTTGATGCGTACCTACATGAATTTACAAGATTGGGACGGTATGTAGGAACAATCTTCGCCAATGAACTAAGAAAAAGAAATCGGTTCTATGAAGGATTGCGGGACGAGTTGAGGTTCCTGCTTTCTAGTTCAGTGAACCAGGGATTTCAGGCTTTGGTTGATACGATGGGTGCGCTGGAAAAGGACATGAAGCGGGTGCATGGTAGGAAGGACTTGGCTGTGGCAAAGCCTGAGTTCAAAGTACCCCGCTCTAGCAAATCGTACTACCAGAAGAAGTGGGGCAAGAGGTCCAAGCCTTCAAGGCAAACTTCTGTGATGGTTACATCGAGAGCAACGTCGAGGCCGGAGTCTCGTACATGCTTTACCTGTGGCAAAGTGGGGCATTTAGCCCGTGATTGTCGGGTTGCTAAACCCAAAGGAGAAAAGAAGACGGGTGCATCTTATGCTGAGAAGGGCAAAACAGTGGTTGATTCCTCTGCATCTCAGGCGCAGCCCAGAGTCTATAATCTTGGCCAACAGGAGGCTATCAAGCAAAGTAATATCGTCACAGGTACGAGTTAAGTTAGTGCGTGTTGTATTGATTGCATATTTTGTATGTAGCTCGTGCATGATGTGTGTGCTATAGGCTTTGTCCTGATTTGGAACAATCCGGCGAGAGCCCTATTTTATACGGGTGCTTTGCATTCTTTTCTGTCTAAGGACTTCGTAACTCGAGTTGGAGTATCGAGTCATGTGACGACAGATGGTGTAAAGGTGCTACTACTGAATGGTTGTATCATGCTTGCGGATAGGACTTGCGATGTGGACGTGCATATAGGAAATCGAGATTTCGGATTGAGAGCATCCATACTACCGCTATCGGAGTTTGATGTGATCTTTGGCATGGCCTGGCTCTCGGAGCAGCGTACCTTGATTGATTGCAACTTAAAGGAGATCACACTGGGCCAAAATACCAAACTTGAGATGAAGTTTGCATATATACGAGGAGTAGGCGGGACCTTGTTATCTTCACTCCAAGTCATCAGTGCTGTTCGGAAGGGCGCGGAGTTATTCTTCACGCTTATTCAGGCTGTTGAGCCAAAGGCCAGTGTAAGTGAAGTTCCGAATGTGTCGAAGTTTGCAGATGTATTTCCTAAGGATCTTCCTGGGTTACTGCCCCAGCGGGAGATGGACTTTGCGATTGAGTTGGTTCCAGGTGCAAAACCTGTGGCCCGCTCACCATATCGCATTGCACCAAAGGAAATGGCTGAACTTAAAGTCCAATTGCAAGAATTGTTGGAGCAGGGATACATGTGCCCAAGTATGTCACCTTGGAGCGCGCCTGTTCTATTTGTGAAAAAGAAAGACGGTAGTTTGCGATTATGTATTGACTACCGCGAATTGAATAAGCTGACGAAAAAGAACAAATATCCGATTTCACGGATCGATGACCTATTTGATCAGCTAGCGGGGTCAACCGTCTATTCAAAGTTGGATTTGAAATCAGGATATTATCAATTACGGATTCGGGAAGGCGACATTCCTAAGACAGCGTTTGGGACACGCTATGGTCATTATGAATTAACGGTGATGTCGTTTGGCTTATGTAATGCGCCTTCGGTATTCATGGATCTAATGCACCTGACGTTCCGAGAGTACTTGGATTTATTCGTAATTGTGTTTATTAATGATATTCTTGTGTACTCTCAGTCGGGAGATGATCATGCAAACCATTTCGGTTGGTATTGCATACCCTTCAGAGGAATAAGCTGTATGCCAAGTTCTCAAAGTATGAGTTCTAGCTATCGTCAGTGGCTTTTCATGGCCATGTGGTAAGTGGAGAGGGCATACCAGTAGATCCGACAAAGATAAGTGCCATACGGGATTGGCCAGTGATGTCTTCAGTGGCTGAAGTCAGGAGATTTCTTGGCCCGGCAGGCTATTATAGAAGGTTTGTGGAAAACTTCTCACGGATTGCTTTACCTCTGACCACGTTGACGAGAAAAGATCAGAAGTTCGTTTGGATGCCGGAGTGCGCGCGAGCTTTTGAAGAGCTGAAGAGTCATTTGACCACGGCGCCTGTGTTGACATCGCCATGTGGTACAGATGGCTATGAGATCAACAGTGATGCTTTAGGGAGCGGCTTAGGCTGCATTCTTCTGCAAATTGGTAAAGTGATTGCTTATGGCTCACGCCAGCTAAAGGTACATGAACGGAACTACCCCGTCCACGATTTGGAATTTGCGGCGGTAATCTTTGTGCTAAATTTGTGGCGGCACTATCTTTATGGTGTTAAAGTAGATATCTATACATATCAAAAGAGTCTAAAGTATTTGTTAGATCAGAAGGATCTGAATATGCGACAACGGAGGTGGATGGAGTTCCTTGGGGACTACACTTTCGATATTCACTATACTCCCGGGAAAGGAAATGTGGTCGCTGATGCTTTGAGTCGTAGGACACCAGTACGGGCAAACTGGTTGTAGAGACATGATGTGCGGCTAATCTAGGAGATGGAAGCGTTAGAGATATCTTGTGTTGACAAGGATGCTACGGCCGACGCATGCTTTAACTGGACGGAGGTACAATATGACCTTACAGACAGAGTTCAGCGAGCAACGGAGCTCTATGAAAGTCTCCAACGCTATACAAAGGATGGTCCATGTGACCAATTCTCCTGGGATGATGGATTTTTGCAAAAAGATAGTCGATTGTGCGTCCCAAGTATGGGGAAGTTGAGAGAAGAGTTGATGTACGAAGCGCACTTTGCCAAGTACTCAATTCACCCTGGGAGCACAAAAATGTACAGAGACATGAAAAAGTTGTTATGGTGGCCTGGACTAAAGAAAGACATAGCACGTTATGTGGCAGAATGTCACACTTGTGCTTTGGTAAAAGCGGAATGCCAGAAGCCTAGTGGTTTCCTAAAGTCATTACCGATTCCGGAGTGGAATTTTGATGATATTTCAATGGATTTCGTGCACGGGTTGCAGAGATCTCAACGCGGTCATGACTCTAACCGGGTGATTGTAGACCGGTTAACAAAAGTGGCTCACTTCCTTCCAAACAAAAGAGATGATTCAGTGGAAACCTTGGATAAGCTCTATGTGGAACAGATTGTTCGACTGCACGGTGTTCCTCGGAGCATTATCAGTGATCGTCATGGGCGATTCACCTCAACTGATTGGAGGCTAATTCATCAAATGTTGGGCACAAAATTAGCATTCAGTACGACCTTTCATCCCCAAACGAATGGCCAGACTGAGCGAACCAACAGGATGATGGAAGATATGTTTCGTATGTGCGCCCTAGATTTCGGTAAGAAATGGGAAGAGTATATTTATTTGGTAGAATTTTCCTATAATAACAGCTACCAAGCGAGCATCGGTATGACACCGTTTGAGGCTCTATGTGGTCGTAAATATCGTACACCATTAGCTTGGGCAGAGGTAGGCGAATCCAAGCTGAATGGGCGAAAGGAAGTCGAAGAAGCTACCTTGATAATACGCTCTATTCGGGAGAGGCTATTGATAGCCCAGGATCGACAAGCAAAGTACTACAATGCCAAGCATCGGAACGTGGAGTTCGCGGTGGGCGATTGGGTCTATTTGAAGATCAAACCCTTCAAAGGCGTATCTCGGATTCGGCAGTTGAAAAAGCTAAGTCCCAGATACCTTGGTCCGTTTGAAGTGGTGGAGCGAGTCGGGAAAGCTGCTTATCGGCTAGCGCTTTCAGCAGAGTTGAGTGGATTGCATGATGTATTCCACATCTCAGTACTTCGCAAAGCCGTCAAGGATCCAACTAAAATAGTTGAGAATGATCGTGTACCGGTCGAGTATGGGCTAACGATGAAGGTTAGACCCATTCAGATCGAGGATCGAGCCGAGAAACAGTTACGTAACAAGATAATCAGGATGGTCAAAGTCCGGTGGGACAATTGTGGCCGTTAGGAGCTAACATGGGAGCGAGAGCAGACCATGCGAGCTGAGTTTCCCGAACTTTTTGTATAAACTGTTGACCGTGTACATTTTGTTATAACAAGTCTTTTAACGTTATAGCTTTGTGATTCTTGTTTCTTTGCTGAGTAAAAATTTCGGGATGAAATTTATCTTAAGGGGGGAGGATTGTAACACCCCAAAAAACCTTAAGTTGGATTCAGGCTGGGTGACATGGCCGGGGACACATGCGTGTCCTAGGGCATGTCCCGTGCACATGGCCTAAGACACGGGCGTGTCCCAGGGCGTGTCCTTTACTGTAGGAATCGACTCGAGTTCTCGAGATAGCACAGTCAACGATCGTCGAGAGGCAACACGGCCTGGGACACGGGCATGTCCCAGGGCGTGTCTTGCTCGGGTGAATATCGGGCAGCGTTAAGTGGCGCTGAGTGGAATGGCATTGAGTGGCGTTGAGTGTGGAACACGGCCTATGACACGTGCATGTCACAGGGGCGTGTTGGGTACACGGCCAAGGATACGGGCGTGTGCCTTAGCTGTGTGCTTCTCGGGTGATTTGGGCCTGTATTGAAAAGGTGACACGGCCAGTCACACAGCCGTGTCAAAGTTGACACGGGCGTGTCTTCCATGTGACACGGGCGTGTTAGAGCCCGTGTACTGGTTTAGTTTGAGTCGGTTCGCACACCGCTTGGGGAAAACAGCCTGGGACACGGGCGTGTCACAGGCTGTGTCAAGTCAAATTTTGACTTTTGGGTAGATCTCGGCCATCCAATTATTTCTATTTGGATCCAGTGGCCCAGGTTCTTTCCTGTAGTGATAAGGCTGAGGGTTGGCCTCTTCTCTCATTCTTATCAAGAGAGAAAAAGAGAGAGCTTGGAGGAAGGAGAAGGAGGAGAAGAGCAAGGCTTGGGTGGTGCTCCCGCGGTCCGATTCGAGATCCGAGGCTAGTTTAGTGGAGGCAAAGCTGCTGTGGTGCTTTCCAACCAGCCAAATTTTCGATGGCTCCCAAGAGCTCATCAAGGGTAACGATCTTCCTTCTTGGACAAGTGAAGTCCTTCTTTATGCATGAGTAAGGAATCCTCTCCACCAAAAAGTTGAATGAGTGAGTGATTCCGGTGGGTTGATAGTTGCTATCCCCTGTTGAGTCTGCATATAGATCCGAAAGTGTGTAGTACGGGATAGGCATGCTGTGTGAAGCCCATCTGGACATATTGGTCTGGATTGGTGATGTTGTATTTACGCACTGGAGTAGACTCCGCGTATACTCGTGTAGTTAGTGGGGTCGTTGGGTGTGCCTGTGAAGGGGAGTAGCAGGAAGTACTAGAGTATGGAACTCCAAGAAAATGCCCTTGTACTGTTTGTGTTGTGGCTTCGATGTAGCCAGTCCTTGATGGACAATGGATCCAGACCAATTTGGACAGTGTGGCTAAAGTGACGCCAGTCCTTGGTGGACGTTATGGTGATTGGGAGCTGCGAGCTCTAAAAGGCCTCGTGCCGAACAGGAAAGGTGAAGCCGACCCGCGTCTTTTATTATAGCCACAAGTACGATTCGCTTGGTGATGGCAAGGCGATTTGAGCAATGGGGGGTGGTGGATCTGTACCTGCGTTATGTTGTCTGTACAAGGAAATGCCAAGGCATTGGGCTTTCGTCAGCAACATAATGAGAGCCTTAGGCCTGCGCACCATTAAGACAAAATGCTCAATGGTGTTGATCCCAGTTCGCTGGTGTACCCAAAAGTGTGCCTGAGAGCACAGATCGTCGGGTCGGGTGGCCGATGGTTGTGATGGATTTCTTGTGCGTGAGAGCACAATATGTATAATATCTGTCAATTGCTGTATTGCTCTACAGGGAAAGAATGTCTCTGCCCCGGGAAAGGGGTAGGATTGTTATAAATTGGTCAGCTGAATGCTGACCGTTGCCTTGTTTGCCACCTTCTGGGTGGATTGTCCCTGTGCAGGTGCTGGAGAGCTGAGCGGAAAATGAAGGGCTGATGCCCCTACTACTGTTGTTGTCTCTCTTGCTGTTACTGCTAGCCCTTGAAGGCTAACTATTGTATTTTCTTTTATTTATGTTTTTCCGGCCTTCGCGCCGATGTCTGTAATCCATACTGTTTAAAGAGGAACTGTAAGGCCTTAAGGCCAAACCATAGTATTTTCTATCCCCTCATTTGAGTGGTTGTATATAACATTAGTTTATATATATCTAGTGGATATTCCTGGCATGAGTTCAGCTAATTGTGTAACTATTCCGCTAGCATGCTCTGTGTTAGGATGCGTTGATGGTATTATCCTGTGACCTCACCGTCTGTTTGTGGCATATAGTGTGGGGCCCCGGCCGGACCTTTTATTATATGTTATTTAATGGGTGGAGTCATTACACGACGGCCCCCGATGAGCCAACCAGGGGTGGCATCGGTGTAAGGAAGCTGCCGGCCGGGGGCGGCAGAACCCATTTTTGCTCTGCACCGCTGACACGATGCAAATGCCATTTGATCGTCTTGATGAAGATCAGATGGCCTCGATCGTTTTAAATTACGCACTCCACATGGTTTTCTGGACCCCACAACGGATCTGAGCCCAATCCTCTATGAGGTCAAAAGGAAGAAATTGCCTGTCTGGCTCGATCTCAGGCACATGATGAGTCTCTGATGGCTTTTTACAGACCATATATTTTACAAAAACTTTGGGAATTTTTCTGGGAAAAATCTAAGCTCCTACAAAAAAGTTTGAACTTGAAAATTATTCCACTTAATGAGGGCTATCTCTACAAAACTTTTCAGAATTTTGTGAGTTGATTTAGTATCTTTAAAAGCCTAAATAATATTTATTTGGCTGATTTATAGGCCCAAAAATATTCGGAAAATTTTGGAAAAATTTCTAGGCTAATTTTAGGCTCTCTTTAATGTTGTGTAAAAATTTGGGAACCTTAGAATGAAAATTGAAGATTTTCCAAATTCTTAGAGCCTAAGGCCACGCTTTAAAAGTGATGCGTTTAAATCCTTCGGAAAAATGGAAATTTTAGCACCCGATCGTGTTTTAATTTGAATGTTGAGTTCAAATGAATAATCGATGTGAGATATCGAGGCGAGATTTCAAGCTCTAAGTATTTCAAGGAGTTTGAAAAAATCACTTAGCGCCTCGTTTTCAAACAACTCTCGGGTATTTTAGGTAATCTTGGAAGATAAAATGTCTAACCTCATTTTAGGTAAAGAATTTTCCTCATGTGTGAGAAATGATTTTCGAGGTTTAAATTCAAGGAAAAATGTGCTCTCTAACAAGATGCTCGGTTTTGATCCGATGCGAGCCAATAAGTTTGTGATTATTCATGAATGAATAATAAAGGTATAACCCATAATAAGATTCCCTTATTCGATTAAGCTGTGATTAAATTGCGCAATTGAACTAATATTAGATCCTAATAATGGGTTAAACTCAAAAGAAGCTTCCTAAATATATAAATGGAACTGAACTTGTCTCCTATGAATGGAGTTAGAACTGAACATGCCTCTTATGAACGGAGATGAAACTGAACTTGCCGCTTATGAATAAAGATTGAACTGCACTTGCCTCCTATGAACGGAGATGGAACTGAACTTGAATCTTATGAACAAAGATAGAACTGAACTTGCCTCCTTTGAACGGAGAAGGAACTGAACTTGCCTCCTATGAATGGAGATGGAATTGAACTTGCTTGTTATTAACGAAGATGGAGCTGAACTTGTCCTTTTATGAACGGAGATAAAACTGAACTTGCCTCCTATGAATAGAGATGGAACTGAACTTGCCTCCTATAAATAGAGATGGAGCTGAACTTGCCTCCTATGAATGGAGATGAAAATGAACTTGCCTCCTGCTTGGATTACTAATCCTTATCTTATTTATTTATTCTAGTATTGCATTATTTTAGTTTCTTTATTTATTTTAATTAAGTACTTTTTTCCAGTACTCTAGTCTCGTACACATCCTGCTTATTTCTTTCAAATTAGTTCATTTCTTTTAAGTACTATTCCAGTCTTGTACAAGTATAGTTTTTTTCAGTACTTACTTTCAGTTCTTTCTATTCAGTATATTCCAGTTTCGTACTAGTCATATTTCAATATAACATTTCATTTCTGCAGCTTATATTCTCAACATCTTTTATTATCGTACTTATATTTCCTACAATTTACTATTTTAGCATTTTAAGTACGGGTCTTACTCTGAAGGGTAGTTGATTGTTAGGTTGATCCTTAGTTGGGGATTACGGGAGTTGAGACATTGCTCCAAAGTTACCCCCAAATAAATTGCTCCCATGCTCCTTGTTGAAAGTTGTGCTGAATGCCGCTTTCCCGAATTATTTAAAGCATAGTAGGACAGGCTGCCGCAGACCCGATGCGTGCTAGCATTATTATTTAAAATTAAATGCTTGTAAATTGCTTGCAGTAAATTATCGGGGGTCAATCACTTCCGCAAACCATTCGTACTAGTGTGGGAAGGTCGACGACTCATGGCGAAGGGAGATGCGTACCACAAATAACCGACCATTATTTTCTCCCCAATTGGTTTCCTCCACTAGTTCGCCGAAATTAAGAATCATCGGATGTCGCTCACATCCAAGAGTATACGGGGTTGTACGTTGGGTCATAGAAGTGTTGTACGACCACTCCTAAATGTGGTAGGCGTAACACCCTAGTTTTCCAGACCCTAAATCTCTGGAAGCTACAGCGCAACGATAGTAGCTATCGCCCGGTGATAGACTTATTTCGTCGGGTGTAGTTTGCTAGACAAAAGCCGTTCGTCGAGTGCTGAGAGGGATATCGCTCGGCGGTAGTTAGGTACCACGCAGTGGTAACTCCAGGGTTTGCGTCGAGAGCATTGAGTTCTCGATAAATGAGTTACCGCGCCGCGTTAGCCTTACCGTTGGCATTAGTGCTACTTTATTTTTTGTCCAACAGCTCGGGAAACTATCGCTAGGCATTAGCTAGCTACCGCTCGTTGGTAGCTTGACATTGAGTGTGTTGAGAGACAAACATTGAGTGTCTGCCACACAACATTAGTGCTACCACTGACGTTAGCGTGGCCTTATTTTCTTGGCCGAACTCTCGGGACGCTAACACTCGGCGGTAGGTAGTTACCGCCCGGCAATAACGTGCAGAAGCAGTTATGTCATTTTGCTTTTTAGCCGTCCGATTTCACTTAGGATATTATCCTAAGGCCCAAGACTCTCCCTCCAGAGTGCTTATATAGGGCTGAGCGGGATTTCTCCCTCATTCCTTCTCTTTTTGGAGTTTACTTAGGGTTTGTTAGAGAGAGTGGGAGGAGGAAGAAGAGAGCTTTATTCGGCCATTGATGGAGCTTCGGAGCCCCGATCATTGATCTGAGTCCAGATCCGTGGAGTGAAGTCGTAGTCATGACCGTTAGTCTGACTCAGTGATGTTGCATAGCGAGCCTTAAGGATTTTGTTAGAACTCCGTTGCAGCAAGATGCCGTTTGTGATGCATGTACCCCTTATTTCGCATGAGTATGTGTAATCGGAACCGGACAAGGTTAGCTCCGTTTTGATGGTAAATGGTTTCCTTGGGGCACGAGAACGTTATAGTACGACCGGTGGATTAGGGCAGGAAAGGCTTGGGATTATGATGGGCTAAGGCGTGGTTTGTCTCTGATGTCGGCTGGCTAGCTCGTGACGTGCAAGTGATGAGTGGAGAGTGTCCCAGCGAGACAAGAGCCCTTCTATGAAACTGACGAGGAAGCCAAGCTTTGGACAAGCCCAGACGATACCAGGTGGGTCCCCCTGGGTCTCCTTCGGTGGACGTGGTCCCAATATTCGAGACGGGCCTGGGTCATTGCGAATGGGTGGGGTGTAGCAAGGGTTCTTAGTATCAGGTTGTTTTGTGTGTATGGAGGAATCCTGACGTGACAAGTTAGAGCTTGAAGGCAAGCCCGGGTTTTGAGACCCACGAGCGGGTGGGGCAGAGGCAAGAGTTCTGTGTTGCGGCTTGTATGCCTTTAGGGTAAATTGGAAGTACCCATGTATTTGCGGCTTGAACACCGATGGGGAAATTGGAAGTACCCGATTTGATGATGTGTTAGAAGCGTACGCTCTAGGGTGCCTTGGGTGAAGCCTAAGTGTGCATACATGCTATATAGTAGGCCCCTTTTATTTCATGCACAACATAGAAACATATTTATTGTTATGAGAAAATCCAAACCTATTTTACTACTTTCAATGTACTTGTATATTTACATATGAAGTGCTGACCTGCAGGGTGGTAGAGTGCCCCGGGGTCCGCTAGGGATGGCCGGAGGAGATGTGTTGGTTATACACGGATCTGAGCCCTGATCATTGATCTGAGTCCAGTCCAGCTTCGGAGCCCCGATCATTGATCTGAGTCCAGATCAGATGATTGGTCCACGTAGCCGTCATTAATGTTAAATCTAACCGTTAGGGAGATATTATATAAGGTCTTGTCATTTTGAATAACCCTAATAAAAACAAGTGCGTGAATTCCAATATTCTAAGTTTTCTGGATCGACCGCCTCCTTCCTAATTTATAGAAGCCGCCGCTCATCTTGAAGATCGTTAATGCTGATTTCGATCCAGAACGACTTGCAGATCAAGAGCTTATTCAATCTCTTCATTCTCTTTGATCGTGTGAGTCCAAGTATCTTAGAACAAGGATCTAGCCGAGAGACTTCTTCAACAATTTCTGATAAAGCCGAAAAGATCAAGAAGGAAGACCAAGGCCGAGATTTCCAGATCTAAGAAAGATTTTCTGTTTGTATTTTCTTATATTCATTTTACTCTTGTAGGAGATTATTCTCCGAGTTGTTGATCATTTCCAAGTGTAATCCATTTTGTGGATCGAGTTGTAACGTTGTTCCAAGTGGTAGGATTGTTTTCAATCTGAGAATGTGGAGTAGATGAGTCTTGTGCTTTGCTAGATCGGTGAGTGGAAAGTGGACCCAAGATTGGGGAACACTATAATTCTTGTTCGTCTTTTGCTTGGTTATTTCTCTATGTAAATCGCTAAATTTTTTATTCCAAGCATCAACTCACCTATTCACTCCCTCTAGGATTTAGGTAGACAACTTAAACGTTTTTCAATTGGTATCAGAGGCAATCATTAAAAGGTTAACACCTTGATCAGCTGCCCCAAGTTGTTTTTGAGTTATCCAAGCATGGACAGAGCTAAGGATTTCCTAAGCTTCCTTTATGCACAAAGAACAGTTTTGCTATGTGGAAAGAAAGGTTAAAATTCTTCATGGAAGCTATAGATCCAAGGATCTTCATGATTGTAGGAAGAAGGTCCTCATGTCCCAATGATAGCCTCTACCATTGATCCAACTAAGCAAGTTCCTAAGAAGTTGATGGATCTTGATAAGGATGATAATGCACTTGTATCTTTAAGACAAGAAAGCCAAAAATATCATCGCAAGTGCAGTCGATGATTCTATGCTGCAAAACTTGATTCACTTGCCAGTCTGTTAAGAAAATGTGGCAGTCTCTTATCATCTTGATGGAAGGCACTGAAGAAGTTAGGGATGACAGAAGATCCCTTCTGAATCAAAAATATGAAGCCTTCTGACAAGGACCCAAGGATATCAATGCAGATACTTTTGAGAATTTCTTTAAGATTGTTAACAACCTAAGAGTCTATGGCCGAGTCCTCACCAACGGAGAACTGAATGATAAGTTCTTGAGATCCCTGACTAAGGAATAGGATAACAAGGTTTTTGCTATTCGGGAATTTCGAAAGCTAGCTAAAACTGACCCGCAAAATCTTTTCGAAAAGCTTATGTTATATGAATTGCAAATCAATTCAAGAAAAGCTGAAGAAGAGAAGAATAGGTCTTCATCCAAGGAGAAGTATGTAGCTCTCAAGGCAGACACCTCAAGGAAGTCTAAGGCTGCCTCTCCTGCCCCAGTACAAGAAGAAAATGAAGAAGAAACCTCGGAGCCAAGTACCTCAGGCTCATAATTATCTAAAGGAGAGTTATCTCTACTCTGAAGACAGTTCAAGAAATTCTTGAACAAGAAGAAGCAATGGAAAGGCAAGGATGCCTCATTTAGAAGATCTCGTCACGATGGTGATCGCTACAAGAAAGGCTCAAGTAGCCAAGATATGTATAATTCTAAACAGAACAAACATAATTCTACTGACATTGTTTGCTATTATTGCAATAAACTAGGCCATGTCATAGTTGACTGTCCTCATAAGAAGAAGGAGGGTGGAAGAAGAGACGAAAAGAAAACTCCTTACAGTAAGAAGAAGACCGAAAGAAGCCTGATTGCAAATAAAGGCAAGACCCTCAGTGACATAGACTCATCTGAGTCTAGGGATGAGGAAGAAGCCTACTTTGGGCTTATGGAACAAAAAGATGAAGAAGAATAACCCCAGTTCACTGGGGAGGTAAAATCTCACACCCCTTTTTCTAAATCTGATGATTCTGACCATGAAATCGAGGAATGTTCTTCTGATGAGGAATCTGAACTCATGTCTCAATATAAAGAGGTGATCAAAGTCTACAACAAATGTCGTAGAGTGGAAAGAGCTCAGGCTAAGGAGATCAAATCTCTCAAGGCTGAAGAGAGCAATCTGAGAGAGGAAATTGTAATGATGGACTCACTCAAGAAAGACTTCCATGATGTTATGGAAGAATACAATAAGGCTCTCAAGCACCTAGATCTGAAAGAGGAAATAATCAAGGGGTTGGAAGAACAACTTGCAGCCAAAAATAAACTTGTTGAAGGTTTCTCCAAGCCCAAGACAGTTCTTTCGCTTGTTGTTGAATTCTCTGCTTAGGACAAAGGTACTAGCTTAGGCCATGTGGCTGGTCCTAATAAATCTTCTAGGAGAAATAAAGACCAAAGGAGAAATAAGGCTGCTAAGAAAGAATTAGCCAAGGAGAAGGGGAAATCTCCTCTAGAACAAACGTCATTTAGGAAGGTTATCTTTCCGACAAACAAGTTTGATCTGGATTCGTCCTATGGTCACTTTGGTAGGCCTACTTACGTAGAGCCCAAGTCTCATTACCAAGGATGGACTCATCCCTAGAACTTTGGCGAGAGTGTCTTCAAGGCACCTCATGAGGAGATCACTCTTCAGAACTACAGACCTTTTAATCATGGTCACAACATCGAGAAAGCTCCAAGAGTTAAACCCGTTATAGAAAAGCATACTAAGGAGAAGAAGTCATGTTACTTTCATCATCATAAAGCTTCTACTTCTAATTCTACTGCCTCTGCTAGACTACAATCTTAAAAGGTCGAACAGGAGATCTTTAGGCAAAGATACAATAGGTTTGATTGTTGGTCTTGTCGCAAGATTGGTCACTTCGCCATAGATTACTGGTTTAATCCTAGACATTATGAAACCCCTCGAGTTAATAATGTGAGAAAGACCGTTCACAATGTTAACATATGTAGGGGGAGCATGCTAACTAGAGACCAAGGACCCAAGCAAGTTTGGGTTCCTAAGACAAACTGATTTGTGATTGCAGGTATTTCCAAAGACCACCAAAACTCCTATCTAGTATTTGGACAGTGGATGCTTTCGACATATGACTTGGACAAGAAGCCTTCTCCAAAATTAATCTCCAGTCATGAATGGGCCAAAGGTCATCTTTGGAGGTTCTGACAAAGGAATCACGAAAGGCTATGGTATGATTACAAATGGTAGTGTATCCTTTTCGGATGTGGCTTATGTTGAAGGATTGGAACACAATCTCATAAGCATAAACCAACTCTGTGATAAAGGATACATCGCAGAATTTCATGCTAATAAGTGTTTGATAAAATTGATTGATAACTTTGAAATGATTTTATCAGGCACTCGTAGTAAAAACATCTTTTGTTTGAATTTTATTTGCATAAACTCTTCTATACCAGTGTGTCTTTTGGCAAAAGATAGTGCGTCTCTTAGAGACAAATGGCACAAGAGATTAACACATATTAATTTCAAAACTATAAATAAATTATTTTCTCTTAATTTAGTACGTGATGCCCCAAATGTCAAGTGCGTTAAAGATAGACCTTGTCACGCATGTGTAAAAGGCAAGCAAACACGGGCTACCTTTAAAAGCTTTATTGGCAAAGACTCTAATAAGTGTTTACACCTACTTTATATGGACTTGTTCGGTCCACTGCAAGTTAGAATTTTGGGAGGTAAGGATTATATATTGGTTATTATTGATGATTACTCGCGCTTTGCGTGGGTGTTCTTTCTAAAACACAAGTCAGATACCTTTGACATCTTTAAAAATTTTGTCAGGCAGATCCAAAATGAAAACAACTGTTTCGTAGTCAAAATCAGAAGTGACAATGAAACTGAATTCAAGTCTGGGGCCATGACAGAATTTTGTGAAAGCCTAGGTATCTTTCATGAGTTTTCCTCTCCTCGTACTCCCCAGCAAAATGAAGTAGCTGAGAAAAGGAACAGAACACTTATAGAGGCCTGCAGAACCATGTTGAGTGATGCCTCACTACCAAAATACTTCTGGGCTGAAGCCATCAACACTGCATGCCACGTGCAAAATCGAGTACTCATAAACAAGAACCATAATAAGACACCTTACAAACTTCTAAAAGGCAGAAATCCGACTATCTCATATTTTAGAATCTTTGGCTATAAGTGCTTCGTACTTAACAATGGCAAGTATCATACCCCTAAATTCAGTGAAAAGAGCTATGCAAGTATTTTCATAGAATATAGTAGCCATAGTAAGGCATATAGGGTATTTAATAAACTCTGGTTGTAGAAGAATCTATACATGTTGTATTTGATGAGACGAGCTTGCTGCAAGGCAACTCTTCTAGTGTGTTCATTGTAGATGCAGGTTCAAAGATGAAAGAACTCAACTTGGGTGTGCTGACTGAAGAAAGAGGTGAAAAGTTAATCAAGATCACTACTCCAATCCCTATTGGAGAGGTTGATGATCAAGATGAAGAAATCATCCAAGTTGATGAAGTCACTCCTGTGGTAGAAGACACTCCAGATGCAAGGACTCTAGAGCTCAGACATCTGAAAGATAACCTAATGGAGCAAATCATAGGAGATCCCAGGGATGGTGTCAGAACTCATAGAGGTACTACTAATGAGAATTTATATTTGAGTTTTCTCTAACAGGTTGAACTAAAGAAGTTTGAGGAAGCAAACTCGGATGCACCATTGAATTATTGCTATGGAAGAAGAGTTGAATCAGTTAAAGCATTGTCAGGTCAGGAAACTTGTTCCAAGACCCAATGGTAATAATGTTATCGGGACAAAGTGGGTCTATAGGAACAAGATGGACGAGAATGGAACAATCATAAAGAACAAGGCCAGACTCGTCGCCAAAGGATATCAACAAGAAGAATGAATCGACTTTGACCAGACATATGCTCCAGTAGCATGGTTGGAGGCAATCAGGTTGTTCCTAGCATATGCTGCACTTAAAGGCTTCACCGTCTATCAAATGGACGTAAAGTTTACCTTCCTTAATGGTGACATAAAGGAAGAAGTGTATGTGGAACAATCTCCAGGTTTCGTTGGTTCTAACTTTCCTGATTATGTTTATCTGCTATCTAAAGCTTTATTTTGTTTTAAACAAGCTCCTCGAGCATGGTATGAGATGCTGTCTAACTTTCTTCTTGAGAACAAGTTCACAATGGGAAAGATAGATAAGACATTATTTCTTAGGGAAATAAAAGGCAAGATTTTGCTAGTGCAAATCTATGTCGACGATATTATTTTTGGCTCTACTAACGACAACCTTTGCAAGAATTTTTCAAAACTTATGCAAGGGGAATTTTGAAATGAGCAGTATGGGAGAGCTGATGTTTTTCTTAGAGCTTTAGGTGAAACAATTTGAAGATTGAATTTTCATCTCGCAGATAAAGTTCACCAAGGAGCTAATTAAGAAATTTAGAATGGAGAACGCAACCTCTATGAGAATTCCAATGGGTTCAGCTGTGTCTCTGGACAAGGATGAGAAAGGGAAACCTTTTGATGAAACCAAGTACAGAAGCATAGTTGGATCCTTGCTCTACCTTACTGCTAGTAGACAAGACATAATGTTCTCGACATATGTATGTGCTAGATTCCAAGTGAACTGTAAGGAATCTCATTATGCCGCTGCAAAGTGGATTTTGAGATACCTTAAAGGTACACCGAATCTTGGCTTATGGTATCCAAGAAGTAATGACAGCGAACTAATTGGTTTTTCAGATGCAGATAATGTAGGTAGTAAAGACGATAGAAAGAGCACTTCTGGGACTTGCCAATTCCTTTAAAGGAGACTCATTTCTTGGAGCAGTGAAAAGCAAAATTGTGTCATAATTTCAACGGCCGAGTCAGAATACATTTCTGCCGGTAGCTGTTGTGCACAATTGCTTTGGCTAAAGAACCAACTGGAAGACTACAACCTGAGAGTCAAAGACATCCATTTGTTTTGCGACTCCTCCAGTGCGATTGCAATGGCCAACAACCCAGTCTCTTACAGCCAGACAAAACACATATAACTATGATACCACTTCATCCGAGAGCATGTGGAGCATGGGGACATAGATATACAATAAGTTCCTATTGATAGGCAGATTGCATACATATTCACGAAGCCACTGTATGAGACCAAGTTTTCGTTCTTCAAAAAAGAACTTGGAATGCTCAACAAAGAAGGATAGAGGAGAAGGACTCACAACACAGCTCAGAGATTAAGGGATAAGTCAAAAAGACTGAATTTATCAAAGTTAGACTTCATTTCTCGAGAAAGGTATTGACTACTCGAGAACTCGACAATGACTATTCGAGTACTCCTTTGAACTCTCAAGAACTAAATAAGTCACTCGAGTGTTATCACTCGAGTACTTAACTTCTTCTCGAGAAGTAGAAATGAGTGACTCGAGTACCGTCATTCCGTCACTCGAGTAGCATTGATCCACTCGAGAAATAGGCAAGTGACTTTTTGAATTCTATTCAAATCTTCATTTTCGCAACCGGAAGCCCAAACCACCATTCTCTAAGGTATATTATGTTTTAATTACTTATTTAATCATCAATATTAGGGTTATATATATAAAAAAACCGGATTTCAAGATTCTACACGAATTCAAATCTCTCTCTCGAAAGACACTTCGCATTTCGCCGCTGTTACAGAGCTCGCTGCCGTCATTGTCTTCTACCAGTCGATCTCTCGCACTTTTATGAAGAAAATGTCACCATTGTCCAAGGTCAGCATAGGCAGTGAACTGGTCGTCGCCTGGATAGCAGAGCTTTCAAATGATTTCAGAAATTTACTCATTCTTCTCGACACCACCGACCTATCTTTCGTTCTCCAGCAGCCATGTAAGATTTTATTTCCAGAAGTAGAGGAATTCTTTAAGAATATTAAAGTTAAGAGGAATGGGAAAGTCCTTAAGACCAAGGTTAAAGGAATCAAAATCAAGCTTATCAAGAACTCTATTTCTCAACTCCATCGGATGCCCGTAGTTGATGAAGAAGATGATCATAGACATGAAGATAGTGACATAGCTTGCAGTTTTGTGGGATTTAACCTGAAGTTAATTTCATTCAAAGACCATATCTTAACCCTGAGCGCAAATTTTCTTGTGGACATAATTGGCAAGATTCTCCTATGTAAGACTAGTTCTATCAGAGACATTTCTAATGACATGTTTGACATGATGACAATAATTATCTGCAGAAAGAGATTTCAGTTTGGTATGTTAATTTTGAACAAGATAAGGGAGGTCATTAAGGCTCCAAATTATGCAAGGATTATCTCTTTGATGCTGCATGAGATCAATCCTGAGGTGTTTGATTTCTCCAAAGGAACAACCCTCCACCACATGAAAAAGGTATCAATCTCTTCCATTCAGAGGTGAGAATTTAAGTTGCTCAACCCTGCCCAGGCTGCAAAAACCCATGAGCATCTAGCTACAGAGGACAGGACTCCATCTCCCTCTCAACCTCATACTACTAGCATATGTGGTGCAGCTGCTGAGGCGGAGCCTGCTCCTTCTATTCAAGAAGAAAGAATACCTACTCCATCTGGTGCTGGCTCTCTCCCTCCATCCTCTCCAGAAGACATTCTATCAGATTCACAAGTGCAAGAAACCATCCTTTCTACTACAGAAGATATCAACTAGATGATTGAAGAACTCAGCTCTAAAGAGCCTCTACCTCCCCTCCAGAAACAACAAGTGCAGAACCATCACAAGAACTATCTCCTATTCCCTCTCTAGTATCCCCTGCTGACCAATCTCCTGCTGCTGAGAAAGAGCAAGAAGAAACCATTCTGATTCTAATGAAATGGAAAAAATCCCCTGAACCAGCTGAAGCTCATTTGAAGAGCTTGGATTTCACTCTTCCAACCATCATTGGTGAGGAAGGAGATGTTCTGATTCATACTTCAAGAGCTCAAAGCTCTGTGATTGTAGAAGAAATTATTCCATTGACTGTTCCTCCTCCTCCTCCTCCTCCTCTAGTTGCTTAAGCTACAACTCCTGCTACTAGTGATATACTGAGAAAAATAGAACAAATGCTGATGGAACAAAGGAAGTATTTTGATGACTCCTTGAAGGTTGTTCAAGAGAAAGTCACTGCTCTTGAAAAGGAAATGAGCATAGGCTTTGCAGAGATTCAAAACAATACTGATCAGCTGAAGCATTTATTCAAGATAGGTGGAAAAGCATTTGATCACACCATTACTAGTGTTGGTCAAGTGATGGACCAAGGAATTACTCTAGCTAATAATCAGATATATCTTGAAAAGAAGGCCCAAGAACACCTCATGAAGATCCGTGAACAAGTGGGTATTTTCAAAGAAAAGGCCATAGAGAAACTCAAAGTAGAAGTCAGAAAGGGGGGGGAATTGTAAAAGAACATGTCGAAAAATTTGATTCTAATGTAAAGACTCTATGGACTGTCAAGATGGATGAGATAAATGCTGATGTAAAAGCCCAGATACAATCTGTGAAATTCCATACTTATGATACTACTGTATGGGTACATAACCAGATATTCCCTGACTTCCAGGCTGATCCTAATATTATCCCTCATAGTCTAAATCCCCTTGTAGAACCTCAACCAGCTCAGATGCCTGCTCCTCATCCTACCTTTTCTCCTAGGCCTGAAGGGCAAGCTCCTCCTCCAGAATCTTATGCTCAGGTATGGGAATCAGAGATATGACAAGATCTACCTTATGTTCAGATACCAAAAAGAAGGAAATATGGTGATAGAGCCTCCGTCAGCAGATCATTTCCAAATCCAGAGGCAGAGAAAAGGAAAGCTCAAGAGTTTGCAGAAATCTAGAGCCCAACCACAAAGTCATTGATTCTTGATACTCTGAAGCTAGTTTTGGACTTTAATGAAAATAGACATGACCATTACAGCTCCCATGAGCGGGACATGTATGAAAAGTCAAAGACCAAGAGAAGAATTTATGATCGAAAATATGAAAGGAATAATCCTGCTGCACCTCCAAGACCTCCTAAATACTAACCTAAACAATTTAATTATCAGAGAAGACAATAGGAAAAGAAGGACATACAACAACATCAAGCCAAAGATTGATCATAGTTCAAAGATTGTGGATTGGATTTGTGTAGAACTGAAATTTTGAAACAATTCTACTTATATAAATCCTAAATTTTGATGATCCTTTATTTATCTTTAATCTTTATGCATGTTATTCTGCTTTTATCTTCTATATCTAGTCCTTTTATTTTGATATAATTCACCTTAGTGTAGAGGGCTCTAACTTCTACAAATAGGGGAGATTGTTTGGTATTGTATCCACAATAACCTAGATTTATATGAAGTCACCCTTGAACTAAGATGAATTAAGTTGTATTTGATGTATTGCTTGAGTTATGTGTTTGTAGGACTTATTGCCAAGTGTAGACCAATGTCAGTCTACAGTGGGTCACCAAACACAGGACCATACAATATAATCCCTCATTGTATGATCCATGGTATTGACTCATGTGTAGCCTCTGTATTAGGATATACTTTATTTTCAAGCACAAGGTTTGATGAAGGAAGACTTGTTGCTGATTGGAATGAAGAGACAAAATTTTCATAAAATTGAAATTCTTCTAAGTGTTTTACTCGAGTGGAATTATAGTACTCGAGTAGACCTTTAGATGCACTCGAGTAGGTCTAGTCTGAAATTCGAGTAAAGGAAATGGTTTTCGATTAGCTTGAATCTAGCTCTCGAGAAGCCAGGTCCATTACTCGAGTAAACCTCTTGTCTTTCTCGAGTTATCAGTTTATATCTCAGAATTTTTCTAAGTATAATTCTTGAGTAGTGAAGTTCAAGTACTCGAGTAGTTATACTGATTACTCGAGTAGTACAATATTGTCTCGAGTAACAGAAGTTAAGTATAACACTCGAGTAGTCAGTTAAGCACTCGAGTAGATGAGCAGTTGATTCGAGTGACAGAAGAAAAGTTCTCGAGAAGCTTTTTCCCCACTCGAGTAGTAAATCTCTATACTCGAGAAGGTTGTTTACTTCTCGAGAAGTACAGTTTCAGTACTCGAGTAATCAATCTTTTCTTCCCAAGATTTTCTAAGTCTTTCTCTCGAGAAGTTTGTTTCAACTTCTTGAGTAGTATCTCTTGCACTCGAGTGATTCTTACTCCACTTGAGTAGTTATATATTCTGTCCAAATATTTCCTGGAATGTTTCTTCTCGAGTAGTCGATGCTATCCTCTCGAGATCAAGTCTTAGTACTCGAGTAGTATTTCATTCACTCGAGTAATTCAGTCAGATATTCAGAAAAATTCTCTAAGTCCCTGCCAGACCGATTTTTCAAATGACCTGATGTGATTGGTCCACATGGTCGTCATTAATGTAAATCTAACCGTTAGGGAGATCTTATATAAGGTCTTGTCATATTGACTAACCCTAATAACAACAAGCGCGTGAATTCCAATATTCTAAGTTTTCTGGATCGGCCGCCTCCTTCCTAATTTACAGAAGCCGCCGCTCATCTTGAAGATCGTCAATGCTGATTTCGATCCAGAATGACTTGCAGATCAAGAGCTTCTTCAATCTCTTCATTCTCTTTGATCATGTGAGTCCAAGTATCTCATAACAAGGATCTAGCCGAGAGTCTTTTTCAACAATTTCTCATAAAGCCAAAAAGATCAAGAAGAAAGACCTAGGTAGAGATTTCTAGATCTGGGAAAGATTTTCAGTTTGTATTTTCTTATATTCATTTTACTCTAGTAGGAGATTATTCTCCGAGTTATAGGAAGTTTTCATCTTCTGAGTGTAGATCCGTTTTATGGATCGAGTTGTAGGAACGTTGTTCTGAGTGGTAGGATTGTTTTCAATCCGAGAATAGTGGAGTAGCTGATTCTAGTGCTTTTGTTGGAACACCCTATTACTAATTTGGGCAAGGATAACTATGTTCTTAGTAAATTGTTTTGACCTTATTGTATCGTCTTAAAGGTCAATTAGAATGAGTCTAAGGGTTATAACTTAGGTTTGGAAGCTGCCCCCAAGACCTTCTAAGATCAGAATTCAAGTGCTGAAGACTAGGATAATTTTCGTCGAGCTCAGGTCGACGAAATATCGAACTCAGTTCGATTATCTCTGAGCTCAGTTTAATGAGTCGTCGAACTCGGTTTGACGATCTTCGAGCTCAGATCGACGTTTTTGTCTCTAGCTAGAATCCAAGTCTCTGAGCTCAGGTCGACGATAGTTGAGCTCAGGTCTATGATTTCTGTTTCAAGTCTAGATCCTGTCTCTGAGCTCAGGTCGACGATAGTTGAGCTCAGATCGACGCTTTTCTAAAGAGATCGACGATTTCAGGAATTCAAATTCAGACAATTATTGAATTCAATAAGATTTATTGTCAGCATTTATTTCAAAGGATTTTGTAGCCATTTCAACTTATCTGGAGCAAGTTTCAAGGAAGACAAAAAGGAATGTCTCTTAGGACTTTCCTCTAAAGACAAATTTCATTTAAGGCAATCATTTATGAGTGGTTAACGACTATCAAAAAGATAGATTTTCATTATATCTCCAGAAAATTATTTGAGGAAGACAGAAAAGGAGATATCAATCAAGAATTAAGAGAATTCTAGGAATAGACACAAGAGACACAAGTCTATAGGATTACTGAGTTAGAATTCATACTGAACACAAGGAATACAATAGTGAAGGAGATTAACTCATAGAAAAAAATTCCTCTATTCTTTCAAGATCTCTTTTGATTCAAGTGATCAAAGGCTTCTTCATCAAAGACTCACGACACATCACATTTCAGCAACTGCTGAAATCATCTCTTGCTGGAGATCTAAAGTTTCTGAAGACCTATCACCCTATACAAAGCTTTTCTTCCTAAACAATTGCTGATCTCAGGGGGAGCTTTGATAACATCATCCACTAGTCTTCTCTTAAACTGTTGATAGAGAAGAACAATAAACTCTTTTCTTTTTCCTTACTCTGTTGTAAAAGGGTTTCTCAAACTCCCTTCAAAATTTTTGTGGCTAGTTTCTGAGACCTTGTCAAAACTCAGTGGTGGCAAGACACCTGATCAAAAAAATTTGGGTTTGGTTTTTGAGCACCTTATCAAAAGCTCATTGGTGCCCAGGACACCTGATCAACTATTCCTGCAGTGGATTCCTACCTAGGGTGGTAGAAGAGTGGATATACCCAGGTTGATTGGGGAACCACTATAGATCCTTGTGTCTTCTGGATTGCTGTGTTTTTGCTTTGCTGTGTGCTGTGATTTTTTTGCTTTCTTGCTATCTTAGTTTTATTTTCTGTAAGCACATAACACATATACTTAAATCAAGTCTTCCACTGCAAATAATTTTTAAATTGGAAAATATTTTAATATACTCTATTCACCCCCCCCCCCCTCTAGAGTAAAGGTAGATCTTACCCTCACTTTCAGCTTTGCTAGATCAGTGAGTGGAAAGTGGACATACCCAAGATTGGGGAACCACTATAATTCTTGGTGTCGTCTATGTTTGCTTGGTTATTTCTCTGTGCTAGATCGCTAAATTTTTTATTCCGCAAATAGACACTCAACTCACCTATTCACCCCCCTCTAGGTGATTTAGGTAGACAATTTAAACGTTTTTCACTTGTTTTCTATTTCCACTGTGTTTAGTCTAAGTTTTGAGTTGGGTAATTTTATATCATCATATAATGCTTAAGCTGTGGCGTCTGTATGTTATGGTGCCCCGGCCGGACCCATATTATACAGTCATTACAGGGGAGGTGTTACAATTTGGTATCAGAGGGTGGTTAGTGTCCAAGGCAAGGATTCATGGTAGAATATCATAATCGGATCTTGTTAAGAAGTTATCCACATAGGAGTATCATGGGACTCTGAGTGTCCTAGTGTCTAAGTTTTGCGAATAGAGGCTTATTCTTATTTTATCTTGCTTTTGCTAAGGGTGCAAGCGATGAGGCAGGGACATTGAGTCCGCGAGAGGAGCCTTTGACGAGCATTGTTACTGCTCCAGGTCCGATGGGCATGGGGGTAACCCTGACCGATTTATGTCGCATGCTTGCAGAAGCAATGGTAGCGGCCCAAGCCATAGCGACATCGCAAGCTGTGACCCCTGTCACGCAGGAAAGGACTCCTATTACCTTGAATTCGACACCGACCACACATGGAGGGGGAGCCAGACAGGTAAAGCCATTGGCAGAAAGAGTGGTAGTCGGACATGTAGACCGATAGATGAAGTATTTCTTAAGCTTTCACCCTCCAACATTTAAGGGAGTCGGCACGCTGACCGATGTAGAGGACTGGTGGGTGAGAATTCAAGAATTGCTAAGGGTGGTGGAGATGCCAGAGGAGAAGCAATCGGAGTTTGCGCCATTCATGTTAGAAGGAGAGGCTAAACTATGGTGGGTTAGCCATAGCATTCGCCAGTTCCCTAGACGCACCCCATCCATAGGAGAGTTTTGGAATGCTTTCTTGAAGAAGTATATCCCATTGTCGATGAGGTTAGACCTTCAGAGATATTTTTTGCACTTGGTACAGTGGGACAAGACGGTGGATGAGTACGTACAGGAGTTCACTCGTTTAGGTAAATATGCTGGAACAACCATGGCAGACGATAAAGAGAGGGACAACCTCTTTTATCATGGATTGCGGGATAATCTAAGACAACCCCTCATAGCTATGAAGAATGCGGGCTTCAATGAGTTGATTGAGGCCACTAGGATGTTGGAGAGCGATATGGAGAGAACCCAACATCGGAAGGGTTTTGCTGCCAAATAGGGAGAAGGAAAGCCTTCTCAATCGCAAGGAAAATTTGATGGAAGTAGGTGGAAAAAAAGCCCCATCCCTACAAGACTTGGGAGAAGAGTAGTACAACGTCGGGGGGGGGGGGGTCTCGCTTCAAGGGACCGCCATCATGCTATAAGTGTGGCAAGCTGGGCCACATAGCTCGTTTTTGCACTGAAGGTGGCGCTGAGTAGGAGCCAAGGCAAGAGAAGTCGGTGCACTCCGGGACCAGCGTGGTGGAGAAGGGAAAGATGGCGGAGTCAAGTGCTTAACTTTTCCAACCCGTGCAACAAAGGCCTTATAACCTTGGGCAGCATGAAGCGATCTGCTAACCCAATGTGGTGATAGGTATGGGAAAGTTTAAGTTAAATATTTTGCTTTAGACTTTAAAAACCATTTATGAGTGTCGCCTGTATTTTAGGCTTTGTGCTAGTTTCTGGTTACCCCGCTAGGGTATTGTTTGATACCGGAGCGTCACACTCCTTTTCTGCAAAAAGTTTTATCCGGAGAATTGGAGTTGACTCATTCTTGGTGGACACCGAGCTGAAGGTGCTCAAGCCCAATAGGTCTTCCATGACCACCAGGGCGAAGGGACACATTTGTTGGAGTCTAGGGGGAGTTGACTTCATGTTGGTAGCGGTAGTCCTACCGTTAGCTGAGTTCGATGTGATATTAGGGATGGACTGGCTTGCAGAGCAGCGTGCCAGTATTGACTGCCTATCTAAGGTGGTGACCCTGATAAGCTAAGGGCAGGCAGAAGTAAAGTTTAAGGGCCTTGGTAGAGTGGCCTGTTCCCTGATTTCGGCCATGTAGTTGGTGCGGGCGGTTAGCACGAGAGGAGTAGATCTTATAGCATTGTTGTAAGTTCACCTATCCAAGTTATCACTTGGAGAAGTGCCTTTAGTGGTCGAATTCGGGGATGTGTTCCCTGAGGAGCTTCCTGGAGCACCTCCTCGACATGAGATTGATTTATCCATTGAGTTAGTGCTAGAGGCTAGGCCGGTGTCACGTCCTCCTTTTAGGATGACACCAAAGGAGATGGCCGAACTCAAGGTACAACTACAAGAACTGTTGGAGCAGGGTTAAATTAGACCAAGTTCTTCGCCATGGATCGCACCAGTGCTATTTGTGAAGAAGAAAGATGGTAGTATGCAGCTTTGCATAGACTACCGAGAGTTGAATAAACTGAGCATCAAGAATATGTATCCGATTCCATGGATAGATGACCTATTCGACCAGTTGGTGGGGTTAGTGGTGTACACTAAGTTGGAATTGAAGTCAGGGTACTATCAGTTGCGGAATCGAGATAAGGACATACCCAAGATGACTTTTAGTATGAGGTATGGTCACTTCAAGTTCTCGATGATGTCGTTCGGGCAAACGAACGCGCCATCTGTATTCATGGATTTGATGAACCAAATATTTCAGGAGTATTTAGACTCATTTGTGGTGGTCTTCATTGGCGATATTTTGGTATAATCCAAATTGGAGGCGGAGCATGAGACTCACTTGAGGGTAGTCTTGCACGTATTAAGAGAGAACCGGATTTATGCAAAGTTCTCGAGATGCGAGTTCTGGTTAGAAAAGGTGGAATTTTGAGCCATGTGATTAGTGGTGATGGGGTGGCGGTGGATCCGACGAAAGTTGAAGCCATCAGGGATTGGCCGATTTTGAGAATCGTAGTGGAAGTCCGAAGTTTCCTTGGACTAGCCGGGTACTATAGAAGGTTCGTGGAAAAATTTTCACGGATAGATCTACCCTCACTTCCCTGACTCACAAGGACCAGAATTTCGTATGGACTCAAGATTGTAGTCAAGAGTTTGACACCTTGAAGGAAAGGCTGATGATAACTCCGATCTTAAGTATTCCTAAAGGGACTGAAGGATTTAAATTTCTCAGTAACGCATCAGGATACAGTTTAGGTTGTGTGTTTGTGTAACATGGAAGTGTGATAGCCTTTGGGTCTAGGCAGTTGAAACCTCATGAGAGAAATTACTCCGTCCATGATTGGAGTTGGCAGCGGTAATTTTTGCGTTGAAATTATGGTGGCACTATGTTTATGGTGCGAAGGTGGAGATCTTCACGGACCACAAAATCCTGAAGTATCTTATGGATCAAAAGGATTTGAACATGCGACAGCGCAAATGGTTCGAGTTCCTTGGGGACTATGACGTATAGATACAATATGTTGGAACCCCACCTATTTTAAGGATTTGGGCTGAGGTTTATTATTAGGGTTTCATTGATTGACCCACTTTGTATAATCTGGGTTCATAGGTCTTCATTAGATTATACGGTAGGTCAGTAAGTCATATTGATCAGACCAATCCCTTAGAAGACTTAGAAGACCGAAGAAACTATAATAAGACAGAATTTTCTCTATTGAAGAAGGCATTTTATGAACTCTGAAGTGAGATCGACGATCTTCATTCTCAGTTTGATGATCTCAGAGTCTCTTCTCTGAACTGAGATTGACGAAAGATGAACTGAGCTCGACAAACTCTTATCTTCTATCAGGATTGAGTTCGACGTTCTTCTATCTCAGATCGACAAACTTGGAGCCCAGAATGGAAAGTAACAATTCATTTCAGAGTTCTCAAGGCTCAGCTCGACGAATGAGAGGTTTGAGTTCGACGATCTTAGATCTCAGATCGACGATAACTGTCAGTTCATTTTCTATTTCTCTGCAGTTATTTCAGATTGACTAAGGCTTATATTTTGGCTTATTTTAATCTGAGTAATTAATGCTTATATTCTCTGAATATAGCCGTTAAAATGGCAGCATTAATTACTGGATTTCACAGAGTTAATATAAAACTAATTCTTTGGCAAAGCTAAGGAATTATTTTATTGGCCTTCTAGCTGTTTGTCCAAGTTCCAAGAAATCAACAGTCAATTAAGGAAGGAAATTTAAACTTTGCTGCAGGAAAATATAGTAAATATAAAACTAGTTTTTCAAAAGCTTTAAAAAGTATAGAAGTAAAAATAGTGATTGAATTGAGAATACACAAGAGACAAAGAACATTTCTTCATCATCAGTTTGCATCTCCAAAGTGTTTCAAGAGACAACCATCACCATTAGTCTAAAGCTTTCTGGAGATCATTCTCAAGAAGACCTACACACCCATAAAAGCTTCCATCTTCCTGATCAAATTTCTATCTCAGGGGGAGCTTTGACATCATGAAGAAAAATCCACTAGTATTCTTAGTTGTTTGAGAAAGAGAAGAACTCCATATTGTTTTGTTTTATTCTCACCCACTATATAAAGGGTTTCTTAACTCCCTTCAAAAGTTATTCGCCTTGGTTGCAAGTCTCCTGATCAAAAGACTTGATTTGGTTTTTGGGCACCTGATCAAAAGCCTAAAGGGTTGTTAGATCTCCCTTGAAATAGATCTTGTGGTGACAGGTCACCTGAGTACAAAACCTGATTGGTGGCAGGGTACCTGACCAAAAACTTAAGTGGATTCCTACCAGGGTGATAGAAGAGTGGATGTACCCAAGTTTAGGGGAACCACTATAAATTTTTGGTGTCATCTGTGATGCTAGCTTTTACTTATTGTGCTATGTGCTGTAGTTTTTTTTTCTGCACTTCACATGTTACACATAGTAATATCACTATCTTAATTCCGTAAATTTAATTCTATAAAAAGGTTTTAAAATATCTATTCACCCCCCCCTCTAGAGCTAAGCTGATCTAACCCCTCAGGTGGTATTGCCATACCATCTTTCAATTGGTATCAGAGGACTGTCTCTTTGGTTTCACAGATGAACATCTCAACCAATATCCTTGTTAGATTGTCTTCTCTCTAGTGTGTTGTTACAACATGGCACAAAATAAGGATTATGCAAGCACCAGACCTCCAGTCTGCAACTTAAATAAGATTGCAATCTGGAAGGCAATAATCAAGCTTTATATGAACTCTAATGATGAGGATATTTTCAATTCAAATTTGATAGGACCTCCTCAACCTACAATAGTGACTACAACAACAACTGACATACATGCAGTTCCACTACCTGAGTGGACTGATGCATAGAAGAAAGCCAAGATAGCTGATGCAAAAGCCATAAATATACTGGCTCAAACCATGTTAGATGACATATTCCAAAAGGTGGCTGAATGCACTTCAGCAAAACAAATATGGGAATCTCTAAACAAGATGGTGGAATGCTCAGCAAATGAGATAAAGGACAGAAGATCTCTCCTAATCTCTCAATATGAGAACTTCAAAAAGGAAGAATCAGAATAAGTGGTTGAGCTGTATAACAGACTAAGTGTTATCATCAGTGAGCTAAAAACCATGGATAAAGACATCTCATTAACTAAGATAAATGATAAAATTCTAATGTGCTTCCCCAGCACTTGGGATTCCAGGATATGGCCAATCAAGGAGGCCATAAGTTTAAATGAGATTTCCACTGAATCTTTCCTTAGCAAGCTCAAGTCTTATGAGCAGTTGATCAAATCCAGAGAGGCTACTGAATATAAGACTTACATATCCTCAAGGGAGGAGCACAATATAGCATTCAAGGCTAATGAAGAGTCAGATGCCAATGAAGAGCTGATGAGCTTGCTGGCCAAAAGGTTCTACAAACTGGCCAAGAAAGTCTTCAGGAGAAGGTAATCCAGAAATGATGACAAACCAAGATATTACAAGACTCCTACAAAGGAGATTGTATGCTTTGGATGCAGAAAGCCTGGGGACATTCTACCTGAATACCCAGAAGCTCAGAAAATAGAAAAAGAAAATAGAAGAAAAACAAGAAGAATTCAAGTAGGCACTCAAGTAAACACTCCTCCAACCAACATAAAAGAAAGGAGAAAGGTTTCATTGTTGAAACCGGGAGTGATACTGATGAAGAGTCTTCATCTTCCAGCTCTAGTGAAGATGAAGAAGAAGTCAAGGGAGGGGAAGTCTGCCTCATGGAAATCAATGCCTCATGCAACAGTCTTGATGCTGAAGATCAAGTAGAAATACAATCTGAGGAATCAGAAGAGGAATCTGAGTCAGAAGAGGATCAGGTAATCTCTTCTTTTGATTTTAATTCTATTGATTTTAAAATTGAATTCAAAGCCTTATATAATGAATTAATAAATCTGAAAAAGAAATCAAGATACTCAGAGACATGCAAACTGAATTTGATAATCTATTTGTTGAAAACATTAAACTTAAAGATGATTTAGTTTTAGCAAATGAACAAATCATTTCTCTTAAAAAAGAACTATATGAGGCCAAGCAACTTCAGGAATCTCTCGATAGGAGAAGCCTTAAGATGACGGACATCACAAGCACAGTCAATATCAGACTAAATGGTAAGGGTGGCTTAGGTGCTTCATCAAGCTTACCCCCCATACTTAAGAAGAATATATTATCAACCCCAATAAAATTTATATTAGATAAAGGAAAAGAGGTAATATATAATAATTAAACAATAGAAGCTTCTCGCAAATCCAAAAATCAAAAGAGAAATAACAATAAAAATAAAAATATGAATAAAAACAATTTTCAACAGATTTCGTCGAACTCAGATCAACAAAATATGTATAGTTCGTCGAACCAAGATCGACGATCTATAAATGCTAACTATAGTAATAAAAATTCATCTTACTGTGATCGACGAACTTTATATGGTTCTTTGAGCAGGGATCAACAAACGTGGGACATAGAAAATGAATATATTCTTTCTCTAAGCAAAGATCGACGATCTTATCCCATTCGTCGAACGCAGATCGACGAACTTATGATTATTCGTCGAACCCATTCAGAGTTAACAAAAATTTCAATTCTTTTAGAAACTCTAATCTGACAAGAAAACTTATTAATCCTTTTACCAGTTGGGAAATTCCACCTAGGAGATATCACTCATTAGGATATAAAAGCCAACCTGAATTTTTGACTATTTCAAGTTTTTCTTATCAGAAAAATAAAGGACCCAAGGTAACCTGGGTCAAGAACAACTAACTTTTGTTTATGCAGGTGAAGAGTTGTCCAGCTTTTAATCAACAATAGTATCTGGAGAGTGATGCTCCAAGCATATGACTGGCAGTAAGGACTACTTAATTAATTATAAGTCCAAGCTGGGACCAAAGGTGATCTTTGGTGACTCCAATTATGGCAAGATTGAAGGCTTTGGAGAAGTTATGGTTGGGGCAGTAACCTTCAAAAAAGTTGCATATGTATGTGGACTAAAGCATAACCTCATCTCCATAAGTCAATTATGTGATGAAGGTTATCAGGTATCATTTAACTCAATCTCTTGTATTATTTCTACTAAAGAAAACAAAACTATTTTAATTGGAAATAGACAAGGCAACACATATGTAGTTAATTTTCAATCATCTGTTTCAAATATTTGTGTTTTTAATCAGGTTAGCAATCAAAATGATTAGTGACATAAAAGACTAGAACATGTAAATCTAAAAAACATTGCTAAGCTATGAACACAGTTTTATGTTCTAGCTTCCTGTCTCAGATAGAACCCAAGAAGATTGTTGTTCCTCTGGGTGAAGAAGAAAATGTGGAGCATCAAGATGAGGAAACTGGAGATAGCCATAATGCTGACAGAATTCCTCCAGCAAGGAGACACCTAAAGGATCATCCAGCTCACCAGATCATTGGTAAAGCAAGTTAGGGTGTTCTAACGAGGAGCAGGAGCATGAACACAGGTTAATGTTCTAGCTTCCTATCTCAGATAGAACCCAGGAAGATTGAAGAGGCCATGCAAAACACCAACTGGATTGATGCAATGCAAGAAGAGCTCAGTCAGTTCAAAAGGTGTAAGGTCTGGGAACTGGTGCCAAAACCTAAGGATCACAACATAATAGGAACAAAGTGGATCTACAGGAACAAGCTTGATGAGAATGGCACTATAGTCAAGAACAAGGCTAGATTGGTAGAAAAAGGCTACAGGCAAGAGGAAGGTATTGATTTGTATCAAACCTTTGCTCCAGTAGCAAGGATGGAGGCAATAAGGCTGTTCTTAGCCTATGCTGCCTATCAAGGGTTCAAATTATATCAAATGGATGTGAAATCAACATTTCTGAATGGTGATTTAAAAGAAGAAGTCTATGTAGAACAACCCTCAGGTTTTGTAGACTCTCACTTTCCTGATTATGTATATAGGCTTAGGAAAGCTCTATATGGTTTGAAATAAGCTCCAAGGGCTTGGTATGAAACTTTGTCTGCCTTCCTCATTGAGAATAAATTCTCTAGAGGAAAGATAGACAAAACTCTATTCTGTAGGGAATCAAAAGGCAAGAAAATACTAGTCCAGATATATGTGGATGACATTATCTTTGGTTCTACTGAAAACATCCTTTGTAGGAAGTTTGCCAAACTTATGCAAGGGAAGTTTGAGATGAGCAGTATGGGTGAGCTGAAGTTCTTCTTAGTACTTCAAGTTAGACACACTGAGAGTGGGTTATCCATATCCCAGTTTAAGTTCACCAAGGAGTTGATTAAGAAGTATGGTTTGGACTCAGCTTATACAATGAAAACTCCAATGGGAACAAGTATGCCTATATGCAAAGATGAAGTAGGGAAACCTGTTAATGAGTCTTTGTATAGAGGGATAATTGGCTCACTACTATACTTGACTACTAGTAGACCTGACATCATGTATACAACATGTGTCTGTGCTAGGTATAAAGCATGCCCTAAGGAATCTCATTATACTGTAGTTAAAAGAATTTTGAGATATCTTAAGGGCACACCTAATCTAGGCCTTTGGTACCCTAAGAATAGAGATTTTCTATTAATAGGTTTCTCAGATGCAGATTTTGCTGGATGCAAAGAAGATATAGAAAAAGAACCACAGGAACCTGTCAATTCCTTGGTGGGAGGCTGGTGTCATGGAGCAGCAAGAAGCAAACCAGTGTGGCTTTATCAATAGCTGAATCAGAGTATATAGCTGCAGGTAGCTGTTGTGCACAATTGATGTGGATGAAGCATCAACTAGAAGATTATGACATCCAGGTAAGTAGAATACTACTATTTTGTGATTCTACAAGTGCTATTTCTATTGCTAAGAATCCAGTATCACACAATAGGACCAAGCATATATATATTAAGTTTCATTTTATCAGAGAACATGTATAGAAGGAAAATATTAATCTAGAGTTTGTAAAAACTAATAATCAAATAGCTGATATTTTTACAAAACCACTGGAAGAAACTAAATTCAATAATTTCAAAATTGAATTAGATATGTTGAACCTAGACTAGGTTAACACAAGTTTCCATTAGTAGCATATGTAAGCACCAAATTTCTGTTGAAATTTTGCTAAGTACAAAGTTTGTGTCGACACAAGCAAGTTGTGTCGACACACTAAGTGTGTTTTGTCGACACAGAACAAGGATATGTCTACACAGAAACAGTATCTGTGTCGACAGAAGAATAGGTGTCGATACAAAAGTCTCGACACAACCTTGTCGAGACTATATGTCGAGAGGATATTTGTGTCGACACAACTCTGTCGAGACTAAAGTGGTCAGTGTCGACACAGACTCAAGTATGTCGACACATAGATTTGTCAACTTAAAATACGTTTTGTCGACTTAGACATTAGTATGTCGACACATAGTCATGTCGACTTAACTTAAGTTCTGTCAAGAACTAGGTCATTTTTGTCGAAACAAAAACTGATTTGTCGACTTAAGCCCGACTTTTGATCTGCCCTTGACTCAAGTACTATAAATAGGTGAAGCCAAAATTTGGTCGACTACACTATCAGAATTTTTGACTCTACACCTTCTGTCGACATAGACTTTCTCTTCTCTTCTCCTCTAGCACTTACGTCAATGGCGCCAAACCAAGAAGATAAGCTTAATGAAGGTTATGAACTGGTTCACGAAGGATTCACGACTTCTTCTGATGAAATTCAGGGAGTCATTGCCCTAATTTCTGAAAATGGATTAGAATTTTTGGTCTCAGAACCGACCAAATTTTGGAAGAAAGAAGTCATGGAGTTCTACACAATCGCTTCATTGGACTCTAAAGGAAAGAAAATCAAGGCATCTATTCAAGGTGCCCAGGTGAAGCTCACTTTGAAATCAATCAGGAAAGCACTACATCTGCCATTGATTAAGGATACAGACGAAATTACTCCATCCCATAAAACTGAAGCATTAAACTGGTGTGGACTGAATCCCAATATTAAGATTGGTTCATCTATCAATAGAAAAGGGATGAATTCCCAAGGAAAATTTCTTTCAGAAGTAGTGGGCAAAGTGATTATCTGCAAGACAGGTGGACATGATCGAATTTCTTCCCACATGTTCAATCTGATGGTGAGAATCATATTCAATATAAACACTGACTGGGCAACAGAAGTGTTTGATAAACTACAAGAAGGAATAAAGAAACCTAACCTTGGAAGGATCCTTAACCTATGCTTAACATCAGTAATTCCAGATGTTCTGAAACAAGCAAATGGCTCTAAGATAAATCATATGAGAAAAATTGATGTAAGGATACTGTCAAGGTGGGACAGAGTTCTAACCAAGGAAGTCCCTGCTCCTACGGAGCAAACTAATAAAGATAAGAAGAAAAAGAAGGTCGTTGTACAGGCTGACTCCTCCAATGATTCTGAGGAGGAAGTGGTCTTCCGTTCTGATGAAGACAAGCAACAATAAGATGTTCATGCTCAAGCAAAGGACTGTGAGCCCCAAGAGAAACAAATTGACTCTACTCCAGGGGGATAAAACCTAGAAAAAGAAACTGAGTTGCCTGCCCAAGGGGGAGGTATTGATGATGCTGTCCTGGATAGTGACTTAGCTTCAGACACAATAATGGTTATTGTATCTAAAATCAACACTGCAGTTGAAGTAACTGATAAGAATGATGCTCAAAATGAGCTAGTAAGTATCTTCTTCACAGACTAGTGATGTATTATAGTATTCTCCTCAAAAATTGTTCAAAGGGACACTTTTGTTTACACAACAAAATAGGTCTTTCAAGTGGTATTAGTCTTTTAAGTAGTTTTAAAAAATACTAATCCTATTCCTTCTGAACAGATACAACAGGAATTTATAATGGAAGAATTGTTTCCTAATCCTCTTACTGATAGGACTGAGGGGGAGGAAATTGAAAAAGAAAAGGAAATTCCAAGTACTGAGGGGGAGTTATCCAAGGATACCCCAGCTAAAAAGGAAACTGTTGATATTAAAAGTACATCTGAATCTTCTGAAGATGAAGAAGCCATATTGGCTAAGAAAAGAAAGCTGTCTGTGTTAAAGAAGAAGAGTTCTGGATATAAGAAAGCTTTATAATTGGGAACTACACCATCTACATCAAGCATGGACTTCAGTTCTTTACTTGTCCAAATGCAGATAAAATTAGATAATCAAAGGAAGACTATAGAATAATATTTGGATGAAACTCATAAGGAGTTATAGTTTCAGTTGGCCCAGGAAATCAAATCCATTAGATTTGATGTGAATCAAAATAAGAAGGAGATTACAGATTGCTTCCATAAAGGAGGTAATGCTGTGGTGTTCCTGGCCAAGCAAAAACAAATTATCCAAGCTAAAGTGGATGAAATTAAAGTGAAGCAAGGATATGTATTGGAGAATCAGTTAAGGATGAATGAAAATCTCAAGGCTTCACATCATGAAATATTGACAAAGCTCACTGATTCTAGCACTACTCTGAAGGCTGAAATCTCTAAGCAAATCCAGGAAGATATATCTATTGTAAAAGCCACATTTGAAGAATCTCGGGAGAAAATTAAAACTTTCTTGACAAAATTCAGAGCTTATTTTAAAGAGGGAACTGAATATATAGCTGATCAAGTCAGATTTTGGAAAGAAGATTTAAGAGATCATGTTGCAAGAGAAGTCATAAAAGGGGAGAGATTACTAGTCAAAGCCAGCTCTGACCATGCTAAATGGACTACCAATAGCATCAGAGCTACTCTTGGATATCCTCCTCTTTGTGATGATGCTAATGTAGCTGAGTCTGGGATACAACCTGAATATTTTGAAGGAGATCAGCCTGAAGTTGCTCAGGTGATCTACCCCTCAGCTGATTTTGAGATGGTTCAAGAAGAAGTGCTGAAAATATATAGTCCTCCACCAGGGGCACAAAATGTAATTCTGAAAAAGGTTGAAATGTTAGAAGCTGCATTAGAAGCTCAACTTTCTAAGAAGAGATTTAGAGAGCAGGCTGAGCTGAAGCCAGATTTTGAGTAGTGGAGCCCAACTTCTAGAAATATCATACTTACTGTCTGAAAAGCTGTAAAGGATAAAATCCATGACAAGGGTAAATGGTACTCTGAAAAAGAGTGGAATAAATATCAAGCAGGACAAGAAGCAATTCTTTAACATAGAAGAAGTTTAAGGCTGGGAGGCTACTTGCTAATGCTCAAGAGCCAAGCAAGTACTTCCCCAAACCTTTCCACTATTTTTAAAGACAGAAGATCAAGTCTGAAGAATTAAAGAAGAAATCTCTAAAAGGGAAAAAGCCAGCTGAGGTTGCTGAACCTTCTGTGCTGGCTAAAATCAAGTCTTGCAAAGGAATAGTTATTAAGGAGCCTAGTTAGTAATAGGATTGCTAGGTTTATGTAATAGAATAATGTATAAATTTGTTTTTTTTCTTATATAAGAAATTCATGTAAACCAAAGTTTTTCTGATTAATGAAATCTGTTTTAGTATTAAGTATTTGTTGTTTACAATGATTATGTAATAACCTGCTCTGAAATATTTTTACTTCTATTAGAATTTTGTTTTATCTTAAGAGATGTATATCTTTGACTAAGGGTTATGACTTCTCCAAATAGGGGGAAATTTTTGGGTACATTGGAAAATGTGTACAAGATTTAGAGAAGCCACAACTTAGTCAATGATTTGCATCAATTTGTATTTGATAGGAGTTTGAGTTTCATTGTGCAGGTTTAAGTATTTGAAGGAAAATTTTCTAAGTACAAGTGTCAACACTTGTGAAGAAACTGTGTCGACACTCAAGGAGACTGTGTCGACACTCAGGCAAGTTGTGTCGACACACAGGCAAAATGTGTCAACACTTATGAAGAAGCTATGTCGACACCCAACTGCTATATCGACACTCAGGAAAGCTTTGTCGACATACTGGAAAAATGTGTCGACACTTATAAAGAAGTTGTGTCGACACTCAAAGCTATGTCGACACCTAAAGAAACAGTTGTGTCGACATCCAGAATTGTGTCGACAACTTAAAACAGAATTGTAACGACACTTATAATAGAAGATGAGTCGACACTCAGGAGATATGTCGACACCTGAAGCAATTGTGTCGACACACAGGACTTGTGTCGACACACCAACTCTCAAAAGGCTGTGTCGAGTTCAGAAGTAATTGTGTCGACACACAGGACTTGTGTCGACACACACTCAACGCCATTTGGCAAACACTCAACACCAACTGTCTACAACAGAAATATCGAGACAAGAAGCTGCTGTGTCGACACACAAGACTTGTGTCGACACATATAACATAAGCAGTGTCGAGAAGCAGAAGTATGACTGTCTCGACACTTGGAGTAATTGTGTCGACGCCATTAAGACTTGTGTCGACACTTAGTCTATATGTGTTGACACATGTGAAGCAGTCTACTGAGTGTTGTATGCTGAGTTGAAAAGACATTGAAGAACCTAGTGACGTGACTGGTGACTTGATAGTTGTCATAACTAGCCGGTCTGAGACCACTGTCAGAATTGTCAGAAGTTTGTTATGAACTGAATCAGCCAGTAACCATGAAGCAAGCTCTATATAAGAGACAGAATGAAAATGACAGAAAAAGAATGAACAACAACGTGAGGCATCAATAAGAAGAATTTTGACAGATCAAGGGCTGTCTGCAAGAAATATTCAGAGTTCTATCTGAATTTATGGAAGAAGCGTATTGAAGTTCATCTTCATCAACAGAGAAGATCCAACTTATTTTGTTCTAATCAAGAAGCTTTGAAAAGCTAAGTTAGGTTGGATCAGAAGGATTAGTCAATCAAAGAACTGATCAAGAAGACTACATCAACAGAGAAATCTAGCTAGTGAAGTTTTCAGTTACTCTTTACTCACAAATTCTTGTAGGATCTTCTTGTTAGATCTGAGATTGTAAGCCTAAAATTATAAAGGCCGAGGTAGGGCTGTGTGCCTGAGGTAGGACTTGTGGAAAGTCTTAGTTGTAAGCCTAATTATAAAGACAGAGGTAGGGCTGAGGCCTGAGGTAGGATTCTGGAGAAAAATCTGAGGTAGGACTTGTGTTAAGTCTGAGGTGTAGGAACCATCTTTGGTTCTGAGATTGTAAGATCTGAGGATCTGATCCAGTGGAAGGAAGTTTGGCTGAATCCAGTTATCTGCTGGATAGGCGAAGAGGGAAAGTGGATGTACCCATATCTTGGGGAACAACTATAAGCCTGGTGTTTACTGTTATGTGTTTATTTTTTGTAGATTGATAAATTTGTGCTGAAAGAAGTCTTATAACAGTTTGCCTAAAAAATTAAAAAGACACAAAAAGATTAGAACCTATTCACCCCCCCTCTAGGTGTTTAGGCTCTTGAAATAAAGGCTTTCACTACATGCATTTGTGCTAGGTTCCAGGTGTACCCTAAAGAACCTCACTATATTTTGCTAAAAAGGATTTTGAGATATATAAAGGGTTGCCCAAATCTAGGAATTCTATATCCATCAGAGTAAGAATTTGACTTAACTGGATTCTCAGATGCTGACTATGCTGGATGTAGAGTGGATAAAAAAAGCACATCAAGAACATGTCAATTTCTTGGTGATAGGCTGGTGTCCTGGTTCTATAAAAAGCAAACTTCTATGTCCACTTCAACTGTAGAAGCAGAATACATAGCTACTAGCAGTTGTTGCTCACAGATTTTGTGGATTCAGAATCAATTATTCGATTATGGATACAACTTAAATAATTCAACTATATATTATGGTTGTACCAGGGCTATATCCATAACACAAAATCAAGTGCATCATAGTAGGACCAAGCATATAGAAATAAGACATCATTTCATTAGAGATTGTGCAGACAAAAAGAAAATTAATCTTGTCTTTATCTCCACTGATCTACAAAGAGCAGACATCTTCACAGAGCCATTGGATGAGAAGAAACATCTGTTCTTCTTAAATCAGTTAGGTATGATTAATGGAGAAGAGTTAATTTAAATTTTGTCTGTGGACGACGATTTATTGACAGTTCGTCGAACGGAGATCGATGATCTGTGAACTCCTCGTGAAGAGTTCGTCAAACGGAGTTCGACGACCACTTCTTATTGAAACATATTTCATTCAATAGAGATCGACGATCCCTGCTTCAGTGAATTTATCGTCAAATGGAGATCGACGATTTATTCGCCTTCTTTAGACTAAGATCGACGAACTCATTTTCTATTAAAATATTTCGTCGAACTCAGATCGAAGATCTTTTCTATTTCATAGGACTGAGATCGTCTTTTCGTCTTCTAAAAACCTTATAATCTAGCTTTTAGACAAAATCCATCCCATGCTTTCAATTCCTTTTGCACTGGAGCTCTGTTTCTCCTTGCAGGCGATTTCAATGGCGATTTTGGCGGCAACTCTTTCTGGGATGAAGTTTGATGTTGGTTATGATATAGACATGGATTCCTTCAAGCACAACGATCAAATCTTCCAGGACATACTGATTCTGTTTGATGAGCCGCAAATTCAAAAATTTATGACTACAATGATGAAGGTGCCAGTTGCAGAGATAAAGGAATTGGTTTTTACATCATCATCCCCAAACGCATAAACCCTAGTCGGCACCATATCTGGACGAAGGTTATTCTAACTCCTGATATTTTATCTGAAGTTTTCGATTTTGTAAATGGTGATGTTGATTTTGAAATGGACTCGACTGAGTTTTCTGAGATGCTTACAAGGATGGGTCACTCTGAGGGAAACCCTAGTAAGCTACTGAAAAAGAACTTGTTAGTGGAGTACAAGTTTATCGCTGATGTGGTCGGCATGGTGGTGCTCGGGAAGCACACCGCTCATGACTACATAACCAGGCACCAGTTTTTGCTGATGGGTGCGCTGGTGAATAAGAAATAAGTAAATTGTATATTATATTATTTGATTTGATAAAGAAGAAAAATAACGAAAGAGAAGTTTGTTTTGGGAGGATATTGAGCATCTTCCTCCAGGAAAAATGTCACCAACTGTTGGTTTCCCCAACAGTTTTCATAAATGGTTCTAAGAGGCTTACCTCAGTCCTCTTTGTGAAGGGGGAGAGGACCATCAACAAGCCTTCCAGGGCCTCCTCTTCCTCTAGACTTTCTGAGGACACAAGGACTCCTAGAGTCAATCCCCCACCTGTAGATGAAGAGGCACTAGGAATTCTTCCTCCTCCACCTTCTCCTAGACTACAACCTTCACCACCTCCTCAACATCCCTCCATCCCATATGTCTCCACAGTCATCTCTACTCCATCTCAATCTCCACCTCCTCCATCTACTCTACCTCACTACCTAGAGGAAATCCCATCCACCATCTCTATATCTACACAAATGTCACCCACCTTCAATCTCATTCCAACACCAACTCCAACACCATCCCCATCACCAATACAAACTCCAATATCTCTATTTATTGATGACATCCCTATGGATATCCAACCTGATATCCCTCTAGTCATCCCCACTCCAATTCTACCTTCACCTCCATCCGCTTCATTCAATATTTGTACTTCATGTGGCATCACCACCTCATCTCTTCAATCATCCTCATCTGATCTATATACCATCATCTCTCTTATCACCCCAACCATCAAATATCTCATAGATGTTGCCATTGCACCTCTAATTCTTTCCATAACCTCTCTCTACTCAGCTTGCTTCAATTTTTGGCCCTTCTTCATCTAAGGGCCTAGCATCAGACATTCCTAATACCAGGCAGGGGGAGATGTTCAAAGAAGAAGTGACAGCAGAAGCAACAGAAGAAATAGAGATTGTTGATACTGAAATACCAGATGCAGAGCTTACAGATTTCTTGGATGCAGATTCTGCGAGATAGATGATTCTTTGGTCATTCTTTCTGGAGACTGTTCCATCTCTTTATCAGTTGACCTGAATTAAGTTCTAGATTCTTTTGACCTCCAGTATATAAACATTCTTTCATTTGTTTCACCTCAGTATTGCACAGACATTGTCTGCTATAAAGCTCTAGTGAGCACAAAAATTTTACAGGCCATTCAGGACAGTTTTGCAGTCCAAGAGCTTCTAGAGATTGAGATTGAGATTGCTCCAGTCCTTCAGACTGAACTCTCTGAGCCCATGGCTCTTTCCCCTCTTAGTTTTCTCTTCTCCACCTCTCCAATCCCTGACATGGATGAAGTTCAAGATGAAGACATGGCTGAAGATAAGCAGATTGTTGAGGAAAAACAAATTGTAGAGGAAAGTTCAGAAATTCTAGCTCCAGCTCAAGGAGTGTCTCTTTCAGTAGAGTAATTAAGGCAGATTGATGATTTATACAATATGCATCCTAGTGATTCTAATGAATATGAATCAGAGGATTCTGATTATTCATAGGATACTAAGTCCAGGAAAAGGAAATTAAATAATAAGAAGGGAGTATCTAAGGCTGTAGTAGCTCCTTCTGACAATTCTAAGAAGGATATTCCTTATTATATTTTATATAATATTCATTTGACTCCAACCACACCATACTGGATGAGGCTCTCTAAGAACCAGCATAAAAAGCTAAAGGATAGGAAGAAGATTGGTAGAGCTCCTACAAAGAAGTTCAGGAAAGACTCACCTCCTCCTCCTGCTGCTGTAGGTGCCTCAAGAAATATTGCACCTAGGTCAACCTCCTCCCAGCAATCAAAGTCCTATGCCACTCATAGTCAAGAAGATCCTCTAGATCTTATTCCAAAGGTGTCTAATCTAGTTGGAGAGGAAGACAACACCAAGGCAGATATGCTGAAAAGTATAATGAATGTAGACCACGATGCAAAATTTTGCTGGAAAATCTACAAATAATTATCCTTCTACAAACTTTCAGCAATAGTCTACAATGTATAGGAAAGCTCAAAGATCTGCTTAGGATATTTCAAAAGATGACCCAGGGAGACCTCCATCTCTAGTATATGAACCTGAGTTAGATTCTAACTTCAGAATGGCAAGACTTGATGAGATTATAGGCTTATCACTGATGAATAAAGCAAGGAAAGAAGGAGATGATCCCGCTCAGTTTACTACTATGTCTACATATAGAAAAAAGGAGCTTGAAAAATTTGAGGTAGATAAACAACTTTTTATTCTAATGCTTACATGCAGGTACATCCAGAAGTTGTTGTTCCAAGAGCTTCATCTGTAACACTTCTTGGAGCTCAAGACCTAAAAATGTCCAAGCTTGAAGCAGAAGATCCTTTCAGGAAAATTGTGTTTACTAAATCTTCTTCTGCTCCTCCTTCTGACAGTTCTTAGAACAATTTTCATTCTCTGTGTATATACAGAGTGAAAAAATGAGAATAAATGCGAACAAGAGGTAAATAACTGCAATTTTTATTTCTTCAAAAAAGTAAGTAATATATAGGTGTGCACCCTTATTTATAGAAAATAGGGGAGATGAGAGAATACAACACACGATGTGGGAATAAATACAAGCCGAGCGGACTGAGCGGTTTGACATACAAAAACCGCTCACTATATAAGCCATAACATTATAACCTCCAGACATAAGGGAAAGGCTGCCAGACAAGCTGCTAAGCCGCACCTGCGGATAGCCAATAATCCGCAGTGCGGCTAACCATTACGCTGAAGCTGCGATAAGACATCTGACCGCCTACCGCAGGTTTCCACCAGACCGCTGAGAGGATAGCCTTGGACCAGAGCTTCACGACTTCACAAGACCGTTGCGGCTTGTTACCTAACCGCTGAGGCGCACTCTGGACAGAACACTGCGGCTTCAACTAAAAATATCAACCAAACAGTCCGCTGAGGACATCCACTAGAAGACTGACAGGACAGGCTGCTGTAGCTACCTCGGCTAACTGCCCGAACTGATTTCCAACAAACTGAATCATCCCAGCAACCCGCTGAGGCTACCCGCTAGAAGGCTGGCTAGAAAAACTGGGGAGTCTATTTTGGCTAACCGCCCGAACTGAGTTCCAAAATACAGTTATATCTACTGAATTTTCTGTAAATTCTGTCAGATATCTGTTGCTGTGTTGTTTTATGTTTGCATTTTCTATTTTTTATGCATTGTACATTGTGACCTCACCCAAATAGGAGGAGATTATTGGAACCCTGCCTGTTTTAGGGATTTGGGCTAAGGTTCACTATTAGGGTTGCATAGATTGACCCACTTTGTACAGTCTAGGGTCATAGGTCTTCATTAGATTATAGGGTAGGTCAACAAGTCATATTGATCAGACCAATCCCTCAGAAGACTTAGAAAACTGAAGAAACAAGAACAAGGCAGAATTTTCTCAATTGAAGAAGGCGTTTGACGAACTCTGAAGTGAGATCGACGATCTTCGTTCTCAGTTCGACGATCTCAGAGTCTCTTCTCTGAACTGAGATCGACGAAAGATGAACTGAGCTCGACAAACTCTGATCTTCTACCAGGATTGAGTTCGACGTTCTTCTATCTCAATTCGACGAACTTGGAGCCCAGAATGAAAAGTAATAATTCAGTTCAGAGTTATTAAGGCTCAGCTCGATGAATGAGAGGTTTGAGTTCGACGATCTTGGATCTTAGATCGACGATAACTGTCAGTTCATTTTCTATTTCTCTTCAGTTATTTCAGATTGACTAAGGCTTATATTTTTGCTTATTTTATGCTTAGTAATTAATGCTTATATTCTCTGAATATAGCCGTTCAAATGGTAGTATTAATTACTAGATTTCACAGAGTTAATATACAACTAATTCTTTAAGACAGTTAAGGAATTATTTTATTGGCCTTCTAGCCATTTGTCCAAGTTCCAAGAAATCAGCAGTCAATAAAGGAAGGAAATTCAAACTTTGCTGTAGGAAAATATAGTAAATATAAAACAAGTTTTTCAAAAGCTTTAAAAAGTGTAGAAGTAGAAGTAGTGATAGAATTGATAATACACAAGAGACAGAGAGCATTTCTTCATCATCATTTTGCATCTCCAAAGGGTTTCTGAAAGGAGGGGTTAGATCTAACTTACTCTAGAGGGGGGGGGGGGTGAATAGAGTATTTAAAAATTCTTAGCAGTTTTTCTGATTTATATATCAGAGTGAAAATAAGTGATACCAAATATAATAATAGAAGGAAAACAAGCTAAGATATACTAACTATCATAGCCATAACAAGAACAAAAATAGAAAATGAGCAACCAGACAACACAAGAAATTTTATAGTGGTTCCCCTAAACTTGGGTACATCCACTCTTCTACCACCATGGTAGGAATCCACTAACAGGTTTTGATCAGGTGTTTGCCACCACAATATCTATTTGCAAGGAGATATTGCAACCCTTTAGGCTTTTGATTTGGTGCCCAAAAACTAACCCAAGTATTTTGATTAGGAGACTTGACAACCAAAAGCTAACTTTTGAAGGGTGTTAAAACCCTTTTACAAGAGGTGAGAGGAGGTGATGATGTCATCTCTTTCTCTAATTAATAGAGAAGACTAGTGGATCTTTGATATTGACAAAGCTCCCCCTGAGATGTTAATGGTTCAGGAAGACTGGAGCTTTGCTTCAGGGTGTAGGTCTTTAGTCTTGTCTGAAAGCAGTCCTGGAACTTTTCTGACTGAAATAGATCTTTATTGTCCTAAATGTTTCTGGAAGTGAAGCTTGAAGAAGACTCTTGATTGTGAAGATTGTTCTTCTTCTGTCTTCAGACTTGACAAGGTGAAACACAGAGAATTTTTTGCACTGTGAGAGAGAGATTTCTAAAAGATTAGTCTATCTTAGTGCTATATACTTTTGTCTATAAGTTATTGTGGTTCCTTCTGTGTTCTTGTCTAAAAGACTAAAATATCTTTTTATATTCTCAGTCAATAATTTCTCCTTGAAATTTGAATTACTGCCTTAATTGCTGGCTAATCTGGAGAATACAAACGACTGGAATATAACATAAATGAGTTTCCCAACTGTCCCTTAATAAAATAAGCAAGTATATATCCTGATGCATACCATAATTAATGTTGTCGATAACAACTATATTCAGAGGAATATAAACACTAATTACTCAGGAATAATACTGCTATTAATATAGAAATAAAGGAACAGAAGGAAGAAAACTTCTCATTCTGGAACTGGACAGATATCATTGATCACTGAAATGAATTCGTCGACCTGAGATCCAAGATCATAGACCTAAGAATTCCAGTTCATTGACCTGAGCTCTACGAACTGCATACTGAGAATGGCTTGCCAAAATTGCACTTTGAGTTCGTCGAGCTAAGAACCTGTCTGAAGAAAACTGATCGTCGACCAGAGCTAAAATATCATTGAGCTTAGCTCAGAGAATTAAATCTGAGTTCGTCAATCTGAGATCGACGATCGTCGATCTTAGTTCGAAGAACTTCAAACTGATCAAACTATTCTCTGAAATCTTCTAAGTCTGAGTCTTCTGAGGTCCTCTGCTGGCTGGTCCAAGAAGGCTGAACTTAATGACTTAGCCTACACTCTAGGACTACTAGACTTGACCCTGGCTATACAAGATGGGTCAAACTCGGCCTAAATTAGTGAACCTAGACCAAATACAACTAAGGATCCAACAATCTCCCCCTATTTGGGTGAGGTCACTAAGTATAATGCATATGAAAAGAAAAATACAGACATACAACATGAAAAAAATATATCTGACAGAATGAAAACAAATTCAGTAGATATAAAGAATATCCACAAAAAATAAAATAGTTTTAGAGCCTGTCTGGAGGAGGAGCAAAAGAAGATTTTGTGAAAACTATTATTCTAAGAGGATCTTCTGCTTCTTTCTTAGACATCTTCAGGTCTTGAGCTCCCAGAAGAGTTATAGTGGAAGCTCTAGGCACAACAACTTCTGGGTTAACCTGCATATAAGTATTTGGATCAAATAATTCATTGTCTACCTAAAACTTTTCAAGCTCTTTTTGTCTGAAAGAAGACATAGTTATAAATTATGATGGATCAGTTCCTTCTGTCTTTGTCTTGTTTATCTGAGACAAGCCTATCAATTCATGGAATCTAGCCATCCTGAAATTATGATCAGCTCTGGTTCATATCTTGGATCAGCTGAAAAATCCTGAGATGTCCTTTGAGGCTTTCTGGAAATAACAGACTATTGCTAAAAGTTTGTTGAAAGATAATTCTTTACAGATTTTTCAGCATAATAGGAATTTGGTGGTCTGCATTCACTGTATTTTCCAGCAGGAATGGAAGATTGTCTTTGAGCTGGTATTGAAGATTGTCTTGAGTAAGAAGGAGTTGGTTTAGAAGATTGTCTTGAATACTGATAATGAGCTGGCTTGGGAGGTTGAGAAGCACTGGAAGGAGACCTTGCAAGATTGTCTGAAGCTCCTATAGCAGGAGGAGGAGGTGGATCTTTCCTGAATTTCTTCACAGGAGAAGATCCAGATCTCTTCTTCTTCTGTGATTTATCCTGGTTCCTTGGCAGTCTCATCTAATGAGGAGTTATTGGAGTAAGAGGAATGTTGTGCAGAATATAATATAGAACATCATTATCTGGATTGAGCTTGGGAACAGCCTTTCCTGTAGGTTTCCTCTTCTTTGATTTGGATCTATCGGAAGTATCAGAATTAGAATCATTTTCTGAATCCTCATCATCATCAGATGATCTAGGAGTATTATCATATAAATCATCAATTTCTTCTAATGTTTGCTTTAAAATCTGTTTATCTGTTTGAGGAGGAGCTGGAGGTAGAATAACTACAGGAGGAACAATAATCTTTGTAATCAACTGAGAATCTTCTAAGTCTTTATCAGTCAGAAGAAAATCAATTAGCTCAGGATCTTTTTGCATCTGTTCAATCTCTAGTGCAACATCCTGTGTAATTAAATCATCTAGACTTGGTATTGGACTATCGTCCATTACATAGGTTGGGCCAGCAGGTTCCACAACCATGTTAGTAGCAAAGCTTGCCTGAATGTCCTGAAGATTTCATGTACTAACTGGAGCTGTATAGAAAATAATATATGTGCAATACTTGGGAGAAACAAATAAAATAATGTTTCTATACAAAAGGTCAAAGGAATCTAGAACTGAATTCAGTTCAGCTGCTGGAGAAATGGAATAGTATTCAGAAAGAATAACCAAGGATTCAACTGCATCTGCATCTGGTATATCAGTATCAACAAACTCTACTGTTATTGTTGTTGCTAATGTTTCTGCTGCTATAGTAACTACTTCTTCATTGAGCATCTCCCCCTGCCTGGTTTCAGTAAATACTGGAACCAGGCCCCCAACTAATGAAGGAGGGATAGAGAAGGCAGAAAGTTTCACAGCTAGAGAAGAAATGGAAGCAGCAAGAGGTGAAATAGCCTCTACTATGAGTTGTTTGATGACTGGAGTGATGTATTGCAGAATAGATGAAAGGAAGTGGGAATCTAAGTCCATGAATTCAGTAGGGGTTTGAGTGGATACAGATGGATTGAGGGAAGATGATGATGGATGCGAGGGTGAGGAATCTTACATGGGCTCATCGTGAGGTGATTGAGTATGGAAGGGGAATGACATCAGTTCAAAAGATGGTAAGGAAGATATGTTGTGAAGGGGAATATCAGTAAGATGTGGAGGAAGAGGAGATAGAGAAGGAGTGACATGCTCTGGTGTAGTAGCATGCACTGGAGATTTAATTATTGATGGTTGATGTTTAGGTGATTGATGTGGTTAAGGAGAATGGACTGTAGGATGAAATAGTGAAGAAATGTGGATTGCGGAAGAAGGAGGTGTTGCTTGATGTTCTTTAGATGTGGAAGGATGCTCGAGGGTTGTTGAGGGAGTTTGAATAAGAGGAGGTGGAGGAAGATTGGAAACATCCTCAGTAGGGTTGGCTGTGGCTGGAGCAGCCCTTGTACCCCAGAAGGTCTGAAAGAGGAAGCCTTGGATGGCTTAGAGATATTCCTCTCCCACCTGCCAAATAAGGCGCAGGTAAGCCTCTTGGAGGCATTAATGAATATGGTCGGGGAGACCAGTGATTTAGCAGCCTTTGCCAATAGGAAGATTCCCAGAATTCTTCCAAAACACACTTCTTTCTTGGTGTTTTTCTTCTTAATCAACTCAAACATGATTTTGGCCAAGTTCACAGCCTTCTTGTTCACCACTGCGCACACCACTAGAAACGGTTGTCTAGTAATGTAATCATGGGCAGTGTGCTTGCCCAACAGTACTTTTTCTACAACATCTGCCAGAAACTATTAGTCTACAAATAGATGTTTCTTTAGCAGTTTGTTAGGGGTATCTCCAGAATAACCCATTCGAATCAACATCTTATCAAATTCAGCAGTGTAAATTTCTAATTCCTCTTCTCCATTTAGTAAACCAAAAATTTCAGTTTAAACATCAGGGGTAAGTGAAACGGCATTACCCAATATTGTTTCGATCAGCGTATCAGCATCTGGAGTCGATAGAGTGAAGACCCATTCTCTGATTTCTGTCGCCGCAATCTTCATCATGGTAGTCATCAGATTCTTCCACTATAAATCTTCAAATAATTTTAGGATGTCGAGGAAGATTTGGTCCGAGTGTTGGAATGACTCGAAATCTATGTCGAAACCCATGTCGAATTTCATTGCGGCAAGAGCGCTTGCTGGAATCGCCATGGTCACCTGCAATAAAGAAACAGAGAGATCAAGTTCAAGGGAAAAGAAAATGCGGGATGGAGCTCGAAGAAAACCAAGATATAAGGTTTTTTGGAATATGAAATGACAAACTCCGTCCTGCAAAAAAAAATTCTTCGATCTGAGGTCGACGAAATATTTTATCGACAAAAGAGTTCGTCGATCTCAGTCTAAAGAAGGGAAAACTTTTTGTCGTGCTCAGGTCGACGAAAATTTATCTAAAGCCAGATCCTCATTTTCCGTTCGATGAAAGTGAATCACACAGAGAGTTCGTCGATCTCAGGTCGACGAATTTTCTCAAGAACTTTTCTCAGTTCGTCGATCTCAGGTCGACGAACTGTGGCAAATTCTTCGACCACAGACAGAAAGTTAAATTAAAGCTTCTCCACTGATCATACGAAGCTAATTTAGGAAGAATAGATGGTTTCTTTCATCCAAGGGTTTGGTGAAGATGCCTGCTCTTTGCAAATCAGTGTAGATATAGACAAGATTAATTTTCTTTTGGTCCACACACTCTATAATAAAATGATGTCTTATCTCTATATACTTAGTTCTACTATGATGAACTGGATTCTGAGCAATAGAAATTACACTTGTATTATCATAAAGTAAGGTTGAATTATTTAAGTTGTATCCATAGTCAAGAAGTTTGTTTTGAATCCACAGCATTTGTTAACAGCAACTGCCAGCTGCTATGTACTCAGCTTCTTGCTGTTGATGTAGACACAGATGTTTGTTTTTTTGCCAAACCAGGAGACAGGTCTAGCACCAAGGAACTAGCATGTTCCTGATGTGCTCTTGCTGTCCACTCTACAACCAGCAAAGTCAGTATCTGAGTATTCAGTCAACTCAAATTCTTACTCAGTTGGATACCAGAGTCCTAGATTTGGGCAACCCTTTACATATCTTAAAATTCTTTTAAGGAAAATAAGATGAGATTCTTTATGGTTCACCTTGAACCTAACATAAAGGCATGTAACAAACATTATGTCTGACCTACTTTCTGTGAGATACAATAGGGAACCAACAATGCCACTATATAATTTCTGATCAACAGGCTTTCCATATTCATCAGAGTTAACCACAACATTGATAGCCATGGGTGTTTTATTTGCTGAGGCATCTGACATCCCAAACCTTTTGATTAGCTCCTTAACATACTTGGATTGGGATATGAAGATGTCATCAGGCAATTACTTCACTTTGAGACCAAGAAAGTATGAAAGTTCACCCATATTACTCATCTCAAACTTTGAATGCATAAGGGAAGAAAACCTTTTGCATAGTTTGGGATCCGTTGAGCCAAATATAATATTATCTACATAAATTTATACTAACAGGATTTTATCTTTATGATGCTTAATAAAAAGAGTCTTATCTACCATGCCTCTAGAAAATTTATGCTCTAACAAGAAGCTAGCTAAGGCCTCATACCAAGCTCTTGGAGCTTGCTTTAGACCATAGAGATCTTTATGCAATCTAAAGACATGAGAGGGATTAGTTGGAGAGATAAAACCTAGTTGTTGCTCCACATATACTTCCTCTTTGAGTTCTCCATTCAGAAATGCACTCTTTATATCCATTTGATAGACTTTGAACTTTTTATAGATAGCATATGCAAGGTAGATTCTTAGAGCCTCAAGCCTTGCAACAGGGGAAAATGTCTGCCATAGTCAATGCCTTCCTCTCGCCTATAGCCCTGAGCTACTAGCTTTGCTTTGTTCCTTATGATAGTGCCCTGGGCATCAAGTTTATTTTTGAATACCTACTTAGTTCCAATGACTAGGTAGTCTTTGGGTCTTGGAACTAAGTCCCAAACTCTACATCTCTCAAACTGGTTGAGCTCCTCTTGCATAGCATTGATCCAGTGTGGATCTTGCTTAGCATCTTTGAAGGATTGGGGCTCAACTTGAGATATGAAGCAGGCATGCATCACATCCTGGTGGAGGTTATGCCTTGTCTACAAACCTACTGATATGTCTCCTATTACTTGAGATATAAGATGATCTCTAAGTATGACAGAATCAGTTGGTGGAGTTGGTTCAACAACAACTTTGGGAGTTAATTCCTCTGGTGGAATCAAGTTAGCTGTTGTTGGCTCTCCATTAAATTCAATATCTTCATCATCACTTTCTTCAGCAATATGTGGAGAAGGATGTGTTATAGCCTCATTAGTGAGGGTCAATTCACCTAGCTTCTCACACATGTTAGGTACCTGCAAGGTTTTACTGGTAAAATTTATCTTCTCCTTGTAAAACATGTTAGTCTCATCAAAAGAAATGTGAACAGACTCTTCCATTTTCATGGTTAATTTATTATATACCCTATAAGCCTTGCTTACTTGAGAATATCCAAGAAAAATTCCAACTTAAGCTTTGGCTTCAAACTTTCTAATGTATTTCTTGTTATTGTTATGGATGTAACATACACAACCAAATACTCTAAAATAGTTTACTTAAAGATTCTTCCCTTTGAGTAGTTCATAGTGGGTCTTGCCCTTAAGTTTGTATATCAAACTCCTGTTCAGGACATAGTTTGTTGTGCTTACAACCTCTGCCCAAAAGGATAAGGGCAGGTGTGCATCTGCAATTAATGTGTCTGCAGCTTCAATGAGTGTTCTATTTTTACTTTCAGCTACCCCATTTTATTGAGGAGTTCTAGGAGAAAAGAAACAATGCCTGATACCTTTCTTCTCACAGAACTCTTGCATAAGAAGATACTCAAACTCAGTACCATGATCACTTCTTATCAATGCAACTGGAGTAGAGTACTCAATATGTATGCTCTTGAGAAAATCTGTAAGAACCTTGAAGTTACCTGACTTATTTCTCAAGAAGAACACCCAAGTGAACCTTGAGAAGTCATAAACAATCACTAAGGTATAATACTTCCCTCCTAGGCTTTGTATAACAATGGGTCCAAAAAGATCCATGTGGAGCGAATATAAAATCCTAGGTGAATCACTCTTGTTTAGTGACTTGAAACTTTTTTTAGTTTGCTTACCTAACTGATAAGCCCTGCAAAGGCTTTCCTTCTTGTAGGGGTAAGAAGGCAATCCTCTAACAAGGTTGTCTTTAGATAACCTAGCAATGTTTTTTAAGTTAACATGTCCTAATCTCCTATGTAAAAGTTCATTGTAGTTACTGGTTTGGTTAAACAAACAAATTTCTATTTTAGTTGATTTGAAATTAACTATGTAGAAATTTCCTACTCTAGAGCCAGATAAAATAGTTATATTATCAGCAGAAGAAACCTAATGTAAAGAAATCAGGTTGTGTAGAAGAAGCCTAAAGTGGTCACATTCATCACAGAGTTGACTAATAAAAATTAGGTTGTGCTTTAATCCACTTACATAAGCTACTTTCTTTAATGTGACCACTCCAATATTTATATCTCCATAGCCTTTAGTCTGGCCACTGTTGGAGTAACCAAAAATAACTTTGGGACCTAGCTTGGACTTGTAGTTGGATAGATTGTCCTTGCTACCAGTCATATGTTTTGAACAACCACTATCTAGATACCACTGTTCCTCTGTGGTAGGATAGTCTTTCACCTACACAAACACCGATTAGAAATTCTTGACCCAGGTTACATTGGGTCCTTGTTGATTTACATAATTAAAGCTGGATATGTATGAATACTGAGGTTGATTTTTATAGCCTAAGGGATGATATTTTCTTGGTGGAATTATCCATTGGTTAAAAGGATTAAAGTTTTGTCTAGGTTGATTAAAAATCTTGTTGGAATTAAAATTTCTGTTATTATAAACTGGGGTCGACGAATTCTGGTACGTTCATCGATCTTAGGTCGACGAACGGGGATGAGTTGGTCAAAATCCACTCAGAGAATGAAGGTATTCATTTTCTGGGCCCTAATTTCATCGATCTCTGGTCGACGAACCATACTTGTTTCGTCGATCGCAGTTCAGAGAATAGTTATAGTAGAAGTTTCCGTTCGAAGTTCGTCGACTTGGGATCGACGAACTGTACACATATCATCGATCTGAGCTCAAAAAAATCTGCTGAACTTTGTTAGTGTTATGAATTTTCTTATTCTTTCTTCTTTTCTTATTCATTTGTTTTAATATAATTTGTTTATCATGATTATCTTCTATTATCTCTTTACCCTTTTCAAAAACAAATTTTATGGGGGTGGATAAAATGTTTTTCTGAATAAGTGGGGGTTGGCTTGATGAAGCACCTAAGCCCATCTTTCCATTAAGTCTAGCATTCACTGTGCTTGTTATGTTCATCAACTTGATGCTTCTCTAATTCAGGGATACTTAAAGTTGCCTAGCCTCAAATAATTCAGTTTTTTAATTTAATGATTTGTTCATTAGCTATGGTGATTTCATCCTTTAATTTGTTGTTTTCTGACTGCATGTTTTCTTATTCATTTACTTTCTCTCTAAGTTGTTTAATTTCGTTTTCAGAGTTAATTAAATCAAGACAAAGATTTAAATTCAATTTTAAATTCTTCTGAATCAAAATAAAAAGAAGACAATACCTGATCCTCTTCAGATAGAGGTTCTTCAATGTCTCGTTGGTTAGCTTCAGAATTGATGCTTGATGCATCAATAACCATCAAGCATATCTCCTTTGCCTTTTCTTCCTCTTCATCTTCACTGGAGATGGAAGATGAAGATTCTTCTTTAGTGTCACTCCAGGTTTAGGCAATGAAACATTTCTCCTTTTTTTGTGCTTGTTGGAGCAGGGCTTGATATAGTGATGTTTCCTGGCCTCCTTTTCTCTTCTTTTATCTTTCTTTTGAGTCTCTGGACACTCTGAAATAAAGTGTTCAGGCTTCCTATAGCTAAAACAAACTACTTCTTTAGTTTGTGTTTTGTCATACCTGGGCTTGTCATCTTGCCTTGATGACTTTCTTCTGAAGTCCCTCTTTCCCATTTTGTAAAATCTCTTTGCTAAGAGACTTTGGAATTGTTCATTAATAGTTGGGCCTTCTGATTCTTCAGTAGCTTTGAATGCTATATTTTTCTCCTTTCTCCCAGATGAAGGAGTCTTCTGTTCTGCACCTTCTCTTGATTTAATCAGTTGCTCATAAGATTTATGCTTTCCCAATAAAGATTCAGTGGAAATCTCAATAAGGCTTCTAGATTCCATGATAGGCCAGATTTTTGAGTCTCATGGGCTAGGGAAGCACTTGAGGATTTTGTCATTCACTTCTGTAAAAGTGATGTCCTTATCCAATGTCTTCAGCTCATTGATTATTGAGCTTAATCTGTTATACATATCACCAACAGTCTCTGACTCATTCTTCTTAAAGTTCTCATACTGAGAGATGAGGTTTGATCTCCTATCCTTTCTCTCATTAGCAGAACAAGCTACCATCTGATTAAGAGAATCCCAAATAGCCTTGGCTGATGTGCATTCAGCCACCTTCTGGAAGATGTCATCAGACATAGTCTGAGCTAGAATATTCATGCACTTTGCATCAGCAATCTTGGCCTTTTTCATAGCATCTGTCCACTCAGGTGGTGGAACAACATATGTGCTTGATGTTGAGGTGGATGTAGGCACTAGAGAAGGAGGTCCTGTCAAAATGGAATTGAAAATGTCCTCATCAATAGAGTTCATATAAAGTTTGATTATTGCCTTCTAGATGGCAAACTTATTTAAGTTGCACACTAGAGGTCTAAAGCTTGTATAATCCTTGTTTTGTGCCATGCTATAAGAAATAAGCTAGAGAAATTTAGATCTAAGAAGGATCTGTTGGTTCAAGTGTTACCGTGTTCAACCAAGAGAACAGCCCTCTGATACCAATTGAAAGGAGGGGTTAGATCTAACTTACTCTAGAGGGGGGGGGGGTGAATAAAGTATTTAAAAATTCTTTGTAGTTTTTTGATTTATATATTAGAGTGAAAATAAGTGATACCAAATATAATAATAGAAGGAAAAACAAGCTAAGATATACTAACTATCACAGCCACAGCAAGAACAAAAAAAGAAAATGAGCAACCAGACAACATAAGAAATTTTATAGTGGTTCCCCTAAACTTGGGTACATCCACTCTTCTACCACCCTGGTAGGAATCCACAAGCAGGTTTTGATAAGGTGTCTGCCACCACAATATCTATTTGCAGGGAGATATTGCAACCCTTTAGGCTTTTGATCAAGTGCCTAAAACCATCCAAGTCTTTTGATCAGGAGACTTGATAACCAAAAGCTAACTTTTTAAGGGAGTTAAAACCCTTTTACAAGAGGTGAGAGGAGGTGATGGTGTCTTCTCTTTCTCTAATCACCAGAGAAGACAAGTGGATCTTTGATATTGACAAAGCTCCCCCTGAGATGTTGATGGTTTAGGAAGACTAGAGCTTTGCTTTAGGGTTTAGGTCTTCAGTCTTGTCTGAAAGCAGTCTTGGAACTTTTCTGACTGAAATAGATTTATGTTGTCCAAAATATTCCTAGAAGTGAAGCTTAAAGAAGACTCTTGATTGTGATGATTGTTCTTCTTCTGTCTTCAGACTTGACAAGGTGAAACACAGAGAATTTTCTGTATTGTGAGAGAGAGTTCTAAAAGATTAGTCTATCTCAGTGCTATATATTTTTCTCTATAAGTTCTTGTGGTTCCTTTTGTGTTCTTTTCTAAAAGACAAAAAACACTTTTTATATTCTCAGTCAATAATTTCTCCTTGAAATTTTAATTACTGTCTTAATTGCTGGCTAATCTGAAGAATACAAACGGCTGGAATATATCATAAATGAGTTTCCCAACGGTCCCTTAATAAAATAAGCAAGTAAATATCTTTTTGAATACCATAATTAATGATGCCAATAACGGCTATATTCAAAGGAATATAAACACTAATTACCCAGGAATAATACTGCTATTAATATAAAAATAAAGGAACAGAAGGAAGAAAACTTCTCATTCTGGAACTGGACCGATATCATCGATCACTGAAAAAAATTCATAGACCTGAGATCCAAGATCGTCGACCTAAGAATTCCAGTTCATCAACCTGAGATCTGCAAACTGCGTACTGAGAATGGCTTGCCAAAACTGCACTCTGAGTTTGTCGAGCTAAGAACCTGTCTGAAGAAAACTGATCGTCAACCTGAGCTCGTATATCGTCAAGCTCAGCTCAGAGAATTAACTCTGATTTCGTCGATCTGAGATTGATGATCGTCAAGCTGAGTTCGAAGAACTTTGAACTGATCAAACTGTTCTCTGAAATCTTCTAAGTCTGAGTATTCTGAGGTCCTCTGTTGGCTAGTCCAAGAAGGTTGAACTTAATGACTTAGCCTACACTCTAAGACTACTAGACTTGACCCTGTCTATACAAGATGAGTCAGACTCAGCCAAAATTAGTGAACCTAGCCCAAATCCAACTAGGGATCCAACAGTTTAAAGAGACAACCATCACCATTAGTCTAAAGATTTCTGGAGATCATTCTCAAGAAGACCTACACACCCTACAAAGCTTCCATCTTCCTGATAAAATTTCTATCTCAGGGGGAGCTTTGGCATCATCAAGAAAATCCACTAGTCTTCTCAGTTGTTTGAGAAAGAGAAGAACACTACATTATTTTGTTTTATTCTCACCCACTGTATAAAGGGTTTCTTAACTCCCTTCAAAAGTTATTCACCTTGGTTGCAAGTCTCATGTTCAAAAGACTTGATTTGGTTTTTGGGCACCTGATCAAAAGCCTAAAGGGTTGTGAGATCTACCTTGAAATAGATCTTGTGGTGACAGGTCACCTGAGCAAAAACCTGATTGGTGGCAGGGTACCTGATCAAAAACCTGAGTGGATTCCTATCAGGGTGCTAGAAGAGTTGATGTACCCAAGTTTAGGGGATCCACTATAAATTTCTTGTGTCGTCTGTGATGCTAGCTTTTACTTATTGTGTTATGTACTGTGTGTTGTAGTTTTCTTTTCTGCACTTCACCTTTTACACATAGTAATATCACTATCATAATTTCGCAAATTTAATTCTGTAAAATGGTTTTAAAATCTCTATTCACTTCCCCCTCTAGAGCTAAGATGATCTAACCCCTCAAGTGGTATTGCCATACCATCTTTCAATCTTCTTGAAGTATCTTCTTGATCAAAAGGATTTGAACATGCATTAGCGCAGATGGGTCGAGTTCCTTGGGGACTATGACGTATTAAAATAATATACGCCAGAAAAAGCCAACGTGGTGGAGGATTCCTTGAATAGAAAAGGATTTGAACATGCGATAACGTAGATGGGTCTATTTCCTTGGGGACTTTGACATATCAATACAATATACGCTAGGCAAAGCTAACGTGGTGATGGATGCCTTGAGAAAAAGGTTTCTAGACAAGGGAATTGGATTAAATCTTATGATGAGTAGTTGGTCTGAGACTTTGATTCCCTCGGCATCGTTTGTATAGCAAGAGGCGAGTCTAGCATGGCTCGGTTGAATTTGATTGAGTTGTAAAATGACTTATCAAATCATGTTAGGGAAGCGACTAGTTTGGATTTAGAGTCCAGCCATTTGTGGTGGAATCTAAAAAGGGCAAAGGTAGCACCTGGGAGATGATTGATTGGATCCTAAGGAAGGACGAAAGGATATGTATACCGCAGTTCTGAAAGATCCATGAGGAGTTGATGTTTAAGGCTCATTTTATAAAGTACTCCATTCACCCGGGCAGTACAAAGATGTGCTTGGATATGAAGAAATCCTTTTGGTGGCCTGGTTTGAAGCGGGATGTTGCTTTGTATGTGAGTCAATGTCAAACTTGTGCCTTAGTGAAGTGTCAGAAGCCAAGCGAGTTTCTGAAGCCTCTTCTTATCCCCGAGTGGAAATTTGATGATATCTCCATGGACTTTGTGCATGGGTTACCTCGATCGCAGCAGGGTAATGTCGCGATTTGGGTGATCGTGGATCGCTTGACCAAAGTGGCTCATTTCATCCCAAATCAGAAAGACGATAGTGTGGAGAAGCTGGTAGAGTTGTATGTTTGCAACATTGTGCGTCTGCATGGGATTCGTAAGAGTATCGTTAGTGATCGCGATGGACGATTTACGTCCAAAGTTTGGAGGTTAGTACAGAAGAGTCTTAGAATGAAGCTCAAGTTCAGTACGACGTACCATCTTCATGGTGGAGTTTCCCTATAATAACAATTACCAAACAAGTATAAAGAGGGCGCCATATGAAGCTTTGTATGGAAGTCGGTGTCAAACATCGATGTCTTGGGCTGAGGCGGGAGACACCAAACTTTTGGGAAAAGAGGCGGTGACTGATGCTTGTGAGTTGGTGCGGACCATTCAGGAGCGAATGAAGGTTTCTCAGGATCGGCAAGCGTAGTATTTCAACGCTCTCCATAGGAACGTGGAGTTCGTGGTAGGCGACTGGGTCTATCTAAAGATTAAGCTGTTCAAAGGCATTTCACGGATTCGCCGACTCAAGAAGTTGAGTCCGAGGTTTTTGGGGCTGTTTGAAGTTATGGAATGTATCAGAGAAGCAGCTTACCGGTTGGCATTGTCAACAGAATTGAGTGGATTATACGATGTCTTCCATGTCTCTATCTTTAGGAAAGCCTTGGTGGAGGCAAGTATTATGGTCGAATCGGCAGTATTGTCGATAGAAGAGGACTTGGGGGAAAAAGTCCGCCCAGTGAGCATAGAGGATTCATAAGTTCAGCAGTTACGGAACAGAGAGGTTGTTGGTACCCTAGTTTGGATTTGAGTTTAGTCTTCTAATTTAGTCTCTTGACCCAAGATTTATCTATGGTCAAAGATTAGTTGTTTAGTTAGATTGCTCTAGTTGTAGAGTTGTCACTTATCCAGATGAAAATTTGGTTAAGTTGTTTTTTGGTTCGACTATTGTCGAACGCCGCTCGACTATCGTCTATCAACTGTTCGACGATCGTCTATCAGTTGGTCGACTATCGTCAGTCAGCAGATCGTCTATCTCTGAGTTAGTTCAACTCTTGTTAGCTCGACGATCTGTGGTATCTGCCTCGTCGATCGTCGAACCCCGCTCGACTTATTTTGACAAGACAGATTTCTGATAGTTCGACTATCTGCTTGGATAGTTCAATTATCTGATAGCTCGACTATCTATTTGATAGGTCGATTATCTATTTTGTTTGATAGTTCGACTATCTGCTTGGATAGTTCAACTATCTAATAGCTCGACTATCTGTTTGATAGGTAGACTATCTGTTCTGATTGATAGTTCGACTATCTACCTTGATAGTTCAACTATCTGATAGCTTGACTATCTGTTTGATAGGTCGACTATCTGTTTTGCTTGATAGTTCGACTATCTGCCTTGATAGTTCAACTATCTGATAGCTCGACTATCTGTTCTGATAGTTCAACTATCTGCTGTGGTAGTTCGACTATCTGCTTTGATAGTTCGACTATCTGTATCGTTCGACTATTTGTTCTTATAGGTCGATGATCTCTGTTCTTCGCTCGACGATCTCCGAGGGTCTTTCGACGTTCTTCTGTCTGTCTTTAGTAATTTTGTACTCCTTCTGTTCTATTATTTAATTCCTATTTATTTGGCATATTTTATTAAAGATTATTTCATTGATTTTATGCATACATCTCAAGGCAATCTTTGCCCCATCCTTTGTGCATATGTCAAGCTTTATCTGACAAAGTTTTTTGTCTTATTAGTTGTAATATCGTTTTGTTTTATTCTGCCATGCTGTCCTTTATAGCCGTTAGACACAAAAGTCTTCTTTGGCTGTAAAGAGTTTAGTCTGATGTGACTTTCTTTAGTACTCCTTTTATCAGATTGGATTTGCAGCTTCTTAGAAAGAGTTATCCCTTTATAGCATATCTGCCTGCAGGATATGTTTTGCTTTATGCTATTTGCAGCCCAGATTGCAGATTTCAGAAGAAGACAAAATTCAAACAAAGTTTAGAGCCGTTGCAAAGGCCAATATATAAAGTGCTTTCAAAAGACAACAACAATATACAGAATAGAGATCAACACAGATATTCATATACAGATTCAAAGAGATACAACTCTCAGTCATTGATACATTCAACTGAGAAGATCATCCTTCTTCAACACTCTCTTCTTCAATCCTGAGTTCATCCTGCTGCCAGGAACTTTCACTCAGTGCCTCAAGAAGAAGAAGAAGAAGAAAGAAAAGCTATTGAAGAAGAACAATCATTCTACAATCAAGAGTCTTCTTCAAACTGCTCCTTCAAGAACTTCAAGACAGTTCTCTGTCTCAAGTTCAGAAGAGTTCCTGCACCCTGAAGCAAGACTTCTTCCTGTATATTCTCTAAGCCAGGGGGAGCCTTGATTCTTTAGAGCTTTCTAGCTCTGTGCAATCCACTAGCTTCTCTAATTTGTTTTAACAAAAGAGAAGAAACTTTAACTCTCTCAACCTCCTGTATAAAGGGTTATTACTCCCTTCAAAAGTGAACCTTGGTGGCAGGGCACCTGATCAAAAACCTGTGTTGGATTTTGAGCTCCTGATCAAAAGCACAAAGGGTTTACTTAATCTACCTGAAGCAGATCAGTTGGTGGCAGGGCACCTGAACAAAAACCTGTAGTGGATTCCTACCAGGGTGGTAGAAGAATGGACGTACCTATTTAGAGGGAACCATTATAAACTTCTTATGTCGTCTGTGTTGCTTCATTTAATTATTGCACTGTGGCTGTGAGCAGAAATAACTAGGATTGCTAGTTGCTGTGATAGGACCAAAGCTCAATTGTAATTACAGTTAGCTTTCTCTAGTGCACTTCACTTTGTGTTAGGCTCTAGGGTTTCAAATATCTATAAACTCATTCCACAAATTAACTCTAAGGGAGTTGAGTAGGGTGTCATAATTTTTGAATGCTCTATTCACCCCCCCCCCCTCTAGAGTTGTATCTATCCTCACTTTTAATTGGTATCAGAGGGAGGTTGATTGACTGTACAGGCTAACACCTGAGTCATAAGATCTAGATAGATACCAAGCTTATAGATATTCACTTCATGGCCCAGTCCAAGGATTAGTCTAGCACTAGACCTCCAGCTTGCAACTTAGCTAAGTTTAGCATCTAGAAGGAAAGAATCAAATTATATATGAACTCTATTGATGAAGACATTTTTTCTTCTATTTTGACAGGACCTCCAACACCTCCTGCTGCAGCCACTGCTACAACATCTATAAATCTCAGTGCAGTGCCTCCTCCAGACTACAATGATGCCTACAAGAAGGCAAAGATAGCTGATGCCAAAGCTATGAACATTCTGGCTCAGACTATGTCTGATGAAATCTTCCAAAAAGTGGCTGATTGCACCTCTACAAAAGCCATATGGGACTCACTGAACCAGATTGTAGCTGGTTCAGCTGATTAAAGGAAGGGCAGAAGGTCCAACCTTAGATCTCAGTATGAAAACTTCAAGAAGACTGAAGCTGAATCAGTTGAAGGAATGTACAACAGGCTCAGCTCAATCATCAATGAGCTGAGAACCCTTGATAAGGAGATAACATTGACAGAGGTCAATGATAAGATACTGATGTGCTTCCCCAGCACATGGGATCTCAGGATCTGGCCTATCAAGGGGGCCATAAGTACAACTGAAATCTCAACTGAAGCTCTCCTTGGAAAGCTCAAATCTTTTGAGCAAGTTCTAAAGACCAGGGAAGCTGAGGCTGAAGCCAAGACTCCAACTCCAACAAGGAAAGAGCAAACTCTTGCTCTCAAAGTTGCTGATGCTTCTGAAGGAAGTCAATCCAATGAGGAGCTGATGACACTCTTTGCCAAAAGGTTTCTCAAGATGGGCAGAAAGGACTTCAGAAAGAAATCTTCAAGATATGAAGATAAACTAAGGTATGACAGATCTCCTGCTAAAGAAATTATATGTTATGGTTGTAGGAAACCTGGACATATTCTACAAGAGTTTCCAAAGGAAAAGAGCAAAGAAAAGAGAAAAGAAAAAGAACATCACAAGAAGCACTCCAAGTCCTCCTCCTACAAAAATAAGAAGAAGGAGAAAGGATTTGTTGCTGAGACCTAGAGTGATTCAGATAAGGAATCTTCCTCCTCAAGCTCCAGTGAAGATGATGAAGAGAAGAAGACAAAGGAAATTTGCCTAATGGAAATTGATGCCTGCAGCAACCACTCAGCTGCAGAGAGTTCTGATGATGATGAAGAAATGCCTACAGAAGATCAGGTATTATCTTCTTATGATTTTTCTTCTGCTGAATTTAAATCTCTTTGTTTAGATTTAATTAGTTCAGAAAAAGAAATTAAGGAACTTAGAAATAAGTTAGCTGAATCAGAATCTATTTCTAATGAAAACACTAGGCTAAAAGCAGAACTCACTAAGTCTAGTGAAGAAATAAAGTTTCTTAAAAATGAACTAACAAAGTCCAAGAGATTAGAAGAATCTTTAAATGGTAGAAGCCTTAAGCTGCTAGAAATCACCAGCATGACAAACACTAGGTCAGGCAATAATAAGCTAGGCTTAGGAGCCTCATTAAGTGAACCCCCATTGGTTCTTAAAAATCATATTTCAACTCCAGTAAACTTTATTTCAGTTGATGGAATAAAGAATACTGAGCAAGTAAATCTAGTTAACAAAGCCTTAAATAAAGCTAAGAGAGAAAAGAGAAAGCAAAAATTTAAGGAGCTACAAAAAGTGTCGAACGCTGCTCGACGATCGAAGGCTCAATGGTCGAACGATGCTCGACGATCTGAGCATCAATCGTCGAACGCTGATCGACGATTTCAATTTGATTTTCAAAATTACAACCCGAACCATAGAAACCCTAATGTAAATAGAAATCCTAGGTTTGTGGACCCATTAACTGCTTGGAGTATCCCACCTAGGAGATCTTACCCTTTAGGATATAAACCCCAACCTGCTTATTCTTTTATTTCAAGTTTTCATTATATGAAGAATAATGGACCCAAGGTTGTCTGGGTCCACAATGTTTAACTATTTAATTTGCAGGTGAAGACCTATCCAATTACTAAAGATAAATTGTATTTGGATAGTGGTTGTTCCAAACACATGACAGGAAATAAAGATAATCTGTCAAGATTCAAGGCCAAGCTTGGACCAAAGGTGATCTTTGGGGATTCCAACTGTGGTCAAAATGAAGGATATGGTAGGATTACCATTTAAGCAGTAACTTTCAAGAGGGTTGCATATGTAACTGGACTGAAGCACAAACTTATCTCAGTAATCCAGTTATGTGATGCAAGATATCAGGTATCTTTCACTAACTCTCTCTGTAATATTGCTTTAAATAGTAATGTTGTGTTAGTATGTATTAGACAGGGTAATATTTATTTAGTAGATTTTAATTCAACTCAATCTGAAATCTGCTTATTTAATGAAGTAACAAATAACAACACCTTATGGCATAGGAGGCTTAGCCATGTTAACCTCAATAACATATCTAGGTTATCTAAATACAACTTTGTTAGAGGTTTACCTTCTTGCCCCTACAAGAATGAGAGCCTATGCAAGGCTTGTCAATTAGGCAAGCAAACCAAAAACTCCTTTAAATCTATAAATAAAAGTGATTCACCTAAAATCCTGTATTTATTACATTTGGACCTTTTTGGTCCAATAAATGTACAGAGTCTAGGAGGGAAGTATTACACTTTAGTAATTGTAGACGGCTTCTCTAGGTTCACTTGGGTGTTCTTTTTGAGAACTAAGGCTGATAACTTCAAAGTTCTGACAGATTTTTTGCTATGTGTGCAGACTGAGTATTCTACTCATGTATCCTTGATCAGAAGTGATCATGGTACTGAGTTTGATTCTCTTCTCATGCAAGAATTCAGTGAGAAAGAAGGTATCAAACATAGCTTATCTGCTCTTAGAACTCCTCAACAAAATGGGGTAGTGGAAAAAAAGAATAGAACCCTGATTGAAGCTGCTGGAACATTATTGGCAGATGCTAACATGCCTCTCTCTTATTGGGCAGAAGCTGTTAGCATAGCTAATTATGTCTTGAACAGAAGTCTTATACACAAGCTTAAGAGTAAAACTCCTTATGAGTTGCTTAAAGGAAAGAAACCTAAAATTAATTATTTTAGAGTATTTGGTTGTGTAGTATACATTCATAACAATAACAAAGAATACCTTAGAAAGTTTGAAGAAAAAGCTTCAATGGGATTTTTTCTTGGATATTCCCAAGTAAGAAAAGCTTATAGGGTATTTAATAAATCAACATCTAAAATTGAGGAGTCTGTGCATGTTTATTTTTATGAATCTCAGATGTTTTACAAGGAGAAGGAAACTGTTAATATTGAGTGCTAATGACAATACATAAAGGAAGTTAACATACATATAACAATTTGAATTTCAAATTCTTCATAATAAATTAACTCAACAAAACACAGAATTTCTTTTATAAATTTATCTAAATAAAAATCTTCATTCTCACAAGATACATATGATTAAATATCATTACAACAACCTTAATGAAATTTAAAAGACAAGATGCTAATAGAAGTGTAATTGAAGTTGAATTTAAACTTTGAGCAAATAAAGAATTTGTGTGACAATTTCTTTATTTGTCTCTCTAAAACTTGTGGAGGAATTACTTAAGGTTTGAAACCTTAATTGTCCACAACAAAGAAGATGATTTGTAGCAGTTTTAAACAAACAACTACCTCAGTTTTCTTCTCAATATTTGAAGGGATAAAGACTTAATTCTCATCAAACCTTCGCATCCAACTTGAAGCCTCTTCACGGTTTTCTTCAACAAGACTTTTCAATGGCCGAACCCTCCACTTCTTATGCAAGTGTTTTGGATCTGAGATCCAAGTGCTCGGCTTTCTCCTTTCTTCAATCAAGTCATGGACTTGATTCTTTATTCTTTTGAGATTGCCCTCAAGAGAACAAAACCGAAGACATTGATCTTGGCAATAATGTTCTTCACGGTTTTTCCTTCTTCACCTTCACGGAATTCTTTCTCTCTTTCTATTTTTAGAACACACGGCTTGAAGCATTTTCTCAGTCATCACAATAGCATTTATAAAGTGTTAGTTATTCAAAAAACGCAACCTTTCATCAAGGGGTGCTACCATTTCGTTTTTGCTTTTTTTAAAAAAAAGAAACCGCCATTGTTTAGCAAGAAAACCGGCCCTATATAAAAACAGTTTTTTTATTAAATAAAATGGCTGGTTTTAATTTCGAAAATAATTGAGATTATTTAAAAAACAAACTTTAATAATACTCATAAAAGACCTTACGAAATATTTCATAAAAGTAAGGTTTGACAAGAGAAATACTTAGGCATTAAGTTAACAATTTTAGTGTTACATGTGATAACCTTTCATGATATGAATTATCTTTCTCATCATGTAATCATTTTCAAAACAATGCTTAGATACCCTACATCATGTTTAACATAGACTTGATCATATCATTACACACCATCAACATAAAAGGACATATTCCAACTTAAACATTTGAATAAAAAAAAACATGAACTATTGTGCTCATACCATCAAACCACACATTGTCTTTCTAATATTGTTAAAAGCAATAAAGTCATTCATAAGAAAACAAACATTTAAAAGAGCATAGAGTGCTTTTGGTTAGTAGAAAAATTTCTTTCTACTTGGAGATGTGTACCCTTCACGATACCATTTGTTTGAAGCAAATAGATTCTCATCATCTTCTTTCCAAGTTTTAACATAACACTTGTTCATAATCTTTTTCCTGAAAATAAAGGATATAGTTATTAAAAAATTAAAAACAAGAAGTACAACAATGACAATCCTAGTTAAAATTACCTCAACAAACTCCCCCTTTGGCATTATTGTCAACTTTTAATTTTTTAATAATGGTAATAGCAGTCTCCCCCTATTACCATTCTCCCCCTTTGACAACCATGCCAAAGGATAGTAACCCCCCTTCCTGGATGATCAGGTAATTACTGCAAGGGATTTGATCCCTAAGCTATTCCTTATGTCAATAAATTGAATTTTTGACAAGGGTTTAGTAAATATATCGGCTAGTTGTTCCTTTGTAGAGACATAGGTTAGAATAACATCCTTGTTGGTGACATGTTCTTTTAGGAAGAAATATTTTATAGAGATATGTTTTGTTCGATTGTGCATAACAGGATTCTTTGAGATATTAATTGCACTTGTGTTATCACACTTTATCTCTAAAGGTTTATCAATTTGAATCCCAAAGTTTTTAAGTTCTTCTTTCATCCATAAAATTTGTGTGCAACATGTCGTTGCAGCAACAAATTCTGACTCAGCTGTCGATAATGTAACTGAATCTTGCTTCTTTGAGTGCCATGCCACCAGATGGTTTCCTATAAAGAAGGCTCCTCCACTTGTACTTTTACGTTCATCGATACAACCGGCCCAGTCAGCGTCTGTATAAGCCATAAGAGTGTCATTTGTTTTATTTGGATAGAATAACCCAAAATCAATAGTGCCTTTCAAATACCTTAAGATTCGTTTTCCAGCACTCCAGTGACTCTCTTTAGGATTACTTTGAAATCTAGATATTAAACATACTGAGTGCATTATATCTGGTCGAGTTGATGTTAAGTATAAGAGACTTCCTATCAAGGATCTATATTGTTTTTGGTCAATTTCTTGTCCGTCCATATCTTTTGATAACTTCTCATTTGTACTCATGGGAGTACTAATGGGTTTACAATCTTGCATTCCAAATTTGTCAAGTATTTCTAATAGATATTTACTTTGACTTAGAAAGATTCCCTCTTTCTTTTGATGTATTTGTAAACCTAGAAAATATGATAGTTCACCTATCATTGACATTTCAAAAGTATTTTTCATTTCTTTCACAAAGTCATTGCATGAAGCTAAGTCTCTTAAACCTAATAATATATCATCAACATATATGAGAACAAATATTAGATTATCTTTAGTGTGTTTGATATATAAGGTATTGTTCAATTGACTTTTTACAAAATTAGCTTTGTGTAAAAAATCATCTAACCGTTCATACCAGGCACGAGGAGCTTGCTTTAATCCATACAATGCCTTCTTTAATTTACATACATGTGAGGGATTTGTGCGTTCAACAAATCCTTCGGGTTGCTCCATGTAAACCTCTTCTTCTAGGTAGCCATTTAAGAAGGCCGATTTTACGTCCATTTGAAAAATTTTAAAGTTTAAGTTTATGGACATTGAAAGAAACATCCTTATTGACTCCATTCTTGCGACAGGAGCAAAAGTTTCCTCATAGTCTATACCTTCTATTTGGGAATATCCTTTACATACTAATCTAGCTTTATTTCGAATGACGTCACCTTTTTCATTTAGCTTATTTCTAAACACCCATTTTGAACCAATAATATTTTTATTTTTAGGTCTTTCTACAAGTTCCCAAGTGTTATTTTTTAGAATTTGATGAATTTCTTCAGTCATAGCATGTAGCCAAGATTCATTAGCAAGAGCATCTTTTACAGTTTTTGGTTCATCTATGGCTATCATGGAATATAGTATTCTTGGAGAATTTCTTCTTGTAGTGACCCCTTGAGTTGGGTTTCCAATAATTTGACTTTCAGGATGATTTTTGTGGCATGTTTTGATTTTTCTAGGAATTATTTCTGTGTTTTCATCCACATTTGAGTTTAAGGATGCATCACTAGATGAATCAGAATTATCTAGTTCAGGTGTAATTTCAATTTGTTCATTTTCTATTAAGTCATCATCTTTTTCAGAATCTACTCTTACTTGTTTGAAATTAGATTCTTCAAATTTAACATCCGAGCTTTCAACAATTTTTTGACTTTCTTTTAAGAGACATCTATACCCTTTATTGGCCAAAGAGTATCCAATAAATATAGCTTCATCACTTCTGTTATCTAACTTTCCTAGATCAGCTTCTTTCTTCTTAACCCAACATTTGCTTCCAAAAACCTTTAGATATTTAACTGAAGGTTTTTTATTATACCACAATTCATATGGTGTTTTTTGAGAATCATGTTTTAATAAGCACTTGTTCATTATATGAACAGCTGTTTGAACTGCAAAGGTCCAGAAGGTATCACTTAGCTTACTTTCATTTAGTATAGTCCTAATCATTTCTTGAATAGTTCTATTTTTCCGTTCTGCAACACCATTTTGTTGTGGTGTTCTAGCTTCAGTTAATTGTTTATTAATTCCATTATCAATACAGAAGTCTTTGAATTCTTTTGATATAAATTCCTCACCCCTATCTGTTCTTATACTTTTTATGCTCTTTCCTGATTGTTTTCTACATGAATTTTATAATCATAAAAGCTTTTGAATGCCTCATCTTTGCTCCATAAGAGAGTGATACATGTTAACCTTGTGTAGTCATCTATCATTGTCATGAAATATCTCTCACCATTATACCCCTTTGTCCTAAAAGGGCCACACAGATCCATGTGAATGAGATCTAGTAGTTGAGAGGTATTAATTTCTTTGCTAGGATGTTTAACTCTAACCATTTTTCCTTTCATACAAGAATCACAGATAGGATTTACTGGTTTCTTAATTTTAGGAATGTCACGTACAGCTTGACATTGATATAATTTTACTAAATTGTCAAAACTAATATGGCACATTCTCTTATGCCATAACCAGTCATTTTCTTCTTGAGTTATCATACATTTTGGATTGATGGAATCACTCATGATGTATAGATTTTCTTTGTTTCTTTTTCCTAAAGCCACTACATTGCCATTTTTGTCATAAACTTTTACACCTTCTTTATTGAATGTTACTTCATAATCTTGATCACAAATTTGACTTACACTTAGCAGATTATGTTTTAATCCTTCTACAAATAAGACATTTTTTAATTTACCATTAACAAGTGAGACTTCACTTTTTCCTTTAATTTCTGCTCCTTGATCATTTCCAAATTTAACTGTGCCTCCTAGATGGTTCTCTAGATTTTTGATTTTCTTTAATTCTCTTGTCATATGACTAGTGCAACCACTGTCAATTATCCATTTATTGGATCTACTTTCTTTTAATGCCTTTAGGGCAGATTGAACAACATAGCAATGATAGATTCCGTTATTGTTTTCAAAAACATTTGAGGAGTTTAACTTATTGCAGGTTCTTATAGTGTGACCATATTTTTTGCAGTAAGAACAACTATTAACAGTACTAAGAGATGATAAAGATGAATAATTATAAAAATTGCAGTTAATAGATTCATGACCATAATAATTGCAGATATAACAAATTTTATTAGAGAGTGGTTGACAGTTATACCTTTTTGGCACGAGAGTTCTAGCACCTTTGAATTTGGAATTCATTTGATTTTCACCCTTCTCTGTTCCTTCTGATGATTCTCCTGTATGATAGCCTAATCCACTCTTATTATGTGTAGATCTTTGCATGGATATGAGACTATTCAGCTTGTTTGTGGAGTCTTCAAACTTGAACAACCTTTGAAGATCATCCTTGAGTTTTTGAACCTGCAGTGTTAGTTCTTGAATTTGCTTTCTATCAATGTCCCTGTCTCTCATTAATTGATTTATGTTATTCACTAAATCAGTAGCTTCAAAAAACTCATCACTGTCAGTTAATTCATTACTGGTTACTGAATTTAATTTCATTTCATGAAGGTTTTCAGATATGTTTTTCATTTTCTCTTCCATTTGGTCTCCTGCATCAACAAAGGAACAAGTATCAGATAAGGATGAAACTTTATAATGTTTATTTTTAATTTCGGTTTTTAACAAGAGAATTTCTTCTTTTAGATCACTAATCATAGTTATTGATCTCTCTACATGATTTTCAATTTGATTTAAGGTGATGCTTTGACTCCATGTTTGAGTATTTTCTAGAGACAATTCTAGTGATTCAATTAACTCTTCTTGTTCTCTTACCCTTTTTAGTGAAGCTATTAGTTCTTTTTCTAAATCACTTTTATCTTCTAAGTCATCGTCAGGAGATTCAATAAAACTAGTCTTTGCCATGAATGTAAAAGAATGTTTTTTCTTGTCATTATTAGCTTCATTTTCATCCTCACTACTATCAATTTCCTCATTAACAAAATTTGATTTATTTTGATTGTAGAACTTCATTTTTCCATTGCTATATCTATCATTTTTACTTTCAGTGTTTCCTTTGTTTTTGTTTTTGTTGTGATAGCAATCCACTGAATAGTGACCTGGTTTTCCACAAGTGTAATAGTTTCCTATTAACTTGGGTTTATCAAACTTATTATATCTAGAGTTATTTTTCTTTCCAAAGTTTGAATATTCAACTTTATTTTTGTTCTTAGCAAGCTCGGTTTTGAAAGCAAGTTGTTTTTCATGTTCTTTATTAATGTCCATTGTTCTCATTTCATAGGCCACTAATGATCCAAATAACTCATCAAAGGATAACTGGTTTAAGTCCTTAGCCTCTTCAATTGCAGAGACCTTGGAATTAAATTTTTCTGGTAAAGATCTTAATATTTTCTTTATAATTGTTGCATCATTTAGAATTTCACCTAAACCTCGAATAGAATTTACGATTTCATTTGTTCTTTGCATGAAATTTTCTATTCTTTCATCATTTTCCATTTTTATTGATTCAAATCTACTCCTATAAGTTTGTAATTTTGCCTCTTTTATTTTGCTATCTCCTTCATATAAATTTTGAAGTTTTAGCCATATACTTTGAGCAGTAGAACAGTTCATAACTTTAACTAATTCTGAATCAGTTAAGCCAGACATTAAAGCTTGCATTGCTTTATTATTTTTATTTATCCTTCTTATTTCATTTTGATCTTCAAGGATATTTATACCAACAGTTTGCACATACTCATTTTCTATAAAATCCCAGACATCAATTCCTAATGATTTAATATAAATTTCCATTCCTTTCTTCCAATAATTATAATCTTTTCCATTGAACAATGGAGCTCTATTCATGGCACCTCCTTCATTAGTCATCATTTTTTTTAAAGAAACTTATGACCCTAATCGGTAAAGATTATAATATGGGCCCTGCCTCTGATACCAATTGTTGATATTGAGTGCTAATGACAATACATAAAGGAAGTTAACATACATATAACAATTTGAATTTCAAATTCTTCATAATAAATTAACTCAACAAAACATAGAATTTCTTTTATAAATTTATCTAAATAAAAATCTTCATTCTCACAAGATACATATGATTAAATATCATTACAACAACCTTAATGAAATTTAAAAGACAAGATGCTAATAGAAGTGTAATTGAAGTTGAATTTAAACTTTGAGCAAATAAAGAATTTGTGTGACAATTTCTTTATTTGTCTCTCTAAAACTTGTGGAGGAATTACTTAAGGTTTGAAACCTTAATTGTCCACAACAAAGAAGATGATTTGTAGCAGTTTTAAACAAACAACTACCTCAGTTTTCTTCTCAATATTTGAAGGGATAAAGACTTAATTCTCATCAAACCTTCGCATCCAACTTGAAGCCTCTTCACGGTTTTCTTCAACAAGACTTTTTAATGGCCGAACCCTCCACTTCTTATGCAAGTGTTTTGGATCTGAGATCCAAGTGCTCGGCTTTCTCCTTTCTTCAATCAAGTCGTGGACTTGATTCTTTATTCTTTTGAGATTGCCCTCAAGAGAACAAAACCGAAGACATTGATCTTGGCAATAATGTTCTTCACGGTTTTTCCTTCTTCACCTTCACGGAATTCTTTCTCTCTTTCTATTTTTAGAACACACGGCTTGAAGCATTTTCTCAGTCATCACAATAGCATTTATAAAGTGTTAGTTATTCAAAAAACGCAACCTTTCATCAAGGGGTGCTACCATTTCGTTTTTGCTTTTTTTAAAAAAAAGAAACCGCCATTGTTTAGCAAGAAAACCGGCCCTATATAAAAATAGTTTTTTTATTAAATAAAATGGCTGGTTTTAATTTCGAAAATAATTGAGATTATTTAAAAAACAAACTTTAATAATACTCATAAAAGACCTTACGAAATATTTCATAAAAGTAAGGTTTGACAAGAGAAATACTTAGGCATTAAGTTAACAATTTTAGTGTTATATGTGATAACCTTTCATGATATGAATTATCTTTCTCATCATGTAATCATTTTCAAAACAATGCTTAGATACCCTACATCATGTTTAACATAGACTTGATCATATCATTACACACCATCAACATAAAAGGACATATTCCAACTTAAACATTTGAATAAAAAAAACATGAACTATTGTGCTCATACCATCAAACCACACATTGTCTTTCTAATGTTGTTAAAAGCAATAAAGTCATTCATAAGAAAAAAACATTTAAAAGAGCATAGAGTGCTTTTGGTTAGTAGAAAAATTTCTTTCTACTTGGAGATGTGTACCCTTCACGGTACCATTTGTTTGAAGCAAATAGATTCTCATCATCTTCTTTCCAAGTTTTAACATAACACTTGTTCATAATCTTTTTCCTGAAAATAAAGGATATAGTTATTAAAAAATTAAAAACAAGAAGTACAACAATGACAATCCTAGTTAAAATTACCTCAACAGAAACTTCCCCTTCCTCAAGCTCATTACATGTACCAGAATCATGCAAAGATGTCACTCAAGAGATTCTCCATCTATCAACTCTTCATATCACTGATTCAGAATGTGATGAAGACACTGTGGAAGCAGTTGCTGTACCACCAATAGTTGATCCAATTCCTCAGGAGGAATTAATCCCAACTGTTGCTGAAGATCACATCCCACCTGCTGATCTTGTCACACTTAGAGATCATCCTACATCTCAAGTGAATGGAGACATATCAGCTGGTGTACAAACAAGACATCAATTAAGATAGGATGTGATGCATGCTTGTTTCCTTTCACAAGTTGAGCCCCTTACCATAAAAGATGCTGAGCTAGATCCCCACTGGATCATTGCTATGTAAGAGGAGCTCAATCAGTTTGAAAGATGTAAAGTATGGACTTTGGTTCCAAGACCAAAAGGCCAACTGATCATAGGCACCAAGTGGGTGTTAAGAAACAAGTTGGATGCAAATGGAATTATTGTAAGGAACAAAGCTAGGCTTGTAGCTCAGGGCTACAGACAGGAGGAAGGTATAGACTATCACCAAACCTTTGCTTCTGTTGCAAGGCTAGAGGCAATAAGGATCTTTCTAGCCTATGCAGCCTATATGAAGATTAAGGTCTTTCAGATGGATGTCAAGAGTGTCTTCCTAAATGGTGAGCTAAAGGAAGAGGTGTTTGTTGAACAACCTCCTGGGTTTGTCTCTTCAACTCAACCCTCATTTGTGTACAAGTTGCAAAAAGCTCTTTATGAACTTAAACAAGCACCCAGAGCCTGGTATGAGACTCTAGCTAGTTTCCTGTTAGAGCACAAATTTGTTAGGGGAGTAGTTAATAGAACCCTTTTCGTTAAGTATCACAAGGACACAATCCTGTTAGTTCAAGTGTATGTGGATGATATTATTTTTGGCTCCACTGATCCCAAACTATGCAAAAAGTTCTCTGACCAGATGCACTCTGTTGGAACACCCTAATTTGGATTTGGGTCAGGATCATTATGTCTTTAGGATTATTAGATTGACCCATCAATGTATAGCTAAGGGTCATAGGATGTGCTAAGTCAGAGGCTCTCAGAGTTTGAAGAATTCAGCCAAGAGAAATCAGTCAGAAGAAATCAGAATTCATCCTTGGCATCGAGCTCAGATCGACGTTTTGAAGTTCAGGCATCGAGCTGAGATCAACGATCTCTAAGCTCAGGTCAACGAGGCGTCGAACTCCGTTCGACGATCGCCGAGCTCAGATCGACGTTTTCTGTCCCAGACCATCTCCAATACCTCTGAGCTCAGATCGACGATCGCCGAGCTCAGGTCGACGATCATCTTGTTGAGATCGACGATTTCTGCCATCTCTCTGAACTCAAGTTCCCTGGCAGATTTTCAGGATATTCTTGGTCCAATCAATGTGAGCCGTTCATATTCAAACACAGCTTTATTACAGGACAGTTATAAGAATGTATTTATGGAGATTATAGCCGTTCGAGTAACTAAGAGGCAGCAGTAATAAATACAAGAATTCAAATAACCATTGGTCTCCTATCAGAATATATATCATAAAGTAATAGAGAAAAAGCAGCATGCATATACAGATCATCTTCATCTTCTTTATCTGCTCGAGGCTTTCAAGAGACACAAAAATCAATATCAGTAAAAAAGCTTGCTGGAGAGCAACATCAACTTAAAGACCTATCACCCTATGCAAAGCTCTCCTTCCTGAACAATTGCAAATCTCAGAGGAGGAAGCTTTGACAACATCATCAAAATCCACTTATGCTTCTATTTGATTGTTGAACAGAGAAGACAAGATCAACTCTCCCTTCCCCCCTGTAAAAGGGTTCTTGAACTCCCTTCAAAAGTTCTGCTTGGTTTCTGAGACCTTATCAAAACTCAGTGGTGGCAAGACACCTTATCAAAAAATCCAGTTTGGTTTTTGAGCACCTTATCAAAAGCTCATTGGTGCCCAGGACACCTGATCAACTCATCCTGCAGTGGATTCCTACCTAGGGTGGTAGAAGAGTGGACTACCCAAGTTTAGGGGAACCACTATAAATTTCTTGTGTTGTCTGGTTTGCCTTTATTTCATTTCTTTATTATTCTTGCTGTGTGTTTGCTCTAATCTCTTGGATAGATCTCTCTTTCAATTGGTATTAGAGGGAGGTTGGTTATTCAACAACTAGATCTTCACTAGTTTGGTTGTTTATACAGGCTAACACCTGAACCAAAAGATCTCTATTTTGATCCATCCTAGTTAGATTAATTATTCTGTTTTTCACATAGCAAGAATATGAAATATTCTAGCACCAGGCCTCCTAAGTGCAACATAAACAAATTTGCACTTTGGAAGACAAGAATTAAGTCATTTATGGACAATATTGATGAAGAAATATTTTATGCCATTATGACAGGTCTCCCAACCTCAGCAACAACAACTAAAAGAGCCAGACTAGCTGATGCTAGAGCCATGAATATCCTAGCACAATCATTATCTGATGCCTTGTTCCAGGAAGTTGTTGAATGCTCAACAGCTAAGGAGATATGGGATTCTCTTCATCAAATGGCTTCTGAACCAGTGGATGGAACAACAGAAAGAAGCCATAACATCTTATTTGAAGGAGAATCAGTATCCCTAGATGTCATTTGGGATGTATCAGATGATGAATCATCATTTGAAGATGAAGAGGAGGAAGCAAGGGCCAAACAATTCTGCTTAATGGCCATCAATACTTCCTGCAGCAATTTAAAGTCTGAACAAACAGAAGGAAAATCAAAACCTGAAGAGGATCAGGTATTATCTAACTTTGTTTTCAGTTCAGTTAACTTAGAACTTCAATTTTACTGCCAAGATTCAATAAAACCTGAGGAGGAAACAAAACTTCTCAGAGGAATGATTTCAGAATGTATTCAAAGGAAGAAGAAACATATTAATCAAAATGAGTTCAGATCGTCGAACTCAGATCGACGATACTATATAAAATCGTCGAACTCAGTCTGTTTTTTCATAAATTTGATTTATAATTATAAGGATAAACTATTTAAAATATTTTCAAATCCTTTTCTTATTTGGAACAAATTTATTAGGAAACATCTTTTCTTAAGGGCTGCTTCTATCCTTTTGATATCTTGTTCAAAATTATGTTAGGATTTCTGTATGAGAATTCTCTGTCAGATAACTTTATATTTCTTATAGATCTTTTTCTAAATTCATCTAGATTGAGTTCTCTACTCTAGTTGCATTGGTCAGCAGTGATCATATCACTGAGTTTGAATCTCTTCTGATGAAAAGAAATTCTATAGGAAGAAAGATATCAGACTTTGTTTTTCAGATTCAGAATCCTAATAAAATGTACTGGACAAATATCATTTTTTTATGCTGATATATCCTTTTCAAGGAGAGAGCAATCTCTACCATAGCCTTCTGCAGGTACCGTCTATAAAAATTAGCTGGATGACTCAATCAAAATCCAATTTTCAAAGTCATCCCAGCCTCCTCCAGTCACAGTTACTGCATCAACATAGGGGGAGTTTTGTAAAGCCAGCAGCAGTCAGTTTTAATAGCAACAGAAGTCAGCAATGCAAAGCTTCTCTTTTTTCTTATGCTTTGTAATATTAATTATAATATTTTTAATGTAAATAGTAATCCTAACCCAAATAGGGGGAGATTGTTGGAACACCCTAATTTGGATTTGGGTCAGGATCACTATGTCTTTCGGATTATTAGATTGACCCATCAATGTATAGCTAAGGGTCATAGGATGTGCTAAGTCAGAGGCTCTCAGAGTTTGAAGAATTCAGCCAAGAGAAATCAGTCAGAAGAAATCAGAATTCATCCTTGGCATCGAGCTCAGATCGACGTTTTGAAGTTCAGGCATCGAGATGAGATCGACGATCTCTGAGCTCAGGTCCACGAGGCATCGAACTCCATTCGATGATCGCCGAGCTCAGATCGACATTTTCTGTCCCAGACCATCTCCAATACCTCTGAGCTCAGATCGACGATTGCCGAGCTCAGGTCGACGATCATCTTGTTGAGATTGACGATTTCTGCCATCTCTCTGAACGCAAGTTCCCAGGCAGATTTTCAGGATATTCTTGGTCCAATCAATGTGAGCCGTTCATATTCAAACATAGCTTTATTACAGGACAGTTACAAGAATGTATTTATGGAGATTATAGCCGTTGGAGTAACTAAGAGGCAGCAATAATAAATACAAGAATTAAAATGACCATTAGTCTCCTATCAGAATATATATCATAAAGTGACAGAGAAAAAGCAGCATGCATATACAGATCATCTTCATCTTCTTCATCTGCTCGAGGCTTTCAAGAGACACAAAAATCAATATCAGTCAAAAAGCTTGCTGGAGAGCAACATCAACTTGAAGACCTATCACCCTATGCAAAGCTCTTCTTCCTGAACAATTGCAAATCTCAGAGGAGGAAGCTTTGACAACATCATCAAAATCCACTTATGCTTCTCTTTGATTGTTGAACAGAGAAGACAAGATCAACTCTCCCTTCCCCCCTATAAAAGGGTTCTTGAACTCCCTTCAAAAGTTCTGCTTGGTTTCTGAGACCTTATCAAAACTCAGTGGTGGCAAGACACCTTATCAAAAAATCCAGTTTGGTTTTTGAGCACCTTATCAAAAGCTCATTGGTGCCCAGGACACCTGATCAACTCATCCTGTAGTGGATTCCTACCTAGGGTGGTAGAAGAGTGGACTACCCAAGTTTAGGGGAACCACTATAAATTTCTTGTGTTGTCTGGTTTGCCTTTATTTCTTTTCTTTATTATTCTTGCTGTGTGTTTGCTCTAATCTCTAGGATAGATCTCTCTTTCACACTCTAAGTTTGAGATGAGTAGTATGGGTGAGCTGTCTTACTTTCTTGGTCTCCAAGTAAAGCAAGATGTTGATGGCATCTTCATTTCCCAATCCAAATATGTCAAGGAATTGGTAAAGAAGTTTGGGATGGCTGATTCTTCAGCAATGCATACACCTATGGATACTAATGTAGTTATAGATTCTGATGATCAGGGTAAGCCAGTTGATCAGAAAAACTATAGGGCCATTGTTGGTTCCCTGTTGTATTTAACTGCAAGTAGACCATATATAATGTTTGCCACATGCCTATATGCTAGATTCCAGGTCAACCCCAAGGAATCTCATTTGATTATTCTCAAGAGAATTTTGAGATACCTGAAGGGATGTCCAAATTTAGGACTATGGTACCCAGTTGAATAAGAATTTGAGTTAATTGGATACTCTGATTCTGACTATGCTGGTTGTAGTGTTGACAGGAAAAGTACCTCAGGGACTTGTCAGTTCCTGGGATAGAGATTGGTCTCTTGGTTCTGTAAGAAATAGGCTTCTGTCTCAACTTCAACTGCAGAGGCTGAATATATAGCAGCTGCTAGTTGTTATTCACAAATCCTATGGATTCAAAACCAGCTTTTGTATTATGGGTACACACACAAGAACACAAAAATCATGTGTGACAGTACCAGTGCTATCTCCATTGCATAAAATCCTGTGCACCATTCTAGAACCAAGCACATTGAGATTAGACACCATTTCCTAAGAGATTGTGTGGAAAAGAACAAGATCAGCCTTGAGTTCATATCCACTGACCTTCAGAGAGGTGATATTTTCACTAAGCCCTTAGATGAACAGAAGCATCTGTTCTTTTTGGTTCAACTAGGCATGATTAATGGAAAAGACTAAGTGTGACTTCTGCCTTTGTTGAAATCTGTTTGAAGATCGTCGAACGACGTTTGACGATTGTCGAACAGGTCGAGCCTATCGTCGACCTACGGACGACGACATCTTATTTGTTTGCGAAGACAGAAATAGTCGAACGATTGATCGACTACTCTGCTTCAGGAAACGATCGTCAAACGACCGTTCGACCATCGTCTCCAGTATCTGTTAAAATAGATCAACGATTGCTGTTTTAATATAAAACCGATGGTCGACCTAGGTTAATAGATCGTTCTTTTTGTCGTTGACGGAGCTCGTCTTTTCATATTCCGTCTTTCTGTTTGAGCTCTGCCTCGCGCTTTCATCGTCTTTCTCGTCTTCTCCAACCCAATCAATGGCGATTGCTCCAGCTCTTCTGTTAGTGATGAAGTTCGACGCCGGCTTCAGCATAGATTTTGACTCCTTCAGCGCCTGTGATTCTGAGATAATAGAAATCCTCCAGCTCTGCAAGGAACAAGGACTGGAATGGCTAATGTCCACAAGGATCAAGATAAACATCCCAGAGATTAAAGAATGGGCCTTCACTTCGTCTTCTAGTGATGAATCTATGACTGGTATGATTGGCGGCGAAGAGGTAAGCTTGACTCCTGCCGTATTAACTGATATTTTCGGATTAATGAATGGTGAAGAGGAATATGAACAAGATACTCCAGAGTTTGGGAGGATGTTGATCGAATTAGGACATGTAGAAGGCATTCCTTCTAAATTGCTAAAGGTTAATTTTCCGTTAAGGATAAAGTTCTTGGCTGAACTAGTTGGAAAAGTGTTTCTGGGCAAGCATTCTGCTCATGATAACATCACCAAGCAACAGTTTGCCTTAATGTGTGCAAGAATAAATAAGAAACAGATAAATTGGGCAGGAATTATGTTTGACTTGATCATAAAGAAGAATAACAAGAAGGAAGTAACCCTGGGTAGGGTACTTGTGATATTTCTAAGAGAGAAATATCCCCAACTGTTGGTTACAGTCTCAACATCCATCAATGCCAGTAAGAAGATGGATCCATCATTGTTTATTAAGTGAAAAAGGAGCTTTCAGAAGCCTTCTCCAGCAGGGGTAGCTCCAGTTGTGTCTGAGAGCACAAGGACTGTTTCAGTCACTCCCCACCTACATGAAGCAGGCTCATCCATTCTCTCCATTCCATCTACCTCCTCTGCATTGCCATCCACTTCTTCTGCATTACCATCCACTTCTACTGAAGTGCCATCTACTTCTGCTTTACCATCTACTTCAATTGAAGTACCATCTACTGCCTCTCTTCCTCTTAACTCTTCCACAATTCTCCATGCATCACCACCAGTATCTCCACTTCCTTCTCATCTTGCTAGGATTTCTCATCCTAGTTTTGATTTATTGGTTTCTGAGCTATCCACTCCTCCTCAATCACCGATTCCTCATTCAGATCATATTGATTTTCCTGCATCCACCCATCAATCACCAGTTCACACTCCATCTCATCAGGAGAACACCATCCCTGATGATCATCAATCTACTGTGATTCCCCCACCATCATTTGAAATCACACTAGCCTTCATTTAAAACATATTGGAGCTAATTACTCCTTTAATCAAAATCATGATTGAAGAAGCAATTGCCCCTCTCGTTTCTTCCATCTCTACCTTATCATCCTCCATCTTAGCCCTCTCTAAATTTGCTGAGCCATCTTCAGTTAGGGGCCTGACTTAAGTTTCTACTGAAATCAGGTAGGGGGAGATGTTCGAGGAAGATGCCTCAGGACTGCCCCTTATTTCTCGTCCAGCAGAGCCCCAAGCTGAGATTCAAGAAGTAACAGCAACTCCAGTTGACATTGCAACATCTTCTGCAGTTCCAACACTAGTTCAGAAGCCTTCCGATATCATAATGGAAGCAGAATTTGCGTTCAAAGTATGCCTTGAAGAAGCTTCTACTCCCTTAGTTGCTCTTTTCCTAGAAGGAGTCATTACCTCCTTTCTAGATGACTTGTGGGAGTTAGGAAATTCTAAATAAAATCCTGAAGGTAATTCATTTACTTATTTCCTTGACATGGTAACTGACATGCTAGTCTGTGAATACCTAGAAGGGATGTTTCAATTTTATTTAGCAAATTTGTGTTCCTGATACTACAGATATAGTGGAAGAAGTTCAAGCTGCTCAAGAACCTGCTCAACAACCAGTGCAAGAACCTGCTATTCAAGATCCTATATCTTCTCCTCCAGCTCAGATAGCTGTGAATGATGAACTGGTCCTCATGATAGTTGTAGTTGAGAAAGAAAAAGTTTCAGATGTTCAAGAAGAAAAGTCTACAGTCTGGGATGACACCCCAGGACTAGATCTGGATACTCTTCTGGCATAGGATGCCTTAGAAGAAGAGAAAGGAAAAGCTACATTAAAAGACAAAGAAAAGCTGTGCAAGAGGCCTTTGATCCTTATTATCAACCTCCATCATCTCATTCTGAGGTTGAGGATGACTCTGATGATTCAGAAGAGTCTAAGAAAAAGAAATCTGCTAAAAGGAAAAGAAAAGCTGCTGCTCCTCCTCCTCATAATCCTGATCATGATATTCCATATTATATCTTGAAAGGAATAGATCCCAAGTCCAAAGAATATCAGCACTTGATGGGATTTTCCAAGAATCAGCAAAAGCAAAGAAAGAAATCCAAAAGATATGATAGACCAGCACCTAAGTGGAATCCTAAAGGACCTCCTCGTCCACCTCCTAGTGCAGGAGCATCTGGAAATATGTCTGCAAAACCTTCAGGCCCTTCTGGTAGGTTCACTCCATCTCAAGCTCATCAAAGAAAAAGCAATCCAGGATATCAAAGCAGATCCCAATCTGGATATCAAAGGCAAGAAGCTGATATAAGAGAGCAAGTAAAGGAGGTAGTATATCAGAAGCAAACTTTTTCTCCTCCTCCTTCTCCCAAGAGAAGAGCAACACCTTCCAAAGAAACCAAAAGCATATCTTCCTCAAAGCCAGCTCAAGCAAAGAAAACTGATTAAAAAGGTAAAAGGATTATTTTCTCTGAAAAATCAAGTAAGAAATATGCTGAGCTTGCTCCTCCATCTTCCTTAGTTATTCAAGAAAATAGAGAGCCAGCTGCAAGCATGTTAGAACTATCTACAAAATTTAAAGCTGTAAAACCTTTAGATTCAACTAGTGAAAATGAATATGAAAGTCAAGAGCTTAATCCTGATTTCAGGATGGCTAGATTTCTTGAACTAGTTGGATCAACTCAAATCAGAAAAGCCAAAGCTGAAGGAAAAGATATTACACGCTTAACTACTATGTCTAAATTCAGAAAGAAGGAGCTAGACAAATTCCAGGTTAGACCTGAGGTTTTTGATCCTTCAAAATATATGGAAAAGCACCCTGAAGAAGTAGTACCAAGAACAGGAGAATCTAGAATTATTGGAGAACAAGATTTAAAGATATCAAAGAAAGAAGCTTTAGATCCTTTCAGAAAAATTTCTTTTCTTCCTGGTTCCTCTGTATCTAAACCAGATTCTGATGCTTCTTAAGTTTCATTGATTGACAGTTGTTTATTTGTCTATTTGATTGATGCTATTTGGTGCTTAGATATTTCTTTTCCTGAATTACATTTATTTCCAGTAGTTTGTTTTGTTTATTTTGTTTTTGAGAGACTTAACCCAAATAGGGGGAGATTGTTAGTACCCTAGTTTGGATTTGAGTTTAGTCTTCTCATTTAGTCTCTTGACCCAAGATTTATCTATGGTCAAAGATTAGTTGTTTAGTTAGATTGCTCTAGTTATAGAGTTGTCACTTATCCAGATGAAAATTTGGTTTAGTTGTTTTTTGGTTCGACTATGGTCGAACGTCGCTCGACTATCGTCTATCAACTATTCGACGATCGTCTATCAGTTGGTCGACTATCGTCAGTCAGTAGATCGTCTATCTCTGAGTTAGTTCAACTCTTGTTAGCTCGACGATCTGTGGTATCTGCCTCGTCGATCGTCGAACCCCGCACGACTTCTTTTGACCAGACAGATTTCTAATAGTTCGACTATCTGCTTGGATAGTTCAATTATCTGATAGCTCGACTATCTGTTTGATAGGCCGACTATCTGTTTTGTTTGATAGTTCGACTATCTGCTCGGATAGTTCAACTATCTGATAGCTCGACTATCTGTTTGATAGGTCGATTATCTATTCTGATTGATAGTTCGACTATCTGCCTTGATAGTTCAACTATATGATAGCTCGACTATCTGTTTGATAGGTTGACTATCTGTTTTGCTTGATAGTTCGACTATCTGCCTTGATAGTTCAACTATCTGATAGCTCGACTATCTGTTCTGATAGTTTGACTATCTGCTGTGGTAGTTCGACTATCTTCTTTGATAGTTTGACTATCTGTATCGTTCGACTATCTGTTCTGATAGGTCGACGATCTTTGTGCTTCGCTCGACGATCTCCGAGGGTCGTTCGACGTTCTTCTGTCTATCTTTAGTAATTTTGTACTCCTTCTGTTCTATGATTTAATTCCTATTTATTTGGCATATTTTATTAAAGATTATTTCATTGATTTTATGCATACATCTCAAGGCAATCTTTGCCCCATCCTTTATGCATAAGTCAAGCTTTATCTGACAAAGTTTTTTGTCTTATTAGTTGAAATATCTTTTTGCTTTATTCTGCCATGCTGTCCTTTATAGCCGTTAGACACAAAAGTCTTTTTTGGCCGTAAAGAGTTTAGTCTGATATGACTTTCTTTAGTACTCCTTTTATCAGATTGGATTTGCAGCTTCTTAGAAAGCGTTATCCCTTTCTAGCATGTCTGCCTGCAGGATATGTTTTACTTTATGCTATTTGAAGCCCAGATTGCAGATTTCAGAAGAAGACAAAATTCAAACAAAGTTTAGAGCCGTTGCAAAGGCCAATATATAAAGTGCTTTCAAAAGACAACAACAATATACAGAATAGAGATCAACACAGATATTCATATACAGATTCAAAGAGATACAGCTCTCAGTCATTGATACATTCAATTGAGAAGATCATCCTTCTTCAACTCTCTCTTCTTCAATCCTGAGTTCATCCTGCTGCCAGGAACTTTCACTCAGTGCCTCAAGAAGAAGAAGAAGAAGAAAGAGAAGCTATTGAAGAAGAACAATCATTCTACAATCAAGAGTCTTCTTCAAACTGCTCCTTCAAGAACTTCAAGACAGTTCTCTGTCTCAAGTTCAGAAGAGTTCCTGCACCCTGAAGCAAGACTTCTTCCTGTATATTCTCTAAGCCAGGGGGAGCCTTGATTCTTTAGAGCTTTCTAGCTCTGTGCAATCCACTAGCTTCTCTAATCTATTTTAACAAAAGAGAAGAAACTTTAACTCTCTCAACCTCCTGTATAAAGGGTTATTACTCCCTTCAAAAGTGAACCTTGGTGGAAGGGCACCTGATCAAAAACCTGTGTTGGATTTTGAGCTCCTGATCAAAAGCTCAAAAGGTCTACTTGATCTACATGAAGCAGATAAGTTGGTGGCAGGGCACCTGAACAAAAACCTGTAGTGGATTCCAACCAGGGTGGTAGAAGAGTAGACGTACCTATTTAGAGGGAACCACTATAAACTTCTTGTGTCGTCTGTGTTGCTTCATTTAATTATTGCACTGTGGCTGTGAGTAAAAATAACTAGGATTGCTAGTTGTTGTGATAGGACCAAAGCTCAACTGTAATTACAGTTAGCTTTCTCTAGTGCACTTCACTTTGTGTTAGGCTCTAGGGTTTCAAATATCTATAAACTCATTCCGCAAATTAACTCTAAGGGAGTTGAGTAGGGTGTCATAATTTTGGAATACTCTATTCACCCCCTCTAGAGTTGTATTTATCCTCACTTTTAGAGGTTAAGCTTGTAAAGGTGCGTTTGGACAACTACGGGCGAGATGAGTTCTCTTGGGAGTGTAAGCAAGAAATTTGGGAGGACTTCCTAGAAGTCTTTGCTTCGGGTATGCTTTTTGTTTGTGTGCGTACTAAATTTCGAGGACAAAATTCTTCTAAGGTGGGAGGAGTTGTAATACCCCGGTTTTCTATACCCTGAATCTCTGGAAGATAACACGTGGCGATAGTAGCTATTGCCCGACGGTAGCCTTATTTCGTTGGGTGTAGTTTGCTCGACGAAATCCATCCGTTGAGTGCTGAGAGGGCTATCGCTCGACGGTAGTTATGTACCGCGCAACGGTAACTCCAGGGTTTGCGTCGAGAGCGTTGAGTTCTCGAGAAAGGAGTTTGCGTTCGGAGTTCGTCGACTTGAGCTCGATGAACTGTACACATATCGTCGATCTGAGCTCGATGAAATCTGCTGAACTTTGTTATTGGTAAGAATTTTCTTATTCTTTCTCCTTTTCTTATTCTTTTGTTTTAATACAATTTGTTTATCATGATTATCTTCTATTTTCTCTTTACCCTTTTCAAAAACAAATTTTATGGGGGTGGATAAAATGTTTTTCTGAATAAGCGGAGGTTAGCTTGATGAAGCAGCTAAGCCCAGCTTACCATTAAGTATGGCATTCACTATGCTTGTTATGTTCATCAACTTGATGCTTCTCCCATTCAGGGATTCTTCAAGTTTCCTAGCCTCAAATAATTAAGTTTTTTAATTTAATGATTTGTTCATTAACTAAGGTGATTTCATCCTTTACTTTGTTATTTTCAGACAGCATGTTTTCTTATTCATTTACTTTCTCTCTAAGTTGTTTAATTTATTCTTCAGAGTTAATTAAATCAAGACATAAAGATTTAAATTCAATTTTAAATTCTTATGAATCAAAATCAAAAGAAGACAATACCTGATCCTCTTCAGATAGAGGTTCTTCAATGTCTGTTTGCTCTGCTTCAGAATGGATGCTTGATGCATTAATAGCCATTAAGCATATCTCCTTATCTTTTGCTTCCTCTTCATCTTCACTAGAGCTGGAAGATGAAGATTCTTCTTTAGTGTCACTCCAGGTTTCAACAATGAAACCTTTTTCCTTTCTTTTGTGCTTGCTGGAGGAGGGCTTGATATAGTGCTGTTTCCTGGCCTCCTTTTCTCTTCTTTTATCTTTCTTTTGAGTCTCTAGACACTCTGAAATAAAGTGTATAGGCTTCCCGCAGCCAAAACAAACTACTTCTTTAGTTGGTGTTTTGTCATACCTGGGTTTGTCATCTTGCCTTGATGACTTTCTTCTGAAGTCCCTCTTTCCCATTTTGTAAAATCTCTTTGCTAAGAGACTTATGAATTCTTCATTGATAGTTAGGGCTTCTGATTCTTCAGTACCTTTGAATGTTATATTTTTCTCCTTTCTCCCAAATGAAGGAGTCTTCTGTTCTGCAGCTTCTCTTGACTTAATCAGTTGCTCATAAGATTTGTGCTTTCTGAATAGAGATTCAATGGAAATCTTATTAAGGCTTCTGTCTTCCTTGATAGGCCAGATTTTAGAATCCCATGAGCTAGGGAAGCACTTGAGGATTTTGTCATTCACTTCTGTAAGAGTGATGTCATTTTCCAATGTCTTCAGCTCATTGATTATTGAGCTTAATCTGTTATACATATCACCAACAGTCTCTGACTCATCCTTCTTGAAGTTCTCATACTGAGAGATTAGGTTGGATCAAATATCCTTTCTCTCATTAGCAGAACCAGCTAGCATCTGATTAAGAGAATCCCAAATAGCCTTGGCTGATGTACATTCAGCCACTTTTTGGAAGATGTCATCAAACATAGTCTGAGCTAGAATATTCATGGCCTTTGCATCAGCAATCTTGGCCTTTTTCTTAGCATCTGTCCACTCAAGTGGTGGAATAACATATGTGCTTGATGTTGAGGTGGATGCAGTCACTAGAGAAGGAGGTCCTGTAAAAATAGAATTGAAAATGTCCTCATCAATAGAGTTCATATAAATTTTGATTCTTGCCTTCTAGATGACAAACTTATTTAAGTTGCTCACTAGCGGTCTGGTGCTTGTATAATCCTTGTTATGTGCCATGATATAAGAAATTAGCTAGATAAATTTAGATCTAAGAAGGATCTGTTGGTTCAAGTGTTATCTTGTTCAACCAAGAGAACAACCCTCTGATACCAAATAAAAGGAGGGGTTAGATATAACTTACTCTAGAGGGTTGGGGGGGGTGAATAGAGTATTTAAAAATTCTTGACAGTTTTCCTGATTTATATATTAGAGTGAAAATAAGTGATACCAAATAAAATAATAGAAGGAAAAACAAGCTAAGATATACTAACTATCACAGCCACAACAAGAACAAAAACAAAAAATGAGCAACCAGACAACACAAGATATTTTATAGTGGTTCCCCTAAACTTGAGTACATCCACTCTTCTACCACCTTGGTAGGAATCCACAAGCAGGTTTTGATCAGGTGACTGCCACCACAATATCTATTTGCAGGGAGACATTGCAACCCTTTAGGCTTTTGATCAGGTGCCCAAAAACCAATCCAAGTCTTTTGATCAGGAGACTTGACAACCATAAGCTAACTTTTGAAGGGAGTTAAAACCCTTTTACAAGACGTGAGAGGAGGTGATGGTGTCTTCTCTTTCTCTAATCAACAGAGAAGACAAGTGGATCTTTGATGTTGATAATGCTCCCCCTGAGATGTTGATGGTTCAGGAATACTGGAGCTTTGCTTCAGGGTGTAGGTCTTCAGTCTTGTCTGAAAGCAGTCCTGGAACTTTTCTAACTGAAATAGATCTATGTTGTCCTAAATGTTCCTAGAAGTGAAGCTTAAAGAAGACTCCTTATTATGATGATTGTTCTTCTTCTATCTTCAGACTTGACAAGGTGAAACACAGAGAATTTTCTGCAGTGTGAGAGAGAGTTCTAAAAGATAAGTCCATCTGAGTGTTGTATATTTTTCTCTGTAAGTTCTGGTGGTTCCTTTTATGTTCTTGTCTTAATGACAAAAATCTCCTTTTATATTCTCAGTGAATAATTTCTCCTTGAAATTTGAATTACTGCCTTTATTATTTGCTAATCTTGAGAATATAAAAGGCTGGAATATATGATAAATTAGTTTCCCAACTATCCCTTTATAAAATAAGCAAGTAAATATCCTGTTGAATATCATAATTAATGCTGCCAATAACGGCTATATTCAGAGGAATATAAGCACTAATTGCCCAAGAATAATACTGCTATTAATATAGAAATAAAGGAATAGAAGGAAGAAAACTTATCATTTTGGAACTGGACAGATATCGTCAATCACTGAACAGAATTCGTCGACCTGAGATCCAAGATCGTCGACCTAAGAATTCCAGTTCATCAACCTGAGCTCTGCAAACTGTGTACTGAGAATGGCTTGCCAAAACTTCACTCTGAGTTCGTCGAGCTAAGAACCTGTCTGAAGAAAACTAATCGTCGACCTAAGCTCGAATATCGTCAAGCCCAGCTCAGAGAATTAACTTTTAGTTCATCGATCTGAGATCAAACTGTTCCCTGAAATCTTCTAAGTTTGAGTCTTCTGAGGTCCTCTGCTAGCTGGTCCAAGAAGGTTGAACTTAATGACTTAGCCTACACTCTAGGACTACTAGACTTGACCCTGGCTATACAAGATGGGTCAGACTCAACACAAATTAGTGAACCTAGCCCAAATCCAATAAGGGATCCAATAGTTTAAAGAGACAACCATCACCATTAGTCTAAAGCTTTCTAGAGATCATTCTCAAGAAGACCTACACACCCTACAAAGCTTCCATCTTCCTGATCAAATTTCTATCTCAGGGGGAGCTTTGACATCATCAAGTAAATCCACTAGTCTTCTCAGTTGTTTGAGAAAGAGAAGAACTCCATAATGTTTTGTTTTATTCTCACCCACTGTATGAAGGGTTTCTTAACTCCCTTCAAAAGTTATTCACCTTGGTTGCAAGTCTCTTGATCAAAAGACTTAATTTGGTTTTTGGGCTCCTGATCAAAAGCCTAAAGGGTTGTGAGATATTCCTTGAAATAGATCTCTTGGTGACAGATCTACTGAGCAAAAACCTGATTGGTGGTAGGGCACCTGATCAAAAACCTGAGTGGATTCCTATCAGGGTGGTAGAAGAGTGGATGTACCCAAGTTTAGGGGATCCACTATAAATTTCTTGTGTCGTCTGTGATGCTATCTTTTACTTATTGTACTGTGTGCTGTGTGTTGTAGTTTTCTTTTTTGCACTTCACCTTTTACACATAGTAATATCACTATATTAATTCCGTAAATTTAATTCTGTAAAAAGGTTTTAAAATCTTTATTAACTTCCCCTCTAGAGCTAAGCTAATATAACCCCTCAGGTGGTATTGTCATACCATCTTTCAATCTTCTTTAAGTATCTTCTATATCAAAAGGATTTGAACAGGCGTCAGCGCAGATGGGTCGAGTTCCTTGGGGACTATGACGTATCAATACAATATACGTCAGGCAAAGCCAACGTTGTGGCGGATGCCTTGAGTAGAAAAGGATTTGAACATGCGGCAACGTAGATGGGTCTAGTTCCTTGGGTACTTTGACGTATCAATACAATATACGCTAGGCAAAGCCAACGTGGTGATGGATGCCTTGAGTAAAAAGTTTTCTGGACAAGGGAATTGGGTTAAAGCTCATGATGAGCAGTTGGTGTGAGACTATGAGTCCCTCGGCATCGTTTGTGTAGCAAGAGGCGAGTCTAGTATGGCTCGGTTGAACTGGATTGAGTTGCAAAATGACATATCAAATCGTGTTAGGGAAGCGACTAGTTTGGATTTAGAGTTCCAGCCATTTACGATGGAAGCTTAAAAGAGCAAAGGTAGCACTTGGGAGATGATTGATGGGATCCTGAGGAAGGACGGAAGGATATATATACCGCAGTTCGGAAAGCTCCATGAGGAGTTGATGTTTGTGGCTCATTTTACGAAGTACTCCATTCACCCGGGAAGTACAAAGATGTACTTGGATATGAAGAAATCCTTTTGGTGGCCTGGTTTGAAGCGGGATGTTGCTTTGTATGTGAGTCAATGTCTAACTTGTGCCTTAGTGAAGGCTGAGTGTCAAAAGCCGGGCAGGTTCCTGAAGCCTCTTCCTATCCCTGAGTGGAAATTTGATGACATCTCCATGGACTTTGTGCATGGGTTACCTCGATCGAAGAAGGGTAATGACGCGATTTGGGTGATTGTGGATCGCTTGACCAATGTGGCTCATTTGATCCATATTCAGAAAGAGGACAGCGTGGAGAAGCTGGTAGAGTTGTCTGTTTGCAACATTGTGCGACTACATGGGATTCCTAAGAGTATCGATAGTGATCTCGATGGACGATTTACGTCCAAAGTTTGGAGGTTGGTACAGAAGAGTCTGGGCATGAAGCTCAAGTTCGGTATGACGTACCATCCTCAAACCGATGGAAAAATAGAAAGAACGAACCGTACAATGGATGATATGTTGAGGATGTATACCCTCGATTTTGGAAAGAAGTGGGAAGATCACCTCTTCATAGTGGAGTTTGCCTATAACAACAGTTACCAGACAAGTATAAAGTGGGCGCCATATGAAGCTTTGTATGGAAGTCAGTGTCAAACACCGATGTCTTGGGCTGAGGCAAGAGACACCAAACTTTTGGAAAAAGAGGCGGTGATTGAAGCTTGTGAGTTGGTGCGGACCATTTAGGAGCGAATGAAGGTTGCTCAGGATCGACAAGGGAAGTATTTTAACGCTCGCCATAGGAATGTGGAGTTTGCGGTAGGAGACTTGGTCTATCTAAAGATTAAGCAGTTCAAAGGCATTTTGCGGATTCGCCGACTCAAAAAGTTGAGTTCGAGGTTTTTGGGGCCGTTCGAAGTTATGGAACGTATCGGAGAAGCAGCTTACTGGTTTGCGTTGTCCACAGAATTGAGTGGATTATACGATGTCTTCCATGTCTCTGTCTTTAGGAAAGACTTGGTGGAGGCATGTATTATGGTCAAATCGGCGGTAGTGCCGATTGAAGAGGACATGGGGGCGAAAGTCCGCACAGTGAGCATAGAGGATTCAGAAGTTTAGCAGTTGCGAAACAGAGAGGTTAAGCTCGTAAAGGTACGTTAACACAACTACGGGCGAGATGAGTTCTCTTGGGAGTGTGAACAATCAATTCGGGAGGAATTCCTAGAACTCTTTGCTTCATGTATGCTTTTTGTTTTTGTGCGTACTAAATTTTGAGGACAAAATTCTTCTAAGGGGGGGAGGAGTTGTAACACCCCGGTTTTCTAGACCCTGAATCTCTGGAAGCTAACACGTGGCGATAGTAGCCTTTTTCTCGACGGTAGCCTTATTTCGTCGGGTGTAGTTGGCTCGACGAAAGCCATTCATTGAGTGCTGAGAGGGCTATCGCTCGGCGATAGTTAGGTACCGCGTAGCGGTAACTCCAGGGTTTACGTCAAGAGCGTTGAGTTCTCAAGAAAGGAGTTACCGCGCCGCATTACCCTTACCGTCGGTGTTAACACGGATTTATTTTTTTGTCATGCGGCTTAGGAAGCTATCGCTAAACGTTAGCTAGCTACCGCTCGGCGGTAGCTTAGTGTTGAGTGCGTTGAGATGCAGACATTGAGTGGCTATCGCGCAGCGTTAATGCTACCTGAAAGACTTGTTTCAAGAGCCTAGACACCTAGAGGGGGGGTGAATAGGTTCTAATATTCTTTTGTAATTCAGGAAATTAAATAGTATTAACACAACACAGGAAATATAATCTAAAGTACAGAAATCACAGCACAGCAAACACCAGATTTATAGTGGTTCCTCAAGGTATGGGTACATCTACTTTCCCCCTTTGCCTATCCAATAGAGAACTGGATTTAGCCTAACTTCCTTCCACTAGCTCAGATCCAAATATCTTACAACTCAGAACCAGATTGGTTCCTACAACTCAGACTTATATAAGTTTTACCTCAGATTCTTCCCAAGAATCCTACCTCAGGCCTCAGCCCTACCTCAGCCTTTTTCACTAGGCTTATAACTCAGACTATCACAAGTCCTACACCTCAGGCCCTCAGCCCTACCTCAGCCTTTATAATTATAGGCTTACATCTCAGATCTTACAAAAGATCCTACAAGAAATTAATTGTTTTAAGAGATACAAAGATATCACCAGATAGATCTCTCTATAGGTGTGAGCTTCTTGATCAGTTCTTGAATAAACTGAATATTGAGATTCAACCTGACTTAGATGTTTCAAAGCTTCTTGATAGAACAAAATAAGGTTGAACTCTTCTTGATGTAGAAGTTTATCTCCTGTCAGCTCCTTCCTTGAATTCAGAATAAGATCTAAATCTTCTCTTGCAGACGACTCTGGATCTACCTTCTTAAGGGTTTCGCCTTTTCTTGTTGTCAGATTCTCTTTCCTGAAATAGCTTGATTCCTTCCTTAGTTCTGTTTTTTTTCTAGTTGTCAAGGATAAGACCCTTACATAGAGTTTTCTCATGGTTATCGGCTGATCCGATTTGTAATAACCTTCTGACAGTTCTGACAAATGAGTCAGACCTGTTGGTTATGACAGCTGTCGAGTCACCAGTCATGATAGCTGATTCTTTAAAGACTTTACTACTCAACATAACCACTCAGCAAACTGCTTCATATTTGTCGACACAAATAGACTAAGTGTCGACACAAGTCTTGATGATGTCGACATAACACTCCATGTGTTGACATAATCATTCTTCAGCTACTCGACACAACTTCTGTTTGTATGTGTCGACACAAGTCCTGTGTGTCGACACAACTGCTCCTGGTCTTGACATAACTGATGCTGGCAGATGGCGTTGAGTGTATATCCAGCTATCATTGAGTGTGTGTCGAGACGTCATTTAGTGTGTGTTGACACAAGTCCTGTGTGTCAACACAAGCCTTCTTACTCAGTATAGCTGTTGATGTTCGATGGCGTTGAGTGTCGTCCAGATGTCATTGAGTGTGTGTCGACACAAGTCCTGTATGTCGACACAACTGCTTCTGGTCTTGACTTATTTGTAGACAAATGGCATTGAGTGTGTGTCGACACAAGTACTGTGTATCGACACAAACCTTCTTCAGGTATCGACACAATTCCTGAGTGTCGACATATGTCTTTCTTCTTGTGTCGACATAACTCCTGGGTGTCGACACAACTTCTGCTTTATGTTTCGACACAATTCTTGCCTTAGGTGTCGACATAATTCTGGGTGTCGACACAACTTCTTCTTCAGGTGTCAACACAATGCCTGGGTATCGACACAGGCCTTGCTTCTAGTGTCGACACAACTTCTGGGTGTCGACATAATTCTTCACAAGTGTCGACACTTGTACTTAGAAAAATTTCTTGCAAACCTTACACCTGCACAATGAAACTCAAATATCCATCAAATACAAATTGATGTATATCATTGAGTAAGACGAGGCTTCTCCAAATGTGGTACATATTTTTCAGTGTACCCAACAATCTCCCCCTATTTGGAGAAGTCATAACCCTTAGTCAAAGATATACTTCACTCATAATAAAACAAATAAGAATAAATGTACATTCATTTCAGTACAGGATAATATATAAACAATGTAAATAACTCAGATCAATAGTGAAGCTGATTTTATTGATTAATCAGAAAATACTGGGTTTACATGTTTTCCTTAGAACAAAAACAAAAAGTTATATTGTTTTACACATAAGCCTATCTATCCTATGATTGACTAGGCTCCATAATTATAATAGCTTTTCCAGACTTAATCTTTGCCTGCACAGTAGGTTCTATATCCTTAGTAGGTTTCTTCCCTTTGAGATCCTTTTTCTTTACTTCTTCAGCCTTTATCCTTTGCCTTTCAAAATAGTGAAAAGGCTTGGGGAAGTACCTGCTAGGCTCCAGAGCATTAACATCTAACTTCACAGCTTTTGCACTTCTTATGTACTGAAGAATGGATTCTTGCCTGGCTTGATACTTATTTCATTCTTGCTCAGAATACCATTTACCCCTATCATAGGTCTTATCCTTTACAGCCTTCTAGGCAGTAAAAATAATATTCCTGGAAGTGGGGCTCCATTGCTCAAATTTTGGCTTCAACTCAGCCTGTTCTCTGAACCTTTTCTTGGATAGCTGTGCTTCCTTCTGAGCTTCCTTGGCAGCCTCTAACATGTCTACTTTTTCAATAATCACATTTTGTGCCTCCTGTGGAGGGCTGTACATTTTCTTCACTTCTTGTTGAACCATGTCAAAGTCAGTAGGAGGGTAAATAACCTGTGACACTTCAGGATGATCTCCTTCAACATTAGCAGGTTGCATTCAAGACTCAACAACATTGTCATCATCACACAAAGGAGGAAAACCAAGTGTAGCTCTGATGGAATTAGAGATCCATTTTGCATGATCAGAGCTAGCTTTGACTAACAATCTCTCCCCCTTTATAACTTCTCTTGTTATATGATCCCTCAGATCAGTCTTTTGAAACCTTATCTGATCAGCCAAATATTCTGTACCATCTTGATAGTAAGCTTTGAACTTAGTTAGGTAATCAGAAATGGTCTTTTGAGAGGCTCCAATAGTTGTGTGGACAGTAGCTAGATCTTCTTGTAGTTGCTTTGATATTTCAGTTTTCAAGTTTGTTTAAATACTTCCTAGTTTCTTGATGATTTCTGCATGGGAGTCTTTGAGATTTTCATTGGACCTAAATTGATTTTCCAAAACATACCCTTGCTTTATGGCAATGTCCTCAACCTCAGTCTTCAGCAGCTGTTGTTGCTCAACTAAATATACTACAACATTGCCTCCCTTATGGAAGCAATCTGTCATCTCTTTCTTGTGAAGATTGACTTCAAATTTGATTGACTTTATGTCCTGAGTCAGCTGAAACTGCAGTTCCTTATTTGACTCATCCACATACTTCTCTAAAGACTGCCTTTGTTCATCCAATTTTACTTGCATTTGGACCAGTAATGAACTAAAGTCCATGCTTTGAGCATGTGGTTGTGTGACTGTGTGCAAGGCTTTCTTGTAGCCTGAGGTCCTTTTCCTGATTTCAATAATTTTTCTTTTCTTAGCCATAGAGGATTCCTCATCATCAGAGGGTTGTGATGAGCTTTCTATGTCTACTGTGTCTTTATTAGATGGGTCATTCAGTAGCTCCTCCCCCTTAGTTCTTGGCAGGTCCTTTTCTATCTGTGATTGCTCCCCCTCAGTCCTTGCAGCTGGTAAATCAGGAAATATCTCTTCCATTATTATTTCTTATTGTATATGTACAGGAGGAACAAGGTTAGTTTTGAAAACAAAAGGTTCTCCCTGGACATACAGATTTTTGTCCACGGCCTATTCTATAAAGGAGATACTTACTTGCTCATTCTGCACATCTTGTGCCTCCTTCTCAGCAATGTCCAGTGCTTCTTTATTTATATCTGATACAATACCCATTACTATATCAGATGCATACTCACTCCTAAGAGTTACAGCATCAATTCCTTCCCCTTGAGCAGGTAGCTCAGAAAGTATAGTATCTTGTGTTGTTGGTTTAGGAGTTTCTCCCCCTGGAGTGGAGACTACCTATTGCTCTGGGATCACACTACTCTCTACTTGATCTTGAGCATCTTTTTGTGGCCTGTCTTAATCTGAACTGAAGATCACTTCCTCTTCAAAATCACTAGAAGATTCTGCTTGCTGAACAACTTCCTTCTTCTTCTTTTCTTTCTTTGTCTGTTTTTATAGAGTAGAAACCTCCTTGGTTAAAACTCTATCCCATCTAGACAGAATTCTTACATTCATTCTCCTCATATGGTTGATCTTGGATCCTGTAAGTTTGCTCATTACATCTTGTATTGCTGAAGATAAACATAAGTTGAGGATCCTTCCAAGATTTTGTTTCTTTATTCCTTCTTGTATTTTGTTAAATACTACAAATGCCTAGTCTATTTTTATAGTGAAGATGACCCTTGTCATTAGATTTAACATGGAGACTGATACTTTTCATGTCCACCAGTCTTACAGAAAATTACCTTGCCTATGATTTCAGATAGAAATTTCCTTGTGAATTCATCCCTTTCCTAGTAATGGAAGGTGGAGTGATTTCCTAATCGTCTTCAGAGTAAGTTTAACTCGGGAATCTTATACTGTGGCTTGAATTTTCTTCCCATCTATGTCCATAGTGGCTGATGAATAGAATTCCATGACTTTCTTCTTCCAGATCTTAGTCGGTTCTGAGACCAAGAATTCCAAACCATTCTCTGAAATTAGGGTAATTACACCCTTGATTTATGGAGACGCTGTCGTGAATCCACAATGAACCCGTTCATAGCCTTCGTTCACCTTGTCTTTTTTGATTGGCGCCATTGATGAAAGGGAGAGAGAGAAGAGAAGAGAATATCGAAGTCGACACAAGGTCTAGAGTCGAGAAATCTGAAAGCGTAGTCGACAAGATTTTAGCTTAACCTATTTATAGTCTAGGTGAAAAGGGGAGTTCAAAAGACGCTCCTTAGTAATAATACTAGGTCTTGACAAAACTTATATGTGTTGACAGAAAATATCTAGGTCTCTACAGTACTTAGGTTTAGTCGACACGTCTATGTGTCGACATACTTATGTTAGTGTCGACATGGACTGGTCATGCCTCGACACAGAGTGTTGACATTGATTTTTGTTTGTCGACACAAAAATCAGTCAACTTAAAGTCTCGATATAGTTGTGTCGACACCTATTTTTCTGTCGACACAGATACTGTGTCTGTGTCGACAGAAGAATAGGTGTCGACACAACATACTGAGTGTGTCGACACAAACATTGTACTCAGACAAATTTCCTGAGAAATATTGTGCTTACATAAACTACTTAGGAATTCTTGTGCTGACCTACTTTAAGTTCAACATACCTAATTCAATTTTAAAATGATTGAATTTAGTTTCATCCAGAGGTTTTGTAAAAATATCAGCAATTTGACTATTTGTGCTTACAAATTCTAGATTAATATCTTCCTTCTCCACATGTTCTCTAATAAAATGAAACTTAATTTCTATATGCTTGATTCTACTATGAGATACAGGATTCTTAGTAATAGAAATAGCACTTGTAGAATCACAAAACAGTGGAATTCTACTTACCTTGATGTCATTAACCTCAAGTTGGTGCTTTATCCACAATAATTGTGCACAGCAACTGCCTGCAGCTACATATTCAGACTCAGCTGTTAATATAGCTACACTAGTCTGCTTCTTGCTGCACCATGACACCAGCCTTCCACCCAAGAATTGACAGGTTCCTATAGTACTCTTCCTATCTTCTTTGCATCCTGCAAAGTCTGCATCTGAGAAACCTATTAGTAAGAAATCTCTATTCTTAGGGTACCAAAGACCTAGATTAGGTGTGCAATTAAGATATCTCAAAATTCTTTTAACTGCAGTATAATGAGATTCCTTTGGGCAAGCTTGGTACCTAGCACCGACACATTTAGCATACATGATGTCAGGTCTACTAGCAGTTAAGTAGAGTAGGGAGCCAATTATCCCTCTATACAAAGACTCATTAACATGTTTCCCTATCTCATCTTTGCCTATAGGCATACTTGTTTTTATTAGAGTTTTCATGGTGGAGGTTGAGTCCATTCCATATTTCTTAATCAACTCCTTGGTGAACTTAGACTGGGATATAGACAATCCATCATCAGTCTGTCTTAGTTGAAGTCCCAAGAAGAACTTTAGCTCAACCATACTGCTCATCTCAAACTTCCCTTGCATAAGTTTGGCAAACTTTCTACAAAGGTTGTTTTCAGTAGATCCAAAGATAATGTCATCAACATATATCTGTACTAGGATTATCTTGCCTTTAGATTCCCTAAAGAATAGAGTTTTGTCTATCTTTCCTCTAGAGAATTTATTCTCAAATATAAAAGTAGACAAGGTTTCATACCAAGCCCTAGGGGCTTATTTCAAACCATATAGAGCTTTCCTAAGCCTATATATATAATCAGGATAATGAGAATCTACAAAACCTGATGGTTTTTCAACATAAACTTCCTCTTTTAAGTCACCATTCAGAAAAGCTGACTTTACATCCATCTGATATACCTTGAACCCTTGATAGGCAGCATAGGCCAAGAACATCCTTATAGCATCTAGACTTGCTACTGGGGCAAAGGTTTGATCAAAGTCAAATCCTTCCTCTTGCATGTAGCCTTTTACTACCAACCTGGCTTTGTTCTTAATTATAGTGCCATTCTCATCAAGTTTGCTTCTGTAGATCCACTTGGTTCCTATAATATTATGATCATTTGGTTTAGGAACCAGTTCCCAGACTTTACACCTTCTGAGTTGATTCAGCTCTTCTTGCATAACATCAATCCAGTTTGTGTCTTGCATGGCTTGTTCAAACTTACTGGGTTCTATCTGTGATAAGAAATTTGAACATAAAACTGTGTTCATGTTCTTGCTCCTTGTTAGAACACCTTGACTTAAATCACCAATGATTTGATCAGCTGGCTGATCCTTAAAGTGTCTTCTTGCTGGAGGAAACCTATCAACCTCATGGTCTTCTTCATTTTCCTCAACCTGATGCTCCTCATTGTATTCATCATCAAGTGAGTCTTGTTCTCCCCCTGGACAACATGCATCTTTTTCTTCATCCATCCTAGTAGGAGCTTCATCATTGATGGTCAGCTTGTCCAGCCTGTCTATTAGACTTGTAGAACTAACTGAAGAACTAGACAATTCACTGTTAATCAATTTAGACTCATCAAATACAACATAAACTTATTCTTCTACTACTTGGGTAGTCAAGTTGTAGATCACGTATGCCCTACTATTATTGCTGTACCCAACAAATATCCCTTCTAGGGATTTGGCAGCAAACTTAGTTTGGTAATGCTTACCATTGACTAGGACATAACACTTGCTACCAAAGATTCTGAGGTAGGAAATATTTGGCTTTCTTCCTTTCAAAATCTGATAGGGAGTCATCTTATGTTTCTTATTGATGGAGGCTCTATTGAGTACATGACATGTAGTATTTACTGCCTCTGCCCAGAAGTACTCAGGGAGAGTAGTGTCACTAAGTAGTGTCCTACTTGCCTCAATTAGGGTCATATTCTTTCTTTCAGCAACACCATTTTGCTAAGGTGTTCTAGGTGAGGAGAACTCCTGATGGATCCCCAGTTCTTCACAGAGCTTTGTCATACATTCAGACTGAAATTTAGTTCCATGGTCACTTCTGATTTTGACCACTAAATTGTTAAATTCATTTTGAATTTGCCTAACAAAGGTCTGGAAAATAGTAGGAGTTTCAGATTTCTGTCCCAAGAAGAAAACCCATGTGAATCTGGAATAGTCATCCACAATAACAAAAGTGTATACTTTCCTACTAAGACTATGAATTGGCATAGGACCAAACAAATCCATATGCAAGAGATATAAATATCTCATTGAATCTTTGGTATCTAGTGCATGAAAAGAGGACTTAGTCTGTTTGCCCTTTTGAAAAGCTTAACACACTCCCTCTTTAATGCACTTGACTTGAGGACCATTCCTCACTAATACTATACTGAACAGCTGTCCTATAGACTTATAGTTCAGATGAGCTAGCCACTTATGCCATTTGACACATAGTGAAGCTTTATCACCTGCAACTAGGCAAATGGGTGAGTTGTTAAACTCACAATCTAGGTTAAAACAATATACATTCCCTTTCCTAGTGCCAGTCAAAATGATCTCTTGATCACTTGACCTCCTTATTTGGCAAACCCCTTTGAGGAAAGAGATGACATAACCTAGATCACTAAGTTTACTTATGCTAATCAGGTTATGTTTTAGCCCCTTCACATAAGCCACTTTAGTGATGGTAATTGAATCACTAGAGATGTTACCAAATCCTTTGATGATTCCTTTTTCTGAACCACCAAAGATCACTTTGGGTCCATTCTCTATGGGTGCATAGTCCCTCAACATTCTTATTGTTCCAGTCATGTATCTGGAATATCCACTATCAAAGTACCATATAGGGGTATGGCCACTTGGATTCAACTGCAACAAATAAAGAATCACTCATCCTTAGATCCCAAATTAGTTTTGGGTCCTAGGTTCTTGTTAGTTTGAAAACTATCATGTTTACCTACAACTTTTCTGATAGGTAAACTATTCTTGGTTTTAACACTTGTGTTAAACAAGCAATCCATAGCAAAGTGGCCTACCTTGCCACAACACCAATACTCAAATCTGTTGTACCTTCTCTTAGGTACAGACTTCACAACCTTGTTGCCAGTAGTTCTTTTGAGTGTAGGTGCTGGAGCAGCAAACCCTAAGAATTCCTTTTGAACCAGATGGGCTTGCCTATAGAGTGGCTACTGGCATTAACACACTTGCCAATGTGATCTCCATACTCACAGTGACCATGAGTAATTTCATGATCATACCTGTTTGTAGGTTGCATCACCTTCCTAAATAAAATATGGGGCTTAGATGCTAGTTGCTGAACTGGGGCCTTACCTTGTGAATTGGTGGCCCTTGTTCTTCCCTTAAAGCCTAGACCAGTCTTACCTTTTTGAGAAATGAAGTTGTCTATTAAAGGCAAGACTGATTTTTGGCTTAGAGATTTTAGCCACTAACTCTTTTTCTTTCTGAATTATTGCCTCCAAATTCTGGAATATGATTTTCCTTGAAAGAGATTGTGCCCATCTGAATGACAGTTATGTTCTTCAGTTTGGCAACCTCATTCAGTTTCAAATCAACCAGCTTGGCTGATTCTGTTGCTGCCTGCTTAAGAGATTAAATCTCCTTGGCCCGCTCCTTGATAAGAAGCTTGCTTCTCTTTAAAGCTAGCAACAACCCACCAAACTCATCAATGAGTTGGTGTACATCCCCTTCAGACTCAGAACCATCCACATCTCTTGATGCAGATGCTTCTGATTCTTATCCAGTGAAATAATCAGAAGCTGAGGGAGAATTGTATACCTTGCTTGGACCAGGATGATCCTGGCACTGATCATTTTCTGACAAGGCTATCAGTCCTCTACAGCAATGGTCTTGCCCTCCATTTATGGAGTCTAGCATTTGTAGGAATTCTAGTTCCCTAGAATGCTCTTCTTTTGAGAACAGCTTAACAAATGCTTCTGTATCATCTTCTTCTCCTGATCCTGAAGATGAAGAATCTATCCAACTCTTTTGTTTCTGAGCAATAAAATATTTCTTCTTCTTGCCCTTCAGTTGATGCTTCTTCTTGTCCTTAGATTCAGTCCTCTTGTCTGGACTGTCAGCTATGATATGTCCTGGCCTGTTGCAACAATAGAAAACAATCTTAGAGTTAGTTTATTTACTAGGTTTTGAGGCAAACCTGTCCTCCTTGGGAGTCTTCTCTTTCTTGTAATACTCATCTTTGGAAAAGGATGTTGATGGTCTGGTTCTTCACTTCTTCTTTTTCATGAACCTTTGGAACTGCCTTGTAAAGACAGCAAAGTCCTCATCAGAGGTGTGGCTGTCTGATGAGGTAGTATCAGGAATTCCTTCTTCTGCCTCAGCACTCCTTCTGGGTGGAGAAGGAGATTTTTTTCCTTCCCTTTCTTGTGCCTTCAGCCTTGAAGGCTACTGATTTGTCCTTATACTCAGACCTGCTGCTCTTCTCTTCCTCCTTCCTGGCAGTAAGCTGCATTTCATATGATAGCAGCTTTCCAAACAATATGAGAGGAGGTGTATCAGCAAGCTTGGCCACCTCTATGATGACACAAATCTTTGTGTCCCAGTCCTTTATCAGAGACCTGAGAAACTTGTCATTCAGTTCATAAGTGCTGAAGACTCTTCTATAGTTCATTAGCTCATTAACTATCCTGAAGAACTTTTTGTAACATTCAGTTATGCTGTCAGTCTTGGCTAGTCTAAAGCTCTCATATTCTTGATTCAACATAGATTTCCTGTCTTCTCTAACTTCTTCAGTTCCCTCCATGTAGACAATCAGGGTGTCCCACATTTCCTTGGAGGTTTTATAATGCACCAGATTCTGAAATGTGGCATCATCTATAACACTAACAATAATGTTCTGTGCTCTTTTTTCTAGTGTTGCCAGAATGATCTCATCTTTTGTCATTTCAGAATAGTTCTTAGGGGTTCTAACATTTGCATCCAGAGCCGAGACCTTCATTAGAATGAAAGGTCCTTCCTGTACAGTAATGTATATTCTTAGATCAGAAGCTTCCATAAACAATCTGACTCTTTCCTTCCAAATGCCAAAGCATTCTTTCCTGTAGATAGGAAGTTTCATAGATCCCAACTCCTTTTGATTCTCATTTGAACCCATTCTTGAAATCTATAAATTGCCTTGGAGATTCACTCAGACTGTTAGGTCAATCTTTGAGTAACCTCCCTCTGATACCACTTGAAAGACTTATTTCAAGAGCCTAGACACCTAGAGGGGGGGGGGGTGAATAGGTTCTAATTTTCTTTTGTAATTCAGGCAATTAACTAGTATTAACACAGCACATGAAATACAATCTACAGTACAGAAATCACAGCACAACAAACACCAGATTTATAGTGGTTCCCCAAGGTATGGGTATATCCACTTTCCCCCTTCGCCTATCTAGTAGAGAACTAGATTCAGCCCAACTTCCTTCCACTAGCTCAGATCCACAGATCTTACAACTCAGAACAAGATTGGTTCCTACAGCTCAAACTTATACAAGTCTTACCTCAGATTCTTCCCAAGAATCCTACCTCAGGCCTCAGCCCTACCTCACCCTTTATCACTAGGATAACAACTCAGACTATCACAAGTCCTACACCTCAGGCCCTTAGCCCTACCTCATCCATTATAATTATAGGCTTACAACTCAGATCTTACAAAAGATCCTACAAGAAATTAATTATTTTAAGAGATACAAAGATATCACGAGATAGATCTCTCTATAGGTGTGAGCTTCTTGATCAGTTCTTGAATAAACTGAATCTTCAGATTCAACCTGACTTAGCTGTTTCAAAGCTTCTTGATAGAACAAAATAAGGTTGAACTCTTCTTGATGTTGAAGTTAATCTCCTGTCAGCTCCTTCCCTGAATTCAGAATTAGATCTGAATCTTCTCATTGCAGACTGCTCTGGATCAGCCTTCTTAAGGGTTTCCCCTTTTCTTATTGTCAGATTCTCTTTCCTAAAATAGCTTTATTACTTCCTTAGTTTTGTTGTTTTTATGGTTGTCAAGGATCAGTCCCTTATATAGAGTTTTCTCATGGTTACCGGCTGATCCGGTTTGTAATAACCTTCTAACAGTTCTGACAAAGGAGTCAGACCTATTGGTTATGATAGATGTCGAGTCACCAGTCATGATAGCTGATTCCTTAAACACTTTACAACTCAGCATAACCACTCAGCGAACTGCTTCGCATGTGTTGACACAAATATACTAAGTGTCGACACAAGTCTTGATGATGTCGACATAACACTCCATATGTTGACATAATCATTCTTCAGCTACTCGACACAACTTTTATTTGTATGTGTCGACACAAGTCCTGTGTGTCGACACAACTGCTCCTGGTCTTGACATAACTGATGCTGGAAGATGGCGTTGAGTGTATATCCAGCTGTCGTTGTGTGTGTGTTGCGACTTCGTTGAGTGTGTGTCGACACAAGTCATGTGTGTTGACACAAGCCTTCTGACTTAGTATGGTTATTGTTATTTGATGGTATTGAGTGTCGTCCAGATGTCGTTGAGTGTGTGTCAACACAAGTCCTGTGTATCGACACAACTGCTTCTGGTCTTGACTTAGCTGTAGACAAATGGCGCTGATTGTGTGTCGACACAAGTCCTGTGTTTCGACACAATCCTTCTTCAGGTGTCGACACAATTCCTTAGTGTCGACATATGCCTTTCTTCTAGTGTCGACATAACTCTAGGGTGTCGACACAACTTTTGCTTTAGGTGTCGACACAATTCTTGCCTTAGGTGTCGACATAATTTTGGGTGTCGACACAGCTTCTTTTCAGGTGTCGACACAATGCCTAGGTGTCGACACAGGCCTTGCTTCTAGTGTCGACACAACTTCTGGGTGTCAACACAATTCTTCACAAGTGTCAACACTTGTACTTAAAAAAATTTCTTGCAAACCTTACACCTGCACAATGAAACACAAACATCCATCAAATACAAATTGATGTATATCATTGAGTAAGATGAGGCTTCTCCAAATCTGGTACATATTTTTCAGTATACCCAACACTACCACTGGCGTTAGCGTGGCCTTATTTTCTTGGACGAACTCTCGGGATGCTACCGCCCGGGGGTAGGTAGTTACCTCCCGGCGCTAGCGCGCGGAAGAAGTTGCGTCGTTTCTCTTTTTAGCCGTCCGATTTCACTTAGGATATGATCCTAAGGCCCAAGACTGTCCCTTCAGAGTGCTTATATAGGGTTGAGAGGGATTTCTCCCACATTCCTTCACTTTTTGGAGTTGACTTAGGGTTTGTGTTGGGTATTGTATCCACAATAACCCAAATTTGTATGAAGTCACCCTTGAACTAAGATGAATTAAGTTTTTATTTGATACTCTTTTCAACTTGAGTGCTTGCAGGTTATAATTGCAAGTGAATACCAATGTCAGCCTACAATGAGTCACCAAACACTGGACCATACAATGTAATCCCTCATTGTGTGATCTATGGTGCTTACTCATGTGTAGCCTCTCTATAAGGACACACTTCTTTTTCAAGTACTACAAAAATTTGAGAAAGAATAGTTGATGTATACCTTGAAGAAAAATTTATTTTATAGTCAGAATTTTTCTAAGTCCATTACTCGAGAAGTACATCTTGTACTCGAGTAGTGCTGAAATGATTTCTTGAGTTAAGCTCTGTATAGTTTTCGAGTAACAGAAGCTATTCTCGAGAAGGCCTTATTTAGTACTCGAGAAAGTCATGCAGTACTCGAGTGCCACTCACCTTCCTCTTGAGTTATCTGAAAAATAATTTCAGAATTTTCTATGTGTTGTACTCGAGTAACATAAGCCATTACTCGGGAAGGCCAAGCCATGTCTCGAGAAAGTAGAAGACCAGTACTCGAGTAATCAGAAATTAAGTTTCGAGAAGTCTGTTTGTTCTCGAGAAGTAAAGTTAGTTCTCGAGAAGTCATTATATAATTCTCGAGTAATAGAAGCTATTTCTCGAGAAGCCAGAAATCATTTCCCGTGGACTTGTTCTCGAGAACCATACATCCTCTTCTTTAGAAACAGATATTTGTTCTCGAGTAGTCTATTACTCACTCGAGAAATGCAGAATTTTTTTCCAAATTTTCTCTAAATCCAGACAGAAACGATTTCAAAATTAACCTCGATTCTTATTAGTCCACGTGTGCAGTCATTTATGATTATGACCGTTAGGTAAGTCCTATAAAAGGTCTTATCAAATTCGACTAACCCTAACACACGAAATCAAGGATTCTGAATCATTCTTTTATTCAGAATCGGGAAAGCTGCCACTTGATGGCGTGACCCCTCCTCCACCATTTGAAGATGATGCTGAAGATGCTGATGATGATCCGGTTGATAAGGCAATACAACTCAAGGACGTGAGGCGGCACGATGATGCTAACGGAAGGCAACGTTACAACCTCCGCCCGCGGCGTGCTCGAACCGCCATGGAAATTTAGCTTTAATAATCTTATTTCATGAACTCTATTTCTATATTTTTAGAATATAAAATTATCCAATGTTTAAGTGATAATTTTATATTCATAGCATGTTTTTATTTCTTTTTTTAAACAATTTTATTTTTGGTGTGCACTTAGCCATTCGGGTGGATGAGATTACATCTCCATCATGAAGGGTTAAGGTTTGTTTGTAACTCCTATATAAGGAGGCCTTCTTATGAAATAATGAGAGAAAGATTTTAACCCTAATCCCCTTGAGGAATTCGGCCAAGAGGAGGAGCCTCCAAGCCGCCGCCCCCCCTTGCTTGTGGTGTGAAGCCGCCGGCCTCCTTTGCTCCCTCCATCCGTTCGGTGCGACTCCGGCGCGGCTTCCTTGGTGTGACTCCGGGAAGAAGGTTGCAAACCCTTCGGTGTGACGCCGGTGGATCCGTGGAGAGAGTGAATCTCCCACCCTATCTTTGTGTGAAACGTTCATCCCGGTTGGGTAATCTCTTTCCTCTTCCTTGTGTGATTCTCTTCTTTAGTTGTGGTGATTTCGCGCTCGTTTTCTCCGGATCTTTAATTTAATCGCTACAAGTTTTGAATCGAGATCGCCGTTGCAAGGCTTTTTAATTCCGGATCGGGTGTATCCTATTTGCTTGAGCGGATCTTGGCCTATAGCCTTGGTCTTGCTCTCTAAAAGGAGTGGCAACCTTTGTGTTTTCTTGGGGAATACTCCGACTCAAATTTCCGATCGTTGTTTTCGAGTCGACCATTCCTCCTTTGTTATTTGCGCTGCGTTCTGGCGACGAGGACTATTGTGAGCGATAGGTGCTGTGTAGGTGCGATAGATCTACGACGTGTAGTGCCTAGGAAGCGTTGTTTTCGTGGAGATCTCCGACTCGAGACGTACCCTACATCACCACTCTTCATCGACATTCTTGTCTCTGTTCTTCTCCGATTCAGGTGATTCAGAGCAAGAAGAGATCAATAGATCAAGGCGTTCAATTTCTATAGATCCATCTCTTGATCATGCTGATCCCAAGTTTTCAGATCCATAGATTTCAGCTTGTCTTCTTCAATCCATTTCTGAGAAAGCTTCAAAGTTCAAGAAAGAAGAAAGGTTGAAGATTTAGATCTAAGATAATTTTGTTTGTATATTTTTGTTTACAACATCTTTAATCTTGTAGAAGATTTGGTCTTCGAGTTTTGTAGGAAGTTCTTTTTCTTCCAAGTGTAGATCTCGTTTTGAGGATTGAGTTGTAGGGGCGTTGCTCTGAGTTGTAGGAATTGTTTTCAATCATAGATAATAGTGAAGTAGCGAGTCTAGCGTGTTTTTAGATCGGCGAGGTGGAGAGTGGACGTACCCAAGGTTGGAGAACCACTATAAATCTTGTGTTCTCTATGGCTTGTTTGTTTATTTTCTGCGCTCCGCTCTTTGAAGTTTTTCTTCCATAAAAAGATGCAGACCTCACCTATTCACCCCCTCTAGGTAATTTAGGTGGACAACTAAAAACATCAATTGGTATCAGAGGAAGGTTGTTTATCAAAAGGTTAACACCTTTAACAGATCTGCTCCTAGTTGTCTTAGGAGGATACAAGCATGGACAGAGCCAAGGATTTTGCTAAGCTTCCCTTGTGCACAAAGACTAACTTTGCTATGTGGAAAGAAAGAATAAAGTTCTTCATGGAAGCTATAGATCCAAGGATTTTTATGATAGTGGAAGAAGGACCCCATGTTCCAATGATAGCCTCCACCATTGACCAAATAAAGCAAGTTCCAAAGATGCTCATGGATCTTGACAAAGATGATATTGCACTTGTCTCATTAGACAAGAAAGCCAAGAATATCATCGCAAGTGCAGTCGATGATTCTATGATGCAAAATATAATTCACTGCCAATCCGCCAAGGAAATGTGGCAGTCTCTTATCGTCTTGATGGAAGGTACCGAAGAGGTAAGTGATGACAGAAGATCCCTTATGAATCAGAAGTATGAAGCAATTAGACAAGGTCCTAAGGACTCTATTGCTGATACATTTGAAAGTTTCATCAAGATTGTCAATGACCTAAGAGTCTATGGCCGGGTCATCACTAATGGATAACTGAATGACAAATTTCTGAGATACCTGACTAAGTAATGGGACAACAAAGTCTATGCAATTCAGGAGTTTGGTAAGTTGGCAGAGACTGACCCTCAAAATCTCTTTGGAAAGCTTATGTCGTATGAACTGCAAATAAGCTCAAGAAAAGCTAAAGAAGATAAATCTTCATCCAAGGAGAAGTCGGTCTCTCTAAAGGCAGACACCTCAAGGAAGTAAAAAGCTATATCTCCTGCACCCGTATAGGAAGAGAGTGAAGAAGAAGCTTTAGAGTCAAGTACCTCAGGGTCAGAGCTATCTGAAGGAGAGTTTTCTCTTCTCTCAAGGTAGTTCAAGAAGTTCTTGAATAAGAAGAAATAGTGGAGATGCAAAGATGCCTCGTTCAGAAGATCACGTCATGATGGTGATCGTCACATGAAAGGCTTAAGTAGCCAAGACATGAATCACTGTAAACCAAACAATTATATTTCTTTTGACATTGTTTTTTATTATTCAAATAAGCCAGGACACGTCATAGCTGATTGCCCTCACAAGAAGAAGGAGGGTGGAAGAAGAGAGGAGAAGAAGTCTTCTTATAATAAGAAGAAGGCTGAAAGAAGCCTGGTAGCCAAGAAGGCCACCCTAAGTGACACAGACTCATCTGAGTCTAGTGATGATGAGTAACCTAATTTGGGCTCATGGCACATATAGATTAAGAAGAAGAACCCCAGTTAACTGGGAAGGTAAACTCGCATACCCCCTCTCGGAATCAGATGCTTCTGACCATAGTCATGAGGATTGTTCATCTAATGATGAATCTGAACTCATGACTCAATACAAAGAGTTGATTAAGGCTTACGACAAATGTTGAAGTGACGCAAGAACTCAAGCCAAGGAGATTAAATCTATTAAGGTTGAGGAGAGCACTCTGATGGAGGAAGTCGCAAAGATGGACTCACTCAGAGAGGAAGCCCATGTAGTAAGAAGTATACAAACAGGCTCTCGAGCACCTAAACCTGGAAGAGCAAATCATCAAGGAGTTGGAAGAACAACTTGCTGCTTAAAAGAAACTTGTTAAAAGTTTCTCCAAGCCCAAGACAGTCCTTCCACTTGTTGCTGAATTCTCTGCTCAGGCTAAAGGAGTTGGCTTAGGCCATGTGGTTGACCCTAGTAATTCATCTAGAAGAAATAAAGCCCAAATGAGAAATAAGGCTGCCAAGAAGGCTCTAACTAAGGAGAAGGGAAAAGCTCCTCAAGACCAAACGTCATTTAAAAAGGTTATCCTACCAACAAACGAGTTTGATCTTGACTCATCCTACGGTCACTTTGTCAGACCTACTTATGTAGAGCGCAAGTCTCGGTACTAAGGATGGACTCATCCCCAGAACTTTGGTGAGAGTGGTCTTAAATGCACCTTATGAGGAGATCACTCTTTAGAGTTAAGGCACATATACTCATGGTCATAACATCAAGAAAGCTCCAAAAGTTTAACCCTGTTGTGGAAAAGCCTCTCAAGGAGAAGAAGTCATGGGAGTGCCATCACCATGAAGCTTCTACCTCCAAGTATGCTTCCCCTGCTAGACCACACTCTCAAAAGATCAAGCGGGAGAACTTTAGGCAACGATACAATAAGTTTGAAAGTTGGTGTTGTGGCTAAATTTGTCACTTTGCCATAGATTGCTGGTTTAACCCCTGATATTATGAAACTCCTCAAGTTAATAATGTGAGAAAGACCACTCAAAATGTTAACACATGTAGGGGGAGTATGCTAACTAGATACTAAGGAACCAAACACAATTGGGTTCCTAAGGCAACTTGATTTTATTTTTGTAGGAATGTACAAAGGCCACCAAAAATCCTATCTGGTATTTAGACAATGGATGCTCTCGGCACATGACCGAGACTAAAATCCGACTCCAGAATTATTATCCAGTCATGAACGGGCCAAAGGTCATCTTTGGAGGTTTTGACAAAGGGACTACAAAAGGCTATGATATGATTACTAATGGTAGTGTATCCTTTTCAGATGTGGCATATATTGAAGGATTGGAACACAATCTTATAAGCATAAGCCAACTCTATGATAAAGGATACAAAGTAGAATTTCATGCAAATAAGTTTTTGATAAAATCGGTCGATAACTTAGAGATGATTCTATCAGGCACTCGTAGTAGAAATATATTTTATTTAAATTTTATTTCCATAGAATATTCTACTCCAGTGTGTTTTTTTGGCAAAAGATAGTGTGTCTCTTAGTGACCAATGACACAAGAGATTAGCACATATAAATTACAAAATTATTAATAAATTATTTTCTCTTAATTTAGTACGTGATGCACCCAACGTTAAGTTCATTAAAGATAGACCTTATCACGCATGTGTAAAAGGAAAGCAAATAAGGGCTACCTTTAAAAGCATTAGTGGCAAAGATTCTAATAGGTGTTTACACCTACTTCATATGGACTTGTTCGGTCCACTACAAATTAGAAGTTTGGGAGATAAAGATTATACATTGGTTATTATTTATGATTACTCTTGTTTTGCGTGGGTGTTCTTTCTAAAACACAAGTCAGATACCTTAGATATCTTCACTAATTTTGTCAGGCAAGTTCAGAATGAATACAACTGCTCCGTTGTCAAAATAAGAAGTGACAATGGAACAGAGTTCAAGTCTGGGGCCATGACAGAATTCTGTGAAAGTCTTGGTATCTTTCATGAGTTTTCCTATCCTTATACTCCTCAACAGAACGGAGTTGCTGAGAGAAGGAATAGAACACTCATAGAGGCTTGCAGAACCATGTTGAGTGATGCCTCACTACCGAAATATTTTTTGGCTGAAGTCGTAAACACTACATACCACGTGCAAAATATAGCACTCATAAACAAGAACCATAATAAGGCACCTTACGAACTATTAAAGGGCAGGAAACCGACTATTTCATATTTTAAATTATTTGGTAGTAAATGCTTCATACTTTACAATGGGAAGTATCACAAGACTAAATTTAGTGAAAAAAAATTTGAAGGTATTTTCGTAGGTTATAGTAGCCATAGTAAGGCATATAGGATTTTCAACAAGAAAACCCTAGTTCTTGAAGAATCTATCGATGTTGTATTTGATGAGACGAGCTTGCTGCAGGCAGCTCTTCTAGTGTGTTTATTGAAGATGCAGGCTAAAGACTGAAGGAATTAAGCTTGGATGAGCCGACTGAAGAAAAAGCTCAAAAGTTTATCAAGATCACCACTCCAACCCCAATTTGAGAGGATGATTGCCATGATGAAGAGGTCATCCAAGCTAATGAAGTCACTCCAGTGATAGAGGAAGCTCCAGATGAAAGAACCCTTAAGCTCAGACACTTGAAGGATCACCCAATTGATCAAATCATAGGAGATCCCTGGGATGGTGTTAGAAATCGTAGAGGTACAACTAATGAAAATCAATATTTAAGTTTCCTCTCGTAGGTTGATCCAAGGAAGTTTGAGGAAGCAAACTCAGACGCATCTTGGATAATGGCAATGGAAGAAGAACTGAATCAATTCAAGTGTTGCCAAGTCTGGAAGCTTGTTCCAAGACCCAAAAGAAAGAACATTATCGGAACAAAGTAAGTCTACATGAATAATATGGACGAAGATGGAACAATTATAAAGAACAAGGCCAGACTCGTCGCCAAGGGATACAGACAAGAAGAAAGAATTAACTTCGATCAGACGTATGCTCCAGTGTTAAGGCTGGAGGCAATCAGGTTGTTCCTAGCATATGCAACACTCAAGGGCTTCATTGTCTATCAGATGGACGTGAAGTCGGCCTTCCTTAATGGTGATATAAAGGAAGAAGTGTATGTGGAACAACCTCCAGGTTTCGTTGATTCTAACCATCCTGAGCATGTTTATCTTTTATTTAAAGCTTTATATGGTTTGAAACAAGCTCCTCGAGCTTGGTATGAGACGTTGTCTAGCTTTCTTCTTGAGAACAAGTTCACAAGAGGAAAGATAGATAAGACATTATTTCTTAGGGAAATAAAAGGCAAGATTTTGCTAGTGCAAATCTATATTGATGACATCATATTTGGCTCTACTGACGAAAACCTTTGCAAAAAGTTTTCCAAACTTATGCAAGGGAAGTTAGAATTGAGCAGTATGGGAGAGCTGAAGTATTTCTTAGGACTTAAGGTGAAGTAATCTGAAGATTAGATTTTTATCTCTCAGACAAAATTCACCAAGGAGTTAATTAAGAAATTCGGAATGGAGAACGTAACCTCTATAAGGACTCCAATGGGTTTAGCTATGTCTCTGGACAAGGATGAGAAAGTGAAACCTTTTGATGAAACCAAGTATAGAAGAATAATTAGATCCTTGCTCTATCTAACTGCGAGTAGACCAGACATAATGTTTTCAACATGTGTGTGTGCTAGATTTCAAGTGAACTCTAAGGAATCTCACTACGCTGCTGCAAAGCGGATTTTGAGATACCTTAAAGGTACACTAAATCTTGGCTTATGGTACCCAAGAAGTAATGATAACGAACAAATTAGTTTTTTAGATGAAGATTTTACAGGAAGTAAAGATGATAGGAAAAGCACTTCCGAGACTTGTCAATTCCTAGGAAGAAGGCTTATCTCCTGGAGCAGCAAGAAGCAGAATTGTGTCGCAATTTCAACTGTCGAGTCAGAGTATATATCTACAGGCAGTTGTTGTGCACAACTGCTATAGATAAAGAACCAGTTTGAAGACTACAACATGAAGTTCAACAACATTCCAATGTTTTGTGACTCCTCCAGTTCAATTGCAATCGCCAACAACCCAGTCTCTCATAGCAGGACAAAGCAAATAGAGCTGAGGTACCACTTTATCAGGGAGCATGTGGAGCATGGAGATATCTACCTCCAGTATGTTCCAACTGACAAGCATGTTGCAGACATTTTTGTGAAATCGTTGGACGAGGCCAAGTTCTCGTTCTTCAAAACAGAACTTGGCATGCTCAATAAAGAAGAATGAAGAAAAAGGTCTCACCACAGAGTGGAAGAATCGGGCTACTTCAAAAATGCAAGAAATTTTTTCTATGGACTTCATTTCTCGAGAAGATAGTCTTTACTCGAGTACTACAAATTACTACTCGAAAGAAAGTTGACTCCCGAGAATTACTTCTCTAGTACTAGACGATACTTCTCGAGTACTACAGATTACCTTCTCGAGAACTAAATTGATTCTCGAGAACTTCAAGTATGCTTCTTGAGAACTTAAGAACTGCTTCTCTAGTAATACAGTTGACTACTCGAGAACTTCTTATCTTCTCTCAAGAAATGGCCTACCGTTCGAGAAGTCTGGTGCCGATTTTCTTCCTGAAGATCAAATTTTTGATATTAGCACTCGGACTCTACTACCGTCATATTGTCAGGTATAATATTTTTATTATCATGATTTAAGACTTATATAAATAGATTAATGTCCAAAAAATCAAAAATCACAAATTTCAAAACCCTTCTCTCGAAAAAAACTCTTCACCTTCTCTATCGTCGTCTCCCTCTTGCCGCCGCTTCAGAATTTCTCTCAGTAAAAGGATTTCCGTTCATCTCTCTCGATCACGGCCCCTCCATCGAAGATTGGAATCGGAAGTGAACTTGTTTCTACTGGAATCGCCGACCTGTCAGATGATTTCCACAACCTTTTACTGTTATTGTAAGCAGTCAAACTCTCATTTATTTTGGAACAGCCGTGCAAAGTTTTACTTCCAGATGTTGAAGAATTTTTCTTGAATGCCAGAGTTAAGAGAAATGGAAGGATTCTGAAATCCAAAGTTCGTGGAATCAAGGTCAAGCTAGCTACTCCTATTGTCACTATGCTTCTTCGCTTGCCGATTATTGCTGAAGAAGATAACCTAAATGAGGCAGATTGAAAGTGAGGGGATAAGATACTTACTACTCTAGAGGGAGGGTGAATAGAGTATTCAAAAAGAAAGAGACTCTAAACACTTCTCTTAAGGCTATTTGCGGAATAGAAAGATAAAAGCTTTAAACCTATAGCCTAATATTGTGTAGTGAATATAAGGAGAAGCTAACTGAAGTTTCAGTTGAGCTTTTATCCTAACACAGCAATTAGCAACCTAGTTAAAACTATCACAGCCACAGTGCATTAATTAAAATAAGCAACCAGACAACACAAGAGCTTTATAGTGGTTCCCCAATTGGGTACATCCACTCTTCTACCACCATGGTAGGAATCCACTACAGGTTTTTGATCAGGTGCCCTGCCATAAGTAGATCTGCTTCAAGTAGATCTAAAGACCCTTCAGGCTTTTGATCAGGTGCCCAAAAACCAAACAAAGGTTTTTGATCAGGTGCCCTTCCACAAGTAGTTCACTTTTGAAGGGAGTAATAACCCTTTTACAAGGAGGTTAAAAGAAGGATCAAAAATGTCTTCTCTGTGTTCAGAGAAGCTAGTGGATTGCTCTGAGAATATCAAAGCTCCCCCTAGCTTAGAGAATGTCCAGGAAGAAGCTTTGCTTCAGGGTGCAGGATCTCCAGATTGCTTTGAATGTCTTTCTGATGCAGCCTCGAAGAAGACTCAAGATTTTGATGAATGTTCTTCTTCAGCAGCTTTTGCAATCTGGGAGGTTTGCAACAATGATGTTCAACAATCTGGGAAGGTTCTTTTTCTTAAAGGTTTGAACTCTGAGTATTGGTTTTCCTGAAGATAGGATGAACTCCGGAAGAAGAAGAACTTTTCTTTCTCTTTAGAGTTCTAGTTCTGTATCTGTTGTTAGAATATTCTGGGTTGTATATATTTTGAATTCAGCCAACTGCACTGCTAATATAGAGACCTCTCTTCTTTTAATAATACCTTGAGCCCTGCACTTAAAAAATCTTTACAAATAATACAATTAATCAAATAAGGAAACTGCAGCTATAATCTTTTCTATCATTCCGAAAAAGGAATTAAGGATATTAAAAATATTGTATTAATTTGACTCTACAAATTGGCACAGGAAACAAAGCCTAATGGCTATATTACAGATGTAAAGAATCCACGATTTCCTCTAATAAAACAAACGACTTTATTCTTCCAAAACTCTTAATTAATGCATAAGGAGTATTGAAAATAAGCAAAAGAGTATAAGCATTAAATTAAGTAGAATATCTTGAATAAAATATGTCTTAAACAAGAGAAAATAAAATAAGGGATCAAATGAAATGAATATTGATAATAGCAGACATAAATCGTCGACCATAGATCGAAGATCGTCGATCTAAACAAGCAGATCGCCGACCTGAAGAAAAACTATCTAAACAGAGATCGTCGACCAAGGCTACACGATCATCGATCTGAATAAGCAGATCATCGAGCCCACTTCAGAGTTTATATAACTCTGAGATCGTCGGTCATCAATCGAAGATCGTAGAGCGAGATTCAACTATCGTCGAACACATTTATACTTAACCAATTTTCATTTCTATCCTTTCTCAACTAACCTATATGGGTCTATTTTAACCTAACCTAAGGTAGACTAACCTTTAGTCTAACCATTCACCATAGATAATTCTTGGGTCAATTAAGCCTAATTGAGATGACATTGCCCAAATCAAAACTAGGGAACCAACAATCTCCCCCTATTTGGGTGATGTCACTCAAACAACAAAAAATCTAATACAAACAGATAAGAATAAAAAAAACATCAATAGATATATCATCAAACATATTTGAATAAATCAGATAATCAAAACAAATATCACAATTATTTATTAACAGAATCTGGAGGGGGAATAGAAGTAGCAGGAGAGAAAATGATTTTTCTCTGAGGATCATATGCATCCTTCTTAGATAACTTCAAGTCCTGCTCTCCAATAATCTTTTGTTCTCCAGCTTTAGACAGAACAGCTTCAGGATGTCTTTCCATGTACTTTGAAGCATCAAAAACTTCTGAACTAACTTGTAACCTATCAAATTCTTTCTTTCTGTACTTTGACATTGTAGATAATCCTGAGATATCTTGACCTTCAGCTTTAGCTTTTCTGATTTAAGCAGCTCCAACTAATTCTAGAAGTCTAGACATTTTGAAATTAGGGTCAAGCTCTAGATTTTCATAAGTATTTTCATCAGCTAGATCCAATGGATTTACAGTATTAAATTTTACTGATTGAGCTAGAAAACTCTCAGCTTGCTCTTGAGATGGCTTGACATTTGAAACTTTTGGCTCTTGAATAACAAGGTTAAATGGAGGAGCACATTCAGCGTACTTCTTGCTTGAGTTATCAGAGTATATAACTCTTTTTCCTTTGGCATCTAATGGCTTAGCTTGAGTTGGTTTCTCCTTTGGAGGTGAAACTTTTCTTTTGGGAGGAGACCTAGGAGCTTGAGGAGGGGAGAAGGTTGGTTGTTGATATATAACTTCCTTTACTTGCTCTCTTGGAATGTTTGAATACCTAGACTGCCTCTGATTATAAGAACTGCTGGGAGGAGGCTGCCTGCCCTTCATTTGATAGATATATGATTGATTTGGTCTGGCAGGAGGAGCAGAAGATCTGGGAGCTACATTGCCTAATGCACCAGTAGAGGGAGGAGGATGATGAGGACCTCTCTGAATCCCCTTGGGAGGAGGAGAGTTCTTCGTTCTTTTCTTCCTCGCTTTCTGGGCATTTTTGGAATACCACATCCAGGACTCAAAGCTTTTAGACTTAGGATCAATCCCTTTCAGAATATAATAGGGAACATCATGGTCTGGGTTTAGAGGAGCTGGAGCTACAGCCTTCCTCTTCTTTTGAGCAATCTTTTTCTTTTTCTTATTTCCTTCTGAGTCATAAGAATCCTCATCCTCAGAATGTGAGGACTGAGGTTTTGCATATAGATCATCAATATATTTTATCAAAGCTTCCTCTTTTTCATTAGCTTTCTGAAAAGCTTTTTCTCTTTCTTCTTCTAAGATATCTTAAGCCATAAGAGAATCCAAGTCTGGACCTGGGGTGTCATCCCAGACAGTAGAGGGCACAGGTGATTCAGCAACTGTAACTTCTGGAACAATTTCTGGAGCAGCAACTGACACAGCTTCATCTGGTCTAGCAGATTCAAGAATTTCCTTAACAGCATTATCTGAAGATTCCACTGAAGTCCACTTAACTTCCAAGAAGGAGGTAATAACTCCTTCTAGATATCTGGCAATGACAGGAGCGGAAAACTCCTCAAGACAGAACTTGAAAGCAGAAGCTGCTTCAGCTATAGTTTCAGAAATAATGAAACTATCTAAAATCTGAAGGCCCATTGGTCTTTGATAGCACACAATGGCCTGAAGGGGATCAAACACACAAGGGGTGGACTGACTGATATAACAGTCTCCACAGGATGAGAGTGAAGACTCATCATCTGAATCCAGAAATGCATCCAGTTCATCTTCAAGAACTACTAGAGCATCTCCAACTATCATCTGGACTATAACTGGAATGACTTCATCTGATTCTGGAACTGCATCTGAATACATTTCTAACTCTATTGCTGCTGGTGTTGTCACAACAGTAAGAGCCCAAGCAGAGCCTGAAGCATCTTCATTAAGCATCTCCCCCTGCCTGGGTTCACTGGGAACTAAACCCAGGCCCCTAGATGAAGAAGGGTCTGAGAGGGCAGAAATGGAAGTAGCAAGAGATGAAAATGAGAGGGAAGAGGTGCAATGGCTTCTGCTATCATGGTTTTGATGGATGGAGTAATTAGCTCCAGGATATTAGCAATGAATTCAGGTGTAATTTGGAATGATGGAGGAATGAATGATGGAGGAACATAAGAAATGTTGTTCTCCTGAACTGGAACAGGAGATGAAGTAAGCAGAGTGAACGTAGAATCTAAGTTGAGATTTTGTATCTCAGCTAGATGAGCTGGTGTTCGGGATTTAGATGGTGATGGATGGTTTACAGGAGATGAATGAATTTCAATGGAGGTGGATGGCAAGGAAGATGTAGCAGGATTTTTTTCATTAGGTTGGGGAGTGGCTTCAGAAGCCCATGTCCCCTCAGATGTTATAGGGGCAGACCCAGCCTTGAATGGTTTCTGAATAGCCCTTTTCCATTTAATAAACAAGGAAGGATCAATTCTTTTGCTAGCATTTATTGATGTAGGAGCAGAGCCTAACATCTGGGAAGCTTTCTTAGATAGAAAGAACCCAATCAACCTTCCTTGAGTCACCTCTTTCTTATTATTCTTTTTCCTGATCAACTCAAAAAGAAATTCAGCCCAGTTGATTGCTTTCTTATTCACTATAGCTGACTTCAAAGCAAATTGTTGCATGTTGATGTTGTCGTGGGCTGAATGCTTTCCAAGCAGAACCTTTCCAACCAAATCAGCCAAAAACTTAAATCCAATAGATAAATTTACTTTCAAAAGCTTAGATGGAATGCCTTCTATATGTCCCATCTCTAGCAATATCCTACCATATTCAGCAGTATCTTGCTCATAATCATCGGATCCATTCTTTAACTCAAATATTTCAGTCAAAATTGAGGGAGTAAAAATAACCTCCACATCATTGATGGTTCCTTTCATTACTTTGTCATCGGAAGAAGAAGTATAAACCCATTCCTTTATCTCTGATAGATGGAGTTTGATCTTTGTAGACATAAGCTTCTTGAGTCCTTGGTCGTCGCATAACTGCAGCATTTCTCTGAAAACTTATTCGCAGTCACCGAAGGAATCGAAATCGACACTAAATCTGGCATCAAACTTCATCACGGAAAGAGTCGCAGAAGCAATTGCCAAGGAATCGACGAGAAGAACTGAGACGAGAATAATCGCAAGAAGAGAGAGGAGAAAGCGCAAGACGAGAGCTCGAAACAATCCTGGAAGATAAATATGAAAAGGCGAGCTCCGTCGACGATCTTCCGACCTAAATAGACGATCGGTTTGAAAAAAAACTAGAGTCGTCGATCTCTGAATGAAGATCAAGAGAATCGGTCGTCGATCGTCGATTGACGATCGATTTCCGAAGCAGAGTTGTCGATCATCGATCGACGATTTCTGTCTCTAAACGCAAAGAGCTATCGTAGACCGAGGGTCGACGATTTAGCTCAACCTGTTCGACTATCTTTGAACACCGTCCGACGATCTCAGAACAGATTTCAACTTAGCAGATTTTTACACTTAGTAAGATCCATTCATCATGCCTAGTTGATTCAAAAAGAATAGATGTTTTTGTTCATCTAAAGGCTTTGTGAATATATCACCTCTCTGAAGATCTGTGGGTATAAACTCGAGATTTATTTTATTCTTGTCAACACAGTCTCTAAGAAAATGGTGTCTAATGTCTATGTGCTTAGTTCTAGAATGGTGCATAGGATTTTGTGCTATGGAAATAGCACTGGTACTGTCACACATAACTTTGGTGTTTTTGTGTGTGTACCCATAATCCAAGAGTTGATTTCTAATCAACAGTATCTGTGAACAGCAACTAGCAGCTGCTATATATTCAGCCTCTGCAGTTGAGGTTGAAATAGAAGCCTGCTTCTTGCAAAACCAAGAGACTAATCTCTCACCTAGGAACTGATAAGTCCCTGAGGTGTTCTTCCTGTCAACTCTATAGCCAGCATAGTCAGCATCTGAGTATCCAATCAACTCAAATTTTGATTCAGCTGGGTACCAAAGTCCTAAAATAGGGCATTCCTTCAAGTATCTTAAGATTCTCTTGATAAGAGTCAAGTGAGATTCCTTGGGGTTGACCTGAAATCTAGCACAGAGGAATGTGGCAAACATTATATCATGCCTACTTGTAGTTAGATATAATAGGGAACCAACAATGGCCCTATAATTTTTCTGATCAACAGGCTTGCCCATTTAATCAAAATCAATAACTACATTAGTAGCCATAGGAGTGTGCATTGCTGAAGTATCTGCTGTCCCAAACTTCTTTACCAATTCCTTGGCATATTTAGATTGGGAGATGAAGATGCCATCAGCATCTTATTTCACTTGGATACCAAGGAAATAAGATAGCTCACCCATACTACTCATCTCAAACTTAGAGTGCATTAGGTTTGAGAACCTTTTGCATAGTTTGGGATCAGTGGAACCAAATATAATGTCATTCACATAAATTTGAACTAATAGGATCTTGTCCTTATGGTGCTTGATAAAAAGGGTTCTATCAACTATGCCTCTAACAAACTTATGTTCTAATAGGAAACTAGCTAAAGTCTCATACCATGTTATAGGAGCCTGCTTAAGTCCATACAGAGCTTTTTGCAACTTAAAAACATGTAAGGGGTGAGTTGAAGAAGTGAAAACTGGGGGTTGTTCAACAAACACCTCTTCCTTTAGCTCTCCATTCAGGAATGCACTCTTTACATCCATTTGGAACACCTTAAACTTCATGTAGGCTGCATAGGCTAGAAAGATCCTTATTGCCTCTAGCCTTGCAACAGGAGCAAAAGTCTGATCATAATCTATGCCTTCTTCCTATCTGTAGCCCTGTGCTATAAGCCTTGCTTTATTCCTTATAATAATTCCTTGAGCGTCCAACTTGTTTCTAAACACCCATTTAGTGCCTATAACCAGTTGGCCTTTTGGTCTTGGAACCAAATTCCAAACTTTACATCTTTCAAACTGATTTAGCTACTCTTGCATAGCAATGATAAAGTGGGGATCTTGCTCAGCATCTTTTATGGTTAGGGGCTCAATCTGTGAAAGAAAATAAGCGAGCATCACATATTGACTTAGTTGATGTCTAGTTTGCACACCAGTTGAAATGTCTCCAATCACTTGAGATGTAGGATGATCTCTCAGTGTGACATAATTAGTTGGTGGTATGTGATCTTACAAAGCAGTTGGAATCAATTCCTCAGGTGGAATTAGATTGGTTGTTGGTAGAGTTGCAAACACTTCTACTTGGTCTACATCACTATCTGAATTAACTATCTAAAAATTTGGTTGAGGTTGAATCTCCTGAGTGAGTTTCAGCTCATCCAAATTCATGCATAAGTCAGGTACCTGCAAAGAGTTACTAGAAGAAGTTTCCTTCTCTCTGTAAAACATGTTAGTTTCATCAAAAGATACATGTACTGACTCTTCAATTTTCAATGTAGATTTATTAAATACCCTATAAGCTTTGCTTACTTGGGAATATCCTAGAAAGATTTCCATTGAAGCCTTTGCTTCAAACTTTCTAATGTAGTGTTTGTTATTGTTGTGAATGTAAGCTACACAGCCAAAAAATCTAAAATAATCTATTTTAGGTTTCTTTTCTTTAAGCAATTCATAGGGAGTCTTCCCCTTTAGTTTATGTATCAAACTCCTATTCAGTACATAGTTAGCTGCTCTAACTGCTTCTGCCCAAAAGGATAGAGGCATATTAGCATCTGCTAATAATGTTCCTGCAGCTTCAATCAGGGTTCTGTTTTTCCTTTCAACTACCTCATTTTATTGAGGAGTTCTAGGAGCAGAGAAGATATGCCTGATACCTTCTTTCTCACAGAATTCTTGCAAAAAAAGAGATTCAAACTCAGTCCATGATCACTTCTGATCAAGGCAACTTGAGTAGAGTACTCAGTTTGTATACAAAGTAGAAAATCTGTAAGAACTTTAAAGTTATCAGATTTAGTTCTCAAGAAGAACACCCAAGTGAACCTAGAGTAATCATCTACAATCACTAGGGTATAGAATTTCCCTCCTAGACTTTGTACAGCTATTGGACCAAAGAGATCAAAGTGCAATAGGTACAGGATTCTAGGTGAATCACTTTTATTTACAGTTTTGAAACTATTTTTAGTTTGTTTGCCTAGTTGACATGTAACATCCCAAATTTCAAGTGACTTAGATTTGGGTTAGACATGTGGTGGAGGCTAGGGTTTAGCTAGGTTTGACCCTAGGAGGAGGATTTAGACCATGTGGGGCCCACTATGGGGCCCAAGTCAACCTAGGTCAAACTAGGCTAAAAACAAACCCTAGCCACACCATGACCCCACCACATTGCCCTAACCCTAAATACAATCTAAGTGGACCCCAAGGTAGGCCATGGGGTCAACTAGTTGACACATGTTGGGTCAAGTCAACATTTTGACCTAAATAGTGAATATGGTGCCCTAGCCCATTTCACTAGGTTGGGTCCACCCAAATCAACCCAAATTCATCATGTGGGCCTAAAGTGGCCTTATAAACCCTAGGGGAGAGAAAAATAGGGGCATGCAATGATAATTTTGGGAATTACCTAGGAGAGAGAAAATGTGACAAATAGGAGAGAGAAAGTGTTAAGGAAGTGGTGTGGGCCACTTGGGCTCATCCCACCAACCCACCATGGGTTGGCTGACCAGGTAAGGGTATTAGGAGGTGTGGGGACCCCACCATGCATCCTTGGGTCAAGCCCAAGCCCAAACCCGACCCAACCTAACCTATTTCATTAGGTGAGCCAACTCCCCCTCCTCACCACCCACCCACCTTGGCCCCAACCTTGGAACCCGACCATTAGGGTCTAATTAAGTCAGCTGGAGCAGTGGGGCCCACTCCCAAGCCACCTAGCCGGCCACACACTCAACCCGAGCCCCACCATGTTGAAATCGCCCCCTCCCTTGGTGAATCCGCCCCAAGCTTTGGTGAAGTCACCCCCCTCTCTTAACTCAGCCCCAAACCGAGCCTATCCCTCTCATTTCCATTCACTCCTACCCCAGAGAGAGAGAGAGAGAGGAAGGAAGCCATGGAAAGCCGTGGAACTCGCCGGAATGTGCATGCTAGGGGAAGCCGCCGCCACCCTCAACCACGACCACCACCACGGGTCCGTATCCCCTCCCCTCTTACTGTACTAGTTTCCTAGGTCTTCTAGGTTAGTAGTCAAGCTCAAAAGAGCTCGACTGTAGGCCTCTACCAGCTTGGAAAAGCTTCAAAAATGGCGGATTAGGGTTTTTTCGGCTTGGTTGCGCCGCCGCCGTCCGCCGCTCTCCGCCGCCCAGCCGCCGGCCAGTTCAAGCCCCGACCACCGTGAGGCCGGGGGATGACTTGGCCGGAGGTCCCGCCGCCGGCGATGGCCGGGAATGGCCCCGCAAGGAACACCTGCACGGGTTGGCCTGCATGCATGTGCATGGAGAAGACGCACAGCCACCGTTCGATTGGCTTCTAGATTCGTGCAAATTTTTAATATTAATTCTGCATCATTTAATTTTATGTATAATTGAAATAGTGTCACATGGTAACAGTTATTTTGCATGCTGTTTATGAGGTACTTAGAGGCCCCACCTTAGGATGGACCCTGAATGAAAAAGCTATATAGATGAGTTAACTTTAAAATGCCACAGAAATCATAGGCTTTGGACGAGTAGGCTGCCCTGTAGGGCTGTTTTTCTAGGACTGCCCCCTAACTAGGGCAGAAATTAAAACTGATGCCCTGCTCAAACCCTAAGTCCAAATGGACTGAGATTTTGGGCATGTGGCTTATTTGGTCAAATCTAGGCCCTCTCCAAAAATCAGAATTTTTGGGGAACATTTCTCTATGGTTTTTACAAAAATACCCAAAAGTAAATAAATGTGATTTTTGGAGTTTCCTAACTCCAAATGGCCCCAAATTTTGGTGGCACCCTCTCATGGGTATATTAGACCCATGGTTAAAATTTGGGCCAAATTGATTCACTGCATGATGAGGAATCTCACTTGCATGTTTGAGAAATGAAATTTGACTTGGGCTGCAAATAGCAATTTTGCAGAATTTCAAATGGCTGCCCAAGCCAAACCAGAAGCCCCCTTGACCTGAGATTTTGGTCAGAGGTATAATTAGGGCATATTCAGGCCCTGCCAGAAAATGGGCTTGATTGGAAAACAAAATGTGGGAAAATTACCAAAATACCCTAGGGCTTAACTAGGTGATTCTTGGAGTTAGCTAACTCCAAATGGCCCCAAATTTTGGTGGCTGGCCATTAGGGACCATATAGACCAGTGGAAGAAATTTCCCTGAAATTGGAACAAGTCATGTTGGGAAAGACCCACATGCAAGAATTGAACTACTTAGGCTCGGGGTGCAAATAGCAAGTTTTTGATATTTACCTAAAGGGGTGCAGTTAGAATGCACACCCCCTGATTCAGTAGACCAGTAGGGTATAATTTAAAACCCTAAGTTAGTTGGGATTTTTGGGGAGCAAAGATCCCACACTTAATGAATTTGACTATTTTGATAATTTGGTGAACACGTAAGCATTTTCTAAAATGATTCAAACTAGGGTTTAGAAGATTCATAAAACCCTAAGGATATTATATAAACTCAAGGGAGACATATTCGAGCCCTTGAGATTCGACTTGATAAATCGAAGATTTGAATTATAAGTATTCGGGAAAATGACGATTTTACCCTTAACAGTAATTGAATGATTCTGATGATGATAAGTAATAAATAAATCGACGTGTCCTATTTATAATAATCTCATGTGATTAAACACAACACAATGCATTTGGAAGTTCATTCAATGGATCATTAGATAGGTTATCTCACCCTAGTCATTCAGTCTCGATAGACGTGTCGTACGTAAATGCTTATCTAGAGAATACCACCCTAGGTTAATGAACAGAACGATGGGGATGGTATTATAACTTGGAAATGGCAGGGTGGTATTAGGTCTGAGGCTACATTTAGAATAAGTAGGATTACTCCACTAGGACCACCGGGAGATAGAATAAAATGGGATAGTCGTGGAAATTGGGAATAAACCCGGGTGGTGTTGGTTACATCATAAGTATAGTAACGAGTGATTGAGTGTAAATCACTTTACAATAGGCATAACGGAGTCCGACGGGAGACCCTCGACTTCCGATTAATACCATAAGTCATTAGGCTACTAAGGAGTAACACTAAAGGAGAATCGTGGGTAACGGGTAAACATCAACTAAAACTAATTATCCTTGCGAAAGGGAACTTCGGGTTTCATGCCCGTCTTGGTTCCTAGTGCCCTCGAGACCCCCTCACGGGGCATGCCTTGGGCAGTCCTGGGATTCACTCTAAATCACTATATATAATAAACCTTAGACAAGAGTAGCCTAATAGGCTTGGAGTTCTACGCGATAGGTTCGCCGGTTAAATAAGGTTGGAAACATCATATGGGTTACTTGCTCACCTGTTTCACAAGGTTGGAGGGATACAAGTAACAAGCTCATCCTAACCGGGTTGGAGTGGCTTGCTCACCTGTTTCTTAAGGTTGGAGGGATACAAGCGCTTACTCACCCAAATTGGATTGGAGGGAATGTGTTAACAATGTCTGTACGAGCGGGAAGCTCAGATTAATACCTTGCATGTGCATAAAATTAGTGGCGAGTCACGCGGGACTGGCCAGTCGATGCACCGATGGCAGTACGATGACTCGGGCGAGGAGTACGGGTGGAGGGGCCAGTATGCTTAAATATATAATACTACGGAATCCCCGAAGACGTACACTCGACCTACAAGACTGACGGGTAGTCAGCAAAATACGTACGCAAAACTCTAGAGTGCACCTAGGACGTGTACAGAGGCGTATGAGAGGGGTCTAGGTCTGGTAGTGCTTATACCTACCTAGAAGTGGAGAGCCCGCTCCACTGTTGCCGTAGCCACAACGGTAGTACCCGAGAGTGATGCAAGCTCTCAAAAAGAGGGAACTAAAGGTCTGTGATCACGGAGTCGTGTGTGTGTTGCACTTGCATGTTAACATATTCATCATAACATACATTCATTCATTAGGGCATACGCTTCATAGATCCTTATCATATAAATTGTATGGGCGGTTTATATGATAAGTTACTTTTGGAAACCCTAACTTATAAGTTCGTATGGGCGTTCATATAAGTTAGGGTACTTATGTGATATTGATAGGAGTAGGAGTAGCAGTAGCGTACACTCCTTTCTGTACTACCTTTACTTTCAGTTCTACCTTTTTACTGCAGTTCTTCTCTTTCTGTACAGTCTTTACTTACTTGCACTATATATAGAACTGCTAGATCATATATAGAACTGCTAGATCATATATATAACTGCTAGACTTTACTTACTCCTGCTAGATAGAAATGTCACCTGCTCCACTTTGCTACCCCTTGTTGTCCTCCGCATCTTCCTTCCATCCGGTGCCTAAGAGCGACAGGAGGAGGTGTTGAGGATACGACTTAGTCTTTTTGACTAACATACGTTGACTCCCCCTTTTTAGGAGTTCGAGGAGGTGGACCAGCACGTCCAGCGGGACGAGGAGGCAGGGCATGAGGAGCAGCTACCACCCCCGCCAGACACTACTACCGCACGTCCTCAGGTGGGAGGAGATGTAGTGGATAGCTTAGTTTACAGCTTTCTATTTTGTGAGGAGATGTAGTGGATAGCTTAGTTTACTGCTTTCTATTTTGTGAGAGAGAGCCTCATTTCTATTGATGTATATGGGCATAAGCCCTATTTCACTTTTGTACTCATTTTGGACTGTAGTAGCTTTTCATTCCTTATATATGATATGCTCTGTGACTTCTGTGGACATGTGTATTGGGTTGTTTATACACTTTTACTTCCGCATCTCTAGTGAAAAATGATCGTAATAGCCGGCAGAATCGGCGTCTTACGGTATCGACTAACTCAGGAGTTAGTGTCACCATAAGGCGGCGGTTCTGGGCATAAGATCCGGGTTAGCCTCGGGATGAGGAGACAGGATCTTACAAACTGGTATCACTTGAAAAATACGATCATTAGAGAAAGAAGTCCACAACACTGGAACACCCCGCTCGAGAGTAGTTTGCGGACAAACTATTCAGCGGAAGCAATGGTGTGCCCATGTGTAAAAAGTCACACTAAATAGTCCATTAAACAATGAGTTAGGCCAAATTTTGAAGAATTTTGACTTAAGAATCACCTTTTTGCAACCTCTACAGGTCGCCGTGCCACAGAACGTGGTCCCTCCCCCTCCGGATACCACTCCGTTCATGCAGACTGAGATGGGACAGACCCTTACTGCGATCCTAGATGCATTTAGAGCTCAGCAGGCCCCGGCACAGCTGCCAAATCCAGGGTCAAACTGGTTGAATGCGTTCAGGAGCCTATCCCCGCCCATGTACCACGGGACGGAGAATGCTGTGAAGACAGAGGAATGGCTGGAGGCCATACAGGAGATGCTTGCAGGCATCAGTTGCCCGGTGCAACAGGCAGTACCCTTGGCGACTTCTGCTCTAGATTCACATGCCTGGAGATGGTGGAAATCCATGATGGATTCCACATATGCTGATAGGGACCCATCAGAGATCTCATGGGAGGAGTTCAGTGAGTCCGTCCTTGGACATTTTGTGTCAGATACAGACAGAGATGAGTTGGAGGAGAGGTTCTTGAACCTCAAGCAGGGGACTCGTTCAGTGATTGAGTACCAGAGGGAATTCTCCCATTTGGCCAGATTTGCAGGCTTCCATGATCTAGAGGACCGGAGGTATGCAAAGAAGTTCTACCGAGGACTTAGGGATTCAGTGCGGCAGGCATTGCTATTTATTTCTCATGGATCATCAACAGAGATCATCGAGATGGCAAAGAAGCACGAGGCGGACCAGCTTATGACACAGAGTAGAGGGAAGAGGCCACTTGATGGGCCATGGCACGGAGAGAGTAGTAGAGGCCCCCAGAAGGGCAAGGTCATTGGGTTCAAACGAGGCCGAGGACGAGGACATCACGGCCGAGGCAGGGGTCGTGATCAGATGTACGCCTTGGATCTTGCCGTTCCAAGAAACCCAGAGGAGGTCATTACAGGTAATTTAAAACCTTAAAAAGTTTTATTTCCTTCCAATTACTTGATCTTATAAGCTCATTAAGCCTCGTAGAATAACACTCATTAAAATAATCAAAACCTCAGGCATAGTCATCGTCAATGGCAAACCTGCCCATACCTTATACGACACGGGTGCTACACACTCGTTCATATCAGAAGCCTTCATCAAGGGGCTAGATGGTGTGGAAAGATTCACAGGCGCGGAGAGAAGGGTGCGTCTGCCTGACGGCTCGGAGATAGTGACTACGGAACATTGCAACTTGGAGGGAGAGATCGCTGGCAAGATATTCCAGATACCGGGGACGATCCTGATGCTGCAGGACTTCGACATTATTCTGGGCATGGTGTGGTTACACTGGAACTACGCCCAAATAGACTGCCTGTCCAAGAGGATCACCCTCAGGCATGGCGACTCCTACGTCACCATCGAAGGTATCCGACCTATCCCACCTCTTTCATTATCTTCCATACAGGCTGTCAAAGCCTACGAGCAGGGCGAGGAGGTGTATCTTGTATGCTTCGAGATGATAGTGGCGGAGACGGCCATTTCTGATATACCCGTGGTCCGGGATTTCTCCGACGTATTCCCGGAGAAATTGCCCGGACTACCACCGGCCAGAGACACCGACTTCCGTATCCAGTTGATACCAGATGCCAAGCCCGTATCCCGGGCACCGTACCGGATGGCTCCAAGGGAGCTGGCAGAGTTCAGGACGCAGTTATAGGAGCTAGTGGAGTCCGGATTTGTCCGGCCTAGTTCTTCACCCTGGGGAGCACCAGTTTTATTCGTGAAGAAGAAAGACGGTTCGCTCCGGTTGTGCATTGATTACCGGGAATTGAACCGGCTTACGGTCCGGAACACTTACCCACTGCCACGGATTGATGAGCTGTTCGATCAGCTTCAGGGAGCATTCTGGTTTTCGAAGCTGGACTTGAGATCTGGATACTATCAGTTGCGGATCCAAGAGGAGGACATACCAAAGACGGCGTTCAGTTCTCGGTATGGCTTGTTTGAGTTCACGGTGATGCCCTTCGGGCTCACGAATGCGCCCTCAGCATTCATGAGTCTGATGAACCGTGTATTCGAGCCTTACTTGGATCGGTTCGTCATAGTCTTCATCGACGACATTTTGGTCTATTCCAAGACCAAGGAGGAACATGCGCAGCATCTATCGTTGGTTTTGGGGAAGTTGAGGGAGCATAGCATGTATGCTAAGTTCTCTAAGTGCCAGTTCTGGCTTGAGGAGGTAACATTCTTGGGACACACCATCAGTGGGGCTGGACTAGCCGTGGATCCAGCTAAGATCGAGGCAGTTAGAGATTGGCCGCAGCCGAAATCGGCCACGGAGATACGTAGCTTCTTGGGGCTAGCTGGCTACTACCGCAAGTTTGTGGAGGGGTTTTCCAGGATAGCTCTCCCCCTCACATCGTTGACGAAGAAAGAGGCAGGATTTCATTGGTCTGAGAAGTGCGAGGCAGCGTTCCAGGAATTGAAGAGCAGGCTCACCTCATCCCCTATCCTTGCACTTCCAGCTGGGAAGGAAGGATTCCAGATTTACACCGACGCATCATACCAGGGGATGGGTGCTGTCCTAATGCAGCACGGTCATGTGATAGCATACGCTTCGAGACAGTTGAAGAAGCACGAGCACAACTACCCAGTCCATGACCTAGAACTCGGGGCAGTGGTATTCGCATTAAAGATATGGAGGCACTATCTGTACGGGATCCATTGTGATATTTTCTCCGATCACAAGAATCTCAGGTACATCGACACTCAGAAGGATCTGAATCTACGCCAGAGGAGATGGCTAGAATTCCTATGTGACTACCAGTACAAGATCCATTACCACCCGGGGAAGGCAAACACTGTGGCGGATGCCTTGAGCAGGAGAGCCGGCACTACTGGTCCGGAACCTCGGGTGGGAGCTATGTCGTTGGCTCAAATGGTGGAGGGCCTGCACATTACTGTGGTGTCAGAGACTGAGCCAAAGCTGTACCGGGAGTATCTGAACTCCATGATTAGTGATTGTGACATTCGGGAGCGCATCTGGGCGCATCAGAGGCAGGATGCAGATTTAGAGCCGATATTCGGAGCCCTAGCTGAGGGCAAGGCAGAGGATTACACGCTACGCGACGACCTCGTTCATTTCCGTGGCCGTATATATATACCCGCTGGAGGTGGTATCCGGGAGGACATACTCAGGGAGTCGCACCAATCACGGTACTCAGTGCACCCCGGTATCACCAAGATGACGGCTGATTTGCGGAAGAGCATGTACTGGCCCGGGATGAAGAGGGAGATCATACATTATGTTACACACTGCGAGGCATGTCAGCTAGTGAAAGCTGAATGCAAGAGCCCAGGAGGGTTATTACAGCCATTACCGGTGCCAGAGTGGAAGTTTGAGGATATTGCTATGGATTTTGTGCATGGGTTGCCTCGCTCCCACTCTGGGCACGATTCCATTTGGGTCATCGTCGATAGATTGACCAAGGTAGCCAGATTCATACCGATCCGGAAGGACGCCCCAGTTGCCGTATTGGTGAGATTGTTTGTGGAGCAGTTCGTTAGATACCACGGCGTCCCCAAGACGATTGTCTCGGATCGTGACGGTCGATTCACTTCTAGGGAGTGGAGGGCAGTGCATGCTTACTTAGGTTCGCAGCTCTCTTTCAGCACTGCCTTCCATCCACAGACCGACGGTCAGACAGAGCGGACCAACCGGACTATGGAGGATCTGCTGCGTCTTTGTATTTTGGATACGGGGAAGCCCTGGGAGCGACTGTTACCCTTGATTGAGTTTTCTTATAACAACAGTCACCAGGCGAGCATTGGGATGGCTCCTTACGAGGCACTATATGGGAGGAGGTGTCGGACACCTCTATCATGGGTACAAGATGAGGATACACGAGCTCACGGTTCAGAGTATGTCGAGGATACGGAGGCTCAGATACGTCTGGTCAGAGATCGGATGTTGGAGGCCCAGAGCAGACAGGCGAAGTATTACGATGCGCGGCATCGTAAGGTGGAGTTCCAGGTGGGAGACAGGGTTTTCTTGAAGATACGTCTAGTGCACGGTGTTTCCCGGGTGCGGAGGCACAAGAAGCTCAGTCCGAGATATATGGGGCCTTACTTGATCCTGGAGCGGATCGGCCCCTTGGCTTACCGACTGCAGCTACCGATAGAGTTGGGAACTCTGCACGACGTCTTTCACGTCTCCTCCCTACGACGAGCACTCCTTCGCCCTGAGCAGCATATTTCTACTACCGACGGGCCAGTAGCATCAGATCGATCAGTTCGTTTAGAGCCGGTCCGGATCGACGATACCGCCGTCCGAGTGTTGCGGAAAAAGAAGGTCCCTCTCGTGAAGGTGTTGTGGTCCAACCACGGACGGGAGGAGCACACCTGGGAGCCGAGGGATCTCATGATGGAGCGACACCCGGAGCTATTTTCCTCAGGTACAACTTAGTTTTATAGTTTCCTTTTTAGTTACGTTTCGAATTCTTTATAAGCTTATCGTAGAAACCCCGTAGCCCGAACTTAAATTTCGGGGACGAAATTATTTTTTTTGTTTATAGGGTTTGTAACATCCCAAATTTCAAGTGACTTAGATTTGGGTTAGACATGTGGTGGAGGCTAGGGTTTAGCTAGGTTTGACCCTAGGAGGAGGATTTAGACCATGTGGGGCCCACTATGGGGCCCAAGTCAACCTAGGTCAAACTAGGCTAAAAACAAACCCTAGCCACTCCATGACCCCACCACATTGCCCTAACCCTAAATACAATCTAAGTGGACCCCAAGGTAGGCCATGGGGTCAACTAGTTGACCCATGTTGGGTCAAGTCAACATTTTGACCTAAATAGTGAATATGGTGCCCTAGCCCATTTCACTAGGTTGGGTCCACCCAAATCAACCCAAATTCATCATGTGGGCCTAAAGTGGCCTTATAAACCCTAGGGGAGAGAAAAATAGGGGCATGCAATGATAATTTTGGGAATTACCTAGGAGAGAGAAAATGTGACAAATAGGAGAGAGAAAGTGTTAAGGAAGTGGTGTGGGCCACTTGGGCTCATCCCACCAACCCACCATGGGTTGGCTGACCAGGTAAGGGTATTAGGAGGTGTGGGGACCCCACCATGCAGCCTTGGGTCAAGCCCAAGCCCAAACCCGACCCAACCTAACCTATTTCATTAGGTGAGCCAACTCCCCCTCCTCACCACCCACCCACCTTGGCCCCAACCTTGGAACCCGACCATTAGGGTCTAATTAAGTCAGCTGGAGCAGTGGGGCCCACTCCCAAGCCACCTAGCCGGCCACACACTCAACCCGAGCCCCACCTTGTTGAAATCGCCCCCTCCCTTGGTGAATCCGCCCCAAGCTTTGGTGAAGTCGCCCCCTCTCTTAACTCAGCCCCAAACCGAGCCTATCCCTCTCATTTCCATTCACTCCTACCCCAGAGAGAGAGAGAGAGGAAGGAAGCCATGGAAAGCCGTGGAACTCGCCGGAATGTGCATGCTAGGGGAAGCCGCCGCCACCCTCAACCACGACCACCACCACGGGTCCGTATCCCCTCCCCTCTTACTGTACTAGTTTCCTAGGTCTTCTAGGTTAGTAGTCAAGCTCAAAAGAGCTCGACTGTAGGCCTCTACCAGCTTGGAAAAGCTTCAAAAATGGCGGATTAGGGTTTTTTCGGCTTGGTTGCGCCGCCGCCGTCCGCCGCTCTCCGCCGCCCAGCCGCCGGCCAGTTCAAGCCCCGACCACCGTGAGGCCGGGGGATGACTTGGCCGGAGGTCCCGCCGCCGGCGATGGCCGGGAATGGCCCCGCAAGGAACACCTGCACGGGTTGGCCTGCATGCATGTGCATGGAGAAGACGCACAGCCACCGTTCGATTGGCTTCTAGATTCGTGCAAATTTTTAATATTAATTCTGCATCATTTAATTTTATGTATAAATGAAATAGTGTCACATGGTAACAGTTATTTTGCATGCTGTTTATGAGGTACTTAGAGGCCCCAACTTAGGATGGACCTTGAATGAAAAAGCTAGATAGATGAGTTATCTTTAAAATGCCACAGAAATCATAGGCTTTGGACCAGTAGGCTGCCCTGTAGGGCTGTTTTGCTAGGACTGCCCCCTAACTAGGGCAGAAATTAAAACTGATGCCCTGCTCAAACCCTAAGTCCAAATGGACTGAGATTTTGGGCATGTGGCTTATTTGGTCAAATCTAGGCCCTCTCCAAAAATCAGAATTTTTGGGGAACATTTCTCTATGGTTTTTACAAAAATACCCAAAAGTAAATAAATGTGATTTTTGGAGTTTCCTAACTCCAAATGGCCCCAAATTTTGGTGGCACCCTCTCATGGGTATATTAGACCCATGGTTAGAATTTGGGCCAAATTGATTCACTGCATGATGAGGAATCTCACTTGCATGTTTGAGAAATGAAATTTGACTTGGGCTGCAAATAGCAATTTTGCAGAATTTCAAATGGCTGCCCAAGCCAAACCAGAAGCCCCCTTGACCTGGTATTTTGGTCAGAGGTATAATTAGGGCATATTCAGGCCCTGCCAGAAAATGGGCTTGATTGGAAAACAAAATGTGGGAAAATTACCAAAATACCCTAGGGCTTAACTAGGTGATTCTTGGAGTTAGCTAACTCCAAATGGCCCCAAATTTTGGTGGCTGGCCATTAGGGACCATATAGACCAGTGGAAGAAATTTCCCTGAAATTGGAACAAGTCATGTTGGGAAAGACCCACATGCAAGAATTGAACTACTTAGGCTCGGGGTGCAAATAACAAGTTTTTGATATTTACCTAAAGGGGTGCAGTTAGAATGCACACCCCCTGATTCAGTAGACCAGTAGGGTATAATTTAAAACCCTAAGTTAGTTGGGATTTTTGGGGAGCAAAGATCCCACACTTAATGAATTTGACTATTTTGATAATTTGGTGAACACGTAAGCATTTTCTAAAATGATTCAAACTAGGGTTTAGAAGATTCATAAAACCCTAAGGATATTATATAAACTCAAGGGAGACATATTCGAGCCCTTGAGATTCGACTTGATAAATCGAAGATTTGAATTATAAGTATTCGGGAAAATGACGATTTTACCCTTAACAGTAATTGAATGATTCTGATGATGATAAGTAATAAATAAATCGACGTGTCCTATTTATAATAATCTCATGTGATTAAACACAACACAATGCATTTGGAAGTTCATTCAATGGATCATTAGATAGGTTATCTCACCCTAGTCATTCAGTCTCGATAGACGTGTCGTACGTAAATGCTTATCTAGAGAATACCACCCTAGGTTAATGAACAGAACGATGGGGATGGTATTATAACTTGGAAATGGCAGGGTGGTATTAGGTCTGGGGCTACATTTAGAATAAGTAGGATTACTCCACTAGGACCACCGGGAGATAGAATAAAATGGGATAGTCGTGGAAATTGGGAATAAACCCGGGTGGTGTTGGTTACATCATAAGTATAGTAACGAGTGATTGAGTGTAAATCACTTTACAATAGGCATAACGGAGTCCGACGGGAGACCCTCGACTTCCGATTAATACCATAAGTCATTAGGCTACTAAGGAGTAACACTAAAGGAGAATCGTGGGTAACGGGTAAACATCAACTAAAACTAATTATCCTTACGAAAGGGAACTTCGGGTTTCATGCCCGTCTTGGTTCCTAGTGCCCTCGAGACCCCCTCACGGGGCATGCCTTGGGCAGTCCTGGGATTCACTCTAAATCACTATATATAATAAACCTTAGACAAGAGTAGCCTAATAGGCTTGGAGTTCTACGCGATAGGTTCGCCGGTTAAATAAGGTTGGAAACATCATATGGGTTACTTGCTCACCTGTTTCACAAGGTTGGAGGGATACAAGTAATAAGCTCATCCTAACCGGGTTGGAGTGGCTTGCTCACCTGTTTCTTAAGGTTGGAGGGATACAAGCGCTTACTCACCCAAATTGGATTGGAGGGAATGTGTTAACAATGTCTGTACGAGCGGGAAGCTCAGATTAATACCTTGCATGTGCATAAAATTAGTGGCGAGTCACGCGGGACTGGCCAGTCGATGCACCGATGGCAGTACGATGACTCGGGCGAGGAGTACGGGTGGAGGGGCCAGTATGCTTAAATATATAATACTGCGGAATCCCCGAAGACGTACACTCGACCTACAAGACTGACGGGTAGTCAGCAAAATACGTACGCAAAACTCTAGAGTGCACCTAGGACGTGTACAGAGGCGTATGAGAGGGGTCTAGGTCTGGTAGTGCTTATACCTACCTAGAAGTGGAGAGCCCGCTCCACTGTTGCCGTAGCCACAACGGTAGTACCCGAGAGTGATGCAAGCTCTCAAAAAGAGGGAACTAAAGGTCTGTGATCACGGAGTCGTGTGTGTGTGTTGCACTTGCATGTTAACATATTCATCATAACATACATTCATTCATTAGGGCATACGCTTCATAGATCCTTATCATATAAATTGTATGGGCAGTTTATATGATAAGTTACTTTTGGAAACCCTAACTTATAAGTTCGTATGGGCGTTCATATAAGTTAGGGTACTTATGTGATATTGATAGGAGTAGGAGTAGCAGTAGCGTACACTCCTTTCTGTACTACCTTTACTTTCAGTTCTACCTTTTTACTGCAGTTCTTCTCTTTCTGTACAGTCTTTACTTACTTGCACTATATATAGAACTGCTAGATCATATATAGAACTGCTAGATCATATATATAACTGCTAGACTTTACTTACTCCTGCTAGATAGAAATGTCACCTGCTCCACTTTGCTACCCCTTGTTGTCCTCCGCATCTTCCTTCCATCCGGTGCCTAAGAGCGACAGGAGGAGGTGTTGAGGATACGACTTAGTCTTTTTGACTAACATACGTTGACTCCCCCTTTTTAGGAGTTCGAGGAGGTGGACCAGCACGTCCAGCGGGATGAGGAGGCAGGGCATGAGGAGCAGCTACCACCCCCGCCAGACACTACTACCGCACATCCTCAGGTGGGAGGAGATATAGTGGATAGCTTAGTTTACAGCTTTCTATTTTGTGAGGAGATGTAGTGGATAGCTTAGTTTACTGCTTTCTATTTTGTGAGAGAGAGCCTCATTTCTATTGATGTATATGGGCATAAGCCCTATTTCACTTTTGTACTCATTTTGGACTGTAGTAGCTTTTCATTCCTTATATATGATATGCTCTGTGACTTCTGTGGACATGTGTATTGGGTTGTTTATACACTTTTACTTCCGCATCTCTAGTGAAAAATGATCGTAATAGCCGGCAGAATCGGCGTCTTACGGTATCGACTAACTCAGGAGTTAGTGTCACCGTAAGGCGGCGGTTCTGGGCATAAGATCCGGGTTAGCCTCGGGATGAGGAGACAGGATCTTACATGACAAGCCTTGCATAGCCCTTTATTCTTGTAGGGGCAAGAGGGCAAACCTCTGACAAGGTTGTATTTAGATAACCAAGATATATTCCTAAGGTTAACATGACCTAGCCTTTTATGCCACAAAGTATTATTGCTACTCACCTCATTAAATAAACAAATTTCAGAAGAGGTGGATTTAAAATCTACAAGATAAAAATTTCCTTGCCTAATGCCTACCAATACAATTTTGTTATTAAAGGTAATATTGCACAGAGTATTAGAAAACCAAACTTGGTAGCCAGCATCACAAAGCTAACTTACAGAAATAAGATTGTGCTTCAGTCCTGTGACATAAGCTACCTTCTTGAAAGTCACTGACCCTATGGTGAATTTACCATATCCTTCAGTCTGACCACAGCTGGAATCACCAAAGACCACCTTTGGTCCCAACTTGGCTTTGAAGCATGACAGGTTCTCTTTGTTTCCGGTAATATGCTTGGAGCATCCACTATCCAAATACCACTTGTCCTGAGTGATAGGATAGGTCTACACCTGCAATAAGATAAATTATACATTGTGGGCCCAGGTAACCTTGGGGTCCATTGTTCTTCACATAGGAAAAACTAGAAATAAAAGAGTATGCAGGTTGAGGGTGATATCCTAATGGATGAGATCTCCTTGGTGGGATAATCCAATTTGAAAATAGACTAGCAGACATATGGTTGCTATTAAACTTATTGTTTTTATAAGCATTATTGTGATTCTGGAAATTTAGTTCTGATCGTCGATCGATGTTCGACGATCGGTACCCAGATCGTCGATCTTGGTTCACAGAAAAGGATTCTGGATTCCACGATCGTCGATCTCTATTCGACGACTCAGGCTGAGATCGTCGATCCCTCATTGCTAAGTAGTTATACCCAGCAGGTGAGTTAATAGATCGTCGATTGTCATTCGACGATGGGTGCAGCGATCGTCGATAGACGTTCAACGATTTTTGTATTTCTATGAATTTTTGTTTCCTTTTGTCTCTCTTAATCTTATTTAAAGCTTTCAAAGCTTTTGAATAACCTCAGTATTGTGTATTCCTTTTTCAGAAACAAACTTTACTAGAGTAGATAAATTGTATTCAAGGAGCAATGGGGGTTCAGTAGGGGAAGCACCTAAGCCTAACTTATTGTTGCCTGTCCTAGTGTTGGCAGTGCTTGTGATTTCTAGTAACTTAAGGCTTCTGCCATTAAGTGAATCCTCTAACCTTTTAGCTTTAGCTAGTTCTAATTTAAGAAATTTAATTTCTTCAGATGATCTAGTGAGTTAAAATTCTAACCTAATGTTTTCACTAGATAGAGATTCTGATCCAGCTAGTTTATCTCTAAGCAACTTAATCTCCTTTTCTGAGCTAAGTAAATCTAGGCAAAGAGTTTAAAATTCATGCTTAAATTCATCAGTAGTAAAATCATAAGATGGAATTACCTGGTCTTCATCAGATAATTCATCCTCCTCATCTTCAGTCATCTCTTCAGCTCAGTTACTATTGCAGGCATTAATTGTCATAAGGAGAATCTCCTTAGCTTTCTTCTCTTCTTCATCATCTTCACTGGAGCTGGAGGAAGAAGAGTCTTCCTCAGTATCACTCCAGGTCTTTGCAACAAGACCTTTCTCTTTCTTCTTATATTTGTGATAAGATGTCTTGGAGTAGTGCTTCTCATGTTCCTTTTCTTTTATCCTTTCCTTATGCTTTGTCTCTGGACACTAGGGGAGAATGTGTCCAGGCTTCCTACATCCATAACAAATAATTTCTTTAGATGGGGTTTTATCATACCTTGGCTTGTCATCATATTTTGATGACTTCCTTCTGTTGTCCTTTCTGCCCATCTTGTAGAACCTCTTGGCAAAGAGTGCCATCAGTTATTCATTTGATTGAGTCACTTTGGACACATCATCAGCCTTAAGAGCAAGGGTTTGCTCTTTCCTTGTTGGAGTAGGTGCTTTGGCTTCAGCTTCAGCTTCCCTGGTCTTCAGTACTTGCTCAAATGATTTGATCTTGCCAAGGAGAGCTTCAGTTGAGATCTCTGTTGTACTTCTGGACTCCTTGATTTGCCAGATTCTGAGATCCCATGTGCTGGGGAAGCACATCTGTATTTTATCATTAACTTCTTTCAATGTAATCTCCTTATCAAGTGTCCTCAGCTCATTGATAATGGAGCTGAGTCTTGTGTACATGGCTTCTACTATCTCAGCCTCTTCCTTCTTGAAGTTCTCATATTGGGATATGAGATTGGACCTTCTGTCCTTCCTCTCATAAGCTGAACAAGCTACAATCTGATTCAGTGAGTCCCACAGGGCTTTTGCTGAGGTGCAATCAGCAATTTTCTGGAATGTCTCATTAGACATAGTCTGAGCCATAATATTCATAGCTTTGGCATCAGCTATCTTGGCCTTCCTGTAATTTTCATTATAGTCAGGAGGTGACACTGAACTAAGACTTGTAGATGTTGTAGCAATAGTTATAGCAGGTGGTGTTGGTGGTCCTGTTAAGATAGAAGAAAAAATATCTCCATCAATAGAGTTCATATAAAGTCTGATTCTTGCCTTCTAGATGCCAAACTTGGCTAAGTTGCATATTGGAGGTCTGGTGCTAGAGTAATCTTTGTACTGGGCCATGAATCTAATGTGAGTGTATATGGTATCAAAATATCTTATCACAAGATCTTATGGTTCAGGTGTTAGCCTGTTCAACCAATCAACCTCCCTCCGATACCAATTGAAAGTAAGGGGATAAGATACTTACTACTCTAGAGGGGGGTGGGGGGTGAATAGAGTATTCAAAAAGAAAGAGACTCTTAACACTTCTCTAAGAGCTATTTGAAGAATAGAAAGATAAAAGCTTTAAACCTATAGCCTAATAGAGTGTAGTGAATAAAAGGAGAAGCTAACTGAAGTTTCAGTTGAGCTTTTATCCTAACACAGCAATTAGCAACCTAGTTAAAACTATCACAGCCATAGTTCATTAATTAAAATAAGCAAAACACAAGAGCTTTATAGTGGCTCCCTAATTGGGTACATCCACTCTTCTACCACCCTGGTAGGAATCCACTACAGGTTTTTGATCAGGTGCCCTACATCCAATAGATCTGCTTCAGGTAGATCTAAAGACCCTTCAGGCTTTTGATCAGGTTCCCAAAAACCAAACACAGGTTTTTGATCAGGTGCCCTGCCACCAGTAGTTCACTTTTGAAGGGAGTAATAACCCTTTTACAAGGAGGTTAAAAGAAGGATTAAAAATGTCTTCTCTGTGTTCAGAGAAGCTAGTGGATTGCTCTGAGAATATCAAAGCTCCCCCTGGCTTAGAGAATGTCCAGGAAGAAGCTTTGCTTCAGGGTGCAGGATCTCCAGATTGCTTTGAATGTCTTTCTGATGCAGCCTCGAAGAAGACTCAAGATTTTGATGAATGTTCTTCTTCAGCAGCTTTTGCAATCTAGGAGGTTTGCAGCAATGATGTTCAGCAATCTGGGAAGGTTCTTCTTCTTGAATGCTTGAACTCTGAGTATTAGTTTTCCTGAAGACAGGATGAACTCCGGAAGAAGAAGAAGAACTTTTCTTTCTCTTGAGAGTTCTAGTTCTGTATCTGTTGTTAGAATATTCTGGGTTGTATATATTTTGAATTCAGTCGACTACACTGCTAATATAGAGACCTCTCTTCTTTTAATAATACCTCGAGCCCTGCACTTAAAAAATCTTTCCAAATAATACAATAAATCAAATAAGGAAACTGCAGCAATAATCTTTTCTATCATTCCAAAAAGGAATTAAGGATATTAAAAATATCCTATCAATTTGACTTTACAAATTGGCACAGGAAACAAAGCCTAATGGCTATATTACAGATGTAAAGAATCCACGATTTCTTCTAATAAAACAAACGACTTTATTCTGCCAAAACTCTTAATTAATGCATAAGGAGTATTGCAAATAAGCAATAGAGTATAAGCGTTAAATTAAGCAAAATATCCTGAATAAAATATGTCTTAAACAAGAGGAAATAAAACAAGGGATCAAATGAAATGATTATTGATAATAGCAGACATAAATCGTTGACCATAGATCGAAGATCGTCGATCTGAACAAGCAGATCGTCGACCTGAAGAAAAACTGTCTAAATAGAGATCGTTGACCAAGGCTACACGATCGTCGATCTTAATAAGCAGATTGTCGAGCCCACTTTAGAGTTCATATAACTCTGAGATCGTCGATCATCGATCGAAGATCGTAGAGCGAGATTCGACTATCTTCGAACACATTTATACTTAACCAATTTTCATTTCTATCCTTTCTCAACTAACCTATCTGGGTCTATTCTAACCTAACCTAAGGTAGACTAACCTTTAGTCTAACCATTAACCATAGATAATTCTTGGGTCAATTAAGCCTAATTGAGATGATATTGCCCAAATCAAAACTAGGGAACCAACACAAATTATGATCGTGCCTTCAGTTTTTGTGGTATATCTGCTAGTGCTTTCATCATTCGCCGCCCCAATCTAAATACCGAGAGAAAACTGCTTGTGGATATACTTGGAAAAGTTCTTCTGTGCAGAATAAGTTCTATCAATTTCATTACAAAAGATTTCTTTGATATGATGACATCAGTTATTTGCAGAAAGAAGTTTCAGTGGGGAATGATGATTTTCGATAAAATAAAGGAAAGCATTAAAGCACAAAACTATGGCAGAATAATTTCTCTTCTACTTCATGAACTCAGGACAGAAGTATTTGATCTTTCTAAAGGTACTACTCTACATTATATGAAGAAAGTTTCAATTTCCTCCATTCAAAGATTGGAGCTCAAGCTTCAAAACCCTGCTCAAGCTACAAAAGCCCATGAACCCCATGATGATGAGGACAGGACCCCATCTTCCCCTGTACATCAAGTGGCTGGCACTTCAGGTGCAGCTGTTGAGGGGGAGCCTGCTCTATCAGTCCCAAAAGAAAGCCATCTTGCTCTTCCTCCAGATATTCCTTCAAATGTTGCTGCTAAGAATAATTGTACCCTCACAGTTGACTCAAGTATTCTAGATATTGATCTGTCTATTGAAGACATTCTTTCTAATGCACAAGTCCAAGAACAAGTTCTTACTACAGAGGATGATATCAATAGAATGATTGTTGAACTCACTTCCAAAGAACCTCCTTCCCCTCTGTATATAGAGAAATATTCTCCTCTAGGACCATCTCCATCAGACCATCATTCTAAACTAGAATCCCCTCTCCCTCAGTTTCCCGTTGTAAATGTACATGAAGAAGAAATTGTTTTGATTTTTGATGAAAAAAATGATACTCCTGAACCAGTTGAAGCTCCCCTCAAGGGCTTGAACTTCTCCCTTCCTACTATACTTGGTGAGGAAGGTTATGTCTTTATTCATACTACCAGAGCTCAGTTATCATAGAAGAAATACCTCCCTGGTCAGCTCCATTAGTAACTCCTCCTCCTCCTCCACCTCCTCAAGCTGAAGCACATTCTGCAGATACCCTCCTGGGTAAAAAAGAGTTAATGGTAGCAAAGTAAAGAACTTACTTTGAAGACTCTCTGAAAGATGTAACTGATAAAGTCACATCTCTTAAAAAAGAGATGAGCAGAGGATTTGCTGAGATTCAGCACAATACCGATGAATTGAAACACTTGTTCAAAATAGGTGGGAAAGCTATAGATCACACAATTACCAGCTGATGTTTTTAGTTGTCTACCTAGATGACCTAGAGGTGGGTGAATAGGTGAGGTCTGCGTCTTTTTGTGGAATAAAAATTGAACGAACAAAGCGCAAAAAATAAGCAAACAAATCACAGAGAACACCAGATCTATAGTGGTTCCCCAATCTTGGGTACGTCCACTCTCCACCTCACCGATCTAGCAACACGCTAGACTCGGCTACTTTACTATTTCCTCGTATTGAAAACCAATCCTACAACTTGGAGCAATGCCCCTACAACTCGATCCTTAACACAGGATCCACACTCGAAAGAAAAACTTCCTACACAAATCTCGGAGAATAAAAACTCGTACAACTCGAAGACAAAATCTCATACAAGAATAAAAGATTGTATACAGAAAAATTATACAAACCGAAATTTTTCAGATCTGGAATCTTCAGCCGATCTTTCTTCTTGAACATGAAACTTTGTCAGAAATAATCGAAGAAGACGGTGGCTAAGTCTCTGGATCTGAAAAGATTTGGATCAACACGATCAAGAGAGAGATATAGAGAGATTGAGCGACTTGATCTGTTGACCGATTCTTATTCTGAATTTCTTTGAATCGAAGAAGAACAGCGACGAGAATGGAGATGAGGAGTAGCGACTTTCCCGATTTAGAATGAACAGAAAAATTCAGAATACTTGATTTCGCTTCTTAGGGTTAGTCGAAATTTATAAGACCTTTTATAGGACAAGCCTAATGGTCATAATCATAAATGATTATACACGTGGACCAATAAGAATCGAGATTAGATTTGAAATTGATTTCGTCTGGACTTAACGAAATTTTAGAAAAAATGTTCTGCATTTCTCGAGTGGTTTATAGACTACTCGAGTACTAACTTTTGATTCTTGAGAGGAAGGGTTTAAGGTTCTCAAGAGCAAGACTTAGAGAAATTTCGAACGTGAATATTGGCTTCTCGAGAAGTTACTTCTACTACACGAGAACTAGTAAAACTTCTCGAGAACTAATATGACTTCTCGAGAACCAGACTTCTTCTCGAAACAAATTTTCTTCTTACTCGAGTACTGGTCCTCTGACTCCTTGAGACAAGGCTTATCCTTCTCGAGTACTGGCTTCTGCTACACGAGTATAACACTTAAATTTTTTTTGAAATGAATTATTTAGTAAAATCGAGACATAGATAAGTAGTACTCGTGTACTTCAAGGCATACTCGAGTAATGGACTTAGCTTTCTCGAGAGCGATTTCTGTTACTTGAGAACTTTACTTAGTATACTCGAGAATTCATTCCAGCACTACTCGAGTACAACATATACTACTCGAGTAATGGACTTAAAAAAAATTCTGCTTCCTGAAAATTATTTTTCTTCAAATGAAATCAGCAACCAATCTTCCTTCCATTGCTTTAGTGCTTGAAAATGAAGTGTGTCCCAATAGAGAGGCTACACATGAGTCAACACCATGGATCACACAATGAGGGATTATATTATATGTTCCTGTATTTGGTGACTCATTGTAGACTGACATTGTTCTACACTTGGCAATTATATCCTACAAACACATAACTCAACAAGGGAATCAAATACAACTTAATTCACCTTAGTTCAAGGGTGACATCATACAAATCTGTATTATTGTGGATACAATATCCAACAATCTCCCCCTATTTGTAGAAGTCAGAACCCTCTACACTAAGGTGAATTACATCAAGATAATCATAACATATTAATTATTAAACACAATAATACAGAGAAAAGTTAAGAAATGAAAAATCAAATCCTCAAAATAGAAGATTTATATATATAGAAAATGTCCATGAAATCCAATTCAACAAAATCTCATAAGTAAACTTTCTGATCAACTTCAGCTTCCAGTAGCTCTGGTAATGTTTCTATTTGTCTCTCTTCTCTTGCTGTCTCTTTTGGTAGCTGAAAGGCTTGGGATAATACTTTGGAGGTTTAGGAGGAGCCTTGGGGTTATTCTTACCATACTCTCTATCATATATCCTTCTCTTGGAAATAGATTTCTCATACAAGTCCCATTCATGGGAGCTGTAATGATCATGTATATTCTCATTATAATCTTTCACTAGTTTGAGAGTATCAAGAATTAAAGATTTAGAGGTTGGGCTCCAAATTTAAGCAAATTCTTTGGTTCTCCTTCTTTCAGCTTCTAGATTGGGAGTAGTCCTGCTAGTAGAGGCACCATCACCATACTTTCTTTTCTTATGCCTTGGGATTTCTAGAGGAGGAGCTTGAGGCATTTCAAATTCTGACCATACTTTAGCATAACTATCTGGAGGTGGTTCTTGATCTTAAGGTCTGGGAGTGAAAGTTGGATGCTGGGTAGGATGCTGCTGGGTAGGAGGATGCTTTGACAGAGGGTTAAGATGATGAGGGATAATATTAGGATCATCTTTAAATTAAGGGAAAATCTGATTATGCATCAAAACTATTGTATCATAAGTATGAAATTTGACACCATCAATTTGATTCTAGACATCAGCATGTATCTCATTCAACTTTGCATCCCATTCAATCTTCTTCCGTTCTTCAAATTTTTCTATGAATTTTTTCACTAGGCTCTCCCCCTTTCTGACTTCTATTGATAGGGTGGCAATAGCATCCTCTTTGAATGTCCCTACTTCTTCATATATCTTGAAAGTGTGCTCTTGAGCTTTCTTTTCTACTTGGATTTGAATATTTACTAAAGTGACTGATTGATCCATCACCTGACCAATGCTGGTTATGGTATGGTTTAGAGCTTTCCCACCTATTTTGAAGAGGTGTTTTAGCTCATCAGTATTATGTTGTATTTCTGCAAATCCTCTACTCATCCCTTTTTTAGAGCAGTTAATTTTTCAGTTATAACTTTCAGAGATTCGTCAAAATAAGCTCTTTGTTGAGCTAGCATCAATTCTATCTTACTCAAAATATTATCAGTAGAAGGAGTTTCAACCTGAGGATTTGGAGGAGGAGGAGCAGTCCATGAAACTATTTCTTCAATGATAACTGAGCTCTGGGATTTGTTAGTGTGAATCAAAATATCTCCTTCCTCACCAAGAATGGTAGGAAGAGAGAAATCCAGGCTCTTGAGAGGAGCCACAGCTTGTTCAGGTGTTTCTTCTTTCTCATCAGAGATCAGAACGGTTTCTTCTTCTTGTATGTCTATAATAAGGGACTGATGAAGACGGGATTCTTTGTCAGAATGGAGGTAAGATGGACATAGTTCAGTAGGAGGAGATTTTTATGTATTGATAGGGAAGGGAGACTCTTTTGAAGTGAGTTCATCAATCATTCTATTGATGTCATCCTTTATAAAAAGAACTTATTCTTGGACTTGAGCATCAATAAACAGATTTTCAGCAGGGGTAGCATCAGGTAGATCATCATCTGGAGGAGGAGTAGAATGTCTTTCCACTAGGGTTGAAGGAGCGGGCTCCCCCTCAGTAACTACACCAGATGTGCTAACTGCTTGAGGTAGAGGGGAAGATAGGGTCCTGCACTCATCCTCTGGTTGATCAAGTGCTTGTGCAACTTGGACAGGGTTCTTGACCTTAAGCTCCCATCTCTGAATAGAAGATATAGAGACTTTCTTCATATGATGAAGGGTAGTACCTTTGGATAAATAAAAAATCTCTGGCTTGAATTCATGTAGAAGAAGAGAAATAATCCTTGCATAGTTTGGAGCTTTGATGCTTTCCTTGATCTTATCAAAGATCATCATCCCAAATTGAAATTTCTTCCTGCATATGACTATTGTCATCATGTCAAAGAAGTCTGCAGTGATAAAGCTTATAGAACTTGTCTTGCAAAGAACTTTCCCAAGTATATCAACTAGAAGTTTGCTTTCTGTATTTAGGTCAGGTCGACGAATAGTGTTTACACTAACTGAAATTCCACAGAATCCACAATCTCTGTCATAGTCCTCGACGGTTAGGTCTTCTTCTTCGTCAATCTCTGGTAGTCGAAGAAGTTTTGAAACAATTAGAGTAGAAAGTTTGATCTTAATCCCACGAACTCTGATCTTAAGAAGCCTTTTATTTCTCTTTACCTTAGCATTCTGGAAGAACTCTTTAACCTCTGAAAATAGAATTTTACACGGATGCTCTAAGACGAATTACAGTCTGACGGTTTCTGGAAGTAGTAGAAGATTCTGAAATTCATCTGAAAGCTCTGTAATCCCTATCGAAACTAGTTCGCTTCTGATCCTTATCTTGGATAGAGGAGCCATTGATCCATAGAAGAACGAAAATTTCTGCTTAGAGAGAAAGGGCTAGATTGACAACAAATTGGTGACGGCGACGGGAAGACGAAGAGTTTTTCCTCTTTTCTCTCGAGAATGGGTTTAGAGATCGAGTGATTTGGAATTTTTCAGACTTTTCTATTTATATAAGTCTTAATTTCTGATAATTAAGGAAACAATAAAGGTAACATACCTGAAAATAAGGCGGTATAAAGTACAGGTGCGAATATAAGAAATTTGAACTTGAAGACGAAAAGTTGCTTCAGACTTCTCGAGTGGAAGGGCATTACTCAAGTGAAGAGACTATAGTTCTCGAGTAGTAACATGATTTCTCGAGTAGTAGACTAGAAGTTCTCAAGAAGTGTTCTGATAGTTCTCGAGAGGCAGACTGGAACTCGAGAAGCAGTTCTCGAGAGGCAGACTTGTTTCTCGAGTGGCAGACTTATTTCTCGAGTGGTCCTATCAGTACTCGAGTAGTAAGAGTCTTACTCAAGAAATGAAGTCCAAACTTAAGACTTTCTAAATTTTTAAAGTGTTGCCTGATCCTTGAGCTTTGTTGTTAGACCTCCTTCTTCATTCTTCTTTGTTCAGCATGCTAAGTTCTGTTTTGAAGAACGAGAACTTGGCCCCGTCCAGCAGCTTCGTGAAGATGTCTGCAACCTACTTGTCAGTTGGGACATACTAGAGGTTGATGTCTCCATGCTCCACATGCTCCCTGATAAAGTGATACCTCAACTCTATGTGCTTTGTCCTATTTTTAGATACTGGGTAATTTGCGACTGCAATTGCACTAGAGGAGTCGCAAAATAATGGAATGTTTTTGAACTTCATGTTGTAATCTTCAAACTGATTCTTTATCCAAAGCAGTTGTTCACAACAACTGCCTACAGAGATATACTCTAAGTCAGTTGTTGAAATTGCGACACAATTCTACATTTTGCTACTCCAGGAGATGAGCCTTCTTCCTAGGAACTGACAAGTCCCGGAAGTGCTCTTCCTATCATCTTTGCTTCCTGCAAAATCTGCATCTAAAAACTAATTAGTTCGCTATCATTACTTCTTGGGTACCATAAGCTAAGATTTGGTGTACTTTTAAGGTATCTCAAAATCCTCTTTGCAGCAGCGTAGTGAGATTCCTTAGAGTTCACTTGAAATCTAGCACACACACATATTGAAAACATTATGTCCGGTCTACTAGCAGTAAGATAGAGAAAGGATCCAATTATGCTTGTATACTTAGTTTCATCAAAAGGTTTCCCTTCTCATCCTTGTCCAAAGACATAGCTGAACCCATTGGAGTCCTCATAGAGGTTGCGTCCTCCATTCTGAATTTCTTAATCAACTCCTTGGCAAATTTTGTTTGAGAGATGAAAATTCCATCTTCAGATTGTTTCACATGAAGTGCTAAGAAATACTTCAGCTCTCCCATATTGCTCATTTCAAACTTCCCTTGCATAAGTATGGAAAACTTTTTGCAAAAGTTGTCGTCAATAGAGTCAAATATGATGTCATTGACATAGATTTGCACTAGAAAAATCTTGCCTTTTATTTCCCTAAGAAATAATATTATATTTATCTTTCCTCTTGTGAACTTGTTATCAAGAAGAAAGCTAGACAGCAACTCATTCCACGCTTGAGGAGCTTTTTTCAAACTATATAAAGCTTTAAACAAAAGGTAAACATGATCAGGAAAGTTAGAATCAACAAAACCTGGAGGTTGTTCCACATACACTTCTTTCTTTATATCACCATTAAGGAAGGTCGACTTCATGTCCATCTGATAGACAGTGAAGCCCTTAAGTGCAGCATATGCAAAGAACAACCTGATTTCCTCTAGCCTTGCCACTGGAGTATACGTCTGGTCGAAGTCGATTCCTTCTTCTTGTCTGTATCCTTTGGCGACAAGTCTGTCCTTGTTCATTATGATAGTTCCATCTTCATCCATCTTGTTCCTATCGACCCACTTGGTTCTGATAACGTTCTTACGTTTAGGTCTTTGAACAAGCTTCCAGACATGGCAACGCTTGAATTGATTCAATTCTTCTTCCATTGCCATTATCCAAGATGTGCTTGAGTTTGCTTCCTCAAACTTATTTGGTTCAACCTGTGAGAGAAAACTCAAATATAAATTTTAATTAGTTGTACCTCTCTGAGTTCTGACACTGTCCCGGGGATCTCCGATGATTTGATCAATTGGGTGATCTTTCAAGTGTCTGAGCTTTAGGTTTCTTGCATTTGGAGCTTCTTCTATCACATGAGTGACTTCATCAACTTGAATGATATCTTCATCATGGTCATCAACCTCTCCAATTGGGGTTGGAGTGGTGATCTTGATGAACTTTTGATCTTTTTCTTCAGTCGGCTCATCTAAGTTTAATTCCTTTATTCTTGAACCTACATCTTCAATACACATACTAGAAGAACTGCCTTGCAATAAGCTCATCTCATCAAAAACAACATGAATAGATTCTTCTACAATAAGGGTTTTCTTATTGAAAATCCTGTATATCTTATTATAGCTACTATATCCTACTAAAATACCTTCAAAGCTCTTTTCACTAAATTTAGTGGTGTGATACTACCATTGTTAAGTATAAAGCATTTACTACCAAAGATTTTAAAATATGAAAAAGTCGGTTTCCTGCCCTTTAGTAGTTCATAAGGTGTCGTATTATGGTTCTTGTTTATGAGTGCTCGATTCTACACGTGGCATGCAGTATTGACGGCTTTAGCCCAGAAATATTTCGATAGTGAGGCATCACTCAACATGGTTTTGCAGGCCTCTATGAGTGTTCTATTCCTTCTCTAAGCAACTCCGTTCTGTTGAGGAGTACAAGGAGAGGAAAACTCATGAAAGATGCCAAAGCTTTCACAGAATTCTTTCATGGCCCCAGATTTGAACACTGTTCAATTATCACTTCTGATTTTGACTACGGAATTGTTGTATTCATTCTGGATCTGCCTGATAAAATTAGTAAAGATATCAAAAGTATCTGACTTGTGTTTTAGAAAGAACGCCCAAGCAAAGCGTGAGTAATCATCAACAATAACCAATCTATAATCCTTACCTCTCAAACTTTTAATTTTTAGTAGACTGAACAAGTCCATATGAAATAGGTGTAAATACCTATTAGAATCTTTGCCAATAATGCTTTTAAAAGTATCCCTTATTTGCTTGACTTTTATACATGCGTGACAAGGTCTATCTTTAACGCACTTGACATTTGGGACATCACGTACTAAATTAATAGAAAATAATTTATTAATAGTTTTGAAATTTATATGTGTTAATCTCTTGTGCCATTGGTCACCAAGAGATGCACTATCTTTTGCCAAAAAGCACACTCGCATAGAAGAGTCTATGCAAATAAAATTTAAGCAAAATATATTCCTACTACGAGTGCTTGATAAAATAGTTTTTAAGTTAACCACCAATTTTACCAAACACTTGTCTGCATGAAATTCTATGGTGTATCTTTTATCGCAGAGCTGGCTTATGCTTATAAGATTGTGTTCCAATCCATCAACATAAGCCACATCAGAAAAAGATACACTACCATTAGTGATCATACCGTAGACTTTAGTAATTCCTCTGTCGAAACCTCCAAAGATGACCTTTGGCCCGTTCATGACTAGATAATAATTCTGGAGAAGGCTTCTAGTCCCAGTCATATGTCGAGAGCATCCACTGTCCAAATACCAAATGTGATTTTTGGCGGCCTTTGGACATTCCTACAAAAGTAGAATCAAGTTTCCTTAGGAACCAAAACTTGCTTGGGCCCTTGGTCTCTAGTTAGCATACTCCCCCTACGTATGTTAACATTGTGAGTGGTCTTTCTCACATTATTAACTTTAGCAGTTTCATAATATCTGGGATTAAGACAGCAATCTATGGCAAAGTCACCAATTTTTCCACAACACCAACAGTCAAATCTATTATATCTTTGCCTAAGGTTCTCCTGCTTGGCCTTTTGAGAGTGTGGTCTAGCAGGGGAAGTAGACTTGGAGGTAGAAGCTTCGTGGTTATGGAACTCACATGACTTCTTCTCCATACTAGGATATTCCACAATAGGTTTGGCTTTTGGACCATTCTTTATGTTGTGACCATGATTATAAGGTCCATAGCTCTGAAGAGTGATCTCCTCATAAGGTGCCTTGAAGACACTCTCGTTAAAGTTCCGGGGACGAGTCCATCCTTGGTACCGAGACTTGGACCTACATGAGTAAGCCTAGCAAAGTGACCATAGTACGAGTCAAGATCAAACTCGTTCGTTGGAAAGATAACCTTTTGGAAAGGAGTTTGTTCTTGAGGAGCTTTCCCCTTCTCCTTTGCTAGAGCCTTCTTGGTATCCTTATTTATTCTTTGGGCTTTATTTCTCCTAGATAATTTACCAGGAGAAACCACATGGCCTAAGACAACACCTTTACTCGGAGAAGAGAATTAAGCCACTAGTGGACGGACTGTCTTGGGCTTAGAGAAACATTCAACAAGTTTCTTTTCAGCTGCAAGTTGTTCTTCCAACTTTTGGATGATCTCCTACTTCAGGTTTAAGTGCTTAAGAGCTTTATTGTATTCTTCCATCGCATTATGGAAGTCCTTTCTGAGTGAGTCCATCATTACAATTTCCTCCCTCAGATTGCTCTCTTCAGCCTTAAGAGATTTGATCTCCTTAGCTTGCGATCTTGCATCTCTACGACATTTTTCGTAGGCTTTGATCAACTCTTTGTACTGAATCATGATTTCAGATTCATCATCAGACGAACAGTCCTAATGATCATTGTTAGAAGCATCAGATTCAGAGAGAGGGGTATGAGAATTTACCATCCCAGTGAACTGGGGTTCTTCTTCTTCATCTATCTGTGCCATGAGCCAAAAGTAGGCTTCCTCCTCATCACTGGACTATAATGAGTCTGTGACACTGAGGGTCTTGCCCTTCTTGGCTACTAGGCTTATTTCAGTATTCTTCTTATTATAAGAAGTTTTGTTTTCCATTTTTCTTCAACCCTCCTTCTTTTTGTGAGGGAAATCAGCTATGACATGTCCTGGCTTATTGCAGCAATAACAAACAATGTCAGTAGAAAAGTGTTTGTTCTGTTTGAAGTAATACCTGTCTTGAATACTTGAGCCATTCTTATGGCGATCACCATTGTGACGTAATCTTCTAAATGAGGCATCCTTGCCTTTCCATTGTTTCTCTTGTTTAAGAACTTCTTGAACTTCCTTAAAAGAAGAGAAAACTGTCCTTCAGATAATTCTAAGCCTAAGGTACTTGGCTCTGAAGATTCTTCTTCACTTTTTTCCCGTACTGGGGCAGGATAAGCAACTTTTGACTTCTTTGAGGTGTCTGCCTTTAGAGCGATAGACTTCTCCTTGGATGAAGATCTATTCTTCTCTTCTTCAGCTTTCCTTGAATTTATTTGTAGCTCATATGACATAAGCTTTCCGAAGAGATTTTAAGGATCAGTCTCTGCTAGCTTCCCAAACTCCCGGATAGCACAAACCTTGTTATCCCATTCCTTAGTCAGGGATATCTGGAACTTATCATTCACTTCTCCATTGGTGAAGACTCAGCCATAGACTCTTAGGCCATTAACAATCTTGAAGAAACTTTCAAAGGTATCTGCAATAGAGTCCTTGGGACCTTGTCGTAATGCTTCATATTTCTAATTTAAAAGGGATCTTCTATCATCCCTAACTTCTTCAGTGCCTTCCATCAAGACAATAAGAGACTGCCATATTTCCTTGGCAGATTGGCAGTGAATCAGGTTCTACTGCATAGAATCATCGACTGTACTTGCGATGATATTCTTGGCTTTCTTGTCTAAGGAGACAAGTGCAATCTCATCTTTATTAAGATTTATGAGCTTCTTTGGAACTTGCTTAGTTGGATCAATGGTGGAAGATATAATTGGAACATGAGGACCTTCTTCCACAATCATAAAAATACTTGGATATACAGCATCCATAAAGAACTTTATTCTCTCTTTCCACATAGCAAAATTATTCTTTGTGCATAATGGAAGCTTAGCAAAATCCTTAGCTTTGTCCATGCTTGGATCCTCTAAAGACAACTAGGAGGAGATTTGTTCAAGGTGTTAACCTTTTTGATGAACAACCTCCCTCTGATACCAATTTAAGTTTTTAGTTGTTTAAATAAATCACCTAGAGGGGGTGAATAGGTGAGGCCTGCGTCTTTTTGCGGAATAAAAATTGAACGAACGAAGTGCAGAAAATAAGCAAATAAATCATAGAGAACACAAGATCTATAGTGGTTCCCCAATCTTGGGTACGTCCAATCTCCACCTCACCTATCTAGCAACATGCTAGACTAGGCTACTTCACTATTACCTCAGATTGAAAACCAATCCTACAACTCGAAGCAATGCCCTTACAACTCGATCCTCAACACGGGATCTACACTCAGAAGAAAAACTTCCTACATAAATCTTGGAGAATAAAAACTCCTAAAAATCGGAGACAAAATTTCCTACAAGAATAAAAGATTGTATACAGAAAAGTTATACAAACTCAAATTATTCAAATCTGGAATCTTCAGCCGATTTTCCTTCTTGAACTTGAAACTTTGTCATAAATAATCGAAGAAGATGACAGCTAAGTCTCTGGATTTAAAAAGCTTAGGATCAACACGATCAAGAGAGAGATCTAGAGAGATTGAGTGGCTTGATCTGTTGACCGATTCTTGTCCTGAATTTCGTTGAATCGAAGAAGAACTGCGGTGTGAATGGCAAAGAGGAGTGGCGGCTTCCCAATTTATAATGAACAGAAAAATTCAGAATACTTGATTTCGCTTCTTAGGGTTAGTCAAAATTGATAAGACCTTTTATAGGACAAGCCTAACGGTCATAATCATAAATGATTGTACACGTTGACCTATAAGAATCGAGATTAGATTTGAAATTGATTTCGTTTGGACTTAACAAAATTTCAGAAATAAAATTGTTCTGCATTTCTCGAGTGGTTTATATACTACTCGAGTACTAACTTCTGATTCTCGAGAAGAAGGGTGTAAGGCTCTCGAGAACAAGACTTAGAGAAATTTCGAACGTGAATCCTGGCTTCTCGAGAAGCTTCTACTACTCGAGAACTAGTAAAACTTCTCGAGAACTAATATGACTTCTCGAGAACCAGACTTATTCTCGAAACAAATTTTCTTCTTACTCGAGTATTGGTCCTCTGACTCCTCGAAACAAGGCTTAGCCTTCTCGAGTACTAGCTTCTGCTACACGAGTATAACACTTAGAATTTTTTTGAAATGAATTATTTAGTAAACTTGAGACATAGATAAGTAGTACTCGAGTACTCCAAGGCTTACTCGAGTAATGGACTTAGCTTTCTCGAGAGCAATTTTTGTTACTCGAGAACTTTACTAAGTATACTCAAGAATTCATTCCAGCACTACTCGAGTACAACATATACTACTCGAGTAATGGACTTGGAAAAAATTTTGCTTCCTGAAAATTATTTTTCTCCAAACGAAATCAAGAACCATTCTTTGTTCCATTTCTTTAGTGCTTGAAAATGAAGTGTGTCCCAAAAGAGAGGCTACACATGAGTCAACACCATGGATCACACAATGAGGGATTACATTGTATGGTCGTGTGTTTGGTGACTCATTGTCGACTGACATTGGTCTACACTTGGCAATTATACCCTGCAAACACATAACTAAATAAGGAAATCAAATACAACTTAATTCATCTTAGTTTAAGGGTGACTTCATATAAATATGGATTATTGTGGATACAATACCCAACACGAGCATTAGTCATTTGATGGATCAATCAGTAACTCTAGCAAACAATCAAATTCAATTGGAAAAGAATGTTGAAGGTCATAACTTCAAGATCTGTGAAGAGGTTGGAAAATTCAAAGAGGATGATGTAGCTACCCTATACATAGAAGTCAGAAAGGGGGAAAACATAGTAAAAGATATCTAGAGAAATCTGATGGTATCATGAAAAATATTTGGGAAGGAAAGCTGAAAGAAATACATGCTAATGTTCAGAATCAGATTGATGGTGTCAAATTCCATACTTATGATACAACTGTTTGGATGTACAACCAAATATTTCCTGATTTTCAAGATAATCCAAATCTTATTCCACATCATCTGAATCTAACTGCTCAGCATCCTCCTATCCATCAGCCATCATTCTCTCTAAGACCTGAAGGTTCTGATGCTCCTCCTCTAGAAAGCTATACTCAAGTATAGGAATCTGAACAGACTGATATGCCTTCTCAAGCACCTCCTGATGTGCAAATCCCTAAGAGAAGAAAGTATGGTGATGGTGCCTCTGCTAGCAGGACCACTCCTAATCCTGAAGTAGAAAGAAGGAAAGCCCAAGAGATTGCTAAAATATGGAGCCCAACTTCCAAGTCCCTAATCCTTGAGACTCTTAACCTTGTTGATTATAATGAGAACAGGAATGATCATTACAGCTCATATTAATGGGATTTATATGAGAAATCTTTAACTAATAGAAGGATATATGATAGAGACTATGGAAAGAACATTCCTAAAGATCCTCCTAAGCCAGCAAAATATTATCCTAAACCTTCCAGTTATCAGAATAGACCACAAAAGAAAAAGGAGAAGCAGCAACAACAACAAAGCAAGCAGTGATAGAAGAAGATCAGAAGTTTCCTTATAAGATTTTGTGAAATTGGATTTTTCCTTGGACATTATCTATAAATATAAATCTTTTAATTCTGATGATCTGATTTTTCATTGCATAGCATTTCTTTTTATTACTTTGTTTACTAGTCATTTTATTTGTTTATCTTGATGTAATTCACCTTAGTGTAGAGGGTTCTGACTTCTATAAATAGGGGGAGATTGTTAGTATTATATCCACAATAACCAAGATTTGTATGAAGTCACCCTTGAACTAAGATGAATTAAGTTTGTATTTGATACTCTTTTCAAGTTGAGTGCTTGCATGTTATAGTTGTAAGTGTAGACCAATGTCAGTCTATAATGAGTCACCAAACACAGGACCATACAATGTAATCCCTCATTGTGTGATCCATGGTGTTGAATCATGTGTAGCCTCTCTATTGGGACACACTTCTTTTTCAAGTTCTAAAGTAATTGGAGAAAGAATTGTTGATGTATACCTTGAAGAAAAATTTATTTTATAAAGTCAAAATTTTTCTAAGTCCATTACTCGAGAAGTACATCTTGTACTCGAGTAGTGCTGAAATGATATCTCGAGTTAAGCTCTGTATATTTTTCGAGTAGCAGAAGCTATTCTCGAGAAGGCCTTGTTTAGTACTCGAGAAAGTCATGCAGTACTCGAGTACTACTCACCTTCCTCTCGAGTTATCTAAAAAATCATTTTAGAATTTTCTAAGTGTTGTACTCGAGTAACATAAGCCATTACTCGAGAAGGCCAAGCCCTCTCTTGAGAAAGTAGAAGACCAGTACTGGAGTAATCAGAAGTTAAGTTTCGAGAAGTCTTTTTGTTCTCAAAGAAGTGAAGTTAGTTCTCGAGAAGTAATTATATAGTTCTCGAGTAATAAAAGCTATTTCTCGAGAAGCCATAAATCATTTCTCGTGGACTTATTCTCGAGAACCATACGTCCTCTTCTCGAGAAACAGATATTTGTTCTCGAGTAGTCTATTACTCACTCGAGAAATACAAAAGTTTTTCCGAGTTTTCTCTAAGTCCAGACGGACACGATTTCAAAATTAACCTCGATTCTTATTGGTCCACGTGTGCAGACATTTATGATTATGACCATTAGGCAAGTCCTATAAAAGGTCTTATCAAATCTGACTAACCCTAACACACGAAATCAAGGATTCTGAATTGTTCTTTCATTCTAAATCGGGAAAGCCGCTGCTCTTCATTGACATTCTCTCCGCTGCTCTTCTCTGATTCAAGTGATTCACAGCAAGAAGAGATCAACAGATCAAGGCGTTCAATTTCTACAGATCCATCTCTTGATCGTGCTGATCCCAAGTTTTCAAATCCAGAGATTTCATCTTGTCTTCTTCAATCCATTTCTGACAAAGCTTCAAAGTTTAAGAAAGAAGAAAGACTGAAGATTCAGATCTGAGATAATTTTGTTTGTATTTTTTAGTTTACAACACCTTTAATCTTGTAGGAGATTTTGTCTCCGAGTTTTGTAGGAAGTTCTTTTTCTTCCGAGTGTAGATCCCATTTTGAGGATTGAGTTATAGGGGTGTTTCTCTGAGTTGTAGGATTGGTTTTCAATCCGAGATAATAGTGAATTAGCCTAGTCTAGCGTGTTGCTAGATCGGTGAGGTTGAGAGTTGACGTACCCAAGGTTTGGGAACCACTATAAATCTCGTGTTCTCTATGGCTCTTTTGGTTATTTTTTGCGCTCCGCTCTTTGAATTTTTTATTCCGCAAAAAGACGCACACCTCATCAATTCACCCCCCTCTAGGTGATTTAGGTAGACAACTAAAAACATCAGTTTGGAAGAGAGAGTGGGAGTAGGAAGAAGAGAGCTTTCTTTTGCCATTGATGGAGATTCGGAACCCTGATCGTTGATCCGAGTCCAAATCCGTGGAGAGGACATTGAGGCGCTCGTTTTCATCTATTCAAGATAAGTATTCCATGGCGAGGAAGACGGGTCGTAAGGCAACGAACTTTCTCATCTTGGTTTTAGGATGCGTGCATGACATCTTTTCTTGCTTTCTTTTAAGCATTCTAGGCACCGGATCTATCAAATGAGAGGGATTCGGGTTGCCTTGGTTAGAGAAATGCCACTGGGTCGATTGTGTCCGTCCTCGGCATGATTTTGCACTAGAAATCTGCTTCGTTAGTGGATTAGGCATTGTGGGTGAAGCCATAGTCATGATTGTTAGTATAACTCGGTGATGTTTCATAGTGAGCCTTAAGGATTTTGCTAGAAATCCATTGCGCCAAGATGTCGTTTGTGATGCATGTCTCCTTTATTTTGCACGAGTATGTGTAATCGGAACCGAACAAGGTTGGCTCCGTTGTGATGGTAAATGGTTTCCTTGGGGCACAGGAATGTTACAGTACAAACGGTGGATTAGGGCAGGAAAGGCTTGGGATTTTGATGTGCTAAGGCGTGGTTTGTCTTTGCAGTCGGCTGGCAAGCCCGTGACGTGTAATTCATGAGTAGAGAGTGTCCCAGCGAGACAAGTCCCCTTCTATGAAACTAACGAGGACACCAAGCTTTGGACAAGCCCAGACGATACCAGGTGGGTCTCGCTAGGTCTCCGTCGGTGGACGTGGTCCCGATATTCGAGACGGGCCTGGGTCGTCGCAAACGGGTGGGGTTTAGCAAGGGTTCTTAGTATCGGTTGTTTTGTGTGTATGGAAGAATCCTGACGTGACAAGTCCGAGCTTGCAGGCAAGCCAGGGTTTTGAGACCCACGAGCAGGTGGGGCAGAGGCAAGAGTTCTGTGTGGCGGCTTGTATGCTGTTAGGGGAAATTTGAAGTACCCTTGTGTTTGCGGTTTGAACACTAATGGGGAAATTGGAAGTAACCAATTTGATGATGTGTTAGAAGCATACACACTAGAGTGCCTTTGGTGAAGCCCAGGTGTGCATACATGATGCATAGTAGGCCCCTTTTATTTCATGCTCAACATAGAAATATGTTTGTTGTAAGAGACATCCAAACCTGTTTTACTACTTTCAATGTACTTGTATATTTGCATACGAAGTGCCGACCTGCAGGGAGGTGGAGTGCCCCGAGGTCCGCTAGCGACGGCTGGGAGGAGATGTGTTGGTTACACAGTTGAGGTCAGCCTTTGCTGACCCACGTTATAACCAATTTTTATAGGGCAAGTATCGCAAGCAGGAGCTAGCTCCCTGGCCAAAAAGGCCTAAGCCTCATGAAGTGTTTCATGTTGTGTAATAGCTCTGTTTTGTGGAATTTTATGCTTGATGCACTATGTATCTGGCTTGCAAGCCGAGGTAGCCTAGGAGTGCTTATGCATGTTGACATTTAATGTCCTTGTTTTAGTCTTGGACTCTTATTTGTTATAAGGCCTTAAGGACATGTTAATACTCATATGTTAGTGGATAACTTCTAGTCTTGTTTTTTGTTTCCGCTGTATTTAGTCTGAGTTTTTAGTTGGGTAATTTTATATCATCATATAATGTTTAAGCTGTGGCATCTGTATATTGTGGGGCCTCGGTCGAACCCATATTATATGGTCATTACAGGGGAGGTGTTACAAAAGGACTGGCCACTGTCACCGATAGCCACATCGATGAGGCCTGCAGGGCTCGCTATACTGCTTGAAGAGAATCCATAATATGTCGACACAAGGTGTGTGCACGAGTTTTGAACAACTGCGAAGTGTTAGCGGGTTTGAATATATATGGTGTGAATAAAGGTTGTGAGTGCCTATCATGTTTATAATAAGTGGATCGTTTATTATATAACTGATAATTAAGCTTCTACTATTCAAGTTATATTATGTTGCATATTCTTGCAGATAGTAGCTCCTAGCCTATATATATGAAATGATATACTAACTTTCTCATGCTTCGACTATTTACTTTTGTTGGGTACATGAGCTCGTCCCCAGGATATGGATTCGGGGTGGAGATGTGTTTCCACTTAGCTCTATGATTAACGGGTTTTTTTAATAACCATTCACAAAAGATAGAGCACCATGATGTTCAAATACCACGGGACGATATGCCACCTAATAGGACTACCTAAGCTGAGGAACCCCCGTCATCTCCAAACTTTCGAGACGTAAGTTACTAGCTCACAGGCTTCCGATAGAGAGAGAGAGTGTGTGTTAATAGCAGTAATCTTTTGAGCACTACGAGCTCGATGTATAACAATGGCTATGGCCTTTGCTTGCTCTGATATATATATATATATATATATATATATATATATATCTATAAAATTATATATATATTATGGCTTTCAGTTACTGCTTCCGAAACTCTGTGATCTGATGTGATTGTTGTGGATCAAGCTAAGCAAGGTGGCCAACTAGTGCTGAGTAGAGTGGGTTGTTACCTCTTGTAAAGCACTAGGTGGAGGTCTTGGGAAGTAAGGCCCGTCTCCGACCTGACCTGGGAAAAGGTTGGGGGAGGGGGTTTTATACATTTCGACCGATAAAATCTTTAAGTCAACGAATCTTCTAGTTGGGGCGCTCTTTTTTATGTCGAGCCTTGATGGGAGGGCTCTTGCGGAGGCGGTTGATATGTCTAGGGGTGTGATGGAGTCTGAGCGCAAGGCTCCGATCTCCGGCGTCAAGGATATGTAGTTTTGCTATTGTAAACAACTTTTCTTATTTTGAATAAAATTATATTTTGTTTATTTCATTTCAGAATCATGGTTGTATGTTACTAGAGGTTTGAGTGCTGTGTGAGAAACTAGAATATAAAGTTTTACAAGAGAATCAATCTCTTTGACCTACCACCATGCGGTAGTGGTCTACTGCCCCATGGTAGCATCCAGAACTTATTATCTTGGAAAAAATCGTATTAATTTCGAGCTATCTTTAAAAATCTTATTCACACCCCCCCTATAAGGTTGTCCATCTAATCCAATAAGTGGTATTAGAGTCAGGTTACTTCAAAAAGGGCATACATCCTGAAGTAAGATGGCCAACGTGAATCATGCTTTCTTTGATGGTAAAGATGTGAGTAGACCTCCATTGTTTATGGGGAGTGACTACAGTCATTGAAGAACTCACATGAAGAATTTCCTAATGAAATAGAGCATGGACGTATGGGCCATGATCGTAACAAAATACACTGCACCCACCATCACTGTAGGCAATTAAGTTTTGTAAAAACTCCATTATAAATGGGATGACGTTGATAAACTGAGATACACTAATAATGCTAAGGCCATGAATTCTTTATTCTGCGCGTAAGATCAAACTAAATTCAAAAGAATCTGTAACTGTGAAATGACGTATGATATTTGGCACTTACTCAAAATAACTCATGAAGGTACTTCACAGGTGAAGGAATTAAAGCTATTTTGACTGGAGACTGATTATGAACAGTTTTGAATGGAGATCGATGGGGAGGTAGATAGCATGTACACTCTCTTCACTAAGATCGGCAATGCCTCCAGATCTCTCAGAAAGACATTCAAATAGAGATTTAGTTTGGAAGATTCTGTGATCTTTGCCTCCATGATTCAACCCAAAAGTGATAGTTATTACTGAATCTCATAACATTAGCACCCTATAGATAGAGAGCCTCATTAGAAATCTGAAGACCCATGAGCTCGAACTGAAAATACAAGCCGAGGAATATCCTAGGGAGTAGAAGAATAAGGCACTTGCACTAAGAGCGAAAAAGGAAAAGGAGGTAGTAGAAGAGTCTAATGATGAAGATGAAGAGAGCCTTTATGTAAGAGAATTTAGAAGATTCATTAAGAAACCCAAAAGGCAAGCGTGGTTCAATAGATTTCTAAAGAAATGTGCTGAAGAGAAGAGGAGATGGACCAAACCATCTAAGGGGTCTGAGAGTTATGAAGAAAAGCCAACTCCTGAGTAATTTCACTATCACAAGTCTGATCACATGAAGAGAGACTTCCCAAAGCTACAAAAGGAAGAAAAAGAGAGGCAAGGCAGAGATAAAAGAAAGAGAAAAGTGCTCAAAGCGTCGACATGGGACGATGCTAGTTCTGATAATTCAAGCAATTTTGACTCATGAAGTGAAGACGAGGCGAATCTGTGCCTCATGGGGAAACATTGCAGTGACTCCGACAATAAATCCAGTGTCCATAGAGACATTTAGGTAACTCCTCCCACTTACAAAGAACTCCTTGAATTATACGAAATATTATGTGATAAATTAGATTATGTGAGTAATAAAAAAGAGTTTTGAAATTCGAGAATAAACAAATGAAAAAGGAGTTGAAATGTTTGAATAATGAATTAACTAAATGTGGGAAAAAGAAGGTTGAGTTCCAAGAGTGTTCTCACTCCTTGAGCACAATAAAAGAATTAGAAGAGAGCCTCTCCAAGAATTCCTTCAAAGTTAAAATTCTTACCAAAGAAAGGAAGGACTTGGAAATGAAGCTTCAAACTTCTCTAGGCCACATTGTAAATGGAAAGAAACATTTCACAAACTGGTGTGTGACTCTTATCACGAAAAACATCGCATTAAAGGCTATAAGATCCATTACCTGAACCATGCCATCCAAAAGTTTGGAATATGACAAAAATCTCTTAATATGCTGCTGGATTTTTAGTGTCAGGGATCTAGAAAATTCGTGCTGGGATATAAATACTATGAGCTACCTCCCGATGGTATCCCTACTGCCAATGATAGCTCATCTTCAACAAACTCGACTAAAAAACATATGAATCATAAAGCTAATCATAATAAATCTTTAAGTGTATATCTCTCTTCTAGCATGAGCCCCAATACAACAGAAAAAGTGATATCCATCACCTATGTGAAGTGTGCCAAATCTAATAAGTTTGGTCATAATTCTGGCTCTTACTTGAGGAAAGGAGTAAATTAAATTGCTCAAATATGGATGTCGAAGTCGACTACCTATTATATGGGTGGAACAACTTGGGTAACCAGATCATTACCCTAATCCTCTTTCTAGGTATGTTGGTAGGCTAAGGACAGGGAGAACCTGTGGTACATGGACTCTGGATGTTCCAAGCACATGACGGGTAATGAAGACGAGTTCCTTAGCCTAGAGAATAAGAAATGGGGCATGATGACCTTTGTGGACATTAGTAAAGGATGCATTCTTGGCATTGGCTCTATTGGTAATAATGTATTCTCCATTTCAAATGTATTGATTGTTAAAGGGTTAAAGCACAATCTTATTTCAATTTGTCAAGTTTGTGATAAGGGCTTGAATATGCTATTTGAAACTGCTACTAATACATGCAAGGTCATAGATGTGAAATCAAACTCTATATAGCTAATTGCGGAAAAAAATCATAATGTCTATACAGTTATGTTTGAGGACATATCTTCTTTTGATTTGAAAAGCTTAGGTACTAAAAATGAAGAATTAGAACTTTGTAATAGGAGACTCAGTCATTCCGGAAGTAAACTAATAGTCAAACTATCGAAACAAAAACTAATCTGTGGACTTCCAAAGCTAAGCGGTAGTTCGACTTCATTATGTGCTCCTTTCCAAAGGGGAAAAGTTATAAAAACTTCTTTTAAAAGCAAAAATGATATTTCCTTATCTAGACCACTAGAACTAATTCACATGGATCTATTTGGTCATCTTAGCACTTGTAGTCTAGGTGGAAAACGATATACTTTTGTGATTATCGACTGCTACTCACGTTTTTATTGGACCATTTTTATTACTAGTAAATCTGATGCATTCCTTGAATTTTCTAACTTGCGCGCTAGATTACATAATGAAATGAAACAAAAAATAAAATGCATTAGGTCCGATCATGATGGTGAATTTGAGAACACAATTTTACTAATTTATGTAACAACTAAGGAATTAAGCATGAATTTTTAACCCCATGCACTCCACAACAAAACGGTATAGTAGAAAGAAAGAACCAAACGTATCAAGAATTAACATGCACAATGCTTGCTGAGTTTGGCTTGCCTCGATATTTTTGGGCTGAAGCGGACAACACAGTATGTTATGTGATGAACTGGATCCTACTTCGCCCTATTCTTAAGTGCACCCCTTATGAGCTATATTATGAGAAAAAGCCATTCGTGTCTTACTTTAGAGTCTTTGGCTTCCCTTAACACCAAGGATAAGTTAGGGAAATTCAATGAAAAATCTGACCTAGACATCTTCTTAGGATATTCCGCTACTAGTCATGCATATAAGGTCTATACTAAAAAGAACCTTGGTGGTAAAAGAATCTATTCATGTTCACTTTAATGAAATTGCCCCTAAAGAAAACCCAAAATCACATGTAGATGATGATGACATTGTATCTCTAGAAGAGGATAGTGAGAAGAAAGATGTTGTATTAGTAGGAGATGACTTAGGTAATACGGAATAATACAAGCCTCCAAATGAACTAAATTTTTCAAAGAACCATCCTAGAGAACTAGTAATTGGAGAGCCTTCACACGGGATTAAAACTCGCTCATAAGTGCATGAATCATTTTTAAACCTATGCTTTGTTTCTGAAATTGTACCTAAAAATATTTTTGAAGCTCTAAATGATGAATTAGGCTTTCTAGCCATGACTGAAGAACTTAATAAATTTGAGAGAAATAGAGTGTTGACTTTAGCGGAGTGTCCTAGTGACCATCCAGTTATAGGTGTAAGGTAGATTTTCAAAAATAAACTTGATGGTAAGTCTAGGATAACAAGAAATAAGGCTTGGTTGGTTGCTCTGGGATATTCATAGATTGAATGGGTGGATTTTAAGGAGTCTTTTGCACCCATTGGTTGCCTTGAGTCCATTAGGATGTTCTTAGCATTTTCTAGTTTTAAAAAGATAAAATTATATCAAATGGACATCAAGAGTACATTTTAAAATTACTATATTAAAGAAGAAGTGTATATAGAGCAACCACCCGGATTTAAAAGTAGAAATCGCCCAAATAATGTATATAAACTCATAAAAGCCTTATATTGATTAAGGCAAGCTCCTTGTACATGGTATGATAGGCTAACTATTTTTATTATTAAGCATGGTTTTAGAATGGGGAGTGCAAATACTACTTTATTTGTAAAACATAGTGATTTGTTGGGTACATTGACCACAATATCCCAAATTTGAAGAAGGCCCGCAAGTCAATAATATACACAAACCTGTATTTGATATATGTCTAAGTTAATATGTTCGGGGTATTAGTAATTATGTGATTAGATAAGCTGAGAGTATCAGAAGTATGGCTGGAAAGAAGTCAGCATCGTCAAGGAAGACAGGAAATTGACTAAGTACAAAAGCATTGAGTGACTACACATCACTCAATGCCAAAGGCCAAAAAGTGTTGTAAATTTAACTCTCACTCAAAAAATCAGTGGAGAAGACCTAAAATCTGTCTAATGATAAAAGTGTCGAGTGAAGGACTTACACTCGATTTCTTCTCAAAGAAAGGCTATTAAATACATAAGTGTTGAGTGAAGGACTTATACTCAATGCCATCTTAGTAAAAGTGTTAAAGGACAAAAGCATCGAGTGAAGAACTGTCACTCAATGACACATCATTAAGCAGAATTTGTTTAAGTACAAAAGCATCGAGTGAAGGCCATTCACTCAACGCTTTTGAAGTTATCTGTCAAAGCACTAATTTGTCGAGAAATATGGGATCACTCGATGTCTGTAGAGATTCAGAAATTATTCTAAGTAAATTGGCGTCGTGTCAAGTCTACTGACGTCATTCTTAATTCAAACCGAGGCAAATTATGCGCTAAAAGACAGAGACTGCCACATTGATCGGAAATTCTATCCTGGGATAAATCAACCATTAAATCCTGCCATGCAGCTTTACAAAGAGGGATATAGATGTTGCTGTTGTCGATGTATAAAAACGACGCGGGTGACTTTCTTAGAAAGAACTTTTTCCAATCTTTCTAAACCCTAATCTCGCAAAAGTTGTCTAGTAGAGCAGATCTTATTTCTGGTTTTCTTCAAGCCTGTTATACAGAACAGTTATCTTTCTCAAGCTTGAAGAAGAAGAAGAACTCTGCTAGGATTCAACACAGTACAGGCAGAACAAAATCTTAAGAATCATCTCTTGTAGCTGTACTGAAGAAGGGTTGTCTTGTTATTCAGCCAAAGAAGAAGACTCAAAAATTTTCTTTTGAGTCAGATTTCTCAAACATTTAATCTATTATGTAGGATCTCACTGAGATCTGAGTGTAGGCCTATTTTATAAAGGCTATGTGTAGGACTGTGAGCAGTTTGAGTGTAGGAGTATGAATCACTCTGAGTTATAGGGTCCTGGGAAGGATCTGAAGTAATGTTTGTGTCTAAGGTACGATATTTTTGAAGATCTGAGGTAGGAGATCAACCAGGTCTCTAAGCTGTAGGAGTTAGAAGACTCTGAGTTATAGGGCTATCTAGACTAGGTAAGATACTATTGATTGTCTCTGAGGTTGGAATGTTAGTAGTTTGAGCTGTAGGAGTCGAAAGCACTCTGATTAGTAAGATTTAGGGAGGGATCTGAGGTGTAAGATCTGTTTGATGTTAGTACTAGATGAGTTGGCCGAATCTAGCTCACTGCTAGATAGGCGAAGGGGGAAAGTGGATGTACATTAGATAGGGTGACCATTATAAACTTTTGTGTGTTATATGTGTTCTTGAAAGCAAACCTACTAACATAAACACACATCAAGATCAACCTTAAAAAGACTTAAAGATTCAAAAAGAAACCTATTCACCCCCTCTAGGTGTAAGACCCCCCTCTCGGAACACATGACATGACCGACAGGAGTCTTTTGCCCAGAACAGCCGCCGTGCGGTAACATCAACACATAGGCTAATATGTACCATAAGCTGCCTATCCTGTCGGCCAAACCGATAGCATAATGCCAACCCAACCAAAAAGAAGAAGACAGAAGTCATAATATCACATAAGTAGGTGTCCAAAAGAGTAAATCAATAAATAAGAAGCTATTCAACTTCTTTAATACCAGAGTACACAAAATACTGCCCAAAGGATACATCATAACCCTCAAACTCACATTATTTGCTGAAGGAAGCGAGGGTAACGTCGTATCAGGCTCTGTCTCCCTTTCCTGGCTATCCTCCTGCACTTAGCACTGCTGCTGCTCCCTCGGTGGGGTATCCTCCTAAAATTGTAGACGTAGAAACCATTAGTCATAAAGACTAAGTGGCGATCACATCCGCTCACTACAGCGGCTCTTAGGTACTGGGCGAAAGAAAAGAAGGAGGAGCTCAATATAGCAGTATTATATATCAACATTCAAGTGGCAAGAACGTTATTGTATATCAGTTCATATATGTATGTATTAGCACATTTAAACCAAGCAAGTATGAACAGTAATCAGTAATAAGTAATTGGCAATCTACGCTAACAACATATTAATCATGAGAACAAAATTTAACTTAACTTATAAAAATGCCCATATAAATTTATAAGTTTAGGGTCGAGTACATCAAAGTAACTCATCATATAAAAGTGCTCATACAAATTTATATGATGAGGATCTTATATGGTGCAATGCAATGTTATGATATGAATGCAATATTATGACTCACCCATGATCACACACATGCACACAGTTATGCAGACATAAACTTATAGTTCCCACTTTTTGAATAGGTAGCTAACCTCTCATGCATCATCAATCGTGGTCAAACGGTGAAAGTAGAGCGGGCGTCTTCACTACTAGGCGGGCATCCACACTCCCAAGCCTAGGACTCTATATGCCTTAATGCTAAGAACACAACAGTGGACCCCGTACATACTATGGCTCAGAAGGGGTCTTGGGTAGATATGCACCAAGAACACAACCCAACTTGACTATAACTGGAACGGAAAGGGTCTTCGGGAGCGTATCACCGAAGAACACATCCCAACAATCTATTAGTGTGGAAGAGACCTTCTGGAGCGAGCACCGAAGGACCTAGCCCAACTGCCCAATGTCTAACTACAAGCTCTTATCGATGTGGACCTTCCATTAAGTCCTCTTCACAAGATCATATACCGTATGTCAACACACACCCAACCCATGCAATTCACATTTACATGCAATCATACAACCAAGGGATACAACCAAGTCCCTTTATATAAAATCCAATAATGTGCGGTCAACACACACGCACTTACAACCCCTTCACATTCTCGTTCTCCTAAGTACCCAAGGGTTCACATTCTACACAAGTGGCAAACCACCTTATATACAACACTAGTCCCACACTGCTACCTGTAGGGAAATGCAACTCTAAGCAGTGGACAACATCAATCATCCCTTCAATATTGAGATCAAGGTTCAACTCATCTCATGTACATGGGGTATACCTCATCCAATATTTTCCCTAAAATTGAATATGTGCACTATTGGGTTTTTTTTATACGCCATAACAGTTGTGCGCAGCTGAATAAGTAAACTGGAAAAACCCCAAAAGAAATAGATCTTGTGATGAACATTGATCAAGAAGTAAACTTGTTATAAATAAAATTTATCTTTGCGGTATTATGTCACTACTCAATTGAGATGCTCCAAGAAATCCAGCGAACACAAGCTTTAGGTTGGAGGAAAGCACTCCGCGTCTTCACAGACAGCTAGATCTTCTCTAGAAGAGGCGACAACAACGGGCGCCGAAAACGAGCTAAGTGACAACGACAGAATCGATACTTTCGGAAATGATTTTCATCGGCCTTTTTTTCTCCGGCTTAGCACAGTGCAGTACTGTAAAAACCCTAATACATCTTCTATTTATACCCAAAGGAAAAAACAGCAGAAAGTTGTCGCTATTTGCAGACCGTAACTAATGGAAGTTATTTCGACAAATCAACCCTTGACTCGACAAAGAGTCAAGTGGTCACAACACACTCAATGACTCGCAGTGACCTCAGCACTTGACTCGATGAATCAACATTTGACTTGATGAATCGTCCAGTGGACTCAATTCTCTCAATGCCTCGACGAATTAACAATTGACTTGACGAAACAACGAGTGGTATCAGCGCTCTCAATTCCTTGATGAATTATCACTTGTCTCGACGAAGCGTCGACTGGTCTCAACGCTCTCAACGCCTCGATGAATCAACACTTGATTTGACGAAGCATCAAGTTGACTCAACACACTCAATGCCTAACTCGACGAATCGTCGAGTGGTCTCGACACACTCAATGCCTAACTCGACTAATAAACACTTGACTCGATGAATTGTAGAGTGGTCTCGACGCACTCAATGCTTGGTTGTGCTTGGTCTCAACACACTCAATGCCAACCAGTGCTTGAGCCTTCACTCATCACATGAGTAAGACCAATATAATCCATTATGTTGGGTCCATTGATCACAATATCCCAAATTTGAAGAAGGTCTACAGGACAATTGTATATACATGTTTGTATCTGATGCATGATAAAAGTTCTAGGAATGTAGAGGGCTCTTTGTTACTTTAATTAGACAGGTAATCCAAGTGATAATGATAGTAGGACATAGGACAAGATGCTGACAAGGCTAAAATTTGTCTAAAGCTCTGTTTGGCGTGACATTTTCACAGTGGGGTGCCGCGGTTTTTTAAAATGCCGCGCCAAATAGGAATTTTGGGAGCGCGACTGGAGTCGCCACTGCCCCAAAACAACCATTTTTCTGCGATTTGGAGTCGTGATTTTTTTCCACGACTCATGATCGCAGTCGCGGGCGGGAGTAGATTTTTCACGAGATAGCTAAACTCCGAACTCCTCTGTTCAGCAAGAAACCTATAGCTCTCCTATTCCGGTCGGCAATATCCACCAAGAAGACATGGGCGAAACTCCTAGCTCAAGATCCGCCCTTCTCCAATGTTTGACCACCTCTCCCAAGGTCGAAACTGCCCTCCTAGCTCCTCTATTTGGCTGGCAACCTACAGATCTCCTCTCCCGGCCTATCATCTCCACCAAGAAGTCATGGATGAAACTCCTAGCTCCAGATATGTCCTTCTCATGCCTTCGACCACCTCTCCCATGGCCGAAACTACCCTCCTCCTCCAAGCCAAAACTAACCTCCTCCAGGTCGAGCTCCTATGGCCGAAAATGCGTTGCTACCTTTTTTTAATTATTAAATTATTATATATATTATTATTAATATAGTTCTATATTATTACATTATATATTATAGGTTGTATATTTATTATTAATATAGTTATATATATTATTATTAATATTGATATATAAATTACATATTATTAATTAATTTTTTATTATATAATATTTATTAAATTAAATTACTAAAAAACGCTGTCAACGCAGTTCTTCCAAACAGATTCACAGATTCTCCCACCACTCTACAAAATAGTTTATTATTCCACCACTACTTCTCTAGTCGCTCCAGCCGCGCCAAACATAGCCTAAGTCTAGATGCGTTGAGTGAAGGCAGTTCACTCAACGCCAGATGGCCATAAGCATTGAGTAAAGACTAGATAGTCAAAGCCTTAGCGTTGCCATGCAGAAATTCGGTTAAGCTTAGATGTGTTGAGTGAAGGTAGTTCACTCAATGCCTAGAGCTAGAAGCATTGAGTAAAGCTCAAGCAGTCAAACCCGCAGAGAATCTGCCAAGGAATCTTGCTAAGTACAAAGGCGTTGAGTGAAGGAAGTTCACTCAATGTCGTGCATAGAAAGCATCGATAGAACATAGTTCAGTAAGAGCTGCAGTATTGATTGATATAGAATTCAATCTAAGCATAGAAGCATTGAGTTATGTCAACTCACTCAATGCATATTCAACAAAAAATCTATCTAAGGACAGAAGCATTGAGTGAAGTCAGTTAACTTAACGCCTCTTCAATAAAATAGGCAAAGATAGAAAGCATTGAGTGAAGACAACTCACTCAACGCCTTCATACAGAGATAATCGACTAAGTCCAGATGCGTTGAGTGATAAAGGCTCACTCAATGCCCATTCAGTTAGACTGCAAATTTGTATATTCATTGAGTGATGACTGATCACTCAACGCCTGAAGATGTAGAGATCTACCCAAGTGTTTTGGCATTTAGTGACAAGGCTTCACTCAATGCCAATGCAGAATTATGAATTTGGCCAAGTACACAGGTGCGGTGTCAAGATAACATCAGCAGAAATTCAAATGTTGTGGGAACTAAATAGTAGATGATAAATGGCGCTGCCTTCTTGTTGTACAACATTTAATGCAAAAGACAAGTTGCAGCTACCAACTCCTGGAGTTCCCACTGGTCAAAGAGCCATTGGATGGCAGAATAGAAAAGGAACATATAACGGAAGAAGAAATTAACTTTTAGAGGATAGACTTTTTTGGAATCACAGAGTTTCACCTTCTTTCTCTCGACCTAGTTGCAGAGTTGAAGAACTTGCTCCTTCTATTCAAATAAGAAATTCAAGAAAGTTGGTTATTGACATTCTCATCTTCAACAGCATGTTAAGAGAGTTCTCTCTCTGAGGTAGAAGAAGAAAAAGAGCAATCCATTATTGCAGTGAATTCACAGCTCAAGCAGAACTAATCTTGAAGATCCATTCCTGAAGCTGTGAAGAAGAAAGGACTGAATCATTTCAGTTCAGGAAAAGACAGACTCAGAGATTATTTCTCTACAGTCATTCATCAACACCAACCAACCTTTCATTTGTAGGATCTTTACTGATCTGAGTGTAAGCCTAATCTATAAAGGATGAGGTAGGATGTTGGAACACCCTATTACTGATTTGGGTAAGGATCACTATGTACTTAGAAATATGTCTTGACCTCATTGTAAAGTTTTAAAGGTAAACTAGAATAGGTGTAAGGCTTAGAAATTAGGTTTGAAAGCTGTCCCCAAGACCTTCTAGATCAGAATAAAAGTGCAGAAGTTTAAGGTAATTCTCATCGAGCTCAGATCGACGAGGCATCGAACTCAGTTCGACTATCTCTGAACTCAGTTCAACGAGTCGCCGAACTCGGTTCGACGATCTCCGAGCACAGATCGATGATTTCTGTCTCAAGTCTAATTCCAGTCTTTGAGCTCAGGTCGACGATAGTCGAGCTCAGATCGACGTCTTTCTTGAGAGATCAATGATTTTAGAATTCAAATTTAGTCATTTATGGAATTCAATCTGATTCATATCCAGCATTTATTTCAAAGGATTTTGTAGCCGTTTTAATCAATCTGGAGCAAGTTTCAAGGAAGACTAAATGGAATGTCTCTTAGGACTTTCCTCCAGAGACAGATATCAATTAAGGAAGTCATTTATGACTGGCTAACGGCTATCTAGAAGACTGAATTACAATATATCATCTCAGAGTATTTGAGATAGGATGATTATTATTCTTCTGAGGAATAAATTTTGAGACACAAGTACTACAGGATTACAAGTAAGAATTCTTACAGAACACAAGGAATACAATAGTGAGGGAGATTATCACACAGAAAAGAATTCCTCTATTCTTTCAAGATTTCTTCTGATTAAAGTGTTCAAGGATTCATCAATCAAAGACTCCAGACACATCACATTTCAGCCTTTGTTGAAATCATTCTTTGTTAGAGATCTCAAACATACTGAAGGCCTATCACCCTATGCAAAGTTTCTTTTCCTGAACAACTACAAATCTCAAGGGGAGCTTTGACAACAACAATCCACTAGTCTTCTCTTTGACTGTTGACAGAGAAGAACATCAACTCTTTCTTTTTCTTTTATTCTGCTATAAAAGGGTTACTACAAACTCCCTTCTAAAGTTTTGTGGTTGGTTTCTGAGACCTTGTTAAAACTCAGTGGTGGCAAGACACCTGATCAAAAAATCTGGTTTGGTTTTTGAGCACCTTATCAAAAGCTCATTGGTGCCCAGGACACCTGATTAACTATTCCTGCAGTGGATTCCTACCTAGGGTGGTAGAAAAGTGGATGTACCCAGGTTAATTGGGGAACCACTATAGATCCTTGTGTCTTATGGTTACTATATTTTATTTGCTGTGTGTTGTGATTTTTTTCTTTCTTACTTAGTTTTTACATACTGCAAGCACAATACACATATATATAAATCAAGTCTTCCACTGCTGAATAATTTTTAATTTGGAAAATTATTTTAATATACTCTATTCACCCCACCCCCCCCCCCCCACCCTTCTAGAGAAAAGGTAGATCTTACCCTCACTTTCAATTGGTATTAGAGGCAGGTTGGTTATTCAACAACTAAATCTTCATCAGATTGGTTGTTCCTACAGGCTAACACCTGAACCAAAAGATCTCTGATAAGATCAACCTTTAATAGAGGGTTATTATTTTTATAACATTTATTTTCATATAAAACCATGGCACAGAACAAAGATTATGCTAGCACCAGACCTCCAGTGTACAATCTTTCTAAGTTTGCACTTTGGAAGGCAAGGATTAGATTATATATGAATTCTATTGATGAGGATATCTATAATTCTGCTTTGACAGTGTGTCCAAGACCCCCAGAAAATACAAGTACAAGTGCTGTTCCACCTCCTTCAGGAATAGATGCAGAAATCAAAAAGTGGAAAGTTGTTGATGCTAAGGCAATAAATATATTGGCTCAGACTATGTCTGATGACATATTTCAAAAGGTGGCTGAATGCAACTCAGCAAAAAAAATATGGGATAAGCTATCTGAGCTTGTGTAAGGATCAGCTGATGAAAGAAAAGACAGAAGATCACATCTCATAACCCAGTATGATAATTTCAAGAAGGGAGAAACTGAGTCAGTTGCTGACATGTACAACAGACTCAGTCTAATTGTCAGTGAACTAAAGACTTTGGACAAGGAGATCTCATTGACTGAACTCAATGATAAGATCCTAATGTGCTTCCCCAGCACTTGGGATTCAAGGATCTGGCCAATCAATGCCAGAAGTCTAAATGAGATCACCACTAAAGCTCTATTGGGCAAGCTCAAGTCTTATGAGCTGTTTATTAAAAATAGAGAGGAAGATCAAAAGACAGCTTCTCCAGCAACAAGGAAGGAAAAGACAATTGCTTTCAAAGCTACAGAAGAACTGTCTGAAGACAAGGTCACAGGCAATGAAGAGTTAATGTGTCTACTGGCCAAAAGATTTTACAAGATGGCCAGGAAAGATTTCAGGAAAAGGTCATCCAGAGCCATGAAAAGACAAGGTATGACAAGTCTTGTAACAAATAAATTATTTTTTTTGGATGCAAGAAAACATGCCACATTGTGCCTGACTGTCCAGAAAACCAAAATAAGGACAAGAAAGATAAGAAAGACAGGAGAAGAGACAAAAACTTCAGAAGAAACAACAATGACAAATCCTCCTCCAGCAAGAACAAACACACAAGGAAGGGATTTGTAGATGAAACCTAGAGTGAGACTGAAGAGGAATCAAAGGATTCATCAAGCTCAAGTGATGATGAAGATGATGCTCAAGAGAAGGAGTTCTGCATGATGGTTATCAATGCCTCTCAACATAATTCTGATGCAGAATAAGAGTCAGAATCTAAATCTGAACATGAAGTTGAAAAAGATCAGGTAATAGATTCTTTTGATTTCAATTCAGAGGACTTTAGATTTAAATTTAAGGCACTTTGTTTAGACCTGCTAATGTCTCAGAAGGAGATTATCTCTCTCAGAAATCAATTGTCTGAACATAGCACTTTAAAATCAGATAACCTCAAACTCTCTGAGGAGTTAGAATGTTGTAGGGAGGAGACAGCTTCACTGAAAAGTGAACTATCTCAGGCAAAGAAGTTTGAAGAATCCCTTAATGGGAGAAGCATTAGACTGATGGACATAACAAGCATAGTGAACTCAAGACTTAACAGTATACTGGGCTTGGGTGCTTCATCCAGCCAACCTATAGTATTAACAACCCCAATTAAATTTATCTCAGATAAAGAAAAGGGAGTTGTAGAGTTAGGTAGGAAGAATTCTGATTTTCCTAAGAAAAATAAGATTCAACGGAAAACGTCGAATAGAGCTTGACGATCTACGAACGGAGCTCAGCGATCTCAGGCTGAATCATCGAACTCAGGTCGACGATCGCTGAACTATGAACTCTGGCATAGTCGATCTTCGAACGGAGCTCGATGATCTGACCCAAGATTGTCGAACTCAGCTCAGAGATCGTCGAACAGAGATCAGAGCTTTGAACAAGGTTTTAAGGTTAAATCTAAATTCAATCCTAGAGGTCCCACATCCCAAGGCTTGAACCCTTATATTAAATGGATAATACCTCCTACGAGATATCATCCTGAAGGTTATAAGAGTCAACCAGGGATGTCTTTTATTTCAGAATTTAAAGGTTATCAACCTAGGCCCAAGGTAAACTTGGTCACAAACAAATAAATTGTTTTATTTGCAGGTGAAGACCTATCCAACAATAAACCAGCAATGGTATTTGGATAGTGGGTGCTCAAAGCACATGTGATGAAGATTTTCTAGAAGTTAAAATACAACCAAACTAAAATCCCGAATAGGCAAGCGTACCGATCGAAATGCAGTATAGAAAGTGTCGTATATTGACTCGGGGCCTGTTGAGTACTTGTACTCACAAGAAAAGCTATTAACTTATCGGACAGAAAAGTTGGTTTCTGAAGAAGGAAAAACTAAGAACTAAACTAAAAAAGAAAAATACAATTTAAGGAAGCTGAGCACTTGATCTAGAATTCCCTTGGATAAAATAAATCTTCTTGAGAAATAAAGCAATGCGAGCTCTTATCTACTCACTCAACTGTGGAGGTTCCTAAAGTATAGAAGCGTCTCTCTCGAGCTCATGCTTCTAACTAACCTTAGGTTGATCGATTAAGACCTCTCGGCCAGTCGAAACCCCTAAGCTTGCTTTAGGCGGTGAACCCCACTATTGGATTTGACTCCAATCCGGAAGATTTACGTCATCCTCTCTCGAGAAGTGCATTCAACTCCTTTTATCTTTGAGTGATCTCCTCGTATCCACAACCTCTCGGTCATTTAGGATACGGATCTTAGATCGATGATCATATACGCGTAATATGAATTCGATGAAATAGAAAATCAAAGATAAATCGTAGTGAGTAAGATGAAGAACAATACTTTTGATAAAAAGGAAGAGATTATTTTATTGCAAGCTTCATCAAAATCAGGTGCTAAATGAAATCTAGCTACTCATCATAATAAGAGAATTACAAGATAAGGTAGAGACAAACATGATTAAATTGAAAAGCAAACTAAAATTGAAACTAACACAAAGTTAAACTAAGCTAAGAAATGGAAAATACGATAAAATAAAACAGCAACTAAAAGACTACAACTCCCAAAAATTCCTCCCTTGACATCTGAAGTTGTCTGGAATTTATAGAAAAAGTTTCTGGATGGTCACGCCCTAGGTCACGCCCGTGACCTAGGGCGTGTCAGGCTCGGAACCGTCGTCTTGAAAGCCCGGGAATGTTCGAGGGAAAACCGCCAAAATCTGTTAACTGACGGGTCATGCCCCTAGGTCACACCCGTGACCTAGGGCGTGTCAAGGCTGTTTCTGGAAAACGGCGGGAAGCTGAAAACGGCGGGAGTAAACTAGGCTTGATGGAGGCGTCACGCCCCCTGGTCACGCCCGTGACCTAGGGCGTGTCAAGGCTGAAACTTCAATCTGGCAGCAACGGCAGGAACGGCGGAATAATTTGGATGGAAATGCCCGTGACACGCCCGTGACATTCCCTGAGTCACGCCCCTGACCAGTGCGTGTCAATTTAATCCGACCTCGAACGGTCAGCTATTCTTCCGTAGACTGTCACGCCCCGTGTAAATAGTACACGGGCGTGTCATATTTCGTCACGGGCGTGTCTGGGTCGGTCTACGATCTTCAGATGCGGTTCGACGATCTTCGTTGACGTGCTTGGCTCGCGCGTGTCACTCCCATGGTCACGCCCATGGAGGGCGTGTCATAGGGCGTGTCTAGGCAGAAAACTGGAAAATCTTCATTTTGCTCCAAATAATATATATATCAGCCCTGCATGGTTAAAAATAATTTTATTAGAACATATAAATATAAAATATAGAAACTTGTTACTTATAAACTTAATATTATAAAATTGATATAAAATATTTAAATATTAATATAAAATAGTAAATAAAAAGATAGAAATAATTAGAGTTATCAACATGACAGGAAGCAAGGAAAATTTAACATCCTTCAAAGCCAAGCTTGGACCCAAAGTAATATTTGGAGATTCAAACTTTGGACAGACAAGGGGATATGGTGCAGTCCAAATAGGGTCAGTCATATTCAAGAAGGTGGTCTATGTGGAAGGACTGAAGAACAATTTAATCAGCATCAGTCAACTATGTTATGATGGCTACCAGGTGACATTCAACAAATCCTCATGCAAAATCAAATCAGAGGACAACACAACTGTGTTGACAGGTAAAAGGAAAGGAAACATTTATCCTGTAGATTTTCATTCAACAAAGGTAGATATCTTCTTATTCAACTCTGTTAGTAAACAAAATGAACTTTGGCATAAGAGATTAGGACATATAAACCTTAGAACCATTGCTAGGCTATCCAAGGACAACCTTGTTAGAGGACTACCTTCTGGCCCCTATAAGAAGGAAGGACTTTGCAGGGCTTGTCAATTAGGCAAGCAAACTAAAAATAGCTTTAAGTCACTTAATAAGAGTGATTCACCTAGGATTTTGTATCTGTTACACATGGATCTTTTTGGACCCATTACAGTACAAAGCCTAGGAGGGAAATCTTACACTTTAGTAGTTTTAGATGACTTCTCTAGATTCACATGGGTGTTCTTTCTGAGGAAGAAGTCTGATAACTTTAAGTGTTTGACAGAGTTTCTCAAATGCATACAGATTGAGTTCAATACTCACATTGCCCTGATTAGAAGTGATCATGGGATAGAGTTTGATTCTCTTCTTATGCAAGAGTTCTGTCAGAGTGAAGGGATCAGGCACACTTTCTCAGCTCCTAGAACTCCTCAACAAAATGGGGTGGCTGAAAGGAAAAATAGAACCCTTAATGAATCTGCTACTACATTGCTGACAGATGCTCACCTTCCTCTATCCTTTTGGGCAGAGGCAGTGAACACCTCAAACTATGTGTTGAATAGAAGTTTTATACATAAGCTAAAGGGCAAGACTCCCTATGAATTACTCAAAGGGAAGAAACCTAAAGTAGATTATTTCAAAATTTTTGGTTGAATTTGTTACATACACAATAATGACAAGAAGTACATAGCAAAATTTCAAGCCAAAGCTGATAAAGGAGTGTTTCTGGGATACTCCATGATCAGTAAAGCTTATAGGGTGTATAACAAAACTTCTCTTAAAATTGAAGAATCTGTACATGTATCTTTTGATGAAACTATCATGTCTTATAAGGAGAAAAATACTTCTACAATAGAACCTTTGCAGGTACATTCTCTTTCAGAAAATTTGGACAGACTACACATTATAGAAAAGGATACAACACATTCACGTATCCAAAAAAAAGGTCAAAGCAGTGAAGATGAAGAGGACACTCAACATCTTGGTGAGAACCACATTGAAGAGCCAGTTGTTGTTCCAAAAGAGGAAACAACAACACAGGTTGGTGAACAATCAACACCCCCTATTGATTTAGTAACATCAAGAGATCATCCAATCTCCTAAGTGATTAGAGACATCTCAGCTGGTGTGCAAACCAGAAATCAGGTCAACAAAAACCTGATGCACACCTGCTTTCTATCTCAAATTGAGCCTCAATACATACATGATGCAATACAAGATCCACACTGGATCATTGTAATGCTAGAGGAGTTACATTAATTTGAAAGGAACAAAGTTTGGGAACTAGTGCCAAGACCAAAGGATCATTCCATTGTTGGAACAAAATGGGTGTTCAGAAACAAGCTGGATGATCAAGGAATCATTTTAAGGAATAAGGCAAGGCTAGTTGCACAAGGATACTCACAAGAAGAAGGAATAGATTATGACCAGACCTTTGCACCAGTTGCAAGGTTGGAGTCAATAAGAATATTTCTAGCTTATGCAGCACACAAGGGATTCAAGGTCTATCAAATGGATGTAAAGAGTGAATTTCTCAATGGAGATATCAAGGAAGAAGTCTATGTTAGACAACCTCCAAGTTTTATCTCTCCAACTCATCCTGATTATGTTTTAAAATTGCATAAAGCATTATATGGTCTCAAGCAAGCTCCTAGAGCATGGTATGAAACCTTAGCATGCTTTCTTTTGAAAAATGATTTTATAAGGGGTAGAGTAGACCAAACTCTTTTTAGTAGAACCCATAAGTCCAATACCCTACTAGTGCAAATTTATGTAGATGACATTATCTTTGGATCTACTGATTCAAATTTGTACAAAAGGTTTTCCAACCTAATGCATTCTAAATTTGAAATGAGTAGCATAGGTGAGCTTTCCTTCTTTCTAGGATTGCAAGTCAAACAGCATGCTGATGACACATTCATTTCTCAAACCAAGTATGCAAAAGAACTGGTTAAGAAATTTTGTATGTCTGAAGCATCATGTATGAAAACACCTATGCCTACTAATGTTGTATTAGATGCTGATGAACATGGGAAACATGTTGATCAGATAACATATAGAGCAATGATTGGCTCTTTATTGTACCTTACAGCTAGTAGACCTGACATAATATTTGCTACATGCATCTGTGCTAGATTCCAAGTAAGCCCTAGAGAGTCACACCTAACATTAGTAAAAAGGATTCTTAGGTATGTGAAAATTTGTCCAAATCTAGGTATCTGGTATCCAAAAGATTCAGGATTTAAATTAACTGGATTTTCAGATGCTGACTATGCTAGATGTAGAGTAGACAGGAAAAGCACCAGTGGAACGTGCCAGTTTCTTGGTGACAGACTTGTCTCCTGGTTTTGTAAGAAACAAACATCTGTGTCCACATCAACTATTGAAGCTGAATACATGGCAGCAGGTAGTTGTTGCTCACAGATTTTGTGGATTCAAAATCAGCTCCTAGACTATGGTTACAATATAGATAAGTCAAAAATATTTTGTTATAACACCAGTTCTATTTCTATAGCACAAAATCCAGTCCTCCATAGTAGAACAAAACAAATAGAGATTAGGCATCACTTTTTAAGAGATAATATTGAGAAGAATAAAATTGAACTTCAATATATCCCAACTGATTTGCAAAGGGGAGATATTTTCACCAAACCATTGGATGAAAAGAAACATACATTCTTCTTGAATCAGTTAGGTATGTTAGATGGAGTAAGCTTAAAATAAGATCCAAGATTTTAAAAACCCTAAAATTGACCAAGACCAGGCTAAAAACTTGATTTTTCTAGTGTCTATAGGTTATTTCTGTTCTCTGAACTACGCTCGACATTTTTCCCAAAGATCGTCGAACGGAGATCGACATTCTCAGAAATCGTCTACCGGAGTTCAGCGTTTTACAAATAGTGCTAGGCTATCTCTTTCCGGTCAAAGATCGTCGAACAGAGCTCGACGCTCTCCATTATCGTCGAACGGAGATCGATGATGTTGAAGACCTTTCAGAATCCTTTAGAAGCCCAGATCGTCGAACGGAGTTCAACGATCTTTCCTTTTCGGCGTCGAACCCTTATATAAAATTCATTTTTCGGTCGTCGTTCTTCTTTTGCGCTTTCATACTTTCTGCAGAGATTTTCTTTCCCTCCAAATCTCTCTACACTTGGTCTTGTTTGTTCTTTTTTGCAGGTAACAATGGTCATCCCTGTTTCAGTCTTAGCAGCGATGAAGTTCGACACCAGCTTCGACATCGACAGGGATTCATTCGAAGGCAGTGATCAAATCTTCAAGGATATTCTGAAACTGTTAAAGGAACAACAGTTGGTTCCTATCATATCCACAAGAATGAAATTGGCTGCAGATGAAATTAAGGAATGGGTGTATACTTCACACAACTTGGATCAGAACACAATGATTGGAACAATATCAGGAACACAGGTATCCCTAACTCCTGCTCTACTAACAGAAGTCTTCCAATTGAGTACTGGGCATGATTCTGTAGAGTTATCTGGAGAGGAATTTGCTAGTATGTTGGATAGAATGGGTCACTTAGCAGCAAACCCTAATAAGTTGCTTACGAAAAATCTGTCAATGGAGTATAGATTCTTAGCAGATGTTGTGGGAAAGGTACTGCTGGCAAAGCATTCAGCTCATGATACCATCTCTAGGTATCAATTCTGTTTGATGGGTGCATTAGTTGATAAGAAGCATTTGAATTGGGGAGAGATATTCTTTGATTTAATTAAGAAAAAGATAAACAAGAACCTTGTTAATTTTGGGAGGATTCTAGGACTGTTTTTGCATAATAAATGCCCTCAACTGCTTGTTTCCAGTGGCATGCACATCAATGCCTCCAAGAGACTATCCCGTGCCTTCTTTTGAAAGTGAGACAGGCAAATTGCCAAACCCAGAAGGGCTCCTGCAGTGGTTTCAACTTCAGGCACAAGGACTGTACAAGTCACTTCCCCTCAAGAAATTGCCCTCTTAGAAGAATTGTCTGCCTCCTCCTCATCTCCACCATCTTAACCCATTATTTCTTCAACCATCCCTACATCCACCATCACCACTTCAATTTCATCCCCCATCACCATTTCATCTCCAATCTCAACTCCTTCACCACCACCAGCAACTACTGAAGACCATTTCCATCCTCTATACTATTATCCACACCTTGGCATTGATTCATCCATTCACATTCCATCATTCAATCTACTAGATGATTCCTACATGGATGATTCCAATTCCTCACCTCTTGAGCCCCCATCATCCTCTACTTCTTACCAACAATTGCTTTAAGACATTCTAGCTCAACCATCCTTCACTCCATCCATTTCCATTCCAGTGACTTCCATCACCACCATTCCCATTTCTCGACCATCCATACTACCATCCTCATCATTTATCTACATCACTGTAGCTCCTCCAACACCATCAACTTCTGTCACATTCTCCTCTACCTATACTAAAGCATCCCTTGAGCAAGTAGATCTTCCAGCTCTAGCAGATAAGCTCTATGAGATGTTAGCTCCTAGGCTAGCACTCTTGCTGGAGACCTCCATGGCTCAACTCCTTTAGTCTATACATGACTTATCTGTCAGGCTCTCCTCTTTCTGTCCTCCTTAGGCAATTCCTTCTGTGGGGTGCCTTGATCCAGTATATACTGAATCCAATCAGGGGGAGATGCCACATGAAGAAGAAATGCTGCATGTTTCAAAATAAGTTATGACAATTCTGCCAGAGATTCCAGCCCCAGCTCCAGCTCTAGTAGTTGACCTCAGGTCACTGTTGTCAGTATTTGATGTACTTTACTTCAGTTGTCTTCCAGCTCAAGAAGCTGAAGACCTTACTAAGGCCATTGTGCCTATTTCCAGTTGTGATCCCAGCCTGATATCTTCATATATCAAATCTATCAAGGCTGTGGAAATTATTACTTCTGCTGATGCTGTGTATGTTGATTCTGCTACTGATGAAGTTAGTCTTGATATTGCTGATGATTTGATGATGACAGAGGCCAATGATTAAGAGCCTGCTGTTCTTATTGATGAGCCTGCTGTTACTGCTGCTATTGTTTCAGAAACTACTGCTATTATTTCTGTTTCTAATGTTGTTGCTGCTCGAATTGTTAATGTTGTTATCTCTTCTGTTTCTGCCAGTGTTGTTATTTCTGCAAGTACTGCTTCTGTCACTGCTATTGCTGCTGCTTCAATTGAACAATCCAAACAATAGAAAGAGTATATCAAAAAGATTGATGAACTATATGACAATCCTCAAAGCTAAGATAATGACAAGTTTAGAACTAATTCTGATGACTCCTCTGCAACCATTGCAAGGTAGAGGAAAGAAAGAAGCAAAGCTTTGAAGAGAGTTCCTCCAGAGAAAGTGAAGAATGATAATGATATTCCTTATTATATTCTGCATGATTGCCATTTAACTGAACTATGGATGCAATTCTCAAAGAATCAATTAAAGGCCATGAAGAAGAAGAGGAAGTATGACAAAGGATCATCTCACCATAATCCTCCTCCTTCTCCTCCTTCTCTATATGCAGGAACTGGTGGAAGTTCTGCTTCACAATCCTCTCATACTAAAACTCAAAGTTCCTCTCAAATTAAGGACAGATCACAATCCAGAGGATATCAACAAAGAGGCTAAAAATCAAGGAGAGGCTAGTATAGAGGAAATCAGAGAGGTTACAGAGTTTATTCAAGAGGACAATCAAGACAACATCCTTATCACAGGGAAGGACAAGGCCCCATTGATTCAACTTCTGGTCCTTTCCCATACAAGATTAAAGAAATTATTACTTCAAGAGCTCCTCCTGCTGATACAATCAACAGATATGAACCTCATGTTCCCTTTGAGGATCCAGAGAACAATCCTCTTTCTTAGATAGCAAGGATGAAAGAATTGGTTGCCTTAGATCAAATAAAGAAGGCAAGAGAATAAGGGAGAGATACCTCAAACATCACCACTTTATCTGAGCAAAGAAAGAAAGAACTTGAAAGATAATCCTCTAGAAAATTCTTTGATCCAGAGAGTTATATGAAGCTGTACCCAGAGGCTGTTGTTCCCATACCTAAATCTCAAACCTCCCTAGGTGCTTGTGATTACAGAAGATCCAAGAAGGAAGCTCAAAATCCCAACAGAGAAATCTTGTTCAAAAAGAGAGAAGAAAAGGAATAATTATGTAAGCTGACAGTATACATCTATTTCTGACTATCTGCTGTGACTTTATATCTGCTTCTGCAATGCTGCACTTCATTATTCTGCTATGTCTTATTTGCTTTTGTTTCTGCTTATATGCTTTTTAATTCCTATTTCTTGTAAATAGTAATCCTAACCCAAATAGGGGGAGATTGTTGGAACACCCTATTACTAATTTGGGTAAGGATCACTATGTCCTTAGGAATATGTCTTAACCTCATTGTATAGTTTTAAAGCTCAACTAGAATAGGTCTAAGGCTTAGAACTTAGGTTTGAAAGTTGTCCCCAAGACCTTCTAGATCGGAATACAAGTGCAGAAGTTTAAGGCAATTCTCGTCGAGCTCAGATCAACGAGGCATCAAACTCAGTTCGACTATCTCTGAGTCATCGAACTCGGTTCGACGATCTCCAAGCTCAGATCGACGATTTCTGTCTCAAGTCTAATTCAAGTCTCTGAGCTCAGGTCAACGATATTCGAGCTCAGATCGACGTCTTTCTTGAGAGATCGACGATTTCAGAATTAAAATTTAGTCAGTTATAGAATTCAATCTGATTCATATCTAGCATTTATTTCAAAGGATTTTGTAGCCATTTTAATCAATCTGGAGCAAGTTTCAAGGAAGACTAAATGGAATGTCTCTTAGGACTTTCCTCCAGAGACAGATATCAATTAAGGAAGTCATTTATGACTGGCTAACGGCTATCTAGAAGACTGAATTAAAATATATCATCTCAGAGTATTTGAGACAGGAAGATTATTATTCTTCTAAGGAATAGATTTTGAGACACAAGTACTTCATGATTACAAGTTAGAATTCTTACAGAATACAAGGAATACAACAGTGAAGGAGATCACCACACAGAAAAGAATTCCTCTATTCTTTCAAGATATCTTCTGATTCAAGTATTCAAGGCTTCATCAATCAAAGACTCCAGACACATCACATTTCAGCCTTTGTTGAAATCATTCTTTGCTGGAGATCTCAAATATACTAAAGGACTATCACCCTATTCAAAGTTTCTTTTCCTGAACAACTACAAATCTCAGGGGGAGCTTTGAAAACAACAATCCAGTAGTCTTCTCTTTGATTGTTGATAGAGAAGAACATCAACTCTTTCTTTTCTTTTATTCTGTTGTAAAAGGGTTACTCAAAACTCCCTTCAAAAGTTTTGTGGTTTGTTTATGAGACCTTGTCAAAACTCAATGGTTGCAAGACACCTTATCAAAAAATCTGGTTTGGTTTTTGAGCACCTTATCAAGAGCTCATTGGTGCCCAGGATACCTGATCAACTATTCCTATAGTGGATTCCTACCTAGGGTGGTAGAAGAGTGGATGTACCAAGGTTGATTGGGGAACCACTATAGATCTTTATGTCTTCTGGTTGCTGTATTTTATTTATTGTGTGTTGTGATTTGTTTCTTGCTTACTTAGTTTTTACTTACTGCAAGCACAGTACACATATATATAAATCAAGTATTCCACTGCTGAATAATTTTTTATTTGGAAAATTATTTTAATATACTCTATTCACACCCCCCCCCCCTCTAGAGTAAAGGTAGATCTTACCCACACTTTCATATGATCTTTCTGTTGATCTGAGCTGTAGGGCCTTTGGGCCTGAGTTGTAGGACTCTAGTTGGGAATCTGAGTGGTAGGATCCTTGTGTGGATCTGAGGAAGTGCTAAGTGCCTAAGCTGTAGGAGATTTATTCTCTGAGGTAGGATCCATTATATGATCTGAGTGTAGGGCTTTCCTCTAAGTCGTAGTGTAGGACTTTGCCTAAAGTCTGAGATAGGTAGTCTGGTGTAGATTATTGAGTTGTATGAGATTACATATCTGAGTGTCGGGCCTTGGGCCTGAAATAGGACTTGGAGGAGTTTGAGAGATCCTTAGGGATCTGTGTTGTAATCTCTTAGAGCTGAGTTTGGAGGAGTTGGCCTTGACTTAAAAAATGTTAGAAAGATGGGAGGGACAATGGATGTACCCATACTCTGGGAAACCACTATAAACCATTTATGTGTTGATTGTGTGTTCTTGATAGCAAACCTAAACAAATCACAACTCACAAAAGTAAAAAGACATCACAAAAAGAAAGAAAAACCTATTCACCCCCTCTTAGGTGTTTAGTTACTCTTGAATCTAAAGACTTTCAAGTGGTATCATAGGGTGGTTGCTCAAGAAGGACTTAACAGTCTTAGCTGATCTTCAGTAGTAGCTACTGATATTCCATATGGTTTCAGGAGAGAACCATAAGGAGTTGGGTTCTATGAATCTCCCAATCTGTAGGAAAGAAAATTTTAGCATTTGGAAAGAAAGGGTCAGGCTGTTCTTGGAAACATCTGACCCCGGGATTTTCTTTACTATTCAAAAGGGACCTTTTGATCCCCATGAAGGTCTCAGTTCTAGATGCCACTATCCAAACACCTAAGAAATATTTTGAGATGACCAAGGATGAGGTCATACTAGAAACTATGGACAAGAGGGTACATAACATCATAGTGAGTGTCGTTGATGATTCTACTTTCCAGAATCTTGTCCATTGCAAGACCTCCAAGAATATGTGGGACACTTTGATTGTCTATATGGATGGAACTGAAGATGTTAGGTTTGCTAGAAAATCCCTTCTTAATCAAGAATATGAAGCCTTTAGGCAAGGCAAAAAGGACAGCATAGTTGAATACTATGAAAAATTCTTTAGAACAGTGAATGAGCTGAGGACCTATAGGAGGGTCCTCAGATTATGAGATGAATGACAAGTTCCTTGGATCTCTAACCAGAGACTGAGACACCAAGATATGTTCCATCAGAGAGGTGGCCAAGCTGGTTGAAACTCCTCCACACACATTATTTAGAAAGCCGCTCTTCTATAAGATATAGTTATCTGCTAGAAAGGAGGTTGAGACCTCCAATAGAGCTCAAGCCAAGGAGAAGACTGTAGCCTTCAAGGCTGATTGCTCTAAGAAGAGCAAGGAGAGAATTATCTCTCCCCCAAGAAGGCCTGCTGAATCAGACAGCTCTGAGCTAAGCACATCTGACAACAACATCTCAGATGGAGAGTTTACTGCCTTCTCAAGACAATTCTAGAAGATGATGAAGAGGAAGTAGTGGAGGAATAAACCTTCCTCCTCCTCTAATCACAAGAAGGACTGCAACAAGTTTGAGAAGAAGCTCTCCAAAAGAGACATGTATGGCACTAAACCTAGTAAACAGTTTTCCTCTAATGTTGTTTGTTACTACTGTAGCAAGGCTGGGCATGTCATTGTTGATTACCCAGTCAAGAGGAAAGAGCATAAGAAATATGAGGAGAAGAAGCAACACCACCAGAAGGGCAAGAAGGAAAGGTCCTTCATTTCCAAAAAGGAGAAGAGCTAGAGTCAAAGTGACTCAGTATCTTTAGATTCTGAAGAAGAAGAAGAAGAAGTATATATTGGGATGTTTGTTGTAGTTGCTAATGAAGAAGATGTGGACTATCCTGCTGCTTGGATAGGAATCAGGTCCCCTCTATCACTCTCAGATAATGATACTGAGGTGGATGAAGATGTCAGTGGCTGTTATGGTCTAATGGTCATGTCAAATAAAGAATCTAGCTAGGAAGACTTAGAGATTTTCTGTTGAATCTAATTTCTCAAACCTATATTTAATCTTGTATGATCTCTCTAAGATCTGATTTGTAGGCCTATCTTATAAAAGCTGAGGTAGGAGTGTGAAGCACTCTGAGTTGTAGGGTCCTCGGTAGGATCTGAGGTAAGGCTTGTGCCTGAGGTAGGATCTTTGTGAAGATCTGAGGTAGGAGACTAGCTGGGTCTTTGAGTTATAGGAGTTGGGAGACTCTGAGTTGTAGGAGATAAGTATTTGTCTCTGAGGTAGTATTGTGAGTAGTCTGAGTTATAGAAGTGGTTTGCACTCTAATTTGTAAGATCAAGGGAAGGGATATGAGGTGTAAGATCTGTTTGATCTGAGTACTGGAGGAGTTTGCTGAATCTAGCTCACTACTAGATAGGTGAAGGGGGAAGTGGATGTATCATAGATAGGGGAACCACTATAAATTTCTGTGTGTTTTTTGTATTTTTGAAAGCTAACCAACTAACATAAACACACATCTAGATCTACTTTCAAAAGGATTAAAAGATTCTAACAAGAACCTATTCACCGCCCCCGCCCCCGCCCCCGCCCCCCCCCCCCCCCCCCCCCCCCCCCCACCCCCTCTAGGTGTTTAACTACCCTTAAAAAGGCTTTCGTAATGGCAATCTAAACATTAATAAATTCCTATATTTTAAAAATGTAACCTTCAAAAATTAAATCCATGATCTGAATTGTAATAGAAAAATAGGGCATCGAATGAGCGGGAGAAGCTGAAAATTTAAACCTTTGCTTCTGGACTTTTGATCAAGCTAGAGGCTTTGAGCCTTTCGACTGATCCTTTTGCGACAGAAAATAGAGTGTCGACCCCGGAGTAGAGGGAGAAAGAGGAGAATGAGGGTGGGAGTCGGGAGGAAATGCGGGGTTACGGTGGAGGGAAGCATAATAATTAAAGGATTTTGGAACATGGAAATGGAAGAAATGGTTATCTCAAGTGTTGGTGTTGGAACACCCTATTACTAATTTGGGTAAGGATCACTATGCTTGTCTTAGGAATCCCAGTTGACCTAGTTGTATAGTTGAAAAGGTCAACTTTAGAATGAGTCTAGGGCTTAGAACTTAGGTTTGGAGCTGCCCCCAGGACCATTCCAAGATCAAGGTTGAAGAGCTTAGTCTAAGGAAATTTACGTCGAGCTCAGGTCGACGAATCGTCGAACTCCGTTCGACGCTCTCTGAGCTCATCTTCAATAAAACGTCGAACTCCGGTCGACGATCTTCGAGCTCAGATCGACTATCTGCTTTTGTCTAGCTTCTGCTGAGTCGTCGAACTCCCCTCGACTATCGTCGAGCTCAGATCGACGTTTTCTGTCTGCTTGTCCATTTAATTTCTGAGCTCAGTTCGACGATCGTAGAGCTCAGATCGACGTTTTCTTTGGAGAGATCGATGCTTCCAGGAATTCAAATGATGCTGTTATTTGGAATGTTTTTGAATATTATCAGCATTTATGTCAGAAGATCTCCCAGCCGTTTGTCTTTATTTCTGGAGCAAGTTTCAAGGAATTATTTAGAGAATGTTTGCTGGACTTTCCTCTAGAAGACAAGACTATTTTTGGAAGACTTTTATGACTCCCAACGGCTAATTTTGGACAAGGAATTGTCAGAAAATTTTAATTCTTTTCTTCTGTGTTATCAAGATACACAGAGATTGACAAGAAAAAAAAAGTGAACACACAGAATAGAGAATACTGATAGCAGAAGAACAATAGAAGAACTGTGACTCCAAAAATCTTCTTGCTGACTGAAAAGTGTTCACAATCTCATCTCAGAACTCCAGACACCTTACCTTCAGCCTTCTTGCTGAAACCATCCTGTGCTGGAGATCAAAGTTTTGAAGACCTATCACCCTAGAGCAAAGCTTCTTTTCCTGAACCTTTCTACATCTCAGGGGGAGCTTTGACATCATCAATCCACTTGTGCTTCTCTCATTTGATTGAGAACAGAGAAGACACCCTTCACTCTTATTTTTCTTTTCCTGCTGTAAAAGGGTTCTTGAACTCCCTTCAAAAGTTCTGTCTGGTTCTGAGAGCCTTGTCAAAACTCAGTGGTGGCAAGACACCTTATCAAAAAATCTAGTTTTGGTTTTTGGGCACCTTATCAAAAGCTCATTGGTGTCAGGACACCTGATCAACTCATCCTGAGTGGATTCCTACCAAGGGTGGTAGAAGAGTGGATGTACCCAGGTTTTGGGGAACCACTATAATTCCTTGTGTCTTCTGGTTTGTTTGTGTGATTTGTTTGCTGTGCGCTGTGCTTTTTACTTCTTAGTTTTTAACTTCTTACTAGCACTCTACACTATATCATAAATTGAATTTTATATGTGCTGTTTATTTCAACTGTGAAAAATTATTTTAAAATACTCTATTCACCCCCCCCCCCCTCTAGAGTTGAGATAGATCTTAGCCTCACTTTCAATTGCTATCAGAGCCAGGTTGGTTGCTCATACAGGCTAACACCTGAACCAAAAGATCCTTGATAAGATCAATCTCTTAAGGGATTATTTTCTCTACATCTACCTTTTTATTTAAAGACATGGCACAGAACAAAGATTATGCAAGCACCAGACCACCAGTGTGCAACCTTTCTAAGTTTGCACTCTGGAAGGCAAGGATTAGATTATACATGAATTCTATTGATGAAGACATTTTCAATTCTGTCTTGACAGTTTGTCCAACTCCACCAGCAAGCTCAAGTACAAATGCAGTTCCACCTCCTTCTGGAACAGATGCAGATATAAATAAGTGGAAGACTGCAGATGCTAAGGCTATGAACATTTTAGCCCAAACAATGTCTGATGAAATCTTTCAGAAGGTAGCTGAATGCCACTCAGCCAAAGAAATCTGGGACAAACTCTCTGAAATTGTCTCAGGATCTGCTGATGAAAGGAAAGATAGAAGATCTCATCTGATAAGCCAATATGAGAACTTCAAAAAGGGAGAAGCTGAATCAGTGGCTGACATGTACAATAGACTAAGTCTAATTGTCAATGAGCTAAAAACCCTAGACAAAGAAATCTCACTGACTGAGCTGAATGACAAAATCCTGATGTGCTTCCCCAGCACTTGGGATTCAAGAATCTGGCCAATCAAGGATGCCAGAAGTTTAAATGAGATTACTACTGAAGCTCTCCTAGGCAAGCTCAAATCCTATGAGCTGCTCATTAAAAATAGAGAAGAAGAACAAAAGGCTGTCTCTCCAGCTACAAGGAAAGAAAAGACCATAGCCTTCAAAGCTGAAGAAGAGGAGCCTGAAGATAAAGCTACAGGAAATGATGAGCTCATAAGTCTACTGGCCAAAAGATTCTACAAGATGGCCAGAAAAGACTTCAGAAAGAGACCATACAAGGGTCATGATAAACCAAGGTATGATAAATCAAACAACAATAAAGAAATTATATGCTTTGGTTGCAGGAAACCAGGCCACATTGTGCCTGACTGTCCAGAAAACAAGAATAAGGACAAGAAGGAAAGAAGAAAAAGAAGAAAAGAAAAGGATTACAAGAAGAATAGCTCAGACAAAGCCTTCTCCAGCAAGAACAAACATACAAGGAAGGGCTTTGTTGCTGAGACATGGAGTGAGACTGAATAGGAATCTGAAGCCTCATCCAGCTCCAGTGATGATGAGGATGATGCAGATGAAAAAGAATTTTGCATGATGGCTATCAATGCATCACAACAAAACTCTGATGAAGAATCAGATTCAGATTCAGAAAGTCAACCAGATGAGGATCAGGTAATCAACTCTTTTGATTTTAATTCTGAGGACTTCAAAGATGAATTTAAGACACTGTGTCTAGATCTATTAAAATCTGAGAAGGAGATAATCTCTCTCAGGAATCAATTATCTGAGCATAGTGTCCTAAACTCAAAGAACCTCAAACTCTCTGAGGAGTTAGAATGCTGTAGGGAGGAGATAGCTTCACTGAAAAATAAACTATCAAAGGCCAAAAAGTTTGAAGTACCCAGGAAGAATGCAGATCTGTCAGAGAAGAACTCAGTTCAACAGATGGCGTCGAGCAGAGCTCGACGATCGTCAAACAGAGCTCGACGATCTAACTACAGATCGTCGACCTCAGCTCGACGATATCCAAACTCTGAACCTCAGCATAATCGATCTTCGAACGGAGATCGACGATCTGACCCAAGATCGTCGACCTCAGTTCGACGATCGTCGAATAGAGTTCAGGCTTATGAACACTCCTTCAATGGCACATTCAGATTCAATCCTAGAAGCTCCACATCCCAAGGCTTTAATCCCTATACTGAATGGATAGTACCTCCTAGAAGATACCATCCTGAAGGTTATAAGGATCAACCTGGGATGTCCTTTATTTCAGAATTCAAGGGATATCAACCTAGGCCCAAGGTTAACTGGGTCAAAAACAAATAAGCTGTTTTTGTGTAGGTGAAGACCTATCCAGCATCAAACCATCAATGGTATCTGGATAGTGGGTGCTCAAAGCACATGACAGGGGACAAGGACAACTTCACTTCCTTCAAAGCCAAGCTTGGACCCAAAGTAATTTTTAGAGACTCAAGCTTTGGAACTACAAAAGGATATGGTGCAGTCAAAATTGGCCCAGTCACATTCAAGAAGGTGGCATATGTTGAAGGACTCAAGCACAACTTGATAAGTATCAGTCAACTGTGTGATGAAGGATATCAAGTGACCTTCAACAAAGCCATATGCAAAGTCAAGTCAGTGGACAACACAACTCTGTTGACAGGTAACAGAAGAGGTAACATTTACTTAGTGGATTTTCATTCACCAGTGGTAGATATTTGCCTGTTTAATTCCATTTCAAAATCTAATGTTTTATGGCATAAGAGACTAGGGTATATTAACCTTAGAACCATTGCTAAGCTATCTAAAGACAACCTTGTTAAAGGACTACCTTCTGGTCCCTACAAGAAGGAAGGACTTTGCAAGGCTTGTCAATTAGGCAAGCAAACTAAAAGTAGTTTTAAATCAATTAATAATAGTGATTCACCTAGGATTTTGTACCTGTTACACATGGATCTTTTTGGACCCATATCTGTGCAAAGCCTAGGAGGGAAGTCCTATACTTTAGTGGTTGTAGATGACTTCTCAAGATTCACTTGGGTATTCTTTCTGAGGAAGAAGTCTGATAACTTCAAGTGTTTGACAGATTTTCTCAAATGCATTCAGATTGAGTTCAACACTCACATTGCCCTGATCAGAAGTGATCATGGGACAGAGTTTGATTCTCTTCTCATGCAAGAGTTCTGTCAGAGTGAAGGGATCAGGCACACTTTCTCAGCTCCTAGAACTTCTCAACAAAATGGGGTAGCTGAAAGGAAAAATAGAACACTCATTGAATCTGCAACTACATTATTGGCAGATGCTCACTTACCTCTGTCCTTTTGGGCTGAGGCAGTGAACACCTCCAACTATGTGTTGAACAGAAGCCTGATACACAAGCTGAAGGGTAAGACTCCTTATGAATTGCTCAAAGGGAAGAAACCTAAAATAGGCTATTTCAAGGTTTTTGGTTGCACTTGTTTTATTCATAATAATGACAAGAAATATCAAGCAAAATTCCAAGCTAAAGCTGATGAAGGAGTGTTTCTGGGATACTCCATGATCAGTAAGGCCTATAGGGTTTATAATAAATCTTCCTGTAAAATTGAAGAATCTGTTCATATTATTTTTGATGAAGCTAACATGTCTTTCAAGGAGAAGAATGCTTCTACCATAGAACCTCTGCAGGTACATTCTCTAGCTGAAGACTTGAACAAACTGCAAGTTGCTGAAAAGAATGAGAGCAGTGATGATGAAGAAGAAGTTCAACATCTTGAAGAAAATCATCCTGAAGAGCCAGTTACTGCTCCACTAGAGGAGACAACAACACAGGCTGGTGAACAATCAACACTCCCTGTTGACTTAGTAACAATAAGAGATCATCCAATCACCCAGGTAATTGGAGAGATCTCAGCTGGTGTGCAAACTAGAAGTCAGGTCAACCAAAACCTGATGCACACTTGCTTCCTATCTCAAATTGAGCCTCAATCCATTCAAGATGCAGAGCAAGATCCACACTGGATCATTGCAATGCAAGAGGAGTTGCATCAATTTGAAAGGAACAAGGTTTGGGAACTAGTGCCTAAGCCAAAGGATCATCCCATTGTTGGAACAAAGTGGGTATTCAGGAACAAGCTGGATGATCAAGAAGTTATAGTCAGAAACAAGGCAAGGCTAGTTGCTCAAGGGTACTCTCAACAAGAAGGAATAGACTATGATCAGACATTTGCACCAGTTGCAAGGCTGGAAGCCATCAGGATATTCTTAGCCTATGCTGCTCACAAAGGTTTCAAAGTGTATCAAATGGATGTAAAAAGTGCATTTCTCAATGGGGACATCAAAGAGGAAGTCTATGTTAGACAACCTCCAGGTTTTATCTCTCTAACTCACCCTGATTATGTTTACAAATTGCATAAAGCATTATATGGTCTCAAGCAAGCCCCTAGAGCATGGTATGAGACCCTAGCATGCTTTCTTCTGGAAAATGATTTTGTTAGGGGGAGAGTAGACCAAACTCTTTTTATTAGAACCCATAAGTCCCATACCCTGCTAGTGCAAATTTATGTAGATGACATTATTTTTGGTTCTACTGATTCAAAATTGTGGAAAATGTTTTCCAAGCTTATGCACTCTAAATTTGAAATGAGTAGCATGGGTGAGTTGTCCTTCTTCTTAGGACTGCAAGTCAAGCAACATGCTGAAGGCATATTTATTTCTCAAACCAGGTATGCAAAAGAGCTGGTTAAGAAATCTGGTATGTCTGATGCATCATGTATGAAAACACCCATTCCCTCAAATGCTGTAGTAGATGCTGATGAACATGGGAAACCTGTTGATCAGACAGCATATAGAGCAATAATTGGCTCTTTATTGTACCTTACAGCTAGTAGGCCTGATATAATGTTTGCCACATGTATTTGTGCTAGATTCCAAGTTAGCCCTAGAGAGTCACATTTAATCTTAGTTAAGAGAATTCTTAGGTATGTTAAAAGTTGTCCAAATCTAGGTCTCTGGTATCCAAAAGATTCAGCATTTGATTTAACTGGATTCTCAGATGCTGATTATGCTGGATGCAGAATAGACAGGAAAAGCACCAGTGGAACATGTTAGTTCCTTGGTGACAGACTTGTCTCCTGGTTCTGTAAGAAGCAAACATCTGTGTCAACCTCAACTGCTGAAGCTGAGTATATGGCTGCAGGCAGTTGCTGTTCACAAATATTGTGGATACAGAATCAGCTCTTAGACTATGGCTACAACTTAGAGAAGTCTAAAATTTTCTGTGACAATACTAGTGCTATCTCTATAGCACAAAATCCAGTCCTCCATAGTAGGACAAAACACATAGAAATTAGGCATCATTTTTTAAGAGATAATGTAGAGAAAAATAAAATTGAACTTCAATATATTCCTACTGATTTGCAAAGGGGAGATATTTTCACCAAACCTTTGGATGAAAAGAAACACAGTTTCTTCCTAAATCAGTTAGGCATGTTAGATGGAGGAAGCCTTAATTAAATTACAAGATTTTGAAAAGCTAAAACAGACCAAGACTAGGTCAAAAAATTTCCTCTCTTTTTGTGTCTGTAGAATAAGTTCTGTCTCTGAACTGAGCTCGACGTTTTCCCAGAAAATGTCGAACGGAGATCGACGGTTCTTGAGGTGTCGATCTGAGTTCAGCGCCGCCGTTGAATCTAGGCTTTCCTTCTGTCTGACCCTTGGTCGTCGGGCGGAGCTCGACGCTCTCAATAACGTCGAACGGAGTTCGACGCTATTGGCGTCTTTTCATTTACCTCTGTAGCCCAAATCGTCTAGCTGAGTTCGACGCTTCTTCGAACTGAGCTCCACGATTTTCCTTTTTCGCGTCGAACCCTAATATAAAATCTTTCATTCAGCCGTCGTTCTCCCTTTGCACTTTCATACTCTGCAACTCTCTTTCTTTTCCCACCAAATTCTCTACGCTTGGTCGTTTTTGGTTTTCTGTTGCAGGTGAATATGGCTGAATCTAGTGCTGCTATTGCTAAGATGAAGTTCGATACATGCTTTGACATCGACATAAACTCCTTCGACGGAAGCGACCAGCGCTTCAAGGACATCCTAAAATTATTCTGAGAACAACAGCTGACTCCAATAATGACTACAAGGATGAAGATCGCCTCAGAAGAAATTAAAGAGTGGTGTTTTACCGCAACAGACGAGACTGAGAATTCTGTTGTCGGCACCATTAAGGGGACTCAGGTATTTCTATCCCCGGCTCTTTTAACAGAAGTCTTTCAACTCAGTACTGGAGAAGACTCCATTGAACTGTCTGGAGAGGAGTTTGACACCATGCTGGATAGGATGGGTCACAATGCAGTCAACCCTAATAAGATACTGAAGAAAAATCTGGCTATAGAATTTCAATTCCTGGCTGATGTAGTTGGGAAGGTGCTGTTGGCCAAGCATTCAGCCCATGACACCATTTCCAGATATCAGTTCTGCCTGATGGGAGCTTTATTAGATAAGAAACAACTGGACTGGGGCTCCATCTTCTTCACTCTGATTAAGAAGAAGATCAACAAGAATGCAGTTAGTTATGGGAGAATCTTAGGGGTCTTTCTGCACAACAGGTGCCCTGACCTATTAACCTCCTCTGGCATGTTTATCAATGCATCCAAGAGGCTTTCCTGTGCCCTCTTCAGTAAATGGGACAGGCGGATCATAAACCCCTCCAGGGCTCCTGCAACACTTCATTCAGGCACAAAGACTATTTCAGTCACTCCTCCAGCAGAAGAGCTGCCTGCTTCCTCCCCTCCTCCAGCCATATCCACCCAAGTCGTCACCTCCTCACCACCAGTCTCCACCTTAATCATCTCATCCCCAATTACCATTTCCTCACCTATGCCATCCCCTCCTCTATCCACCTCAGAGGAATTCCATCCTCTCTTTTCCTATTCAACCTTCACCCTACCATCCTTCTCACTTACAGATGATTCCTTCATGGATGATTCACCCTCTACTCCTCCTGAGCCACCCTCAACTTCCTCCTTTCAACTAATGCTCCATGACTTTCTCTCTCAACCCTCCTTCACACCATCTCTTACTTCCCCTATCTCCACCTCAACCTCCTCTATCTCCATTATTCCATCTTCTGAACCAACCATTCCCTCTCCACCTTTCTACACATTTTCAGTTTCAGCCACCATCCCTCCATCCACCTTTGCCTCTACCTCTGCTCAAGCCCCACTTGAGCATGTGGATCTTCCTAGCTTGGCAGACAGGCTGTATGAGCTGCTAGCTCCCAAGCTGACATCTCTACTGGAGTCTTCCCTGGCTCCACTCCTGAAGCAAGTACAGGAGCTGTCTACCAAGCTTGCCTCCTTTTCCTCCTCCCTGGCTATCACATCTTCTGTGTGCCTTGATTCACCTCTCTCTGAACCAAGGCAGGGGGAGATGCCTTATGAAGAAGTGGATGTGCCAGCTGCTGATATTATGTCTGCTCCAGCTCCAGCTCTTGGATGTGCTTTTGCACTGAATCTGCAGAGGCTGCTATCTATATTTGATACAGTCCATTTCAGCTATCTGCCTGCAACTCCTGCTGAAGATTTGTCTAAGGCCATTGTGCCTGTATCTACCTGTGATCCCAGCCATATTGATTCCTACATCAAGTCCTGGAAGGCTGTGGATATCTCTGATGCTGCTACTAAGGCCACTGTGCCTCCTTCTGTTGAAACTGCTGCTACTGCTGACATAGAAATGATTCCAGCAACTGATGCTGATGAAATTGCTGCTCCTGCTCCAGTGTCTGCTCCTATTTCTGCCTGCTCTGCTGTTGCTCTCTCTCCTCCTGCTCCTGCTGTTTCTGCAAAACTTAAAGCTCAAGAAGAGCTTATCAGAAGAATTGATGATCTGTATGATCAACATCAAAGTTCTGAGAGTGACCAATACAGGACTGATTCTGATGATTCTGCTAGAACTATTGCCAAGAAGAGAAAAGCCAGAAGTAAAGCAATGATGTCAGTCCCTCCTGCCAAAGCCAAAGGCTCCAATGATATTCCATACTACATCCTACATGACTGCCCCATCTCTGAGCCTTGGATGCAATATTCCAAAAATCAACTGAAAGCTATGAAGAAGAAGAGGAAGCTTGACAAATATGAAAAAGGATCTTCTCAATATCAGCCTCCTCCTCCTCCTCCTCCAGATTCTGGCTCAGGTTCAGCCCCTCAAGCTCCAGTCTCCAGACACAGTTCTTCCCAGTATTATCAAAGATCATATCAAAGGGGACAGCATCAAAGAGGATATCAACCCAGAAGGGGTAATTACAGAGGAAATCAAAGAGGACAAAGATCCTATCAAAGGGAAGGACAAGGTCACCCTGACCCTTCTTCAGGTCCTTTTCCTTACAAGCTGAAAGACACAATTGTCTCCAGGACTCCTTCTACTGTTTCTGAAATCATCAACAGATATGAATCTCCTATTCCTTTTGAAGATCCTGAGAACAACCCTGTATCCTGGACAGCCAGAATGAAAGAATTGGCTGCCCTTGATCAAATAAAAAAGGCCAGAGAACAAGGCAAGGATACTTCAAACATAACTACCTTATCAGAGCAGAGAAAGAAAGAACTGGAAAGATATGCATCAAGGAAATTTTTCAATCCAGAAGACTATATGAAGCTGCACCCTAAGGCTGTTGTTCCAAGGCCCAAATCTCAAACTTCTCTAGGTGCAGAGGATGACAGAAGGTCAAAGAAAGAAAGTCAGAATCCAAATAGAGAAATTTTATTTAAAAAGGGATCTGAAAGGAAGTGAACTGTGTAAGCTAAACATTTCATCCACCTTTGGATATCTGCTGATGTTTATCTGTGATCTGCTTTACTGCTATATATCTTCTCTGCATTTTGTATTAGCTTATGTTTTGTTGTATGCTTTTTATTTCCTGATTGTCTGTAAATAGTAATCCTAACCCAAATAGGGGGAGATTGTTGGAACACCCTATTACTAATTTGGGTAAGGATCACTATGCTTGTCTTAGGAATCCCAGTTGACCTAGTTGTATAGTTGAAAAAGTCAACATTAGAATGAGTCTAGGGCTTAGAACTTAGGTTTGGAGCTGCCCCCAGGACCATTCCAAGATCAAGGTTGAAGAGCTTAGTCTAAGGCAATTTACGTCGAGCTCAGGTCGACGAATCGTCGAACTCCGTTCGACGCTCTCTGAGCTCTTCTTCAATAAAACGTCGAACTCCGGTCGACGATCTTCGAGCTCAGATCGACTATCTGCTTTTGTCTAGCTTCTTCTGAGTCGTCGAACTCCCCTCGACTATCGTCGAGCTCAGATCGACGTTTTCTGTTTGCTTGTCCATTTAATCTCTGAGCTCAGTTCGACGATCGTAGAGCTCAGATCGACGTTTTCTTTGGAGAGATCGACGCTTCCAGGAATTCAAATGATGCTGTTCTTTGGAATGTTTTTGAATATTATCAGCATTTATGTCAGAAGATCTCCCAGCCGTTTGTCTTTATTTCTGGAGCAAGTTTCAAGGAATTATTCAGAGAATGTTTGCTGGACTTTCCTCTAGAAGACAAGACTATTTTTGGAAGACTTTTATGACTCCCAACGGCTAATTTTGGACAAGGAATTGTCAGAAAATTTTAATTCTTTTCTTCTGTGTTATCAAGATACACAGAGATTGACAAGAAAAAAAAAGTGAACACACAAAATAGAGAATACTGATAGCAGAAGAACAACAGAAGAACTGTGACTCCAAAAATCTTCTTGCTGACTGAAAAGTGTTCACAATCTCATCTCAGAACTCCAGACACCTTACCTTCAGCCTTCTTGTTGAAACCATCCTGTGCTGGAGATCAAAGTTCTGAAGATCTATCACCCTAGAGCAAAGCTTCTTTTCCTGAACCTTTCTACATCTCAGGGGGAGCTTTGACATCATCAATCCACTTGTGCTGCTCTCATTTGATTGAGAACAGAGAAGACACCCTTCACTCTTATTTTTCTTTTCCTGCTGTAAAAGGGTTCTTGAACTCCCTTCAAAAGTTCTGTCTGGTTCTGAGAGCCTTGTCAAAACTCAGTGGTGGCAAGACACCTTATCAAAAAATCTAGTTTTGGTTTTTGGGCACCTTATCAAAAGCTCATTGGTGTCAGGACACCTGATCAACTCATCCTGAGTGGATTCCTACCAAGGGTGGTAGAAGAGTGGATGTACCCAGGTTTTTGGGGAACCACTATAATTCCTTGTGTCTTCTGGTTTGTTTGTGTGATTTGTTTGCTGTGTGCTGTGCTTTTTACTTCTTAGTTTTTAACTTCTTACTAGCACTCTACACTATATCATAAATTGAATTTTATATGTGCTGTTTATTTCAACTGTGAAAAATTATTTTAAAATACTCTATTCACCCCCCCTCTAGAGTTGAGATAGATCTTAGCCTCACTTTCAGTTGGGACTTGCCATAATGTCGTCGGAGGCCGAACGACCCAAACTTTGCCTTCGTGTCAGCAAGTGGAAATGTGGTGCTTGCAGTTGCGCGGCTGCAGTGGAGAGAAGCCTAGTTTGATGCACTGCTTGTCACCAGAGGCCGATCACTCTTTCTAGTGGAAGAGTGATGCAACTGCTGGGTTGCGTGATTATGAAGATTTGGTGTGGGGGATGTGCAAAATTGAAGGCGGGATTAGGACATACGTGATTTAGGAAGGGCATATTATATATTAAGAGAAAATCTTAGGGGCCCAATCCCCACTTGTCCCCCCATTAAATCAGTTCATGCTCGTTAGTGGTTGTTTCGTTCTCGCATTCAGTTAGGTATGATCTTGATCTCGTGCACTCTTGGGGTGTAATTTAGGAAACGCTATCAAAATAAACAAGTATGTAAATGTTGAGTAAAGAAGATATTGCGTTATATCGGGTCAAAAATCAAGGATTGAAAATAATATATTTATGGGACAATATATTATAATATATGTAAGATAAATTGTATTGTCTAATTGACAACAACAATATATCGTAGTGTTATTTTGACAATAACAATATCTTGACAATAATATTGCAAATTTAAAAATATATAAAAATATATATAACAAAAGTACAAAACAATATTTATGAGCTAGAGCCTAGAGGTGCAGGCGCACCTCTCAATCTTTTTTCAATTCATTTACAACCGCTTGATTTGATTATAGTCGCAGCTCTCAATCTTTTGCATTAAAATCATTAGATGAATCTCAGCCACATTATCATGGGAGACCAGACGGAGCTCGATATTTTTGATCTGTAAGCTATATTATATTATATGTCTGAAACTTTTGAAAAGAATTACAATATATTATATTTTGCATTTCTAACATTTACAATACAATATATTGTATTACTAGCATTGCAATACCGATATATTATATTATTAGCATTACAACATCAATATATTATATTGTTTATTCTCAAAATTACAAAATTACAATACAATATCACATAGTATTGTTCCAATCCTTGTCGAAGATGACGGTGCTTCTTTTAGTGATTCAAAGAAGCTCTGAGTAGAAATTTGAACAGCTACATCTTTCCGGACCATTTTCCCCCTCATCTAGATACCGGTTTTGACGTATAAGTATTTGAAATTAATTGTCTCGATGAGAGGAAACCAAATTCAACATCTATTTTACAAATATTCTTGAGGGGTCAGGGCCTCCGCCGCACTCCCCCCCCCCCCCCCCCCAATCCTCCCCTGGGTGATTTTGCCATGATCAACGATGTGAGTAAGTTCTGAATTTTTTTAAAAATAATTCCTTTGAATTTTGATTTATAAGATCATAAGTTTTGTAATCATTCAATAAATACAAAGAAAATTTTCTTACTAAAATTGCTTCTTCTAGTAAAGACCCTAACCAAGTCGCACATAATGAAAACAACCTACTTGATCTGTGAGTTCAACTAGCGATGTAAATGTTGCCTTTGTTGTGGATTTTATCACTTGCGAGAAAGAACCCTGCAGTGTCATCTATAGTACGGAATTCGCAGCGCACAAGCATATATGGTAGGGGCAGATGGGGGAAATAATCCTGTGTTAAAAATAAAATAGATGACATCAGACTATTAAGGCTTCGTTTGGAGATCTTAATTAAGGTCTGTTTCATGCGATCGTAACCGCTTGACTGGTAAAAATAAGTCCGCCCATAGGTAGCCTAAGGCTCCGTTTGATGGTGTGGTGGCGGTAATGAACATGTGGTGGTTATGTATTGTTATTTGTGAAGGCGGCTAACAGAGCCTAAGCCTTTTTTTGCATATTATGGGGAGGGATTCTTTTTAAGAAGACAATGTTGTGCGCCGGTGGCAATAATATAAGAAGGAATTGTTCTGCACGTTAACAGGCCGGCTTATGCATAATTTCATATTAAATGATGATGGTAACGTCAGCAATAAATCTCCAACTGCATTTATAATGGTATAATAGGTTGCAAATAACACACGCAATAATAAATTAACCATCATCATTAACTTGATGAGTAATTAGTTCTCAATATCACGTGAGTCAAATAGGGAGATCGAGCATATTACAAACCTTATCAAATCAGGTCGAGCTTTTGAGTTTTAGGATTGATGGGCCCCGAATTTTCCATGTTAAACAGGTAGGACTACAACCAAGAATTTTCATGCTATTAGAACATGTGGATTCAGAGTGGTCTGGCGGACAAGATTGGCGAACTGTCTGTTTCGTTTGGCGGTCTGCCTGTCATTGATCTTGTTTTAGTTCGGGCGACCTGATTTGGCGGGCTGACAATTGACCTTTGTAACCGCACCGGTATTCAGCAGTGCGGTCTGGCGGTCAGAAAGAGTTAACTGCAATGCGGTCTGGAGGTCAGCAAGAGTTAATCGTAGTGCGGTCTTGCAACTGTCAAGGTCTTACTACCGTTCTATTAGAGTCGGGTATGGCGGTCAACTGAAGTTAGTCACAGTTGCGGTCTGGCTGTTAGTACCTGCCTAACAGGCCCAGGGGGTCCTGTATGTTTACCACAACTGTGCATTTTGGTAATCAGCAAAGGCTTGATCGCAGTTGAAGTTTGGCAGTTCCCAAGTGCTATCAAAGTTGCGGTCTGACGGTTAGATTCAATCTAACTGTAGATGTTGCCCCGAGAGTTGTCCGCTGCATCCTGACGGATAGAGACCAGAGCAACCCAGTTGATATAAACTCGAGCTTTGAGTAATCATGTTGTTAATTAGCTTGTCTAACCTCGCAGCCCGTGCGGTCTATTTTTTTATCTATCTGCCTAGTCGTATATGACAGACGTTATGTATACTTTCTCTTGTTTTCTCTCTCTACCCCCATTTTCTGTAAATAAGGGGCATACTGTTGTATTATTCAATTATTATTCACTTTTTTGGGCAATAAAAATCTCTTTTTTTAGATTTTTTTTCAGAGGGTATCAGAGCTCATCGGTCCATTTACTCCGGTTTCTGTTTTTTGGGCGTGAGGCAGTACATGCGGTCTCATATTTTTTTAACCGCTTGCTATTCTTCTTCCCTTGTGGTTTCCGTGTTTTTCTTTCTTCACCGTGCTCTTCTCTTTTGTGGTCACTTCTTAACCGTTGTTTCTTGTCGCCTTCCCGCCCTTCCCTTTGCTCTTTGTGCTTTCTGTGATCTGAGCTCTTTTTTGCGATCTCTTTCTCTAACCACGTTGTTAGAGTTTATTTGCCTTCTCTTGTTTGCGATTTTCGCGGTCTCACTCTTTTCGAGCGGTCTTTCTTTGTCCGCGAGGATAGCATTTTTTATCAATATTTCTCTACTGTTTATAAAGACTCTGTCCTTCTCTTCCTCTACTCTATCCGCGCCTGCTATTCTGACTGTTTCTTGTATCCCCACTGCTTTCGACAATTTGGGCACTACTTCCAAGCTCACTTGCCCAAATTATTCGGATTGGAGTGTTTATCTTGTGTTTCTATTACGCTCTCAGCGTAAGCACCATCATCTCACTGATGAACCTCTTGCACGAGGGACTGGTGTCTTTGATGATTGGGACGCCAATGATGCTCTTGTTAGAACACGACTTGCCAATAGCCTTTCTGATGAGTGATATTCTGTAACTCGCCATGATGAGTCAGTAAAGGCTTCCTGGATTTATCTTGCTGCTCAATACTCCAAGTAAGATAAAACTAAGCATATATACACGTATGCGGATCTATTTGCACATCTCATGATCACTCATACTGCTTCCTATTAGGAGGTGCAAGCTCTTGGTGTTGAGCTTCTTCGGCATCACCCATTCTCTGCTGATCTTACTAGCAACACAAACACTTCTAGGAACTTCTGGTAGTGTGTTATCTGCTTCGTTTGCCAGGGTCTTAAGATATGATCCAGCAACAAATTTTCAGAGAGGCTATCACTCCTACTCTGGATGCCAATGATGTGTGCATCTCTGCTGTCACTACCCTTCTTCAGTGTTCTTTACTTACCTCTCCACCACATCCAAATACAATTGCTCATCCAGCTCGTCATGGCATTTCTAGTGGTCGTGGAGGTCACTATGGTTTATATCGTCCATCTAGATATCTCTTCTCTCACTGTGCAAAGATAGGCCACCTCGTTGATTGTTATTGGGTCAAACATCCTCATTTCCACCCTCCTGCGTGTGATACTACCTCAAAGAATTCAACTTCTATTTCCTCCTCTTCGGGTAGTGCTCATGAGGTCACTAAGGGTAGGTGGCTCATTGACTCTGGTGCTACTAACCATATGACGAGAAATCCTCATATTTTTTCACATTTGGACAAACTTAACCGGTCACCTCTGTATGCGGATCTATTTGTTCATCTTTTCCATCTAGACATGGACGTAGTTCTTTTTATCACTTTGATCTTGTATATTCTGACATTTGGGGTCCTTCTCCTACAAAGTCTGTTGGTTGGAGTAGTCTATATTTTGTCACTTTAATTAATGATTTTTCTAGATGTACCTGGGTGTATCTGTTGAAAGACCGCTCTAAAGTTTTCTCTGTTTTACTGCATTTTATATTGAAAGACGCACAAAGATTAATGTGTCTATTAAAATACTTTGCACTGATAATGCAAAAGAGCATTTTAGTTATACATTCTCGGTTTTTTGTATGCACCATGGCATTATTTATCAAACTAGTTGTTCATACACATCCTAACAAAATGGAGTTGTTGAATACAAGAATCATCATCTGCTCGATGTTGATCGCACTCTTCTCACTCAAATGAATGTCCCTCGATCTTATTGGGGTCATGCAGTACTTATCTCCTGTTATCTAATCAACCAGATTCCTTCTTTGGATCCCAAAGGCCAAACCCCATTCTCCACCCTATACCTTGGTGCCACACCATTCCCTTTACCTCCACAAGTCTTTGGTTGTATGACATTTGCTAACTCTCTCTTTTTCCTGGTCGTGAAAAACTCTCTCCTCGCTCTGTTAAGTGCATCTTCCTTGGCTACTGTCCAACTCAAAAGGGATATCGATGTTGTGATCCTATTCTCGAGAAATAGTATTTTTCTGCTAATATCACTTTCTTTGAAGATGCTCCTTACTTTTCTTGCACCTCTACTCTATCATCATCTAATGAACCCTCTTCTTTACCTATTATCTCCACACCTTTACTTGATCCTCCATGTCTTCCACATATACTAGTTTCTAATTCTTCATTCTTTTCTCGTGATACTGCTTCTCTACCTGAGCCATTACTAAGAGTTCTCGGGCCAGTAGTCTCTCTATGAGAGGATCTAATACTACAGACAAGTCCTACCTTGATCTTCCCATTGCTCTTCGAAAGGGAGTTGGGGCATGCACTCAAAATTCCATTCATGATGTTGTTTTGTATGCTCGGCAATCCCCCTCTTGAAATTTTTTTCTCTTTCTCTCTCGGCTACTGTCACCCTAGCTACCAATCAAGAGACTCTTGCTATCTCTCATTAGAAAGTTGTTATGGTTGAGGAGATAAAAAACTTTAACCGAGAGGGGTACTTGTACTCTTGTACCTATCCCTCTAGGGGAAGATGTGGTTGGTTATTCTTGGGTCTTTGTGATCAAGTTTCATCCTGATAGTACCATTAATCGCTATAAGACTCGGCTCATTGCCAAAAGTTTTTCTCAGACCTATAGTGTGGACTTCTTTTACACCTTCTCTCCATTTTCTCGCATTACCACGATTTGTGTTCTCTTTTTGTGGAAATTAATAAGGACTGGGAGATGTCTCAGTTAGATGTGAAGAATGTCTTCCTTTATAAAGATCTATAGGAAGTGGTATACATGGAGCACCCTCCTAGGTATGTTGCTCAGGGGGAGTCTCAGGTGTGTGGGTTGCGGAAGACAATCAATGGACTTAAGCAAAGACCGAGGGCTTGGTTTGATAAGTTCAAAATTGTTATCTTTATTATTGGATTTGCTCAGAGTTCTTCAGATCACTCTCTATTTATATGCAAGACTTCTACAAGACTAGTTGTTCTTACTATTTATATAGATGAAATTCTTCTTACTGGTGATGATAGGAAAGGGATTGTTCTTACAAAGAAGCATCTTCTTTGACACTTCGTTACGAATGATATGGGATTTCCTAAGTATTTTTTAGCGATAGATATCTCCTGAAAACCCGACTCAAAAGTGCTCTCATAATGGAAGTATGCATTGGATCTTTTAATTAAAAGAGACAGATCTTCTTGTGGCTCAACCTGCTCGGTGTCTAATGGTCGTTTGTGATGACAAGTGTTGGAGTGAGGATTCACCTCTTCTTTCAGATACTACGAGGTATATACGGCGAGTGGGAAAACTTATTTATCTTACAGTTATAATACCGGATATTTATTATATAGTATGCAGGGTGAGTTAGTTTATGCAAGCTCCCAAGGTGTGTCATCTACAATCAACTCTAAAAATCTTGGAAATTGTGAAAGGATCTTTGGGGAAGGGAATTTTGTTTCAGAAGAATAACCATTTAAGAGTTGAAGCCTGCTCTGATGCCATCTATGCTGATAACAAGGATGATAGAAAGTCTGTGTCTAGTTTTTGCACCTTTATAGGGGAAATCTGGTTAGTTAGAAGTGCATGAAACAAACGGTTGTCTCTAGGTCAAGCATTGAAGCTGATTGCAAAAGTATGGCTTTGACTACATGTGAGCTGAAGTGGTTGTGGGCAATTATGCTTGACTTAGGTGAGTTCTATGATCATCCATTGCTAATTTTTTATGACAATAAGCCAGCTATATAAATTTCAAAGAATCTGGTGTTTCATGAGAGGACAAAGTATATTGAAGTTGACTATCATTTTATCAGAGAAGAGATATTAAAGAATCAAATCTGCACTCTATTTGTCACCTATGATAAAGGCTAGTCGATGATTTCACCAAACCAGTATCCTTTTTTTAGACATTTGTAACAAATTGGGCATGGCTGACATATAAGCTCTAACTTGAGAAGGAATGTTAGGACATGTGGAGTCTGGACGGTCTGGCAGACAGGATTGGCGAATGGGTATGGCGAGCTATCTGTTTCATTTGACGGTTTGCCTGTCATTGATCTTGCTTTAGTTCGGGCGACCTGATTTGGAGGGATGATAATTGTCCTTTGTAACCTCACTGGTGTTAATCAGTGCGGTCTGGCAGTGTGAAAGAGTTAACCGCAATGCAGTCTGGTGGTCAGCAAGAGTTAACCATAGTGCGGTCTGGTGACTGTCAAGGTCTTACTACTGTTCTTTTAGAGCCAGGTCTGGCAGTCAGCTTAGGTTAGTCATAGTTGTGGTCTAGCGTTAAGTACCTGCCTAACCTCCCTAGGTGGTCCTGTATGTTTATCGCAACTATGCCTTTTGGTGATCAGCAAAGGTTTGATCGTAGTAGAAGTTTGAAGGTTCCAGTATGCTAACGTAATTGCTGTCTGGCGGTTAGATTCAATCTAACCATAGATGTTGCCCCAGGAGTTGTCTAATGTATCCTAATGGATAGAGACTAGAGTACCCCATTGATATCATCTTATTCTCTGTGTAATCGTGTGGTTAGCTTGTCTAACTGCACAACCCGCACGGTCTATTTTTTATCAATCTGCCTACTTGCATATGACTGACATTATTTATTCTCTCTCTTTTTCTCTCTACCCCAATTTTCTATAAATGGGGCATACCCTTGTATTATTCAACGTTTGGAGTTATAAAAATCCCTTTATTTAGAATTTTCACACATTCAATACAACCCAGCCAAGCGAGCTGTGCATGCGAGCTTTCCCACTCAAAGGGTCCAAAATCACCCAGAAAGGGGAATGGAACCAAGCACACATAGATGCGTCGTAGAACCCGCACACATCACGTACATGTAGAGCACATAGAACGCGCCTTGAGCTCATGCTTGTTGTTGGGTCCATTGATCCCAATGTCTGGAATTTGAAGAAGGACCAGCAAAATAATGTATTCACATGTTGTGATCTAACTTGTGTTCAAGGTGAATGATTGCAGTTTGTCCTGACAAGCTATGATGGGACAGGTAGCCTAAGTGGCTAAGACAGGTAAGTTCTTACCTAAGTGGTGGAAAGACAGATAACTGTCTAAGTCCACAGGCGTTGAGCGAAGATCAGTCACTCAACGCCAGATGACTTATAGCGTTGAGTGAAGCCTATACAGTTAAAGCCAAGGCAGTGGCAAGTAGAGAAAATGGCTAAGTCCACAAGCATTGAGTGAAGTCAACTCACTCAATGCTATAAAGCAAAAAGCTGTGAGATAGGCTAAAGCAGTAAAAGCCTAAAGTTGGAATGAGCTGAAATATGGCTAATTCCATAGGCATTGAGTGAAGTCAACTCACTCAACGCCATGCTACTAAGGAGAAAGTTGGATAAGTGTTTTGGCATTGAGTGATGAAGACACACTCAACGCCATTCAGCAAAAAGGCTGTAAGTTGAACTAAGTTAAGATTTCATCGAACTGAGTTAAGAGTTCGTCGAGCTCAGGCCACCTTTTGTCGAGCTATGTTCAGAGCTTGAGTTCTGAGTTTGTCGAGATCTGTTGAGATTTCGTCGAACTGAGTTTTGAGTTCATCGAGCTCAGCTCACCTTTCATCGAGCTAAGTTCATAGCTTGAGTTCGGATTTCGTCGAGCTTAGTTGAGATTTCGTCGAACTGAGTTCAAAGTTCATCGAGCTCAGCTCACCTTTCGTCGAGCTAAGTTCAGAGCTTGAGTTCTGAGTTCGTCGAACTCAGTTAAGATTTAGTCGAACTGAGTTCAAAGTTCGTCGAGCTCAGTTCACCATTCGTCGAACTCAGTTCAAAGTAAGACAAACCAAACCCAGTGGTTTTAAACACAGAAAATTGGATAAGGTTAAAAGCAGTGAGTGAGGCATGCTCACACAACGCTCTCAATACATTTATGTAGAAATGAGTTAAAAGAAAATAGCATTGAGTGAGGCATGCTCACTCAACGCTCTCAACGCTTTAGTTGCTAAAGAAGCAGATATATGACTAAGCCAGATTACGTTGAGTGAGGGTTGTTCACTCAACGCTCTCAATGCCTAGAAATATATTTATATTCTAAGTAGTTTGGCGTTGAGTGAAGGCTACTCACTTGACGCAAAGAGAGTGTAAATCTATCCAAGTGTTTTGGCGTTAGGTGATGCTTACTAACTCAACGCCTATGCTAGTGTTGCTTGATTTTTTTCAAAGTCCACAGCTGGTGACGTCAGCAATTCAACAAGTCAACATATTTCAAATAAGTGGCGGGATGGCTACAGTACGTGACAAAGGTTGCCGCAGACCTACTATACAACAGTTGGCGTTAAAGCAAAATTGCATCTAGCATAAAAGTGTGGGACCCACTGCTAAAAGAGCCGTTGGGTCTCAATTATTAAAAGGAAGTGCTCTTTACATAAAAAGAGTTAGTGGCAGTTGTTCTTCTTCTCCGGCATTGTTGTGGAGCAAAAGAACAGGAAGCTCAAGTAAGAAATATAAAGAGAGGGTTAGATATTCAGATCAACATCTTCAATGGCAAGTTTGTTGTTGCCATCTTCATCTACACCAGTAAGGAAGCTCAGGGTGATTTTATGAGAAAAAGATAGCAGCAAGAGCCAACCCTTGCTGCAGGAGCTTCCCAGATCCTACCAATACTTTGTAAAAGAGCATACACTTGAGGAGATGTGAAGAAGAAGATGGAGCTGAGCAGTTAGCTCAGTTTAGAAAGGAGCAGAGAAAGAGATCTACTAGTTTCTTCCAGCATAAGCCAAAGCTTCTACATCATTATTGTTGTGAAGAAGAGAGAGCTGAATCTTTGGTTCAGTTAAGAAAGAGGCAGAATAGTATTCTGCAAGTTTCCACCAGCTCAAGTGCATAAACTTATTGCTGTGAAGTAGTTGGGACTGAGGTGCACTCAGTTGAGTATAGTTGGCACAGGAAAAATCTCCTGGTGTCATAATTGGGGGCTGAGTCTAACTCAACTAAGGCTGATTATCATAGAGTAATTCCTCTTGTGATCAATCAAGAACCACATTAACCCATTTCCATCTTATAGGATCCTTTTGGATCTGAGCTATAGGAGTGTTGCAGCACTCTGAGAGTAGTGACTAGTGCCTGAAATTATATGGTTGAAAAGCCTGAGTTGTAGGCCTTAGAGATAAGGCTGAGGTAGGTGGTTTGAGAACCACTGAGTTGTAGGAGCACTACAGGGCTCTGAGGTAGGAACCTTTATGGTTCTAAGGTAGGGTCTTGAAGAGAACCTGAGTGTAAGGCTGAGGGACTGTGGTGTAAGCTCTTTAGAGAATTTTGGAGAACTGTCTAGCCTAACAAGACAGTTGGATAGGTGGGAGGGAAAGTTGATGTACCCAGTTGGGGAACCACTATAAACATCTGTGTGCTTTTATGTGTTGTTTTTTTGTGCAGAGTAAATCATCTTGAAAGCAGAAATTAACAAACCACCAAAGGAGTAAACTAAAAGAAAAGAAAAGAACTAATAAAGAGACCAATAACCTATTCACCCCCCCCCCTTCTAGGTGATTTAGCTATCCTTGGAAATAAAGACTTTCAAGTGGTATCATAGGGAGGTTACTCAAAAAGGACCTAATAGTTTGAGTTGACCTCCAAGGATAGCTAAAAGGTTAAACTTATGTGTTCAAGGATGAACCAAAAGATGTGGAACTCTATGGAATAACAAATCTGTAAAGAGGACAAGATCAACATTAGGCTATTGGCTGTTCTAGGTGATGACAAAGTCCTTCAAGATGCAAGAGCAAGAATAGGGGCCCCTATGTCACACTCAGAGCATGACACAGAGGTGGATGAAGCTGAAGAAGGGGAATCCAGATGCCAAGGACAAATAGCTACCCCAGAAGTAGAATCTTGTCAGGATCAGCCTGGTGAAAATAAGGTACATTCCTCATCTAGCTCATCCTCAGAGTCTGGATATGAATCATATACAGACTCTGATGTCTCATCATCTAGTGATGATGAGGGTTCTTTGATAGATGTTGATATTAATCAATTGATTGACAATCATACTGCCCTTCTGAAAGCTTTCAAGGAAAGCAATCTGCTTATTAAGAAACAAGTAGAGGAAATAGCCTCCCTACAGAAGCCTGCTTCCCAGCTAGATGAAGCTTCATCCTTCCTATGTGTAAAAGAGGGAAGCAACTCATCTGAAAATCATGATAGATATCCATGTTGAGTCCTTAAAATACAAGGACTCTATTATCAAGAGGCTTGATGAGAAACTTAATAGGGAGAGGAGAATTATGGCTAACTTCTCTAAGATAGATTCTATCAAGAGAAGATCTGAATCTGAGTGGATTTCTAAAGTAATCCAATCTCAAAAAAGAGGCCAAGTTCCTGTCAGGCCTCAGCCTACCTTTCACAAGGTAATTCTCCCTTCTAATAGGTATGGCCAAGACCCCAGGGATGGACACTAGAGGAATGGGAATGTTCCTTGTAAGAATACAAATGTCTCTTATAATGGAAGAAGAAAGGACATGGGTCTGAGTGCTCAGAAGGCTCCCCATGAAGAAGTAAAAAGGCCCATCCTGGACCTTTTATATTTAATGCACCAGCTCTATCTCTCTTGAGCAAGGTAGTGGCCTTTTCTCAAAATCTCCCTGCTCACACTCTGACCAAGGGTAAATCTTCCAGTATGCAAGACTTGGAATCTTCAAAGGGCACCAACAGTATGCCCTCTACAAGGAGAACTACTGCTGATAGACCATGTGAAAAACCAAGCTCTTATCATGTCAGACCCACTCTCAGTCAGACTGTGGCTAAGAGAATTTGGAATAAGGAAGCTGCTCTTCCTTCTATTTAGTCTGCAGTCAACCATGCTGCCAGATCTGCTTAGAAAAGAAGATACAATATTCATGAGTGCTAGTGATATGGCAAAGTGGGCCACTTTGCCATAGATTGTTGGCACAACCCTAGTGTGCCAAGGGCAAGAGAAAGTCTTCCTGACATGGCTCCTATAGGTAGATATTTTTTTTCAAGCTAATAAGAACCTAGGACCCAAGTCAGCTTGGGTTCCTAAGGGAAGGTAATTCTTATCTTGCAGGATAGTTCAAGTGGCCATAACCAATTATGGTCCTTGGACAGTGTTGTACCAGACCCAAGTCTGGATACAAGAAATTATTCAACTTATCATCATGCACTAAATGTCAATAACAAGTGCAATTATTAAGGGGGAGCTCACAAGGGAAAGACAGATGAACATCAAAGGCTAAAGCTCTGAAGCAAGGTTGCTGGTATGCTCAGAAATTTTGAATCCAACATGGACTTCAAGTCTACAGAGAAGAGATAAGTAGAATTCACCTTTCTTGAATTCTACTACTTAATTTCACAATTGATTACTCATGTATAAGAAGGGTAATTGAAACAAATGACTAAGAAGATGTAAAAATAATAACTCTTCTTAATACATGTGTTAGTGGCTTACATGCTCACCATGCCACAAAATATAACTTGTCTCAACATAACCAAAGACATATTGCATATGGAATACTAAGGTAGATTAGTATCAAAGTTTGGTTGAGCACATTGAGGTTGGGGGCTAATACAATATCAATTGAAATTATGTCTAATTGCACTCCAATAGAACACATTTTAGAATGTGCACTGTAGGTCTATATTACACCTGCAAGTTAGGTCAACACAGTTAGGGGCTAATTGAAAATTTAATTACTAAAGAAAACTGATGTTAAGCTAAATAAGTTCACTTAACAAATACTAGAGAAAAACCGGACTGCGGATATGTGTCCGGATTCATTCTGGGCCATTGATCAAAATTAAACAACAAATATGGATTAGTGACTTTCCGCCTTCCTTTTAGTAATACCTATAAATAGAAGGGCTTGTACAATAAGCCAAGTTACTATTCCTTACCCTCTCCCGCTTGCATTAGCTATATTGATTGGAAGCCACTTTCGCTAGCATTCTCAAATTCTCCAAAGAAATGGCGCCCAAGGGACCGGATTTCCTCTTCGAAGGAGAAGAGGTAGTTCGAAATGGATTCGTTGATGCTTCGGAAGAAGTTTAGCAGGTGCTTAATCCTCTACAAAAATCTAACCTAGCCTTCGTCCTGACAGAACCCTGTCTTCTATGGAAGAGGGAAGTGCTGGAGTTATTAACCAATGCCAAAGCGGATGCTTCTGCTGGTAAAATTAAGACCATAGTAAGAAGAAAGAAGATCAAGATAACCCCCAGAAGGCTAAGCAAGGCTCTATAGTTGCCAAAGCTTTTTGCAACTGAGGACGAAGAAGAGCTATTACTGGACAATGCAAAATCGGCAATGAAATGGTATGGACTTTCCAAGCACACAACTTGATCAATTCAAAGGAAAGAACTTAACCTGAGAGGTAAGTTTCTAGCTGATGTCATTGGGAAAGCTCTGTTATGCAAAACAGGCTCCTATGACAAAATCTCAAAAAGGATGTTTGAACTAATGGACAGGGTCATACTGTCCAAGAGAACTGATTGGGGAAGAGTGGTGTTTGAAAGAGTAGTGGACTGCATGGCTGAACCAAATTTGGGGAGAATCCTTTCACTATTTCTACGAGAAATTGCTCCAGAAATTTTGAATCTGAAACTTGGTGCAAGAATACACCACATGAGAAGGATGGACATCAGGATGCTTGAGAGATGTACAAGGTCCTTCAGCCCTGTGGTCCAGAAGCTTTGGAGAGAAAAGGAAAGAAAATTATTGCTACTGAGCCCAGTTCCTTTAGCAGCTCATCTGAGGACAAAGAGCCTCATGATCCTGATCTATCTTTATCTGCTGAAGTGTTCAGGAGGGACATGAATATCCAGGTATCTGCCTCGTCTAATTTTACCCCTCTTAGCCATGTGAGCAGACTAGAGTCAGATTCTGTTCCTAAAGTGAATGAGACTATTGTCGGGTTAGCTGGATCTGCTGGAGAGGAAGGAGATGAGTTGCCTTCAACCAAGGAAGCTGGGCAATTAGTAGAGGAAATTGATAACAAAATATCTACAGAAATGGAGGTTGATGCCACTGGATTTAAAGATGCAAATAGGCATATACCTATGTCTGAAGATGAGGAACTACAGGATAAAGTCTTTGAAAACCCTAGTGCTGAGGGAAGGATTGCTCAAATTGAGGGGGAGCAACTGATGCAAGAGATAATTCATGATGCATTATTTGTAGGGTAGCAACTGAAGGTTCCTCTAATAGAGGATGTTGCTGGTGCTGACCTCCATGCAAACAAAAGCATGGCAGTGGTTGATGGGGAGAAACCTTCTGATCTCCCTAGTCATAAGGTACATAATTTAGTGTTATACGAATCTGAGGAAGAGGAAGATAGTGATGAGAAAACACACTCCTCACCACATCTAGAAACTGAATAACACAAGAGTGGCACAGCTCAAGGAACAGGGAGTAAGCATGTACAAGGGGAAACTGAAGCCCTGGATGAGGGCACATCTGCCAGATTTGATCAGCTGCCACCTACCTTCATAGCCCAGCTAAAAAGTTTGCTAGATAAGCAGAGAAGGGCATTATAAAACTATATGGTGAAGCACTCAAAGATATTAGAAATGATCTTGCAACTGAGATCAAATCTATTAGGTTTGAACTGAATCTGTTAAAAGGAGAAATAATAAAATTCTTTACAAGAGCTGCTCCTGCTGTAGATTATACCATGGAGAAACTGGATGTGTCAAGCCAGAATATTGTTATTATTGTTGAGAATCAAAATATTCAGGGTAAGAACTCTATGACCATTCATGAGAATGATAAAATTCTGAGAAAAGAACAAAACACTGAAATCTTCACAAAGATGGATGTCTGCACCAAGATACTTGATGACCACATATTAGAACTTAAAAATCAAGTAACTGTAGGAGTTAACTACCGGGAAGGGGAAAGAAGCAAGGCAAGCAGCTCCCAGACCAATATATTAATTGAAGAAGACAAAAGGGGGAGAGAGAAGCCATAAGGGAAAATACTGAAAACATGGTTTGGGCAACAAATGTTGTGAGAGGGTCATTGGCATTAGAGCCAATGCAATATGACAATATCCCAATGATGCCTACTCAAGTACTAGAAATCTTAAACAGAGAGCCCGCCCAAGATCATCAAGATTATGTGATGTATATGGAAGATCATGATAGTGGTGGTAATCAGTGGGGAGTGCAGCCCACTGATGCTGAAATTCCCTCTTTCAGCCCCACTGTTGACAAGGCACTACAGATAAGAGAAATGGCTGCTGAAACTACTGAATTAGAAGAAGATGTCAAGATGATAAAGAGAAAATATAAAAAGAAATGGAAAAATGACCTGATTTCGAGGAATGGAGACCAGAGTTCAGATCCATCATCTTGATTACTTGGGATCAAGTCAAAAATAAGAAATTAGACAGAGGTAAATGGTATAGTAAGATTGAATAGGATAAAATGGAAAAGAGAGACACAGAAAGAAGGATTTTTTTGGAGGAATAAAAAGGCAAATCTTCTCACTCCTGATGTTGTGGAACCATCTAAATACTTTCACAAGCCTTTTAGCTATTTTGAGAGACAAAAGGATAAAGCTGAAGCTGGAGCTACTAAGGCTAAGGATAAGGCTACTGATGAAGCTGATAAGAAAGGAAAGAAGATAGCTGGAGATGAAGACAAGCCGACAAAGAAATCTAGAGGCAGTGGAATTATGATAAGGGAACCAGAAACTTAAAATGTTTCAGGTTCTGCTTATAGGGCTAAGGATGAAACACTGTGCTTATAATGTTTAAACATCTATTCTCTATATGATTAAATAGAACATCCATTTGTTATTATCTATCTAATTCATCATTTGCTATGATTTTGACTTATCTGCTACATCATTTGAGATGTCCATAATTTTTCTGAATTCTTCTGTGATGATGTGTTTTAAATATTTATAATATTAGTATGTTAGTGTATACATTGGCTTAGGTTTTGACTTCTTCAAATAGGGGGAGATTGTTGGGTCCATTGATCCCAATGTCCTAAATTTGAAGGACAAGCAAAATAATATATACACATGTTGTGATCTAACTTGTGTTCAAGGTGAATGATTGCAGTTTATCCTTACAAACTATGATGGGACAGGTAGCCTAAGTGGCTAAGACAGGTAAGTTCTTACCTAAGGGGTGGAAAGACAGATAACTGTCTAAGTCCACAGGAGTTGAGTGAAGATCAGTCACTCAACGCCAGATGACTTATAACGTTGAGTGAAGCCTATATAGTTAAAGCCAAGGTAGTGGCAAGCTATGAAAATGGCTAAGTCCACAGGCATTGAGTGAAGTCAACTCACTCAACATCATACAACAAAAAGCTATAAGATAGGTTAAAGCAATAAAAGCATAAAGTTGGAATGAGCTGAAATGTGGCTAAGACCATAGGAGATGAGTGAAGTCAACTCACTCAACGTCAAACTACTAAAAAGAAAGTTCGCTAAGTGTTTTGGTGTTGAGTGATGAAGATACACTTAACTCCTGTAAGCAAAAAGGATGTAAGTTGAACTAAGTTCAGATTTCGTTGAACTGAGTTCAGAGTTCGTCAAGCTAAGTTCAGAGCTTGAGTTCTGAGTTCGTCGAGCTCAGTTGAGATTTCGTCGAACTGAGTTCAGAGTTGGTCGAGCTCAGCTCACCTTTTGTCGAGCTAAGTTTAGAGCTTGAGTTCTGAGTTCATCGAGCTCAATTGAGATTTTGTCAAATTGAGTTCAGAGTGAATCGAGCTCAGCTCACCTTTTATCGAGCTAAGTTAAGAGCTTGAGTTATGAGTTCGTCGAGCTCAGTTAAGATTTCATCAAACTGAGTTCAAAGTTCGTCGAGCTAAGTTCACCATTCATCGAACTTAGTTCAAAGTAAGACAGACCAAGCCCAGTTGTTTTAAACACAGAAAATTAGCTAAGGCAAAAGAGCATTGAGTGAGGCATGCTCACTCAATGCTCTTAACGCCTTTATGCAGAAATGAGTTTAAAGCAAATAGCCTTGAGTGAGTCAAGATCACTCAATGCTCTCAACACTTCAATTGTTGAAGAAGCAGATATTTGACTATGGCAGATAGTGTTGAGTGAAGGTTGTTCACTCAATGATCTCAACGCCTAGAAATAGATTTATATTCTAAGTAGTTTGGCATTGAGTGAAGGATACTCACTCAACGCCAAGAGACAGTAAATCTGTCCAAGTGTTTTGGTGTTGAGTGATGCTTACTCACTCAAAGCCTATGTTAATGTTGCTTGATTTTTGGCTAAGTCCACAACAGGTGACGTCAGCAAGTCTACAAGTCAACAAATTTCAAATAAGTGGTGGGATGGCTATAGTACACAACAAAGGTTGCCGCAGACCTAATGTACCATAGTTGGCGTTAAAGAAAAATTGCAGCCAACATTAAAAGTGTGGGACCCACTTCTAAAAGTCATTGGGTCTCAATAAATAAAAGGAAGTGCTCTTTATAGAAAAAAAGAGTTAGTGACAGTTGTTATTCTTCTCTGGCATTGTTGTGGAGCAAAAGAACAGGAAGCTCAAGTCAGAAAGACAAAGAGAAACTTAGCTGTTGAGATCAACATCTTAAATGGCAAGTTTGTTGGTGCCATCTTCATCTACACCAGCAAGGAAGCTCAGGGTGATTCTCTGAGAAAGAGATAGCAGCAAGAGCCAACCTTTGCTGCAGGAGCTTCAAAGATCCATCCAATACTTTCTAAAAGAACATACACTTGAGGAGCTGTGAAGAAGAAGTTGGAGCTGAGCAGTTAGCTCAGTTCAGAAAGGAGTAGAGAAACAGATCTGCTAGTTGCTTCCACCATAAACCAAAGCTTCTACATCATTGTTGCTATGAAGAAGAGAGAGTTGAATCTTTGGTTCAGTTCAGAAAGAGGCAGAATAGTATTCTACAAATTTCCTCCTGCTCAAGTGCATAAACTTATTATTGTGAAGTAGTTGGGACTGAGGTGCACTCATTCCAGTATAGTTTACACAGGAAAACTCTCCTGGTGTAATAGTGGGGGGGGGGGCTGAGTCTAACTCACCTAAGCCCGATTGTCACATAGGAATTCCTCTTGTGGTCAATCAAGAACCACATTAACCCATTTCCATCTTGTAGAATCCTTCTAGATTTGATCTGTAGAAGTGATGTAGTACTCTGAGAGTAGGTCCTTGTGCTTGAAATTATAGGGCTGAAAAGCCTGAGTTATAGGCCTTAGAGATAAGGCTGAGGTAAGTGGTTTGAGAACTACTAAGCTATAGGAGCACTACAGGGCTCTTAGGTAGGAACTTTTGTGGTTCTGAGGTAGGGTTCTGAAGAGAACCTGAGTGTAAGACTGAGGGCCTGTGGTGTAAGCTCTTTGGAGCATTTTGGAGAAGTGCCTAGTCCAACAATACAGTTGGATAGGTGGAAGGGAAAGTGGATTTACCCAGTTGGGGAACCACTATAAATATCTGGGTGCTTTGCTGTGTTATTTTTTTGTGCAGGGTAAATCATCTTGAAAGCATAAATTTACCAACCACTCAAGCAGCAAACTAAAAGAAAAGAAAAGATCTAATAAAGAGACCAATAACCTATTCACCCCCCCCCATCTAGGTGATTTAGCTATCCTTGAAAATAAAGACTTTTACTGGCGATCACCGCCGCCTTCATCATATCCGACAAGCGCCAGCGTTTGGCAACTTGCCCGGTCCGTCTGGTCTGCATGTTATTCGATTTATAAAGATTGGTGATCTAGGTGATCGAAACAGAGTAATGTCATTTGCCAATTCAAGACTCAGCCTGACGTAATTACCAGCACGACATTCATGAAAATATATAAAAGGCTCACGGGCATTCATTTGAAAACAAGCAACTCTAGAGACTGGAGAGAGCTCTTAGGTATTCTTGTGAGAATGTGGGACTTAGATTATTCATTCGCTCGAGATTCTCTCCACTCCAATTCTAGTTCCCTCTATGATCAACATTCACTTAGACACTTCAGTGAGCCACGGAAAAGGAACAAGAGAACTCTCTTGTGGATGCTCTCAAGGATGAATCGTGGAAGCTCTGTGGACTTAGCTTTTTTCCTCTTCTCTCTATACACAAAGCTTTTAATAGAGAGGTAACATATCACACTCTAAGGATCTCCTAATAATTGTAAAAAAAAGGGGAATAGCGTATTTAAGCTTGGCATAGATCCGACCATTATTGTTTTGTTCTCATTAACTATTTGCATGCCTGACCTGATTTAGAGTTAAGGCGGTCCAATTCTCCGGGCCAGAGGAAAATCGAGCTATTGGGAACTTTGCACTCGTTGTTCAGGATTTGAAGAAGTCCTCAACTCAATGATAAATTCATTTTGTATTTGATGATCATCTATTTAATATGTGTTGGATTATTTTAAATTCATATCCATCAATCTCAGTAAGTCTGGAGAATAGTAATTAAAACTTTTCACTGTTTTTAAATTTGTTAGAGAAAATAAGTGATACTAGTAGTTATAAAGAATGAAATAGAAACAGGATAACTACACTACCACAACACAAAAAACAAAGAGAAAATGATCAACCAGACAACACAAGAATTTTATAGTGGTTCCCCAAACTGGGTACATCCACTCTTCTACCACCTGGTAGGAATCCAATATCATGTTTTTGATCAGGTGACTGCCACCATATGATCTATTTATAGGGAGATCTCATAACCCTTTAGGCTTTTGATCAGGTGCCCAAAAACCAACAATAAAATTTTGAAGGGAGTTAATAAATCCTTTTAAAGTGAGGTTGAGAGAGTTGATGGTGTCTTCTCTTTTCTCTATATAACAGAGAAGACAAATGGATTTGTTATCAAATCTTCTTCTGAAATGTGGAGATGTTCAGAAAGCCTGGAGCCTTGCTCAGGGTATAGGTCTTCAGCCTTGTCTTTAAGAGATCCAGGAATTTGCAGACTGATCAAGAGTTGTTGTCCTTGAAGATTACTGGAGTAGAAGTTGAAGAAGACTCTTGATATGTGATGGTTCTTCTTCTTCAGCTTTCAGTAAGATCAAGGGAAACAGAATGTTTTCTGCACAGAGAAGAAGTAGTTATTCTTCTGTATATTTTGTGTATCTTCTCTATATTCTCATTACTGTCTAGCCGTCTGAAGGGAAAATCTCTTTTATATTCTGCTATCAAAATTCTCTGAAATTTGAATTCCAAGCATTAATTGATGACTGATTCTGGAAAATAAAACGGCTGGAATATCTTCTTAAATTAGTTTCCCTAACTGTCCCATTAAAATAAGCAAGTAATTTACTCTGATGAAATCCATAATTAATGTTGCCAAGAATGGCTATATTCTGTAGAATATGAGCATTAATTACTAAGAGAATTACTGCCAAGAATAGAATAAAATAGGGACAAAAATAAGGAAAACTTCTCAATCTGGCTCGGGACAGAATTCGTCGACCTCTGGGCAGATTTCGTCGAATAGAGTTAAAAGTTCGTCGAGCTGAGAATTCCTGTTCATCGACCTGAGCTCAGCGAACTGCATTCTGGAAATAACTTGCCAATTATGCGCTCTAAGTTCGTCGAGCAAAGAATCTGTCTTAAGGAAGAGATCGTCGACCTGAGCTCGAATATCATCGAGCTCAACTCAGAGAAAGATTTTTGAGTTCGTCGATTTGCGATCGACGATCGTCGAGCTGAGTTCGAAGAATTTTGAACTAATATTTTGAACTCTGAATTCTTCTAAGTCTGAGTCTACTGAAGTCCTCTGCAGGCTGGTCCATAAAGATTGATACTAATGACTAGCCTAAACTCTAGGACTAACAGACTTGACCCTAGCTATACAGTGTGGGTCAAACACATCCTAATTAGTGAACCTAGCCCAAATCCAAACTAGGTATCCAACAAACATTATAGAGGGAAAATAGGAATATCATTGTGTTGATAGGTAGCACACGACGATATCATTGTGATAAGATTCTACCATACAAGTATCACTCTAAAAGCTCTCCACAAAAGAAGAAAAAACTCTATGTTAATTATCATCATGATGATAGTCAATATAAAATGATATGGTATTGACAAGGAACACCTATACAAATATCATTGAGTTGAAGGAAAAATAGTTCAAAGTTGTTCACCATTATGAAGAAGAGCAATAGTGGCATGAGGACAGCTTTATCGTTATGTTACGCTAACATCCTAACTGAAATATTCTCTAAGTCAAAGAAGAGAAAACAACATTGTTAAGAGATCAAGTAGCATCTTGTCAAGACAAATTAGCATTGTGACACTTAAAAATTGAGGAAAATTCAAATTGTCATCTCCATCGAAAGTTAACACAAATCAGTCATATCTGAAAAGTTTTCTGACATGATTTTTCAAATGTTCTCAACCGTTATTGTTGTCAGACATATATAAACCAATGGATATGAAGTAAACCCCAACTTGGTCATTCAGATTAATTGAATAATAATCTCTCAAAGGAAATGCTCCAACAAAATTCCTTGAGAAGAAGGCTTCTTCAGAAGAAGAAAATTCATCAAGTGCTCTATATTTTTCTGATTAAAATCTTTAAAGAGAAAAGAAGCCTTCTAGTCTAAAGAATTAGCACAATTCATATTTCCAAGGAAGACTTATTGAAGAACTATTGTTATTCAGAAATGGCTTTGCTCTACAAAGCCAAGAAGACTCAAGGTTTTCAAGAAAAATATTAGTTGAGTCTATTTATTGTTGTAACACATATAAAATAAACTATTGTTGTAAGATCTCCTTTAGACTAAAGGTAGGGCTCTTGTAAAGGACCGAGGTAGAGTTCCTGCTAAGGACTTAAGGTAGCATTCACTTGTTGAATCTGAGTGTAGGGTTCATGTTAAAATCCTTAGATAAGGTTCCTGTTGAGGACTTGAGGTAGGATCCTGATTGTGGATCTAAGGTAGGGAACCTATTAATTTTCTTGAGATATAGGAGTCTCCGACTCTGGAGTGTAAAATCTGTAGATTTGAGATATTGGAGAAGTTGGACTAATCTAGCACTCTACTAGATAGGTTGTTGGGAGAAGTAGATGAACCCATATTATGGAACCACTATAAATCATGTGTGTTTTTTGATATGCTTCCTTTTTGTGATAGATTTCTAAGTAAAATCAAAAAAATTTAAAAGCCACCATACATTTATTCACCCCCTCCACCTCTAGGTGATTAGACTACCCTAAAAACTTCAAGTGGTATCAGAGAGAGGTTATTCAAAAAGGACTAAACAGTCCGGACAAGGTCCTTCAAAGGGAAAACCAGTCTACTCACCATGACTTCAAGAGAGAATTATAATATAATTAGTTCTATGTAACTTCTAATGTGTAGTTGGTATTTGGATGGAGAGGATCAAATTATTCATGGAAGCTTCTGATCCTCGGATATACATAACTATAAAGGAAGGGCATTTCCTTCCATGAAAGTCTAATCTATTGATATCAATCAAAGAGTTCCTAAGATGTACTTAGAAATGACAAAGGATGAAGTGGTTTTGGACACTATGAACAAAAGGACTATGAACATAATAGTAAGCGTAATAGATAACTATGCATTTCAAAATCTTATTTATTGCACAATTGGTAAGGAAAAGTGGGATTCTCTTGTGGTATACATGGATATAACAGAAGAGGTAAGTAATGATAAGAAGTCTCTCCTCAACCAGGAATACGAAGTCTTCAGGCAAGGGAAGAAGGATATTATTACTAACTGCTTTGAAAAATTATTTAATATTATTAATGGGAAGAAAACCTAAGGGAGAGAGTTTTCAAATAATGATTTGAATGATAAGTTCTTGAGATCCCTCAATAAGGAGTGGGATATTAAGATCAGTGCTACAAGGGAGATGGTGAATTTGGCAAATATTCTACCCCAGAACTTGTTTGGGAAGTTATTATCCCATGAAATGTAGCAAAACATAAGAAAAGTTGAGGAAGAAACAATCGGATCTCACTCCAAGGAAAATATTATGGCTTTCAAATATGAAAGCTCCAAGAAAAGCAGAGAAAAGACTCCTTAACCTCCAAGAAGGCCTATTGAACTCACTGATGGAGAACTCACCTTTTTATCCAAACAGTTCAAGAAGATGTTGATCAGGAGGAAACAATGGAATAACAAACCCTCTCCCACCTCCATCTCAAAGAAGCACTACGACAACACTAACACATCAAAAAATAATCCCAAAAGAAATAGGTATGACTTTAAATAAAAAAAATGTACCACTTATATTATTTATTATTATTGCAATATGTATGGGCATGTCATTGCTGATTGTCCAGACAAGAGAAAAGAGGGAAAGAAATCGGATGAAAAGAGATCTCATAAAGACCAAAAATTAGAAAAGAGCTACATGGAAAAGAAGCAAAAGAGCTTGAGTGACAGTACCTCAAGCTTATCTAAGTCAAAAGAAGAAGAAGCCTATATTAGGCTTGCTATATTATCAGAAGAAGAGGATCATATTGATTATCCTCTGGCCAAGGTATACATTAGGGCACCACTATCATTATCTGATAGTGAGGATGAAGAAAAAGATTGTATTGGTTGTTAACCCAAATCTTGCGGTGGACAACACCAGACAACAAAATGCACTAGGCATCTGTGGTCTCTACTCATTTATGTGCTAAATAACGGGTGATCGGTCGGACATGCATCTCCCATAAGAGATCGCTCACGGGTAGTCGACAAGGTCACGTAGGTTTCTCCCCAAGAACCACGACAGACTCTCTAATCCAGCAGCCATCATTGCAGTGTCTTCTCTCAATCCCATGTTGCTTGACTCCTCATATACCTCGGGTGGTTGCGCATTTAATGCTATGTTAAATAGGTCATAAATGCCCAACATTTTGGTAACCGATCAAAGGGAATACCAGTCTACTCACCATGACTTCACAAGAGAACTATAAGATAATGAGGTCTATGAAACTTCCAATATGCAGTTGGTATTTGGAAGGAGAGCATCAAATTATTCATGGAAGCTTCTAATCCTAGGATATACATAACTATAAAGGAAGGGCATTTCCTTCCATGAAAGTCTCCTCTATTGATGTCAATCAAAGAGTTCCTAAGATGTACATAGAAATGACTAAGGATGAAGTTGTTTTGGACACTATGGACAAAAGGACTATGAACATAATAGTGAGCGTCATAGATGACTATGCATTTCAAATTCTTATTTATTGCACAATTGGTAAGGAAAAGTAGGATTCTTTTGTGGTATACATGTACAGAACTTAAGAGGAAAGAGATGATAGGAAGTCTCTCCTCAACCAAGAATCTGAAGTCTTCAAGCAAGGGAAGAAGGATACTATTACTGACTGCTTTTAAAATTTATTTAATATTGTTAATGGGCTAAAAACCTAAGGGAGATAGTTTTCAAATAATGATTTGAATGATAAGTTCTTGAGATCCCTCAATAAGGAGTGGGATATTAAGATCAGTGTTATAAGGGAGATGTTGAATTTGGCAAATATTCTACCCCAAATCTAGTTTGGGAAGTTATTATCCCATGAAATATAGCTAAGCATAAGAAAAGTTGAGGAAGAAACAATCAGATCTCACTCCAAGGAGAATTTTATGGCTTTCAAATATGAAAGCTCCAAGAAAAGCAGAGAAAAGACTCCTTCACCTCCAAGAAGGCATATTGAACTCACTGATGGAGAACTCACCTTTTTATCCAAATAGTTCAAGAAGATTTTGATCAGGAGGAAACAATGGAAGAACAAACCCTCTCCCACCTCCAGCTCAAAGAAGCACTACGACAATACTAACACATCAAAGAATAATCCCAAAAGAAATCGGTATGACTTTAAATAGAAAAAAAATTTACTACTTATATTATTTGTTATTTTTGCAACATGTCTGGGCATGTCATTGCTGATTGTCCAGACAAGAGAAAAGAGGGAAAGAAATTGGAGGAAAAGAGATCTCATAAATACCAAAAATTAGAAAAGAGCTACATGGAAAAGAAGCAAAATAGCTTGAGTGACAGTACCTCAAGCTTATCTAAGTCAAAAGATGAAGATGCCTCTATTAGGCTTGCTATATTATCAGAAGGAGAGGATCTTATTGATTATCCTCTTGCTAGGGTATGCATTAGGGCACCTGTTGGAGTTACCATGGTGATCTAGAAGTTGTCAAACATGCAATCTCACTGCCAACGCGATATGAGCCTGCAGGGTCGCACATAAGAGCTGTGGAGGAGTTGGAAGATTGACCGTATTGGTAAAGGTTACCAATCACCATTATGTATGGGGTCAGGCAATTGTTGCCAAGAAAGTTCATAGGGCATGGGTAGTCGAAGGTCGTCGAGTTTGACTCGACGACCAAGGCAAGTCGTCGAGAATGTCTCGACGACCAAGGCAATGTCGTCGAGAATGTCTCGACGACTAGCGGGGTTTAGTTGAGAATCAATCTGATAGATTCGTCGAGAATCAAAGACTTAGTCGTAGGGACTATCCATTGATTCTCGCCGAATCTGCCTGATGATTCTCGCCGATAGACGAGTATCGTCGAGAGTTATCGAGTATGACTCGACGACTAAAGGCCATTCGTCGAGAATCGTCCCTTATTCTGGACGACTTGGCGCTTGATTCTCGCCGAACGCCTTTGCCGATTCTCGCCGAATTCTTCCAGGGACCCTATACTGTGTGGTCTGCGGATAGCCATTCCTTTAGGTCTATTTATACCTTTGGTATAAATAGACACTTAGGGTTTTGGAAAACAGAGAGACTTGTGCTTTTTGCGGCCGATTAGAACCCGACGGAAAGAGTTTCGCCGATCGCTTGTTCTGCCGCATCCCGCATATCGCCGGACGGAAGTGTTCCGCCGCCGTGTCTGCTCCGCTGACCCTCCCATTTCCGGCGATAGTCTTTGTTCTTACCTCTCCTGGCGCGGACCTAGCAGTCCGTGGAGTTGCAAAGGTGCGGCTATCTTCCTCCCGTTCGTTCGTGCGACGAACAGTTCGGGTTTCTCCTGCTCGTGTGGATTTCTGCAGAGACGTGGATATTATTCCACGTACAACTCGCCACCGACAGCACTCAATACTTGGAGCATCTTCGTTGAGTTGTGACTCAACGCCACTAAGGTATTTTGCCCTAGTTATTTTGTTTACTTCTTGATACAACGATCATGGCCAGATCCAGTTCTCTTGGGCTGTTCTCATACTTTTCCTTTCCGCTGCGTGCACAAAGTGTTGTGCCAACCCTCACGAGAAACCCCAACAGTGGTATCAGAGGCAGGTTGCGGTCATGATTATTGTATTGGAAGTTAGGGAATTCCAACACGTGTAAACCTAGGGATTTAGAAGTGTTCTAAATGTCTAGATTTATTCCTGGAACATCAATTGTTGATGATTTTTCCAAGGGAAATCGGTGGTGATTTTGCAAAATTTGGTCGGGGCGCTGCCCCTTGGAACCCCGCCAGGAATGTCTGGGATTTCGTAGCAATTTCTAATTGTAGAAGTTGTTGTCTCCTTAGCAGTAACCATCCCTCGAATTTTGTTTTGGATTTTGAATCCAACAAAGAGAGATGAGCTTGTCTACTGCTTTAAGTTGAGTTGCCTTTCCCCTTTGTCCAATGCATGTAAACCTGAATATTTGGAAATGTCCATATGTTCAGATTTAGCCCTTTGCTCTATCAAATGTTGATAGTGTCTTGTTGTGCACATAAGGGATGCATGAGGATTCTAGAAATGTTTTATTTTTTTTAGATGTGCACATTGATCAAATGTTGATCATGGTTAATTGTTAACATACTATCAAAATTTAAATCCCTTCATCAAACATTAAGTGTTCGGATGCCTTCTGATGGATGACACTCTTCCTGCCTCGATCGATGAAGTGTTGGCTTGCCAAAGCAAGGTGCATTAATCTATCTTGGTAAGGGTGCGAGCGGATAATTGTGATATCCCACTGTCGACATCGGGCCCCACTTAACTAGGTGACCTCAAAGGTTGAGCGCCTAGAGGCATAGGGTTGGCATGCACCATATGATGGATGCGAATAAAGAGTTATTCACCAACCATACAAGAATTGCATGAGGATGCAATTGGCAAGCATTGCCTACCTAAATAACTACATCGTGAGAGGAAAGCCAAAGCTGACTCATTGTGTTGGTGAAATACGGATCTTGTCCACTAAGAGAGTAGCTCGCCTGAACTCTCTGAATTGATAGTGAGGGCTATTAGTTCGAATAAAATAGTGGGAGTTTTAATTAGAGTCCAAATTAAAATAAATTGTATTTTGAAACTTTGGTACTGATTTTTTTCTGCATGAATTCTTGTAGAATTCCATGGCAAGTGGTTCACACTCCACTTTGTCTCTGAGAGCCATCCTTGAGAAGGATAAGCTCAATGGGACTAACTACATGGACTGGTACAGGAGCTTGAGAATTGTTCTCAGGCAAGAGCGAAAGCTCTATGTCTTGGAAGAAGAATCCCCCGAGGTGCCGACCGGGAATTCTTCCCGTGCTGATAAGGATGCTTACAAGAAGTATACCGATGATGCTTTAGACATCGAATGCCTCATGCTTGCCACCATGAACTCTGAGCTCCAAAGGCAACATGAGAACATGGGGTGCAAGGAGATTGACGAGCATCTCAAGAAAATGTTTCAAGGGCAGGCTCGTCAAGAGAGGTTCGACGTCACGAAAGCGTTGTTTCAATGCAAGATGGGAGTTCGAGACTCATTAGGGACTCACGTACTCAAGATGATTGGGTATATAGAGAACCTTGAAAGACTGGGTTTTCCACTGGGTCAAGAGTTGGCCACAGATCTGATCCTGCAATCGTTGCCGGACAGCTACGAGCAGTTTGTCATGAACTATAACATGAATGAAATAGACAAGACACTGCCCGAACTCCTAGGCATGTTGAGAACTGCCGAAATCAATATGAAGAAGGCCAAGCCTACCAGCCCCATACTGATGGTGCATAAGGGCAAGGCCAAGGCCAAGGGCTTCAAGAAGACGAAGGTGGGACCTAAGTCACATCTTGAGCCCAAGTCTTCTGCACTGAAGAAGAAGAAAAGCACGGTGAAGGAAGGGAAATGCCACCACTGTGGCAAGGCTGGTCATTGGAGGAGGAACTGTCCTTCTTATATTGAGGGTCTGCAGAAAATGAAGGGAGGTATGACTTCCGCTTCAGATATTTATGTTATAGAGATAAACCTTTCTACTCCTTCATCTTGGGTATTGGATACCGGATGTGGTTCTCACATTTGTACAAATGTGCAGGAACTGGAAAGGAGAAGATTGCTGAGTAAAGGGGAGGTGGACCTGCGTGTCGGCAATGGAGCAAGAATTGCTGCTGTAGCCGTAGGGGTTTACCGTCTTTCATTGCCCAGTGGGCTTGTAATAGAACTAGATAATTGTTATTTTGTTCCGGCCATAACTAGAAACATTATATCTATTTCATGTCTGGACATGATTGGATTTTCTTTTATAATTAAGAATAACTGTTGTTCCGTATTTAAGAATGATGTTTGTTATGCTGTAGCCCAACTGTTTAATGGTCGTTATGTTTTGAACTTAGACCATATGATCTATAATGTATAAAATAATAAAAGACTAAGAACAAATGACTCAAACCCTACGTATCTCTGGCATTGTCGTTTGGGCCATATAAACGAGAAGCGCATATCCAAGCTCCATAAGGATGGACTTTTGGACTCATTTGATTATAAATCATTTGAGCGATACGAATCTTGTTTGTTAGGCAAAATGACAAAAGATCCTTTCACTGGTTATACTGAGAGGGCTGAGGATCTCTTGGGTGTTGTACATAGAGATGTATGCGGACCCATGAGTTCCATGGCTAGAGGTGGGTATTTCTACTTCGTTACATTTACTGATGATTTCAGTAGATACGGATATGTGTATCTTATGAAGTGCAAATCCGAGACCTTTGAAAAGTTCAAAGAGTTCAAGAATGAAGTAGAAAACCAGTTGGGCAAAAGGGTTAAAGCAATCCGATCCGATCGAGGTGGTGAATACCTGAGTCACGAGTTCCGTGATCATCTGAAAGAGTGTGGTATTATATCACAGCTCACTCCACCTAGAACACCACAGCACAATGGTGTGTCTGAGAGGAGAAATCGTACTCTGTTAGACATGGTACGTTCGATGATGAGTCATGCAGACTTGCCTGTTTCCTTTTGGGGTTTTGCTTTAGAGACTGCTGCTATGACACTGAATCGCGCTCCAACAAAAACTGTTCTGAAGACACCATATGAGATATGGACTGGGAAACGTCCTAGTATGTCGTTCATTAAAATTTGGGGCTGTGAGGCATACGTGCGACATCAAATGCCTGACAAGCTGGAACCCAAATCAGATAAATGTTATCTGGTTGGATATCCTAAGGAAATGAAAGGATATTACTTATACCTACCGTCCGAGGGCAAGGTGTTTGTCGCAAGGACCGGTGTCTTCTTGGAGAAAGAGTTCTTATCAAGAAAGACTGAAAAGGTAGAACTTGAAGAAGTTCAAGAACCACAAATAGTGAATGAACCAGAATTGGATTCTGAATTAGGACTACAAGGTGTTATAGCTAGAGAACCTACTCAAGAAACACATGTCCTGCGTAGATCTGGTAGACCAAGATTTGAGCTTGAGAGATATGGATTTCTCGTGTCTCAAATAGGTAATGTGTTGCTAATGGATCATGATGATGAACCATCAACCTACCAAGAGGCTATGAATGGACCGGACTCCGACAAATGGTTTGAGGCTATGAAATCTGAAATGGACTCCATGTATGCAAACCAAGTTTGGAACTTGGTGGAACCACCTGAAGTGGTACGACCCATAGGGTGTAAGTGGGTCTTCAAGAAGAAGACCGACATGGATGGGAATGTACAGACATTCAAAGGGCGACTGGTGGCTAAGGGTTTTAGACAAATTCATGGTATTGACTATGATGAAACCTTTTCCCCTGTTGCCATGGTAAAGTCCATAAGGATATTGCTTGCTATTGCTGCGTATTATGACTACGAGATCTGGCAGATGGATGTCAAAATAGCTTTCCTTAATGGAAACCTCCTTAAGGAAGTGTACATGACACAACCCGAGGGTTTTGTATCCCCAAATGAAGCCACTAAGATATGCAAGCTGAATAGGTCCATATATGGACTGAAACAGGCCTCTCGAAGTTGGAATCTTCGTTTTGATGAGAAAATCAAAGAGTTTGGTTTCATCAAGAATGAAGATGAGCCTTGTGTTTACAAGCGAATCAGTGGGAGCATTGTTGTCTTCCTGATACTGTATGTAGATGACATACTGTTGATTGGGAATGACATTCCTACCCTGAAAGTTGTTAAGAACAACCTAGGGAACTGCTTTTCTATGAAGGACTTGGGTGAAGCGACTTATATACTTGGTATTAAGATCTATAGAGATAGATCGAAGAAGTTGCTGGGTTTGACCCAGAGTACATACATCGATAAGGTGTTGAAGCGGTTCAACATGCTTGAGTCCAAGAAAGGATTTTTTTCCCAGTGTCCAAAATCTTGTGAAGATAAGGACCGCATGAAGTTGATTCCATATGCTTCGGCAATTGGATCAATCATGTATGCAATGTTATGTACTCGACCCGATGTCTCCTTTGCTTTAAGTATGACTAGCAGGTATCAGTCAGACCCCGGTGAGTGTCACTGGATTGCAGTCAAGAATATCCTGAAGTACTTGAGAAGGACTAAGGATGTGTTCTTGGTGTATGGTAGAGAGGAAGAGCTCGTTGTAAGTGTTTACACGGATGCTAGCTTCCAAACTGATAGGGACGATTCAAAGTCTCAGTCAGGGTTTGTGTTTTGCCTGAATGGAGGAGCTGTGAGCTGGAAGAGTTCCAAGCAAGAGACAGTTGCTGATTCTACAATGGAAGCCGAGTATATCGCTGCAGCTAATGCAGCGAAGGAGGCTATATGGATTAGGAAATTCATTGGCGAGCTTGATGTAGTTCCTAGCATTGTTGGTCCCATAGTTCTCTACTGTGATAACAATGGTGCAATTGTACAATCTAAGGAACCTAGATCCCATCAGCGCTCCAAGCACATACTTCGGCGGTTCCATCTTATTCGTGAGATTGTCGAACGAGGAGATGTGAACATTTGCAGAGTGCCGACTGAGGAGAATATTGCAGATCCACTGACAAAGCCTCTCGCGCAGAGAAAGCATGATGGTCATACTAGATCAATGGGTATACGATACCTGAATGATCAAGTCTAGTGGGAGCCTTGTGGGTTGCATGTAAAGATATATTCTGTTGGCTGTTTATTGTTTATTCATATGATGAATTGTGTACCTAGATTTTCTTTTTACAATTAATGGCATATTCCGTTATTATGGTTTTTCTATATGATAGTTAAATGTTAACATAATGAATACCCTTAGAATGTTCGATTCCATAGGACATCAAGTACGTGACTTGAATGTGAGAGCATATGATTCATTTGAAGCTTCATTCTTAAAAGTCCCTGGTCGTGGTATCATCATAGGATCTAAGGGTAATGATGATACATAAAGACTAGCACGTGCGTTGACTGATGACCAGTTCTCACAGGTCATGATATTGTGATATCAAGTCATCACGTGGGTACTTATTAGTGAACAAGTTGTACTGGACAGACCCAACCAGAGACTACTTTGTGGATTGTTATCTAATCGTGTCACAAGTAGATCTCTATTGACAATGGTGTTGTGGTCCTTTGACATGAAGTCACAGCATTCATCAAGTGAGGAAGAGCATGCTTTGATGCCATATAAAGTCTTCCTTGAGAAAGGTTGATGATAAGGGTGGTTGTTGGGCACGTTACGAATCATTTGGATTTTTGTGTGTGAGCAGATATGAAATTTGTCCTCCTATATGACAGGAGTTGCATCCATGGGCCCCTTGATGGAACTGGACTGAGAAATGCATGGCCATGCTTGGTGGAGTCAATATGTGATATTGGCCTCACCATTCTCTGAATGTCCGTTCTAGATCAGGAAACTTGGATTGAGCTATTATGAGGGTGACACGGTCCATGCCTCTAGTTCTTTCCGGATGTAAGGGACAAAGGGACAAAGACAACGCTGATACATTGTTCATGAAGGCTTATGAGTTATAAACTCTTATTGCTTGGGGAGCAATGATGCATTGCTAGATGCCGCTCATTGTTTGTGAGGTTTATGGTTTGATACTTCCACGATCAAGTGGGAGACTGTTGGAGTTACCATGGTGATCTAGAAGTTGTCAAACATGTAATCTCACTGCCAACGCGATATGAGCCTGCAGGGTCGCACATAAGAGCTGTGGAGGAGTTGGAAGATTGACCGTATTGGTAAAGGTTACCAATCACCATTATGTATGGGGTCAGGCAATTGTTGCCAAGAAAGTTCATAGGGCATGGGTAGTCGAAGGTCGTCGAGTTTGACTCGACGACCAAGGCAAGTCGTCGAGAATGTCTCGACGACCAAGGCAATGTCGTCGAGAATGTCTCGACGACTAGCGAGGTTTAGTTGAGAATCAATATGATAGATTCGTCGAGAATCAAAGACTTAGTCGTCGGGACTATCCACTGATTCTTGCCGAATCTGCCTGATGATTCTCACCGATCGACGAGTATCGTCGATAGTTATCGAGTATGACTCGACGACTAAAGGCCATTCGTCGAGAATCGTCCCTTATTCTCGACGACTTGGCGCTTGATTCTCGCCGAACGCCTTTGCCGATTCTCGCTGATTTCTTCCAGGGACCCTATGCTGTGTGGTCTGCGGATAGCCATTCCTTTAGGTCTATTTATACCTTTGGTATAAATAGACACTTAGGGTTTTGGAAAACAGAGAGACTTGTGCTTTTCGCGGCCGATTAGAACCCGACGGAAAGAGTTCTGCCGATCGCTCGTTCTGCCGCATCCCGCACATCGCCGGACGGAAGTGTTCCGCCGCTGTGTCTGCTCCGCTGACCATCCCATTTCCGGCGATAGTCGTTGTTCTTGCCTCTCCTAGCGCGGACCTAGCAGTCCGTGGAGTTGCAAAGGTGCGGCAATCTTCCTCCCGTTCGTTCGTGCGACGAACAGTTCGGGTTTCTCCTGCTCGTGTGGATTTCTGCAGAGACGTGGATATTATTCCACGTACAACTCGCCACCGACAGCAATCAATACTTGGAGCATCTTCGTTGAGTTGTGACTCAACTCCACTAAGGTATTTTGCCCTAGTTATTTTGTTTACTTTTTGATACAACGATCATGGCCAAATCCAGTTCTCTTGGGCTGTTCTCGTACTTTTCCTTTCCACTGCGTGCACAAAGTGTTGTGCCAACCCTCACGAGAAACCCCAACAGCACCACTATCACTATTTGATAGTGAGGATAAAGAAGAATATTGTATTGGTTGTTAACCCAAATCTTGCGGCGGACAACACCAGACAGCCAAATACACTAGGCATCTGTGGGTTCTCTTCATTTGTGTGCACAATAACAGGTGATCGGCAGGACATGCATCTCCCATGAGAGATCTCTCGCGAGTAGTCGACAAGGTCGCGTAGGTTTCTCCCCAAGAACCACGACAGACTCTCTAATCCAGCAGCCGTGTATGCAATGTCTTCTCTCAATCCCATGTTGCTCGACTCTTCATATACCTCGGGCGGTTGCGCATTTAATGCTGTGTTAAATTGGTCATAAATGCCCAGCATTTTGGTAACCGTTCAAAGGGAAAACCAGTCTACTCACCATGAATTCAGGAGAGAACTATAAGATAATGAGTTCTATGAAACTTCTAATATACAGTTGGTATTTGGAAGGAGAGGATCAAATTGTTCATGGAAGCTTCTAATCCTAGGATATATATAACTATAAAGGAAGGGAATTTCCTTCCATTAAAGTCTCCTCTATTGATGTCAATGAAAGAGTTCCTAAGATGTACTTAGAAATGACTAAGGATGAAGTTGTTTTGGACACTATGGACAAAAGGACTATGAACATAATAGTGAGCATCATAGATGACTACGCAATTCAAAATCTTATTTATTGCACAATTGGTAAGGAAAAGTGGGATTCTCTTGAGGTATACATGTACATAACTGAAGAGGTAAGAGATGATAGGAAGTCTCTCCTCAACCAGGAATCCGAAGTATCATGCAAGGGAAGAAGGATACTTTTACTGACTACTTTGAAAATTTATTTAATATTGTTAATGGGCTGAAAACCTAAGGGAGAGAGCTTTCAAATAATCATTTGAATGATAAGTTCTTGAGATCTCTCAATAAGGAGTGGGATATTAAGATCAGTACTATAAGGGAGATATTGAATTTTGCAAATATTATACCCCAGATCTTGTTTGGGAAGTTATTATCCCATGAAATGTAGCTAAGAATAAGAAAAGTTGAGGAAGAAACAATTACATCTCACTCTAAGGAGAATATTATGGCTTTCAAATATGAAAGCTCCAAGAAAAGCATAGAATGGACTCCTTCACCTCCAAGAAGGCCTATTGAACTCGCTGATGGATAACTCACCTTTTTCTCCAAACAGTTCAAGAAGATGTTGATCATGAGTAAACAATGGAAGAACAAACTCTCTCCCAGCTCTAGCTCAAAGAAGCACTACGACAATACTAACACATCAAAGAATAATCCCAAAATAAATATGTATGACTTTAAATAGGGAAAAAAAGTTTAGTACTTATATTATTTTTTATTATTACAAAAAGACTGGGCATGTCATTGCTGATTGTCCAGACAAGAGAAAAGAGGGAAAGAAATCGGATGAAAAGAGATCTCATAAAGTCCAAAAATTAGAAAAGAGTTACATGGAAAAGAAGAAAAAGAGCTTGAGTGACAGTACCTCTAGCTTATCTAAGTCAAAAGAAGAAGAAGCCTATATTAGGCTTGCAATATTATCAGAAGAAGAGGATCTTACTAATTATCCTCTTGACAGGGTATACATTAGGGCACCATTATCACTATCTGATAGTGAGGATGAAGAAGAAGATTGTATTGGTTTTTAACCCAAATTTTGCGGTGGACAACACCAGACAGTTGAATGCACTAGTCATCTGCGGGCTCTCCTCCTTTGCTGGCACAATAACGGGAGATCTGCAAAACATACATCTCCCATGAGAGATCGCTCATGGGTAGTCGACAAGATCACGTAGGTTTCTCCCCAGGAACTACGGCGGACTCTCTAATCCAGCAGCCATGTATGCAGTGTCTCCTCTCAATCCCATGTTGCCTGACTCTTCATGTACCTTGGGCAGTTTTGCTTTTAATGATGTATTAAATAGGTAATAAATGCCCAGCATTTTGGTAACCGTTCAGGCGGAGCACCCTTCAGTATAAATTGGGGGTCCGTAGGTGCATGAAGGTTACAATGAATGAAGGACTGAACCTACCCGGTTGTTGTTGCAGTTACTAAGTTAGGTTCTTGACTTTCTTTTCTCTCTTTCCCCCGTCTAGAACTAGCTTGTAAATGCATATAATCTCTTTACAATTATTAAAGAGATCCATCACAAGAAAGGAATTTGCCACGGAGGGTAAAATTCGTTGCTTGCTGTTTTCAGTAACACCTCCTTTTCGTGATGCTTTTTATTCTCCTAAGCATCCACAGGGCTAGTAACCAGTCAGTTGCAGTTTGTGCCCTCTCCATCTAGCACCCTTGGTGTGTTTGTGCATTGAAGAACTTAGGTGGCAAAATATACACCTATAGTTTGAGCATAGGACCTTCACATTACTAGCAACTGAAGAAAATGCCTTATGCATGGTTACATCGGCAGAGCCTGCCTTAGGCTCTTAAAGAAGATATTGTCAAGCACTCCTCGAAGAGGACGAGAACTCGAGGGCAATTTCAAGCTTAGTGTGGGTGCTCAGGAGCATTTCAAGTCCCCAGTAGTCGGGGCCCATCTAGATCCTGCTCAAGAGGTTCAGGAAGTGTCTGTTATGGGGGGAGATGGAAGAAAGGTTGTATCCATAAATATAGAGCTAGATAAGGAGAGCAAAACCCAACTCATCCAGTGTCTGTTAAAGTATATTGATGTCTTTGTGAGGTCACCTCTAATATTATGGGAATAAGACTGGATGTTGCTTGCCATCACCTCAACATTAGTCCCGATTTTAAGCATGTGAAGCAAAAGAAAAGAGCGGTAACTACTACTCACAATGAGCCTATTTGAGAAGAAGTTTCCAAGTTGCTTAAAGAAGGATTCATCTAGGAAGTTCAGTACTTAGAGTGAACTTTGAATATGGTTATGGTGCGAAAGGCCAATAGGAAGTGGAGAATGTTCATCGACTTCAGCCATTTGAACAAGGCATGCACCAATGATTATTATCCTCTGCCTCAAATTGAATTCTTGGTCTACTCTGTAGAAGGATTCTCAGTGATGAGTTTGTTAGATGCCTTTTATTATAATATCATATTCATATGCACAAGTTAGATGTCCACAATACCGTATTCATCAAAAATGATGGTTGATATTACTATCGAGCCATGTCATTTGGAATGAAGAATCCTGAAGAAATATACCAAAGAATGATGGAACATGTGTTCAAGTAGTAATGGGGTCATAATTTAGAAGTCTATGTCAACAAACTTCGTATAAAGAGCCATAATATGCAGGATCATCTCAGAGACCTAGAAGAACCCTTCGCCAGTCTTTATAAGTTAAACATGAGGCTCAATGTGACCAAGTGGGTCTTCGGTGTCAGTAAGGGGAAGTTCCTGGGTCACTTACTAACTCCCCAGGTCCTATAGGTGAATCCAGACAAGGTAAAGTCCGTGTTGGAGATGAAACCCTGAAGAGATCAAAAAAAGTTAAGTAGCTGGCAGGAAGACTGTCCAGTTTTAGCTGCTTTATTTTGCACTCAGGATATAAATGTGCCCCATTTTATAGGACCCTAGGGGGGGGGGGAGAAGTTCGAGTGGATGGTGGAATATGATCAAGCATTCGAATAGATAAAGCATCATATGATGGCATCCTTGCTCCTCCAAAGTCTACAATAGTCAGAAGACCTTTTCCTATACCTTGTGGTAATCTAAGATGTCGTCAGCTCAGTCCTAGTCCAGAAAGTAGTCAAAAAGCAGTTCTAGGTCCATTATGTCAACCATGTGCTTTTAATAGTGTAGAGATACGGTATCCGATTCAACAGAAGTTTGTTTTAGTCCTGATAGTCTCGGAACGAAGGCTCTGCCCCTACTTTTAGGCTCATTCCATAGAAGTGGTCACTGACCACCCCTTAAGAGCTATCTTACAGAAGCTTGATCATTTTGGGCGACTGGTGAAGTGTTCCATAGAACTCAGTGAATTTAATTAAGCAAATGTCCTAATAATCGCTATCAAGGACCAAACCTTTGCTGATTTCTCATTAGATTTTGCGATTGACGGTATAGCTGGGCAAGAGGCTCTGTCGCCTTTTTTCTAGAAAATGTTCATGGATGGAGCCTTTGGCCGATGTTAAATAGAGGAGTGATTGTCTTGCTCATCCCTTGTGACACTATAATCAAGCATGCGGTTCAGTTCTACTTCTCCGACACCAATAACAAGGCAGATTATAAAGCATTGGTGGCTGAGCTAGGCTTAGCTTGAGAATTAGGAATTGAAGACGTAGAAGTGAAGAAGGATTCACTCATAATGGATTTATAGATTAATGGTACTTTTGAGGCTCAGGAGCCACTCTTGCAAAGGTATCTAGTCCTAGTTAAACAAAGCAATAGGCACTTCCACTCCTTTATCATTCAACGCATCCTGAGGGAAGAAGATGATGAAGTCAGCAAGTTGGCTAAGTATGGTCTTCCAATGGGGGGAAATCTCCCAGAACGTTTCCGTTCAACAGTCGATGAAGCAGATGTCATGGAAATTGATCAAGGAGTATTGTGGATTGACTCTCTCTTCCATTATCTCATGACCGAGGATGTTCATCCCACAATAAGAAACCAAAGAAGGTTTCAATTAAAGGCGGCTCATTATTCCCTCATTGTCGGAGTTCTATATCGCCAAACAATCCTTTCGCCACTAGCAATATGTATGACATAGGAGGAGGTCTCTTGAATCCTACAAGACGTCCATTCGGGGGAATACAACAGTCATTCAGGAGCCAGGACCTTGGAAAAGAGGATCTTCAAGCAGGAATATTTTTGGCCGACACTCGGGAAGGATTGTGAGGACTTTGCCAAGATATGCGTAAAGTGTCAGATGTTCCCTCCCCCCTCAAGTATAACCGGCACAACAACTCAAGTTCATTTCTATCTCGTGGCTATTTGTGGTATGGGGGATGGACTTGGTGTGTCCTTATCGTATGTCAAGTGGGCAGGAACTGTTCATTTTGGTGATGATTGATTATTTCAGCAAGTGAATAGAGGCAAAGGTTTTTGCCAGAACAACGACTTAGGTAATTAAGAACTTTATTTGGGGGGGAATCGTCCGCCATTTTTAATCCCAGTAGTAATTGTCACAGACAATGGTCTTCAATTCACAAGCAAAGAGTTTGCAATTTTTTGTCATCGGGTGGGAATAGAGCTATGTTTTTCAATAATTCACAACCCGCGTGGCAACGGCTAGGTGGAAATAGCTAACAAGTAGATCTTGAACTTACTCAAGGAAAAGGTGGAGAACACACATAGAACAATGCAGAGCAGTTACCGAAAGTTCTATGGTCTTTTCGATCAACCCCTTCTAAGAAGACGGTGGAGACACCATTCAAACTTTAGTATGGGTATGAGGCCCTCATCCCAGAAGAATTTGACGTAGCTAGACCTCGAGTGCAACTCTTCAAGAAAGGTGATGATGACTGGATGGAAGATAACGTAGTGGTGCTAAGGTGTAGCTTGGATCTAATCAAGGAACTGAGGGATCAGTCGGCCATCACGGAAGCCGAGCAAAAGTGAAGGATGACTAAGTATTTTGATAAGAATGTCAAAGTAAAGCAGTTTATATAAGGAGACCTCGTGATGAAGAAAGTGGACGCGGCCAGAAGATCAGCCTCAGTAGGAATGCCCAACCCCAAATGGGAGGGACTCGTTATTATCAAGGAAGCACTCAAGAATGGAGCGTGCAAGCTATAATCACACAAGGGTGAGGAAATATCTAATACTTGGAGTGGCGATGACAGAAAAGGTATTAATCATATGCCATGTCTTCTATTTATTTCTTCTCCTTTATGTCAAAACTTAACATGGCATATATTCATTCTGCGCTTAATCCTTTTTTTGAGAAGAAAGTAGGGTACGCAATTCAAATTGTAGAAGTTGGGTTGCCCTGGCTGCACCTTTGACAGTAAAAAGTGTGTGGAATTACCTTAACATCGTGAAACATGATACGAGGTTCTCGACGTGGTCAAGCCCTATTTAGCCCTTTTTCTCCAATTCAGTGAGTCTCGGAGCTCATGTAGACCCCCCAACCCACACAGACACACACACACACACACACTTATCTAGACATCTCGAGCAGCATACAGCAACCTTCCGACCCTCATATAAGGATGAGCTGCTTCCCCCACCCTAAGACCACTACGATTACTCTCGTGGAGAAACTCTCGATCAGCATATGTGGCAGGTCCGGATGTGTTATCCAACTATGCATCGACTGAGGCATTACTATTGTCACTGTTTCCTCTGCGAGGACAAGCTGCAACCAACATGTGCTTTATATCCCTTCAGAGTTTTTATGCAATGCTCTCAGATAAGAACCTTGGGAAGTCTTATGCCCGACTGGTAATTTTGACCTCTGGTAATGGACCTGACAGCTATGATGATTGTCGCCATTTTCCTTGTGTGTCTTTTCGGAGGAGCGCTCTATCCTCAAGACACTTATAGACCCACTTGAAATCACGGGATGGAAAAGCACCTTGGGTACTTTCCTATCAAGGGCCCTTGATATAAGGCCAAGCGAACACTTAAAGAGAGGAGCATCCGCCGCACACACTCTCGCGTGGTAATGAGAAGGCAACATGCACCTAGCTGGTGAATTCCTGAGTACAATGTTGTGGATGGAGGGGTTTAATTAGTGTGATTGCTATAAGAAATTTTTGCCTAAACTAATTATACTCATACTCCCAACAAGTGCAAGCAGACTCTCACCAACTAAGTGTGACATAATGCTAGCAATAACATGAATGCACAAACACATGGAAAAGAAAAGGGAGCAGTATAAGCTATATATACATATATATATTTATGACCGCGAACATTCCTTGCAGACTTAAAATATAATGTTTTATTTACATTGTTCACTAATATAGGCATATTCAAAAAAGAAAATTTGCGTCATCTTCATTATTCGCCGCCATTTCCTTCTGAGTGCTCCGCATCTTCCTCCTCCTCATCGAATCCTCTATTGAACCGGGATCTTTTCCTTTACCTGTATATGTAGGATTGGACGATATTTCCATCTTTTGAGTGGTCAAGCACCACTATCGCTGGGAACAAGTCTATATAAGAGGCCTCCACAAACTTCTTCTTGAGTATGCCTTCTTTCTAGAGGTCTTCTAGAGTGCTCTTCACTGTCCGGGTCCCGGTTTTAATGATCTCCCTCATGAACGCCAAATTCCCTTTAATCAAGCTCACTTGGCAGACTTAGAAGAGTCGATTAAAATTATCAAAAATGATACGCATGGAAAGATTTTTTGAATTTAGTAATTACTGTCAGTTCTCTTCGGAGGAAGATACTCTCTGACCATTGCCGCTGCAATAAGCTAGGTAGTACTATTGTAGGTGAGCGACCTTAAGGCCGTCAAGGCCGCCCACTGCGCCAACTCCTCTTCTAGGATGGCTCCCATATATAGAAGGTACCTCTTTCGATGACAGCCGCTGTAATGGCCAGTGCATTTAAGGTTGCCTCTCATGCCTTCCTCCAAGAGGGGAGCCTACTACTGAGGGTCACTACAGCCATGACCAGGACAAGAAGCAGACCGTCGACAAGGTCTGTCATACCTTCACCTTTCAAGAGCATGGGATCTTCCCTTATACATGCCTCCTCTTGTGCGGTTCTTCGGTTTTGCTGGGAATAAGGAGTTGCCTGAAAACTTTGGGAAGTCACCGTTGAGAATAGAATCACGGCTTTCCTCTTCTTGGTGGTGGTCAGAACCAGGCCGGGAAGTTCTTACGGTTTTTCGGCGGGGACCCACAAGACAACTGTGAATGTTAAGGCTGAGTATCTTCAGGTATGCAAATCATGTATAAATAAGAAATTTACTTACAATCAGTGGTTTCTATGTACGATACTTATTTGATGCAGGCTCCGTAGTATTTGGTATCAAGGGGTGTTGGATTCTCTGGAGTTGACAAGTTGACCGGGCCCCACTTGTTTTGGAGTTACAAGTTTTGGGGAGTCTCATTTTATGGGGGGAGTGAATGTAATTAATTGGGGAGATGAGAGGATGGTAGGTGTAAGGTTAGTATTTAATAGCTTTTATTGCTTTGACCATTTGGCGCGTTGTCATTGGTTGTTGTTGCCTATATATAGGCTTGTTGTTTCATTTGTAAAGATTGATGAAATAGAAGAAATTCTCCACTCCTTGTTTGCGTTTTAGAGAGAGGAGAGAGCGCCGCAGCGCCAAGGATCTCTAGTGAGAGAAAGTTGCCGGCGGTGAGTTTGCCGAGCGGATAGAAGAGGTAGTCGGGCGGGGTAGTGTCGATCTCGCCAAGTGTGTGTTCTCGCCGGCAAGTGATTGCCGAGTCACGCGGATAGAAGGGTAGTCGAGCGGCAAGGTGTTAGTGCTCTCACGGGTGTTCGCGAGCAGGTCCAGCTAGTCGAGCTGACTGTTTGGCGAGAGAGCTAGGCGAGAAGGAGCTCGCAAGGGGTTGTGGCCGAGTGGTGTTTGGCGAGTAAGTGTTGCGAGTGGTGGTCTCGCCGGATTACTGGGTGGAGCTCGCGTGGAGGCGAGATCATGCAGAAGTGTTGGCGAGAAGACTTTGGTGTGGCGGTCTCGCGGTGGTTGTCTCGCAGGTGGGTGCTCGCGCGGTTAGGCGGCTAGAGTTGGCGAGTTGGGCAGTTAGTGGATTTAACTGCCCAAGTGTTTTGGAGGTGTAGTCCGAAGCGGGGATCCATTCACGTTTCTAACAAGTGGTATCAGAGGCAGGTTCGAGACTCCTGGAAGTTGCGTTTGCGAAGAGTAGTGATGGAAATGGGAAGCGGGATGCCGGGGCAGGTCCCCAAGTTGAGCAAAACAAACTATGGAAATTGGAGCATTCAGATGAGAGTACTACTAGCCTCCAAGGAGCTGTGGGAGGTAGTAGAGGATGGTGTTGAGGAGGTTACTGCTGAAGCAGAGGCTGCATTGACAAACGCTCAGAGGGTGGCATTGAGAGAAGCCAAGAAGAAGGACAAGAAGGCGTTGTTCATCTTGTACCAAGGGGTGGATGAAGCTACGTTTGAGAAGATCTCGGATGCCGAGACTTCAAAGGAAGCATGGGAGATACTGCAGCGCTCCATGCAAGGAGTGGACAAGGCGAAGAAAGTGAAGTTACAATCACTTCGGGCTCAATACGAGGTGATGAGGATGCATAGCTCGGAGAAGGTGGGAGACTACGTGACACGTCTACGGATGCTCACGAATGAGATGAAGAGAAATGGGGAGACGATAGACGAGGTCAGCTTTATGGAGAAGCTCCTGCGATCTATGTCCAAGAAGTTCAGACACGTGGTGGTGGCCATCGAGGAGTCGAAGGACCTCACCACGATGGCGGTGGATGAACTCGTTGGGTCGCTGCAAGCCCACGAGTACCGTATGCTGCAGGATGATGAGGAGTCGAGTGGCTTGGGGAAAGCACTCCAGTCTCAACTCAATTTTGGAGAGAGCTCTGGAAGAGGAGGAGGCCAGCGTGGCCGTGGCTACCAAGGAAGAGGTAGAGGAGGAAGAGGTAGAGACCAAGGAAGGTACCAACCGCACCAGAAGGAGGTGGAGCATAACCAAGGCTGGAACGCCGGAGGTAGAGGTAGAGGCCAAAGTAGAGGCCAAGGTAGAGGTCAGGGAAGAGACCAAGGCAGAGGTCAAGGCAGAGGAGGAAGAGGAGACATGTCCCAGACTCAATGCTACAACTGTGGCAAGTTCGGGCACATGAGCTACGATTGTTGGTCTCATAGGAAGGGAGGAGATGCCAACCATTATGCGGAGACTAGCAACACGGGAGGCGACCCGATGATGTTCCTTACCATCCAAGGGGCTGGAGGCGGAAGGAATGGAACATGGTACTTGGACACCGGAGCCAGTAATCACATGTGTGGGGAGAAGGAGCTGTTTACGAGCCTTGAACCAAATGGTGGTGAGGTGAGTTTCGGCGACGCTTCTAAGATTTCAGTTGAAGGAAGAGGAGTAGTGGCGGTTGTGTTGAATGGAAAGGAGGTGCTCATCAACGACGTCTTCTACGTGCCTGGCTTGAGGAGTAACATCCTAAGCCTCGGGCAACTGGTGGAGAAGGGCTACCGGGTCTTACTAAGGGATGGCACCCTAGCCATGAAAGATGGACAAGGGAAAGAAGTGGTGAGGGTAAAGATGACGACGAATCGTCTCTTTACTTTGAGCATGGATGTGAAGGAGACGGCATGTCTCGCGAGGACTGAAGAGGAGGAAGAAGCTTGGCTGTGGCACCACCGGATGGGGCATCTGGGGTTCACAGGCCTGAAGCTGTTGTCTGGATCCAAGATGGTGGAAGGGCTTCCTATGATCACACCCCCTCAAAGGGTCTGTGAGGCATGCACGAAGGGGAAGCAAAGAAGGGAGACATTTGAGGGTGGCAAGTCCCGGAGAGCAACAAGGCCGTTGGAGTTGGTTCACTCAGACATCGCTGGCCCGTTTGAGACTACTTCAATTGGAGGAAGCAGATACTACATCACATTCACCGACGACTTCAGCAGGAAGTGTTGGGTGTACTTTCTAAGGGAGAAGGCTGAGGCACTGGAGAAGTTCAAGGAGTTCCGGGCGATGGCTGAGAAGGAGAGCGGTCAACCGCTGAAGGTGCTCAGAACGGATAGGGGTGGGGAGTACACCTCTAGGCTGTTTGACGAGTACTGTAAGCAATGGGGGATCTCTCATCAACTGACGGCGGCATACTCGCCTCAGCAGAATGGCGTGGCGGAGAGAAAGAACCTTACCATCATGAACATGGCGAGGAGTATGGTGAAGGGCAAGGGGTTGCCAAAGAAGTATTGGGCGGAAGCAGTGCAGGTGGCAGTGTACGTGCTGAACCGTTGTCCAACAAAGAGTGTGAAGTTCAAGACACCCTTTGAAGCTTGGAGTGGGTGGAAGCCCAATGTGAAGCATTTAAGGGTCTTCGGGTGTGTTGCTTATGCTCACATCCCGGACCAGAGGAGGAGGAAGTTAGATGACCGGAGCGAGAGATGCATCTTTGTAGGCTACGCTCCTGCGAGCAAGGCTTACAAGTTGTATAACCCGAAGACAGGGAAAGCTACCATCTCTAGAGATGTGGTGTTTGAAGAAGGGAGCAGCTGGAGCTGGGATGAGGCGACGAAGAACATCAAGGGGATGTTCTTTGAGGATGATGAAGAAGAAGGTGGGAAGGAGGCTGAAGCCGAGTTGGATGGAGCGGATCCGCCATCACCACCTAGCGGAGGTTCAGGGGGAGCTCTCACCCCTTACTCTAGTGATGCAAGTACTAGTGGAGGTAGCTCTGGAGGAGCAAGCACCAGTGGGAGCAAGGATTATCGCCCTCAGCCCAGGATGAGGAGACTGGATGAGATCTACGAGGAGACAGCACCGGCTCTTAATAATTTTTCATTATATTGTCTTTTGGCAGATGTTGAGCTGTGCTCCTACGATGAAGCTGCAAAGGAGAAAAGCTGGAGGAAGGCGATGGATGCGGAGATCACCTCCATCAAGAAAAATGAGACATGGAAGCTGGTCGACCCTCCTGCTGGCCACAAACCCCTCGGGGTGAAGTGGGTGTACAAGGTGAAGAAAAATAAAGATGGAGGCGTGGAGAAGCACAAGGTGAGGCTAGTCGTGAAGGGCTACCGCCAAGTTCAAGGGGTCAACTATGATGAGGTGTTCGCCCCTGTAGCACGGATTGACACCATCCGTTTGATCATCGCCCTAGCTGCACACCATGGGTGGAAGATCATGCAGATGGACGTTGTCTCTGCCTACCAGAACGGGTACCTGGAGGAGGAGGTATACATCGAGCAGCCTCCAGGGTACGTGGTGAAGGGACAGGAGAGGAAGGTCTACAAGTTGGTGAAGGCACTCTACGGGTTGAAGCAGGGAGCAAGAGCATGGAACGGGAGGATAGATGTTTTCCTGAAAAAGCATGGCTATCAAAAGAGCCCGCATGAGTACGCCCTTTATACCAAGGTGGACAAGGATGGAGGCATGATGATAGTATGTCTCTACGTGGATGACATGATCTTCACAGGGAACAATGCTACCATGTATGATGAGTTCCGGGAGATGATGAAGAAGGAGTTTGAGATGACTGACTTAGGAGAGCTAAGTTATTTCCTGGGGGTGGAAGTGAAACAGGGAGAAGACGGGATTTTCATATCTCAAAAGAAGTATGCGGAGGAGATTCTGAAGAAATTCAGGATGGGGGATAGCAAGCCTATCTCCACTCCTGCCGACCCGGGGATGAAGCTGAGCAAGGAGTCGAAGGAAGGAGCGGTGGACTCCACCTTATTCAAGAGCTTGGTGGGTAGTCTGCGCTACCTGACCTTCACCCGACCAGATATCATGTATGCGGTCGGGGTGGTGAGTAGGCACATGGAGGATCCAAAGGAAGACCACTTCACTGCAGCGAAGAGGATCCTGAGGTACATCAATGGGACGAGAGGTCATGGACTGAAGTATGGTACTGGAGAGGAGCTGACGCTGGTAGGTTACTCAGACAGTGACTACGGCGGGGATGTGAATGACCGGAAGAGCACTTCCGGATATGCTTTCAACATAGGAACAGGAGTGTTCTCTTGGAGTTCGAAGAAGCAGGCCACGATAGCTCTATCGTCCTGCGAGGCGGAGTACATAGCGGCAGCAGCTGGCACATGCTAAGCCATCTGGCTAAGGAATTTGTTGGAGAGCTTGCAACATGGAGTGGATGGGCTAACGACCATGTTGGTGGACAACATGTCGGCCATCCAACTCTCGAAGAACCCGGTACTACACGGGAGGAGCAAACACATCGATACAAGATATCACTTCCTGAGAGAGCAGGTGGAGCTGAAGACCGTGGAGGTCAAGTATTGCCCGACCGGAGAGCAAGTCGCGGACATCTTTACCAAGGCGTTGAAGGTGGACACGTTCCTAAAGCTCAAAGGCAAACTCGGCATGTTATGCCAAGTTTGAGGGGGAGTTTGTTGGATTCTCTGGAGTTGACAAGTTGACCGGGCCCCACTTGTTTTGGAGTTACAAGTTTTGGGGAGTCTCATTTTATGGGGGGAGTGAATGTAATTAATTGGGGAGATGAGAGGATGGTAGGTGTAAGGTTAGTATTTAATAGCTTTTATTGCTTTGACCATTTGGCGCGTTGTCATTGGTTGTTGTTGCCTATATATAGGCTTGTTGTTTCATTTGTAAAGATTGATGAAATAGAAGAAATTCTCCACTCCTTGTTTGCGTTTTAGAGAGAGGAGAGAGCGCCGCAGCGCCAAGGATCTCTAGTGAGAGAAAGTTGCCGGCGGTGAGTTTGCCGAGCGGATAGAAGAGGTAGTCGGGCGGGGTAGTGTCGATCTCGCCAAGTGTGTGTTCTCGCCGGCAAGTGATTGCCGAGTCACGCGGATAGAAGGGTAGTCGAGCGGCAAGGTGTTAGTGCTCTCACGGGTGTTCGCGAGCAGGTCCAGCTAGTCGAGCTGACTGTTTGGCGAGAGAGCTAGGCGAGAAGGAGCTCGCAAGGGGTTGTGGCCGAGTGGTGTTTGGCGAGTAAGTGTTGCGAGTGGTGGTCTCGCCGGATTACTGGGTGGAGCTCGCGTGGAGGCGAGATCTCGCAGAAGTGTTGGCGAGAAGAATTTGGTGTGGCGGTCTCGCGGTGGTTGTCTCGCAGGTGGGTGCTCGCGCGGTTAGGCGGCTAGAGTTGGCGAGTTGGGCAGTTAGTGGATTTAACTGCCCAAGTGTTTTGGAGGTGTAGTCCGAAGCGGGGATCCATTCACGTTTCCAACAAGGGGAACCTTGAAGAAGAACTCCACGATTGCCTTCTCCACTCCTTTGACCGGCGTTTCTCGAACACTTCCACCTCCTGCGATTTGCGGATTGTTTCAAAACCCCCAAAGTCCGTCTCGAACATAAAAAACTATTTCTTCCATCCAAAAACAATATTGAGCAGGTTCAACACTCGCGGCACATTAGAACCAATATACAAGTGCACGTGCAACCACGCATGCACATGTAATATATTCTGGAACACAACGAGGCTGAACTAGGGCCTTTGAAGTAACAAGAAAGTGAAGAAGGTTGTTACAATCGCGATTGAGTTAGGGGAAGTTAGGTGGGCACTAGCCCGAAGAAATTCTAAATTTCCACCATCTCGGGAAAGATGAGGAAATTCCAACCCACATCAAAGTGATCGAATGGGAGCACTAGCTCGTGATCGAACATGTTATGGAGGTGTTCGCCGGGAGAAGGGAGATGAGAACTATAAGCCACAGGATCTGAGAAAATCCTCTCTAGGTGTGCGACTAACACTTCTTTCGAAGGAATGGGCCTAAGCGGCGCGTGGATCAGCAAAGTAACCGCATAGCCTAATCGGGTAGCACCCGATGTAATAGATCGCTCGACCTTTGAGCCACTAATCTTTCTATTCTAGAAAGGCGGGGAGTTTCTGGCCTATTTATAAGCTGTGCTGACTGTTTTTACTCGAAAAGAAAAATTTCATGGGAATCTGATGCCCATCGTAGATGTCCGCGACGATCATTTCATGGTATGGTCCCTACAAAATTATGATAATGAAAAGCGTGTGTTTGCAAGTAGGCGTTATATTAGCGACGGTAATAAGGCATGCGAAAAAATAAGCATGAAAAAGAAAACACACTCAAACAAGAATAAGTCTAGGCGGACACATAGAATGTCCATCCCGATAGTTTGATATTATTAATATAGGAAAAATAAAATCCGGGATATCCCTGCTATCTGATGCGATGGACGGCAAGTGTACCGGTCGCACAAGTAATATAAAATGGGTGGCTTTCCCAAGTATCGATCTTTTCAAGGAACACAGTAAGGGGAGTTAATATTGGGGACTTGAGATTGATGTCCTTAGGTCGGAGTTAACTATGGGGGTTTTGATGGTTGCGATAAAATAAAGCAAAACACTAACAACTACTCTTATGGAATGCCGCTATACATCGCTTCGCTAGGCAGGATAGAAGACTACACGGGTCGCTATGCACCGAATCGTTGGGAGGATGGATGAGTAGGCAAGCGTAAGAACCAGAATTTGAGGGTCGAAAGCACCTCTTTGCTGCGCATGCTTCTAGCAATTGCTAGAACGGCAAGAACGGATGGATTGCGGATGGACAAATAGGCGCACCTCAAGAAAATAACGAACACATACAATCACATAGACATGATTACATACGAACGTTAAACAATTGTAAGATTACTTCATCTAATACAAAGAGTTCAACTAAACTATCAACAACAAGAGTAGAAAAGTGTGCGAAATCAACCAGATCTGAAGTCTTGCCGAGGATTCACGGTAGGATTCGCCGGGTTGTCAATCCGTGTCCTAGCTCGGTCCTCAACTGCGTCTGTGGTAGAGGAGGCTGTCACTAACTCCCAATGGACCCGTCTTCTTCGTGTCACGAGCCGGTGGAGGATGGCACAACTTCCCTAGCTTGGTAAAGAAAGCTAGATAAAATCCCCTTTTTAAGCTCTAGGATGAAGGAGGAGGCCGAGAGGAAGCTCCGACTTGGATTTGGCATTGAATGCTTGCCCTGATCTTCTCCCCATGGTGGAACAGCGGATTTCGCCCTAAAAACGCGGAGGGAAGTGGCTGGACGAAGACTCTAATGGCAGGAAAATCTGCGAATTAAATAGAAAAAGTAGAAAATTGGCCACGCACGGTCTGGAGCATGACCGTGCGTGAACCGTGCGACATTCGCGCGCAGAAAATGGCTTGCGGGAGAGATGTGTTGACCCGTGCATTTCCTATCGCACAGACGCTTCCGCCCGCGCGTGAATGAAATCGCACGGGTAAACACAGAGCACGGGAATGCAAGAGAAAACAGTGGAATCGTGCGTTTTACTCGCGCACGGGCGCTGCCGCCCATGCATGAACAAATTGCACGATTAACCATAGAATGGTGCCAAAATGAAAGGTACAGGACAACCGTACATTTCCTTCTCGCACGGTTTTGTCAAAACTGTGCGTTAACCGTGCATTTCAAATCTTCGAGCTCATCTCGACGAAATGCGTCAAGATCCACTCGACCAAGTAAAACGCACGATTATGAAGAAATCGTGCGCTAAGGAAACGCACGACCATGCGTTTTCCACAAATCAGAATTCCTGCCTTGGGGAAAACGCACCACCTGCACAACAAAAACCAAAACTGGAGCACAAGCTCCCAACACCAAAGCAAAGCTTAAAATAAACATAAAGAGCCATGGGGAGCTCCATGTGCTTACCCCCAATAAAAGAATGCGCAATTGCACACCCACGGGCTTAAACAATGCACTTCCTATGGAAATAATGATTAGAAGAAATATGAATGATATAGAACTAAAAGTGAAGTGCAAATGCGTGAAAACTAACCCTTATGAGTCCGTAAAACCCTATATAAATCGGACCCATCACACCCCCATACTTACCTATTTGCGCGTCCCGAGCAAACACACTCTATGCAGATAAGGAAAATAATCTAGCTAACATAGAAATTAAAATACAGAGTACCATGCGAAGTCGCATGCTCGAGTGCATAAAAATATAATAGAAGAAATTTTTAAGTATACAAAATAGTTTACACTTTTCACAATGCGTATCAAAATTTTATTATTACTCAAAAATGGAATCACGATGAATCTACCGGTCATGCATAGGAAGAAAGTAGACATGCCACTAAGGTGAGCTTTGCCAAAGATCGGGGCTCAGGATCACCTCCAAAGGAATCCAACAATGTCGGGGACCATACGCTTGCCCGTTCACACTCTCTCCACGGCACTAGTTTGACTCAAGCGTGAATCCGCAGGACTTTAGGATAATCGTGGGGCTTGGGTTACGGTGAGGTAAATAAAGATAAACATGAAGGCTATGCACCTAACCCAAATAAGCTAGCATAAACAAAATCCAACGCTAACCACAATACATACGGGTACAGCACACACCAAGACTTAATTTTTAACTTATGGGTGTGTGCACCGCCTACTACAAATACAATTACATCTCCAATATGATGTTCAATCAAACCTTTTGTTTTCACTTTTTTTTACAACTATTTTCCTTTTTTCTTCAAATCATTTTTTTCTTTATAATCTCAGCAAATATAAATCTTGGAGCACATCCACATTTTCACAATGAATATCACCAAATCAACACCCCAAAATGATAATAAAAAACCTAAAGCTCGACTTTAGTGTGCGACTAGGATCGGCTATGAGGCTTTGGTGAATAATGGGGGAGCTGAATCAAAAGAATGGGTAGGCACAACAGGGCTTAGCGAGGATAAAATGTAAGGAACGGTACAAAGCTCAACCAGGCCAAAATGATGGCCTACATCACACTCACGCTAGACTAACCATGCGCCAATGCTTCAAGAGAAGCTTGGGGCAAGTTCTTAGCCACCGAGAAAGTAGATCCTTCCTCCCGACTCGACCAAAATGAGTTTAGTGACAGCTACACACATCCCTACACTACCGTTCGATTCACACCAGATTCACCAACTTTTGAGTAGAATCAAAAGTCTTTATGCAAATAGAAAAATATAAAACTATAAGCATACATAAAAATTTATTCTATTCAAATTTCTACACGAGACGAAAGCAATTGACTAGGAGCACAACAAGGTCAACATATTACTTCGTCTCACAATCCTAAGCCAGCACCATAATTTTCCCCGAATCTAACAAAGAAATGAGTTTAACTCACAGCATGTTAACAGCTAAGTATGTGATCATGTGGGTGCAGTGGTGTGCGATGCAATGAACTAATCAAAATAAAATGATAAAAGCTTCTAGTATGCACATGAAATGTGCGCGTGCAAAAGGTAAATATAACTGGCTCTCCCCCAGACTTAAACTAAGCCACACATCAAATGATATAGAAATTAAAATCAAAAAGAGACAAGGGAAGAGGTTACCCAATGCTCAGCCAGTGAGCATACCAGAAGACGCTTGGAAAACACAAGTAGGCCCGCCATACAAAGAATCACAACCCCGCCAATACGCAGTTGTCAGGAATACCTGTAGGGGTGAGCTCTACAAAATCAAAAGAAAAATATACAAAATACAAAGTAATAGTAAAACTAAGATATACATGAAAATAAAAATATAGAAAATGTAAGATAAGTGCTGGGGTTATTGTCATCCCAGCACGACTTATTAAATTCTATACATATCTAGCTAATCGTCCTATGAAAAGAAAAATGCACAGGTAACTGTTCCATTATCCGTTTTGATAGCGGGTACCGATACGGAGATAGAGCAGTTACCCCTCTGCCTATATAATCATACCTACTCCTCGCAGGCAGAGGAAATAGGAAGTAAGAAGAGGAGGAGCACTGGTCCTCGCTCATCTCACCACAAAATAAATCCTTGCCCAGCAAGGTATCGTCTACAGGGAGACTGCAGGAGGAGAAAGTGATGAATGGAGCTTCCTTAACAGAGGAGGAAACAATCGCCTCGTGAAAGAGGATGCAATCATCAAAGACTAGAGCAAAAAGCTCCAATTCCCACTGAGGCACCTGCAAAGACTCAATCCGCACGGGCTCAGATAAAGAAGGGGGATCATGTAATAAAATAGATGAAGAACTAAAATAATCAGAAAATGGGAGAGTGACTCCGGCTTCACTCTCAGCGATATCCAAGCATAGTTCATCGTCGGTATCATACGAGTCTTATCGGGGGGCATTCCAGAACTCGAGATCCACGGTGGTAAGGGGAATGGCCTCGTCAAATAAAGAGGTGCAAACCTCCGCATCGGACAGGGAATATCCCTCATCCCACTGGAGTGCGTAAAAGTGCTCTGAAGATTCACATTCTCCATCGGAGAGGGAGGAATAATCATCCCACTTCAGCGCAACCTCGGGCACCGATTCATCCCTAAATACGGCATCATCAGCCAACTCACAAGAAAAAGATGTAGCATAATCCGGCAAAAATTGCGGTGGGCAAGGCTGCTCTCAAAATCAAGCACTGAATGAGCAGACCCCAATACAACATCATCCGCAAATGCCACCCCATCGACAGGAATAATCCCTGTAGGAAAAGAATGAGTAAGGTGTGCTATGTCATTGTATGGGCCAGGCAACACCCTGGTAGGCCCGTCTACAGAAGCTTCCGCGAACGGGTGGTTACTGTAGGCACGCCCACAGACAGAGAAGGCTTGCACAAGCGATGACAATCCTTCACCATGTTGCCTACACCTTGACATAGCAAGCATCTCAAACAATGCTCGGCATTCTGAGCAGCCATAGCATCGATGCATCGGCACAAATTGTCAAGTAGATGGCACTCAGCTTCCGAATACATCGCAAAAAAAAATTACCGAAAGAGCGCTACACAAGTAGAATAGAAATAAAACGGATCTGCTATCGAAATCAAAAATTAGAGAAGGGAAAAAATAAATAAGCAAAATAAAATTTCTAAAAACTAAAGCAAAGAAGAGATGACATGAACAAATGGAAAAGGGCTTCGATCTACTATCTCCCTCTCCAAAAACTCACACGACTGTGTTCCCCGGCAATGGTGCCAAAAACTTGATGCGTTGGACGGCAAGTGTACTGGTCGCACAAGTAATATAAAATGGGTGGTGTTGGAACACCCTATTACTAATTTGGGTAAGGATCATTATGTTTGTCTTAGGAAACCAGGTTGACCTAGTTGTATAGTTGTAAAGGTCAACATTAGAATGAATCTAGGGCTTAGAACTTAGGTTTGAAGCTGCCCTCAGGACCATTCCAAGATCAAGGATATAGAGCCAAGTCTAAGGCAATTTTTGTCGAGCTTAAGTCGACGAAACGTCGAACTCGGTTCGACGCTCTCTGAGCTCAACTTTGCTAAATCGTCGAACTCCGGCCGACGTTCTTCGAGCTCAGGTCGACGATCTCTCTTCAGCTATTCTTCAGGTCGCTGAGCTCGGTTCGACGATCTTTGAGCTCAGCTCGACGTTTTCTATCTGTTTGATCTGTTTCCATCTCTGAGCTCAGTTCGACGATAGTAGAGCTCAGATCGATGTTTTTTTTGAGAGATCAACGATTCTAAGGATTCAAATGCTGCCAGTCTTTGGAATGTTTTTGAAATCTCTCAGCATTTATGTTAAGGAGATCTGCCAGCCGTTTGTCTTTATTCTGGAGCAAGTTTCAAGGAATTATTCAGGGAATGTTTTATTGGACCTTCCTCTAGAAGACAAGACATTTTATGGAAGACATTTATGCCTTCCAACGGCTATCTTTGACAAGAATTTTTTTTTTTGAGAATAAGATCTTCCTTTTCATCTTTAGTCAGAAGAACACACAACAATATACACAGAGAACACAACAAGAAGAATTAAGCCGTGACAGATAACAAGTGATCAATTCTGAAGAATTAGAATAACAATCTTTTTGCTTACAGAAAAGTGATCACAGCTTCATCTCAAGAACTCCAGACACCTCATCTTTCAGCCTCTTTTTGCTGAAACAATCCTTTGCTGGAGATCAAAAGTTCTGAAGGCCTATCACCCTAGAGCAAAGCTTCCATTCCTGAACCTGTCTACATCTCAAGGGGAGCTTTGACAACAAAAGATCCACTAGTCTTCTCTCATTTGATTTGAGAACAGAGAAGACAACTTCACCTCTTTATCTTTTCTTTTTCTGCTGTAAAAGGGTTCTTGAACTCCCTTCAAAAGTTCTGTCTGGTTCTGAGAGCCTTGTCAAAACTCAGTGGTGGCAAGACACCTTATCAAAAAATCTAGTTTTGGTTTTTGAGCACCTTAACAAAAGCTCATTGGTGACAGGACACCTAATCAACTCATCCTGAGTGGATTCCTACCAAGGGTGGTAGAAGAGTGGATGTACCCTGGTTTTTGGGGAACCACTATATTTCCATGTGTCTTCTGGCTTGTTTGTGTGATTGATTTGCTGTGTGCTGTGCTCTTTACTTCCTTGTCTTTAACTCTTTTCTAACACTCTACACTATACTATAAATTGAATCTTATATTTGCTGATTAATTTTAACTGTGAAATTAATTTAAATAAACTCTATTCACCCCCCCTCTAGAGTTGAGATAGATCTTACTCTCACTTTCAGGTGGCTTTCCCAAGTATCGATCTCTTCAAGGAACACAGTAAGGGGGAGTCAATATCGAGGAGGACTTGAGATTGAAGTCCTTAGGTAGGAGTTAACTATGGGGTTTTGATGGTTGTGATAAAATAAAGCAAAACACTAACAACTACTCCTATGCAATGCCGCTATGCATCGCTTCGCCAGGCGGGATGGAAAACTACACAGGCCGCTATGCAACGAATCGTTGGGCTGATGGACGAGTAGGCAAGCGTAAGAACCAGAATTTAAGGGTCGTAATCACCTATTCGCTGCACGTGCTTCTAGCAATTGCTAGAACGGCAAGAACGGATGGATGGGGGATGGACAAATAAGCGCACCTCAAGAAAATAACGAACACATACAATCACATAGACATGATTGCATACGAATGTTTAACAAATGTAAGATTACTTCATCTAATACAAAGAGTTCAACTAAACTATAGACAAAAAGAGAAGAAAAGTGTGTGAAATCAACTGGGATCCGAAGTCTTGCCGAGGATTCATAGTAGGATTCGCCGGGCTGTCAATCCGCATCCTAGCTCGGTCCTCAACTAGGTCCAGGGTAGAGGAGGCTGATACTCACTCCCAATGGACTCGTCTTCTTCGTGTCACGAGCCGGTGCAGGATGGTACAAATTCCCTAGCTTGGTGGAGAAAGCTAGATAAAATCCCCTTTTGAAGCTCTAACATGAAGGAGGAGGCCGATAGGAAGCTCCGGCTTGGATTTGGCGTTGAATGCTTGCCCGAATCTTCTCCCCTTGATGGAATGGCAGATTTCGCCCTAAAAATGCGGAGGGAAGTGGCTGGATGATGTCTCTGATGGCAAAAAAATCTGCGACTTAAATAGAAAAAGTAAGAAAATTGGCCACGCACTGTCTGGCGCACGACCGTACGTGAACCGTGCGATATTCGCGCGCATAAAATGGCTTGTGGGAGAGCTGTGTTAACCTGTGCATTTCCTATCGCACGGGCACTTCCTCCCGTGTGTGAAGTAAATCGCACGAGTAAACACAGAGCGAAGGAATGCAAGAGAAAATAGCGGAACCGTGTGTTTTACTCGCGCACGGGCGCTGCCGCCCGTGCATGAACAAATCGCACGATTAACCACAGAATGGTGCCAAAATGAAAGGTACAGGACAACCGTGTGTTTCCTTCTCGCATGGTTTGGTCAAACCCGTGCGTTAACCATGCATTTCAAATCTTCGAGCTCATCTCGATGAAATGCATCGAGATCCACTCGACCAAGTAAAACACACGATTACGAAGAAACCATGCGCTAAGGAAATGCACGACCGTGCGTTTTCCACAAATAAGAATTCCTTCCTTGGGGAAAATGCACCACCTGCACAACAAAAACCAAAACTGGAGCACAACCTCCCAGTACAAAAGCAAAGCATAAAATAAACAAAAAGAGCCATGGGGAGCAGCATGTGCTTACCCCCAACAAAAGAATGCGCAATTACACACCCACGGGCTTAAACAATGCACTTCCTATGGAAATAACGATTAGAATAAATATGAACGATATAAAACTAAAAGTGAAGTGCAAATGCATGAAAACTAACCCTGATTAGTCTGTAAAACTCTATATAAATCGGACCCATCACTGTCCTTTAAGCATCCTCTCCAAAAGTTCACTCCACACCTATGAATGCCAAGTTGTTAGTCATATCAAAGATCGTGCTTGTGGCACATAAAAGTTGTTTGTGTAGCTTGGCACCCAGTGTTTGTGTATGGCGTGAACTTCCTCTCTCACTTTTTTAGGTGTATTTCTTGACAACTTCTTCTAGGATTGACGAGCCTTGTAGGGTCGTCGCGCATGTTCGTAGTGTGGGGAGATGCCCATTCTCGACAGCAGCCCTCTGAAACACTATCATCTCCTCCACTAGCAGAGCAATGCGTGCACGAGCATCCCAGAATTCTTTTTTCAATGCGGCAATTGCTTGAGCATTCACTTTAAGCAAATGAGAGGGCATCAAAATTCTTTTACAACTAATCGGTGGTTTGCAGGGAAGAAATCGACAGGTATAGCTTCAATGAGCTCCTCCATTCGTGCTCGTCGAGCGCCTGCTTCATGATTATCATGGGTCATTTTCCTCCTTTTGTTCCCCCTCCTAATCTGTTCTGGGGGCTTATATATAATCACTGACAGTTTGTATATGGTTTCAATCGCTTTCCCTTTGGAGTATCAGCTGAGGGTATCCTCCTGGCTTCTGAACTCTCTTTTAAAGTTGCTGTCATCAGGAATCTTATCTTCCCCCACATCGAACTCTTCTTCCGACTGATCACTTTACTCTGGTTCCTTGGGAGAATAAAGTTCTGTCGGTTGGTGTTTTGCTTTGGAAGCTTTTTATTTTATGATCTGTTAGCAGAATTGGTCCGGATCTTTGTGAACGGGCTTCTCCTCAATAGCATAAGACACTATTCTCTCTGGATTGTGAATTGTATATGCACGAGGCTCATCCAAGTCCCTTGACAAAGATTTCTTCTTATTATGAGTCTTTTGCATTTTCTATTCTTTTTTTTATTTTGGAAAGTGCATAGCGATAGCGTGAAAATGATTGCGTGAAGGTTCCCCTTAGTGTCTGATGCCAAGATAGCTCTAACATTGGGAAACATTTTCATATAGTCATCGACCTCGCCTTGGGTCGGGATCTGCCTGCCAACCAGTAGCGGCTTCTTCTACAAATGCACCTGCTACTTTTTGGAGTTGCTCAAAGGACCCTTCAGCATCTTGTCCGACTATAATAGAGCAGTCTTCTTCGCATTATCACTAGTGATTCGTAGCAGGGCAAGGATGGTGGCATTCAAGCTTGACATCGTTAGGAAGTTTGCAAAAATAGTCTAGAGGTGTGGAGGGGTATTCTGGCAAGAGGATGGCATGTGATATTTATAAACTAGAGGACTCAAGATTCAAATCATAGGCTTTGCAGATACCAATATACTTTTTTTGAGATTGAACGGACTCAAAAAAGTATGGGGATTATGATAACCCAAATCATACAGTGGAACACACCAGGTGGGAGAACGCTCCATCCATCCGCGTGCTCTCCTAAGGAAGTCACAGGCACATCAATGAGTGATCGGCATGACGTGCATCTCCTAGGAGAATTCGCTTGCAAGTAGTTGATAAGATCGTGATGGTTTCTCCCTAGGAGCCTAGGCTGACTCTCAAATCCAACAGCCTTGTATCAAACCTATTCTCTCAATCCTCCAGTGTCCGACTCTTTATTTACCTTGGGCAGTTGCTGTTGAATTTTTTGAAGTGAAAGTGGTAGCTTGGGCGGCCTGGGAGGACTGTCCGCGCTGTCTATGTAGACAGAAGTGGAGATTAGCAAGGTCGGCAAGGGTGTTACAGTCAACTTGTTCCCTAAAGATAACCAGGAGGATAAGATGGTTATCTATGTAGTTCGCTAAGTCCGACATCTGGACTGGTTTGGAGCTTGGGAGATCAGCTTCACCTTTTGCCTTGATCTTGCACTGGTGCGGTTTGGTGGTAACCGCACAGTTCGTCAGTTTGTGAGGACTGGTCCTTGTATCCACTGGTATTGTGTTCGCATCAGGGATGGCTGGTGGTGTGTACTTGGTTTAGATCTGTACCAAGTACAGGTGTTCTCAGTCCGGGAGGTCACACGGTTAGTGTAGACTGTTTTCTTTGTCCGCTGAGTTCGGCGGCTATCAGCATTGTGTGCTCTAGTTACGAGTTCAGAGTGTGCGAACTAGAGCAGTGTCTGCATGGGCGTATAGATTGGAGTTGTTTCCTCTTGTGTGTGGACTGGTGGTGTTTCTGTAGGGTCTGCTGGTGGCAATTAAATTGGCTTGGCCTTGTGGAGACTAGGAGGATAGGATTTCTATCCGGCCTTGGTGGTGCGACCTAGGCGGACTGGTTGTCCTAACTTGTTGTGGCGACAAGGCGGACTGGCTTTGTGTTTGCAGCTATGCGGATACTCTCAGTACTCGCTGCGAGATAGGGTGGTGATCTTATTGGCTAGGGAGGTGATCACACTCCTCTCCGCACCCATAAATAGGACCTTTGTCACATCAATAGCACAACTGAATGAATAGTAAGTGAGTTCGGGTGGTTGCTGCGGATAGGTTTTTGTGTTTGTATGGTTTGATTGAGTTGACCGATTTTTTGCTATGCAGATTGTGCGGACAATATCGAGGAGCTAGGGACTTGGTTCTGAGTTAAGTCAGGGTTCTGGGCAGACTCTGCGGTTACAATCAGTGGTTAGCAGCAGATTGCAGCTTGCGGTCAGGCGGTTTTCTCTCTTCGGCAACCTTTTCCCAATTCAATAAGTTATCTGCTTTTTGCAGCTTGTTTAGTTTGGCAGCAGCAGTTCGCGGTGATCTTGCCGCTAGGCGACCATGGAGTTAGGTGGCTTGGAGATCAACAGACAGAGTTCTTTAGCATTAGAATAACGGGTTGTCTGTGCGGCTAGGTTGTGGTCTGGCGACTTGGCAGCTTCAACGGACTTCGTAGGCAGCTCGGCAGAATCGACGGTTACTCATTGAGACCGCGAGCTAGATTTTTTTCATCTTATTTGTTGGTTCCATTGGGTACATCAGTGAATCATGTCTCGTCATATGTGCCTAGTATTGTAAAGATTTTTGATAGTACAAGATCTTTTCTCTTCTAGTTGCAACTAGTTTATTTTGGCTTGATTATGGTTGGAGTTTTCCTATGACTGGTTTCCCATTTTCCGCAGTTCACAAATTTGTACATGGTATCATAGGAAATAGAGGCTTGAGAAGTGATCAAATGTTAATTTGCTTTATTGCTTCTGGAAGTCTAAGTGAACAGGGGTTAGTGCAATGGAAGGTGGACTTGCAAGAGGTCTTGGAATTGAGCATGTTACATCGACCAACTTCAAGAAGTGGAGGTCATGTATGGAAAGCTATCTTTTGGATGAGGACCTATAGGAGGTCATCTGCAGAGACGATATGCAAAAGGTGATTGCTGCCGCTAGCAAAACTGAAGCGATGAGAGCCTGGAGGAATACACAAGTGAAAGAGAAGTTTACTCTCAAGCGGGCTATCTCACCGGAACTCTTCGACCACATCAACAGATGTTGGTCAGCTGCGGAGATTTTGACTATCCACAATGGGTTGTTCAATAGGAAGAATGTAGCACGACTATAATTCCCGTAGAATGAGTTGGAGAGAGCCACACAAGGAGATCTGTCCATCTGAACATTCTTCCTGAAGATAAAGAACTTGTGCGTTGAGATTTCAGCATTGGACCCTGACGAGCCTATTTCAAAAGCAAAGCTGAAGAGGGACATAATATGCGGTTTGTGGAAGAATAAGTGACCTTTATTACTTCTGTTCAAGGCTAAGTCACTCAGCCATCTTTGCTGGAGCTGGAGAACCTACTAGCTTCACAGGAGAGCTTAGTTAGATAGATGGCTAGAGTCTCTATCTTTGAAGGAGTTAGTGAGGCGCTCTTCTCAGGGAAGAAGAAGAGATGGGAGAAGAAGAAAAAGCCTGTTGCTGGTGATGGCCCTTCAACTTCATATTAGCAAGAGAGGAGTTATACTCCTAAGCGTGATTGGAAGAAGAAGGAAGGGCTAAGGTGTTTCAGATGTGACCAGCTGGGTCACTTCAAGAAGGACTGTAAGGTCAAGCTGTAGCCTGGGCATGTTGTAGATAAAGAGGAAGCTGGTTCCAGTGCTGAGGAAGCCGGATGGGGAAATGCATTCATGACAGGCACGTGTGTCTGTGCCTTATCCACCATCGACTACAAAGATGACTGTATAGTGGACTTGGGGTATGGTCGCTACCTCACCGGGGATGAGTCGAAGTTCTCCTCTCTCCAAACATTCTCATGTAACGTGTAACACCCCCATCCATCGCATAGGATATAACAGAACGTCCGGCTGGGGGCCGACGCCAAATTCTATGGACAATTAGTCGAGTTACTTATTTAAACCATAATCCATAAAATTGCATCCTATCTCAGAGTGCATTCTAGCGGAAGTAACTTAATAGCTTAGAACCCAACCATTAGAATGTCCACAAAACCAAATAGGAATGATAAGATAAATACACCAAAAGTTATAGCCTTAAGGCCTTACAAAGTTCCCTCAAATAATAATGTTTTACATACTTCGGCACGCAGGCAGGCCATATATAAGCAGTAAAAAAAACACATTTCGGTTTGGCCTTTGAAGGCTGGCTTAGCAACTATGGGCTTTAGCCCGCTATTTCCATCTCGGCTTAGCTGCACCTGCATGAAGACATTCCACCAAAAAGGTGGTAAATAAGGCAATTGTCAACATTAGCTGACCAAATTATAAAGACCCCACCCCTCGCTCGGGGTGGCGGTGCTCCTTCCCTGCAGGAATTTAGCATATATATAGATATACAATGGTAAACAAAACGTGCAATTTAAGCACCAATCTCCACAGACGTTGACACGACTGTCCAATGCCCCGTTCTCTCAGGGAACATTCTCGGTGCACAGGACCTCGAATGGTCACACCTTCATCCTTTGTAATGGTCAGCAACGCTTTAGCTTTTTAGTCTTTCAGGGACGAAGCCAAAGACAATACCCCTATGCTATGACAAATTCATTGTGATCCTCAGGAAACACACTTTGACTTACTCCAAGTCGATCGTCATAGGGTTGGGTGCAGTTCAGCTATTTCCAATGCTAAAATCCTCCGGCTCGCAAGCCACGATGCGGGTCAACATCCCATTTCCCATCCATACGATTCATAACCCCGTTATGATCCTAGGCTAGCACTTACGGTCGCCTAAGATGGGCCACACAGGCTCTCAACTCAACACATTAGCCCCCAGGTCTTCAAGAGATAGGCCACACCAAATGGCCCCCAGGTCTCCTTGAGACAGGCCTCACAAAACATTGACCACCAGGTCTCTACGAGACAGGCCTCACAAAACATTGTCCACCAGGTCTCTACGAGACAAGCCTCATGAAACATTGGCCACCAGGTCTTTATGAGACAGGCCTCACAAACTATATTGCTCACTAGGAGCTACCGCTGGTAGTAGCGCTACCGCCGCGCGGTAGGGGACAGACTATCGATTCTTCCCCTTCAAACGGGTGTTTTCCTGGATTCCTTCTCCAGTACTCTCTTTGCAGTCACCTGCACATCCCGTGACTCCGAAATTTACATGCTTACCACAGAGTCTTCTCCGGCATACAAAATAATCGTCACCAATCCAAACCAACCTGTCCAAATGGGCTTCACACATCATGCCTATACCATACTTCGATTTTGGATTCTAAATGCAAAGACAACGGGGATACAATCGATCTACCCATCGGGAGAAATACTTCCATGTGTTCATGGAGCGTCTACCCTCACATGCCAAAACAAAGGACTTCACATGTCCAAGGAAAAGGATCGTTACCCTTGAAGTTCGTTTCGACGCCATGGGTGAGAATGTAGCCGGATGGAAATGACCGCTACATCTTTGTAATCGTAGATCCGTACTCGTCTTGGGAATCGAAGATCTGAAGCTCCAATATTGGCGGGATCTCTTTCCTCTTCCTCTTCCTTACTCTCCCTTCTCTCTAACCATTTGAAAGAGAAAACCTTGGGATCAAATGTATAAGAAAAGCCCTAACCAGCCTTATAACGTCGGCAGTGACACCCCATCGTTGGATCTCTATTAAAAACCGACGATCGGCCTCGTTTTACTCCAGATTTAAGTTTATCGAACGCTAACTCAAAAGTCTAAGTGTACATGACAAAATTGAATCAACATTTGAATAAATCAAACACAAAGCTTTAGATATCAAAGTGAGAGTTAATTTTGTCCATGAAGGGGTTATCTAATTCATATACTCACCCCAAAATTTTGTGTCGGGATTTTTATGGTAATATCCCTTTATTTCATAAAAATGGAACCTTAATAATGTGTAAATCACCATCGAAACCTTAATATAGATTGTCCAAAAATCATAAAATTCAAGGAAGAGACGACTCGAAGTATGAGGACCTTACATACAAAGTGCCAGCGCATGGCCCTGGTCATCACTTGGTTCCTCTTCTATAGCCATGACATTCGCCTAAGTTCTTCCGTGCTGGCCACTCTCCACGCTCACCACACCATCAATTTTGAAACCAAAATTCGGTCTCTGTGGAGTTCGGGGTCCCAAAATAGGGGTGACCGCGCACCTACTACACTCAAGTTAATGATCTAGGCACAAGATTAGGAACTCAAAGGACAGACCCAAGGTCTCAGCATGGAGGTCCCACCGCATACCCGGAAGACTAACAAATTCTTTCCCTCCCAAGCCAAAGACTGAGCTAAGGCACCTTCGGAGGGCTCTTTATGGCCGACCGAAACATCTAAGGAGAAACTCAAGACCAACTCTCTCCAATCCAGAGATTCCTCCTCGGATCAATGTAAAATGCTATTCATCCGCCCTACCAATGGCGTAATCTCGCCGAACAGTTCTACTTTACGCACCCCAAATTGGGCCGCCAACAACGTAACTCCGATGTTCTGAAAGGCTATTAACGGACCCTCAAGGGCTTCCTGGTTACTTTACCTCGAGGTCCCCACGGGGCGAGCGGTTCACGAGAATACCGCTCGCCTAAGATAAAAAAGATAAATAACTTATACAAGGCACCACAGACGTTTTATTTTACAAGAATAGAAATTCCATACTTCAGCATGCAGGCTGGCAACAAAAGCAAATTAGGCCTTCTAGGGACGGCACAAACTCGGGCATAAGCCTGCTACTTCCTGCTTGATACTGCAATACCTGTACGCCAACATATCGAAAAGCGGAGGCAAGCTAAACATCAGTCGACTAAAAGTGAACCAATTATATTGCACCAAATGGCGTAATCTCGCCGAACAGTTCTACTTTATGCACCCCCAATTGGGCCGCCAACAACGTAACTCCAATGTTCTGAAAGGATATTAACAGACCCTTAAGGGCTTCCGTGTAACTTTACCTCGAGGTCCCCACGGGGCGAGCGGTTCACGAGAATACCGCTCGAATAAGATGAAAAAGATAAATAACTTACGCAAGGCACCACAAACGTTTTATTTTACAGGAATAGAAATTTAATACTTTGGCACGCAGGCCAGCAACATAAGCAAATTAGTCCTTCTAGGGAGGGCACAAACTCGGTCTTAAGCCTGCTACTTCCTGCTTGATACTGCAACATCTGTACGCCAACATCTCGACAAGAGGCGGCATGCTAAACATCAATCGACTAAAAGTGAACAAATTATATTGCACCCAACCCCTTTTGGGGCTATGGTGCTTATTACCTGCAAATAGATAATATACAACTTCCTCGGAGTCTCCTCTGGGAACCCCAGAACATCACCAATTCGGCTTAAATGTACAAATGGGCTTCACACAGCATGCCTAAATCCGTACTCACGATTCCGGATACTAAATGCAATTAACTGCAGGGATGCACACATCAACCCGTCAGATATCACCCTTCACCCACCCGCTGGTGTAGAGGGGCTTCCATGCAAATATGTTAATTGAGAGCTTCACCTTCCCAAGAAGAAACTTCGTTACCCTTGACGCATGTTTTGACGGAGCTGCAACCTTATATCTTGCATGAGGCTCGATGCCTAGTGACTGTAGCGAATGTCCATGAACGGATCCGGTCTCCACCTGTGGGTTGGAGGCTCCTGGATATGTTTTACCATGGTCGAGCTGCTCTCTAGCCAATTCTGTTCTGAATGACGCCGAGAATGAGACTCCCGGCTGTTCTTGTTAAATTCAGTGCCGAGAGAGGATCTCCTGGCTGTTCTTGCTGAAGTTAGTGTCGGGAGAGGAGCTCCTGGCTGTTCTTGCTGGAGGAGGCGCCGAGAGAGGAGCTCCTGGCCGACCTTGGCGGTGGTGGGAGAATAAATCGAGGCCGGCCTTGCTGCAGGCGGCGGCGGGGAAGGAGATCCCAGCCAGCCATGCTCCAGGAGACGACGGGAGAGGAGCTCCTGGCCGACCTAGCTCTGGGCGGTGACAAGAGAATAAATCCCGGTCGGCCATGCTGCAAGCATCAAAGGGGAAGGAGATCCCGGCCAGCCTTTCTCCAGGCGGCAGCACGAGAGGAGCTCCTAGCCGACCTAGTGTTGGAACACCCTAATTTGAATTTGGGTCAGGATCACTATGTCTTTAAGTTTATTAGGTTGACCCATCAATGTATAGCTAAGGGTCATAGGTTGTGCTAAGTCAGAGGCTCTCAGAGATAGAAGAAATCAGCCCAGAGAAATCAGTCAGAGAAATCAGCCTAAAGAAATCAGAGCTCAACTATGCTGGAACGTCGAGCTCCGGTCGACGTTCCCTATGCTGGAACGTAGAGCTCCGGTCGACGTTCCCTATACTGGAACGTCGAGCTCTGGTTGACGCCTTATCTCTTAACCGTGGTCGACGATTTATCTAAAGCTGCGTTCGACGCTTTCTCTCCAAAGCTCAGGTCGACGCTTTCCAAGCTCAACTATGCTGGAACGTCGAGCTCCGGTCGACGATCTCCGAGCTCCGTTCGACTATTTCTGTCTCAGGCCAACTCCAACATCTGCCAGCTCAGATCGACGATAGTCGATCCCAGATCGACGACCAGCAAAGCAGATCGACGATTTCTGCCAGATCTCAGAATGCAAGTTTCCAGGCAGATTTTCTGGAAATCTTTTGTCCTATTAAAGCCAGCTGTTATTATTCCAATACAACTATATTAAAGGACTATTATAGGAATGCTTTTATGAGTATTATAGCCGTTGGAGTATCCAAAAGGAAGCAGTAATAAATGCTATTATTCAAATGTCCGCTGCTCATCTATCAGGATATATATACACAGATTTACAGAGGAACAATATAGTAGTGAAGAAAGAAGAAAGCAGAATACAGTGAAAATAAATTACAGGAATCAGAGTTCCAGGAAGAACTCAACTCCACCTGTATAACTAAGTGCTCTTCTCAGATATGCTGTTCCAGGAAGCCTGAAGAGACAACTTCTCTACATCAGTCTGAAGGCTTACTGGAAGATCATCATCAAGGCTTCATCATTCTCTCCAAGACAACTCACATTTCAGCTTCTGCTGAAATCATCATTTGCTGGAGCAGTCATCCATTGAAGGCCTATCACCCTGTGCAAAGCTTCCACTCCTGAACCTTTCTACATCTCAGGGGGAGCTTTGACATCATCAATCCACTTGTGCTTCTCTCATTTGATTGAGAACAGAGAAGACACCTTCAACTCTTATTTTTCTTTTCCCGCTGTAAAAGGGTTCTTGAACTCCCTTCAAAAGTTCTGCTTGGTTCTGAGAGCCTTGTCAAAACTCAGTGGTGGCAAGACACCTGATCAAAAAATCTAGCTTTGGTTTTTGAGCACCTTATCAAAAGCTCATTGGTGTCAGGACACCTGATCAACTCATCCTGAGTGGATTCCTACCAAGGGTGGTAGAAGAGTGGATGTACCCAAGGTTAGGGGAACCACTATAAAATTCTTGTGTCGTCTGGATTGCAATTTTTATTTCTTGTATTCTTGTTGTGTGTGTTTGCTCTAATCTCTAGGATAGATCTGACTTTCAATTGGTATCAGAGGCAGGTTGGTTATACAACAACTAAACTATCACTAGGTTGGTTGTTCACACAGTCTAACACCTGAACCAAAAGATCTCTATTTTGATCCATCCTAGTTAGATTAACTATTTTGTTTTTCACATAGCAAGAATATGGAATACTCAAGCACCAGACCTCCTAAGTGCAACATAAACAAATTTGCACTTTGGAAGACAAGAATTAAATTATATATGAACTCTATTGACGAAGATATTTTTCCTTCTATTATGACAGGTCTCCCAACCTCAGCAACAATAACTAAAAGGGCCAGGCTAGCTGATGCCAGAGCCATGAATATCCTAGCACAGTCATTATCTGATGACTTATTTCAGGAAGTTGTTGAATGCTCAACAGCTAAGGAGATATGGGATTCTCTTCATCAAATGGCTTTTGAACCAGTGGATATAACAATAGAAAGAAGCCACAACATCTTATTTGAAGAAGGAGAATCAATATCCCTAGATGTTATTTGGGATGTATCAGATGATGAATCATCATTTGAAGATGAAGAGGAGGAAGCAAGGGCCAAAGTATTCTGCTTAATGGCCATCAATACCTCTTGCAGCAGTTCAGAAGCTGAACAAACAGAAGGAAAAACAAAACCTGAAAAGGTTCAGGTATTATCAAATTCTGTTTTCAGTTTAGTTAACTTAGAAATTCAACCTTGCTGCCAAAGTTCAACAAAACCTGAGAAGGAAACAAAACTTCTCAGAAAAATGTTCTCAAAATATTTTAATCAACAAAATGAGTTCAGACCATCGAACTCAGTCTGCATTTTCATAAATCTGATTCATAACTATAAGGATAAACTAATTAAAATATTTTCAAATCTTTTTCTTATTTGGAACAAATTTATTAGGAAACATCTTTTCTTAGGTCTGTTTCTATTGTTTTGATATTTTGTTCAAAATTATTTTAGGACTTCTGTATGTGAATTCTCTGTCAGATACTTTATATTTTTTATAGATCTTTTTCTAAATTCATCTAGATTGAGTCCTCTACTCTAGTTGCATTGGTCAGCAGTGATCATGACACTGAGTGTGAATCTCTTCTGATGAAAAGAAATTCTATAGGAAGGAAGATATCAGACTTTGTTTTTCAGATCCAGAACCCTAATTAAATTTGCTGGACAAATATCATTTTGCTGCTAACATATCCTTTTTTAAGGAGAGAGCAATCTCTACCATAGCTTTCTGCAGGTACCATCTATAATAGTCAGTTGGATGACTCAATCAAAGTAAAATTTCAAAAGTCATCCTAGCCTCCTCCAATCACAGTTACTGCATCAACATAGGGGGAGTTTGTAGTGCCAGCAGCAGTTAGCAACAGAAGCCAGAATTGCAAAGTTTTTCTTTTTATGCCTTATGCCTTGTAATATTTACTGTAATATTTTCATTTTCATGTAAATAGTAATCCTAACCCAAATAGGGGGAGATTGTTGGAACACCCTAATTTGAATTTGGGTCAGGATCACTATGTCTTTAAGTTTATTAGGTTGACCCATCAATGTATAGCTAAGGGTCATAGGTTGTGCTAAGTCAGAGGCTCTCAGAGATAGAAGAAATCAGCCCAGAGAAATCAATCAGAGAAATCAGCCTAAAGAAATCAGAGCTCAACTATGCTGGAACGTCGAGCTCCGGTCGACGTTCCCTATGCTGGAACGTTGAGCTCCAGTTGACGTTCCCTATGCTGGAACGTCGAGCTCTGGTTGACGCCTTATCTCTTAACTGTGGTCGACGATTTATCTAAAGCTGCGTTCGACGCTTTCTGTCCAAAGCTCAGGTCGACGCTTTCCAAGCTCAACTATGCTGGAACGTCGAGCTCCGGTCGACGATCTCCGAGCTCCGTTCGACTATTTCTGTCTCAGGCCAACTCCAACATCTGCCAGCTCAGATCGACGATAGTCGATCCCAGATCGATGACCAGCAAAGCAGATCGACGATTTCTGCCAGATCTCAGAATGCAAGTTTCCAGGCGGATTTTCTGGATATCTTTTGTCCTATTAAAGCCAGCTGTTATTATTCCAATACAGCTATATTAAAGGACTATTATAGGAATGCTTTTATGAGTATTATAGCCGTTGGAGTATCCAAAAGGAAGCAGTAATAAATGCTATTATTCAAATGTCCGCTGCTCATCTATCAGGATATATATACACAGATTTACAGAGGAACAATATAGTAGTGAAGAAAGAAGAAAGCAGAATACAGTGAAAATAAATTACAGGAATCAGAGTTCCAGGAAGAACTCAACTCCATCTGTACAACTAAGTGCACTTCTCAGATATGCTGTTCCAGGAAGCCTGAAGAGACAACTTCTCTACATCAGTCTGAAGGCTTACTGGAAGATCATCATCAAGGCTTCATCATTCTCTCCAAGACAACTCACATTTCAGCTTCTGCTGAAATCATCATTTGCTGGAGCAGTCATCCATTGAAGGCCTATCACCCTGTGCAAAGCTTCCACTCCTGAACCTTTCTACATCTCAGGGGGAGCTTTGACATCATCAATCCACTTGTGCTTCTCTCATTTGATTGAGAACAGAGAAGACACCTTCAACTCTTATTTTTCTTTTCACGCTGTAAAAGGGTTCTTGAACTCCCTTCAAAAGTTCTGCTTGGTTCTGAGAGCCTTATCAAAACTCAGTGGTGGCAAGACACCTGATAAAAAAATCTAGCTTTGGTTTTTGAGCACCTTATCAAAAGCTCATTGGTGTCAGGACACCTGATCAACTCATCCTGAGTGGATTCCTACCAAGGGTGGTTGAAGAGTGGATGTACCCAAGATTAGGGGAACCACTATAAAATTCTTGTGTCGTCTGGATTGCAATTTTTATTTCTTGTATTCTTGTTGTGTGTGTTTGCTCTAATCTCTAGGATAGATCTGACTTTCACCTATCTCTGGGTGGCGATGGGAGAATAAATCCAGGCCGGCCTTGCTGCCGGCAGCGACGGGGAAGGACATCCCGGCTAGACTTACTCCAGGCGGCAACGGGAGAGAGGCGGGGGTCGGCCACTGCTTGATCCAGGAGGCTACAGCGGGAAATGACTGAGGATTGCTGGTTCGCGCGCCACCTCCGCTGAAGAACCCAGATCAGGTTTCTTTTAGGGTTTCCCCTTTCTCACTTTCTCATACTTTCACATATATATATATAATAAATATATATATTATAATATTAAACATATATTTATACATAATAAATATATATTTATACGTATATTTAGACCTAATCAACCTAAAGCCTTTACATATAAAATCTCCACACGTATGTACGAGCACTCACACGTCCTCGAACGGGGATGTACAAAATCATCGCCCATAGCATACCCCTAGCCCGTTATCTGGGAGGGTCCCACTCGGTCGTGTACGGGGTTGTACAGAATCCCCGCTCTTTTCAAGCGAGTTCCATGCTCAGAAAGAAATGTCCAACCCCAAGTATCGGGCGAGTGGGAGCCGAACCAAAAAAATGAGAGAATTCCTCACTTAGAGATAATGGGGGCTCTACACAAGGGGCTTACCTTTCACAGTCATGTTAGATATTTCAACATAAGAATCACTAGCCTGCGCTTTTCCTCCTAGGCTCATCATCAACAACATACGCAATATTTAATACACTGCAACTTAACTAATAATCAACTCTTTTTATAGAGGGGGAAAAGGCATACCTGTGCCTAAAATTAAAGACCCCCGAAATATCCAGACATAAAAACAACTACAATCCTAAAATTCATTGACAAAATTACAATTTGTCCACGTCTTTATGAGTGGCCCTTATCCGTATCGTTGAAACACTTAGTATTCACTTCTCCAAGATTTGAAATTGCCCCTATAGATTAAAAAAATAAAAATAGCTTCTTCCTGATACTAGTCGCATGCCACCTTCACACAAAATCAGGTTATGAACATAATTGAGCTAAGGGCAAGCCTATCAAACTTTCAGGCATGATGATATGCTTAAGGTTAGGATAATCTCATAAGAAATTTCCAACATATCATAAGATAAAGGAGGCTCCAGGATATTTTTTGTGTAGTGAACATGGGAATCAAAGGGCCGATGGAACATACAACTCGAAGTAACCTTAAACTCCAAACAACCCCCAACCACTGAGTGAGCCTACATCCCTATCAGCTAGGTGAGAGCCTGGTCAGCGGGTCTTCTCGGGGTCTCCTCTCCAAACAACCTCCAACCATCGAGTGAGCCTACAGCCCTGCCAGCTAGGTGAGAGCATGGTCAGCAGGTCTTCTCGGGGTCTCCTCTCCAAACAACCTCCAACCACTGAGTGAGCCTATAGCCCTGCAAGCTAGGTGAGAGCTTGGTCAACAGGTCTTCTCGGGGTCTCCTCTCCAAACAACCTCCAACTACCAAGTGAGCATACAGCCCTGCCAGCTAGGAGAGAGCCTGGTCAGCGAGTCTTCTTGGGGTCACCTCTCCAAACAACCTCCAACCATCGAGTGAGCCTACATCCCTGCCAGTTAGGCGAGAGTCTGGTCAGCGGGTCTTCTCGGGGTCTCCCCTCCAAACAACCTCCAACCACCGAGTGAGCCTACAACCCTGCCAGCTAGGTTAGAGCATGGTCAGCGGGTCTTCTTAGGGTCTCCTCTCCAAACAACCTCCAACTACCGAGTGAGCCAACATCCTTGCCAGCTAGGTGAGAGCCTGGTCAGCAGGTCTTCTCGGGGTCTCCTCTCCAAACACCCTCCAACCACCGAGTGAGCATACAACCTTCCAACTATGTGAGAACTTGGTCAACGGGTCTTCTCGGATTCTCCTCTCCAAACAACCTCCAACCACCGAGTGAGCCTGCAACCCTACTAGCTAGGTGAGAGCCTGGTCAGTGGATCTTCTCAGGGTCTCCTTTCCAAACAACCTCCAACCACCGAGTGAGCTTATAGCCCTGCCAGCTAGGTGAGAGCTTGGTCAGTGGGTCTTCTCGGGGTCTCCTCTCCAAACAACCTCCAACCACCGAGTGAGCCTACATCCCTACTAGCCAGGTGAGAGCCTAGTCAGTGGGTCTTCTCAGGGTCTCCTTTCCAAACAACCTCCAACCATCGATTGAGCTTATAGCCCTGCCAGCTAGGTGAGAGCCTGGTCAGCGGGTCTTCTCGGGGTCTCCTCTCCAAACAACCTCCAACCACCGAGTGAGCCTACAACCCTGCCAGCTAGGTTAGAGCGTGGCAAGTGGGTCTTCTTGGGGTCTCCTTTCCAAACAACCTCCAACAACCGAGTGAGCCTATAACCCTACCAGCTAGGTGAGAGCCTGGTCAGCGGGTCTTCTCGGGGTCTCCTATCCAAACAACCTCCAACCACCGAGTGAGCTTACAGCCCTGTCAGCTAAGTGAGAGTCATGTCAGCAGGTCCTCTCGGGGTCTCCTCTCCAAACAGCCTCCATCCACTGAGTGAGCCTACAGCCCTGCAAGCTAGGTAAGAGCCTGGTCAATGGGTCTTCTCGGGGTCTCCTTTCCAAACAACCTCCAACCACCGAGCGAGCCTACAACCCGGCCAGCTAGGTGAGAGCCTTGTCAGTGGGTCTTCTCGGGGTCTCCTCTCCAAACAACATCCAACCACTGAGTGAGCCTACAGCCCTGCCAGCTAGTTGAGAGCCTGGTCAGCGGGTCTTCTCAGAGTCTCCTCTCCAAACAACCTCCAACCTTAGCGGGGTCATCTATATAAAAATCCTTTGTCCCTGCGATAAAACCACCTTGTACCAAAAGTTGTCGAACTTGTTTTCAAGAAGAAAGAAAACAAACCCTTCTTTTTTATGAATTTATTTTGTTCCTGAAGAACATCCTCATACAGCAAAACGTCAAACGACCCTCGGAGATCGTCGACCGAAGCACAGAGATCGTCGACCTATCAGACAGATAGTCGAACGATCCAGATAGTCGAACTATCAAAGAAGATAGTCGAACTACCTCAGCAGATAGTCGAACTATCAGGACAGATAGTCGAGCTATCAGATAGTCGATCTATCAGGACAGATAGACGAACTACCACAGCAAAACAGATAGTCGACCTATCAACAGATAATCGAACTATCACAGAAAACAGATAGTCGAGCTATCAAGAGATAGTCGAGCTATCAAACAAAACAGATAGTCGACTTATCAACAGATAGTCGAACTATCAGATAGTTGAACTATCCAAGCAGATAGTCAAACTATCAAAGCAAACAGATAGTCGAACTATCAACAGATAGTCGAACTATCCAAACAGATAGTCGAACTATCAAGCAACACAGATAGTCGACCTATCAACAGATAGTCGAACTATCAAAGAGAACAGATAGTCGACCTATCAAACAGATAGTCGAACTATCAGATAGTTGAATTATCCAAGTAGATAGTTGAACTATCAAGAAGAGCAGATAGTCGACCTATCAACAGATAGTCAAACTATCAAGGAAAACGGATAGTCGACCTATCAACAGATAGTCGAGCTATCAGGAAGACGATCGTCGAACGGCTGATCGACGATAGTCGAGCGACGTTCGACCATAGTCGAACGAAAAACAACTTAACCAAATATACATCTGGAAAAGTGACGCCTCTAAAACTAGAGCAACAAACTAAACAACTAACCTTTGACCATAGATAAATCTTGGGTCAAGAGACTAAAAGAGAAGACTGAACTCAAATCAAAACTAGGGTACCAACACAAGCAATAACAACAAAGTAGGAACGCGCAGATTCCTCAAACGAGTGTATTTGCATTTCTTAGTGGATATTCCAGAGTTCACTAGCATTACAGCGGTTCGCACAAACACATGCTCGTCACCCCACAAAAGAATTCGACCACGAATTCGAAAGAGGAAGACCGAGAGAAGCTGATACCAAAATGTAACGACTCCACCCGTTAAATAACATATAATAGATGGTCCGACTGGGGCCCCACACTATATGCTACAAACAAACGGGGAGGTCACAGAATAATACTATCAATGCATCCTAACACAGAGCATGCTAGCGGAATAGATACACAAGTAGCTGAACTCATAGCAGGAATATCAACCAGATATATATAAACCAACGTTATATATAACCACTCAAAAGAGGGCATATCAAATACTACAGTTTTGCCTTAAGGCCTTACAGTTTCTCTTGAAATAGTATGGATTACAGACATCAGCGCGCAGGCCGGCCATACTTGAATAACAGAAACTACAAAATCTAGCCTTCAAGGGCTAGTAGCAACAGCAAGAGCGGCAACAGCAGCAGCAGTGGCATCAGCCCTTCATTTTCCGCTCGGCTCTCTAGCACCTGCACAGGTACAATCCACCCATGAGGTGGAAAACAAGGCAACGATCAGCATTCAGCTGACCAATTTATAATAATCCTACCCCTTCCCGGGGCAGAGGCATTCCTTCCCTACAGAGAAATATAGCAATTGACAGATAATATACATATTGTTCTCTCACGCACAAGCAATCCATCACAACCGTCGGCCACCCGGCCCGACGATCTGTGCTCTCAGGCACACTTTTGGGTACACCGGCGAACCGGGATCAACACCATTGAGCATTTAGTCTTAATGGCACGCATGCCTAAGACTCTCATTATGCTACTGATGAAAGCCCAATTCCTTGGCACTTCCTTGTACAGTCATCATAATGTAGGTACAGATCCACCACCCCCCGTTGCTCAACTCGCCTTGCCCTCACCAAGCACATCGTACTTGCGACTATAATAAAAGGCGCGGGTCGGCTTCACCTTTCTTGTTCGGCACGAGGCCTTCTAGAGCTCGCAACTCCCAATCGTCATAACGTCCGCCAAGGACTGGCGTCACAATAGCCATACTTTCTAACTAGGACTGGCTTCATCGTCCATCAAGGACTGTCTATATCGTAGTCACAACACAGACAGCACAAGGGCATTTTCCTGGAGTTCCACATTCCAGTACTTCCTGCTACTCCCCATCATAGGCATAACCCAACGACCCCACTAACTATACGAGTATACGTGAAGTCTTCTCCGGTGCGTTAATGCAACATCACCAATCCAGACCAACATGTCCAGATGGGCTTCACACAGCATGCCTATCCCGTACTACACTTTTCCGGGTCTATATGCAGACTCAAGCTGGGGATAGCAACTATCACCCACAATAATCACTCACTTTTTCCACCTTTTGGTGGAGAGGATTCCTTACTCATGCATAAAGGAGGACTTCACATGTCAAAGAAGGAAGATCGTTACCCTTGACGATCTCTTGGGAGCCATTGAAAATCTGGCCGGTTGGAAAGCACCGCAGTAGCTTTGCCTCCACTAAACGAGACTCGGATCTCGAATCGGACCACGAGAGCACCACCAAAGCCTTGCTCTTCTCTTCCTTCTCCTTCCTCCAAGCTCTCTCTCTTTTTCTCTCTTGATAAGAATGAGAGAAGAACCTAACACTCAGTCTTATCACTGCAGGAAAAGATCAGGGCCATTAGATCCAAATAGAAATAATTGGATGGCCAAGATCTGCCCAAAATTCCATATTTGACTTGACACGGCCTGTGACACGCCCGTGTCCCAGGTCGTGTCCCCCAAGCAGTGTACGAACCGACTCAAAATGAACCAGAACACGGGCTCCACACGCCCGTATCACAGGGCAGACACGCCCGTGTCATCTTTGACATGGTCGTGTGAATTATCGTGTCACCCTTTGTAACACAAGCCCAAATCACCCAAGCAGGACACGGCTAAGGCACACGCCCGTGTCCATGGCCGTGTGCCCAACACGCCCCTGTGATACGCCCGTGTCACAGGCTGTGTTCCACACTCAACGCCACTCAACGCCATTCCTCTCAGCGTCACTCAATGCCACTCAATATTCTCCCGAGCAGTACACGCCCTGGGACACGCCCGTGTCCCAAGCTGTGTGCCTGGGCACGCCCGTGTCCCAGGCCGTGTCACCCAGCCTGACCCCATCTTAAGATTTTGGGGTGTTACATTCATTCTCCACCAAAGGATTGACAACACGAGAAGCTCTATTTTCTTAATAGTCTTGTTCTCGAGTATACACCCCATCTCCTTCGTCGGAGGAGAAAGCTGGAGATCAAGAAGCATGGGAACTCAAGTCTTTTCAACCTTCGTCGTAATAGAAAGGCATGACACCGCAGCGAGCCCCCACATCCATTGCATGTCTTCCTGTAGCCTTAAACTACTGCCACCAACGGTGAGAAACTAGTGGTCAAGGTAGTTGACTGTGAGGAGCACAGTCTGAACCGAAAAGTCATGTTGACCACTTGTCTTCACCACCCATTCCACGGCAGACCTCCTCGCCACGCTGAGCTAAATGTCTCTGGAGGCGACTAAGAGCGCCGCATATGTCTCCGCATCGTTGGCCAGGAAAGAGGAGAGTGCTTCCACCCATTTCTCATCTTCCTCTTCCCCATTACTCATGTGCTTCAATCAATGCAAACTGCTCAGTCTCTTCTACCTCAAACTTATTTCCTTCACTTAACAGATGATCATTAAAAGAGGAGAAATCCGTCATCATTTATAATTTCCTCCTCTCATCCTATCCTCCTTATTATGTTTTCTTATGCTTCAAATCACATGGAAGAACTCTGTTTTGGTTTCCTCGGCATCTAGCGTTGGGCAGTGGTTTTAGCTTGCAGCTCATTCGCGTTGGAGCATACGTTCCGCATTTCTTGTTTTGAAAATAACAAATCCCGAATGTATATGATTATAGTATGTTTGTGGGGTGCAGATATAACAGGTAAAACACTGTGATGATTTTTGATGAGTGATGTACAACAATTTTTACAAAGCTGTGATATCGCGGGCGTCAACTACTACCGCCCCACGATACCATGCTGACGTCAAGCATGACGTAGACCATGATTCCCAATGGTTACCACGACGCATATTATCGGAGATGCCATCTGGCATTAGCGAGCTATCGCGGCGCGATAGGCCCACATTCGTTCATGATCTCCTGCATCTCGGCGCGGCTATTGCAGAGTGGGACACGTGGCAGCCATTGGAGATATCGCATGCGATATCTCGCTGTCGCCGCGTGATATCTCGTTGTCGCCGCGCGATATCTCGCAGTCGCCGCGCGATATCTCGCAGTCGCCGCGCGATATCTCGCTGTCGGAGCGCGATATCTCGCTGTAGCTGCGCGTTATCTCGTTGTCGCCGCGCAATAGTGGAAAAACTACAAAAGGGCTGGAATTCGGGAATTTGATGTTACACACCTCCAGGATACTTGATCTCGTTCATCTCTAGCTAGATAACTCCGTGGAACCAGAAAAACTCCTAAGTGTTCGTGAAATCTCAAGAGTGAAGAAGGGATTGTTCATGCTTCTAATCTCCGACGATCTTCGCAAGGACTTTCCGGCCTCTTCGGCGCTCAATAACAGAGGGAGCTTTTATTCTCTGATTTCTTTTTCTTTTTCCTTCACTTTGTAATCATTAGAGAATTCGCCGTCTTGGGAGTAACGACTATGCCCGTGTGAGATTTAGGGAAAAATCGTCGCCTTGTGTGCTGCTACCAGGTCATTGAGAGATCTAGGGTGAAGCTAGTTGTTGTATCTAGGGAGAGATATGTTTTAGCCGACCTTTCCTTGAGAGAAAGACTGGTGAACTCAAAAAGGAGAATTTTCTTCACAGCCTCGATTTCAAGTTTTATTGAAATCTATTATTTATGATTTTTATCACTAATGAAATAAATATGCATTTCAATTTTTTCATAAATTTCTAAGTGTTTGTTATGAATATTTTGTTGTTAATAAGTTTACTTGATTTCAGTTAAAATTTGGCTAAGTATTTTAGTAGGCGGAAAATTACTGTTTGCACCCCCCCCCCCCCCCAGAGAGCCTCGAGATCCAACAATTCGTGTCTTGGCCGATGGCGAGCTCTGTTTTGAGGAGGTACAGCCAGTAAGGCGTTGAACGAGCGACATGAACAGACTGGGATCCGCGTGGATAATTTTGGGGGAGACGGTGAGCGGGTGAGTTAAATGTTGGGTTGCGAATAAAATTTCGGCTTACGATTAATATTATTGTACGACAAGTCAAATATGAGTTGTGGTTAATAATCACCATAAAAAATAGCACAGCAATGTACTTAGCAGAAGTATTACTTCACCGCTGTCTAACTCGCAAGAGAAACCTAGGTGACAAAATATAAGTGAAACATAATGAAGAATGTTAAGAAATAATTTACAGCCGCACTAAAGCATATCTCGGGATCCTAATAAATTGCAAGAGATCCAAATGGATCGCATGTGATCATTTTGGATCTATCACGTTTTATACATGCATTCGGGCCACATGATATGCATTTGGGACGCATGTGATCCAAATGTACGTCCAAGAGGATCACAAGCAACCCTAAGCATTTTTCGCTTTGTTTCTGGGAAGCATTTGAAACTGGATTTTTTTTCTTTACGACATAATTTTTCTCTTGAATTGACTTTGCAAATTCTCTTGAGCATTATGCATCAGCCAAATCATATTTTTGCGAAATAAATTATTTGTGCGATCGAAGATATTCTCAATTTAATGACTATGAGTGGCATTGCACTGGAGATTCCTTGCAATAGCAACTATAAGCTTGATCTCCCGTGTCACTTGTAATCAATTTGAGGTAGCAATGTTATTAATGATACATATGTGATGCGTTGGACGGCAAATGTATTGGTCGCACAAGTAATATAAAATGGGTAAATTTTCTCAAGTATCGATCTCTCAAGAAACACAGTAAAGTAAAGTTAACTTTCGAACAATAACTTGCAGAGAGTGAAGTTCTTGCGGTTGGATGGGTTGCGGAGGCCTTGGTTTGGTTTGCGGAAAACACAATATAAGAAATCTAATTTACCAATGCGGGTCGCCGGCACCGCTTCATAACAAATGGGATTGCACGGGCCGCTATGCACTGCTTCGCTCTGCGGATGGACGAGTTGGCAAACGAAATGGAAGAGTAGGATTGCGGGATGGACGAGTAGGCTCGCATAGTGGAAAAGTAAGCTCACGAAATGGAGTGAGGGTAACGGTACTGGAATGGCGGCGCACCTCATACACACAATAACCAAAAGCATTCATATAAAATGAAATACAAATAAAGAACAAGGGTTTATATTACACATCATCAATAAAATGAGAATCTAGATACAAGCATCAATAAGAGGACAGAGGCAAGGGAATCGATCACATCCAAAGACTCGTTGAGATTCACGATAAGAATCATCGAGTTATCAATCCGCTTCCTAGCTCGGTCTGAAATTACATTCGGGGCAGAAGAGGGATGTCACTTCCTCTCAGTTTACCCGTTTTCTTCGTCTCACGATCCGATCTTCTCTGGTGTGAAGCTCTCCTTGCTTGATGATGAAGGTAGGGCAAGAATCTGTTGAAATTTCTCAAGATGACCAGGAGATAGCTCTGATACCAAGTAAAACTTTCAGAGCTGTCAAGATGGCAACTTGATCAAGCGGAAAGCGGGAACCAGGCGCAGGAACACATCAACCATAAACCGAGCTCAATAAAGCAGATGCAAGGAAAGCAACAAGCAGGTAAGGTATAAACAATCTTCATTACAGCAAGAGGTATACATGGCGAGACATGATTTTGTCAAGTAAAACAAGGAAGCATGAAACAACAAAAAACAAGTCGGGCGGACAGAAGCTGAGATCGTCGAGACCGCCTCCCTTGCCGAACTGAACCGCGAAGTCCGCTGAGACCGCGAGGTCGCGCGGACTACCCGTTATTCTGTTGAACACCTTGTCCGCTTTCTACAAGCTGCCTAACCGTAGAGGTTGCCGAGCTGACAGAGTCCGCGAAGAAGAGCCGCTGCCGAACTGAAGAACAGACCGCCGAAACCGGCGGACAAGTTATTGAACTGGAAAGATGGAGAGAAGACCAGCTAGCCGCAAATGCGTCCTGCTGAAAAACCGCTGATTGTTAACAACAAGCTTCACTGATCCCTGACCGTAGTCAGCACCAAAATCCTGGCTTCTCAGTGCTAGTTGCACAACCTACAAACAGCAAATCGGTTAACCTTCTTCAAACCGCGCGGGCAGAAAATCCGAGGCCGCAGCTATTAATCCACGTTCAACTTACTGTTCATTCAGTTAGTTATGATGTCATAGGGGAGTCATATTTATAGACGCAAAGAGGAGTGTGGTCACCGCCCTAGTAGATAGAGACACCACCCCAGCCTGTAGTTAGCAAAGAGCAGTCCACCCAGTCTGTATGGACAAGGCCGGACACCAGCCTATTCGTCTGACATCAAGGAGGGCGGATAGAATCCAGTCCGCATCCCAGCAGACACTGCACCAGCCCGCAATGACAAAGTCCATGACCAAGGGCACAGACCGTTCGGTCAACCAGCGGGCATTGCGGACACAGATCAAATTGAACTTGTCACAGATTGTGAACAAGTACAGATAACTACACACGCGAGCTCTGCGGATACGAACACAGTCCACCAGCTCCCAAGGCAGTCCACCAACCCACGAACTCCGCGGTTACCTCCTAACCGCACCACCAAAACAGGAGAACAAGGGCACAGGCCAATGTCGATCTCCTATTCTCCAAAAGCAGTCTGCATCAAGCGGACTCCGCGAACTCTGAAAGAGTCCGCCCCTCCCGTGGATACACCACCTATCCGCACGGTTACTCCAGGGAACTAGCCAACTGTTGAACAACTAGCTGAACTAGCTGGTCGTCATCACCAGGTTGCAATACCAGACCGCACCATCAGTCCGTTGGACTGTCCGCCCAGGCCGCACGGTCTGCCTGATCAACCCCCACTTTCACTTCACAATTTCAACACTCCCCCTTGAAGTGAGAAGTGGTGACCAAACCCAGCAGTCCCCGTAACCGAGTAAATGGCTCATTCGATAGCGGCTTTGTGAAGATGTCCGCGATGTTATCCTCACTCCGCACATGCTCAACCATAAGAGATCCCTCCAACATTTTCTCTCGAATGGAGTGGTGCTCAATCTCTATATGCTTGGTCCGCGCATGATAAACTGGATTATTAACCAGTTTTAGGACACTCTCATTGTCACCGCGAAGCAGAGTTTGACCGTGCACTTCTTCATAGACGTCCTCTACTAGCCTCCTAAGCCAGATGGCTTCCCTAGCTGCCAAAGCCGGAGACTTGTACTTAGCTTCCGTAGTAGAGACAGACATCGAGTCTTGTTTTTTTTACACCAAGAAATACTGGCTGATCCACACGTGAAGACATATTCGGATGTTGACTTCCGGTCGTCTGAATCTCCCCCATAATCAGCATCTGAGTATCCTTGAAGAGTAAAACTCGTGTATCTCTCATAAAGGAGACCCATATCATAAGTGGAATTCACATATTTCAGAATGTTCCTTGTTGCTATCAGATGAGGCTTCCTAGGTTCCTCCATATACCGACTTACTCGTCCAAATGCATAAGAAATGTATGACCTTGTAATCGTCAAGTAAATAAGGCTCCCAACCACATCCCAGAACATAATAGGACCTGGAAGAATCCCCCCTCATCTCGTCGAAGTTTGATGTCAGAGTCAAATGGAGTAGAGCTACTCTTCCCCTCCCACATATCGAATCACTGAACAATTCGCTCTGTATAGCCCTTTTGTGAAACGAGTATACCACTCTCTTTCCTCTCCACCTCGAGTTCAAGGAAGTGGTGGAGCTCACCCAAGTCCTTCATCTCAAATCTTATAGCTAGCTCTTTCCTGAGCCTAGCTACCTCCTCCTTGGAGTTACCCGTGATGATCATATTATCCACGTACAATAGCACCAAGACCAGAAGCTCTACTTCTTCTTGATGAACAAGATTGAATATGAATTTGAAGCAAGATAACCGCATAACTGGAGGTATTCTGCGATCTTCCCGTACCAAGCTCGAGGAGCCTACTTTAGACAAAAAAAGGGCTTTTCGGAGCTTGCAGACTTAGTCTGGATGTTCTTCAGATATGTATCCCAGTAGCTGATCCATGAAGATGTCTTTATCGATTTATTCATAAAGGAATGCATTCTTTACGTCTAGCTGCCACATCTTTCAATCCTAGCAAGGCGTCAAGGCCATCACCGCCCGAACTAAAGTCATTTTTCCACGGGACTGAATGTTTCTTCATAGTCTTTGCCGTACTGTTGTGAAAAACCATGAGCTACAAGACGAGCCTTGTACCGCTCAATGCTTCCATCTGCCTTCTTCTTCATCTTTTATACCCACTTGCAAGTCACAAGAGTAACGCCATCAACCTTGGGCACAAGGTCCCATGTCTCATTATTCTTGAGAACAGCCATCTCCTCACCCATGTCCTCTTCGATATCTGAAGAGTCTGACCCTTGCTCACCACCTCCTCTACTTCTTCAGAATCAGCTCCATTCACAGGCACACTTGGAGCGTCGCTCCCCCTTCTTCCTAAACCAGAAGCCTCTGCCCCAGAGCTTGAAACACCTGGAGCTCCTGGTGACACAGGCAGCTCCACTTGAAGATCTTCAGCAGCCTCCTCCTGTCCTTCATCCAACCTGCTCTCTAGTATCTCCACAGATGAGCTACCTCTATATGATATTAGCTCATCGAAGACCACGTCCCTGGAGACGACAAACTTCCTCGTCACTTGATTCATACACTTCCATCCCTTCTTCCGCTCGTCATATGCCACAAATACAAGCTTCCATGCCTTCACATCCATCTCAGTCCCGAGAGCATCCAGGACGTGTACGTAGCAGGTTGAGCCAAACACCCGAAGGGGTTCCACGCTAGGCTTCTCCTTGAACATCATCTCAACAGGAGACTTCATGTTGATCAAACTCAGAGACATCCGATTGATGACATAAGATGTGCACAACATTCCCTCTGCCTAGAAGGACCAAGGAATGGCTTTTACATGAAGCCAACACTTGCAGGTTTCTGTCAGATGATGGATCTTCTGCTCTACTACTCCATTTTGTTGTGGAGTATGAGCACAAGTGAGCTTTCTTTGAATCCCGTGCTTCCTGAAGAAGTTAGAGAACTCAGATGAAACGAACTCACCTCTGTTGTCCATTCTAAACTTTTTGATCCGTAGGTCAAGCCGTCCCTCCACCAACTTCTTGAACTCAACAAACAATCGGAAAGCATCTGACTTCTACTTCATGAAATACACCCATATTTATCTTGAGTAGTCATCAATCAGTACCATCTTGTATCTGCTGCCTCCAAGACTAGCGGTGACAGTTAGCCCCATCAGATCACCATGGATACACTCCAATGGTGCTTTATTCCTTGTTTATGACTTATCAAACGGAAGGCGATGAGCCTTTCCATACTAACACCCTGCGCAAGCGTGGCCATCGCAGACGAATGACAACTTAGGCAAATCTTTCACAAGACTTTTATCTGTCATAGCTTTCAACTTGTCCATCCTAACGTGTCCCAGTCATTCATGTCATTTAGCAGCGCTATCGTTAGCTCTCATCCAATCAACATAAGAACTTATAGATAAAATAAACAAGTCTCTAACTCTTCTCCCTACATAAGCAACATCTGTCGTAACCTCCTCTGATACCATGGTGAAATTTCTCAAGATGACCAGTAGATAGCTCTGATACCAAGTAAAACTTTCAGAGCTATCAAGATGGCAACATGATCAAGCGGAGACCGGGAACCAGGCGTAGGAACACTCCAACAATAAACCGAGCTCAAAAAACCAGATACAAGGAAAGTAACAAGCAGGTCAAGTATTAACAATCTTCATTACAGAAAGAGGTATACAAGGCGAGACATGATTTTGCCAAGTAAAATAAGGGAGCAAGAAACAATAAAAAATAAGTCGGGCGGACATAAGCTGAGACTGCTGAGACCGCCGCCCTTGCCGATTTGAACATCAAAGTTCGCTGAGACCACGAGGTCACGCGGACTACTCGTTATTCTGCTGAACATTTTGTACGCTTTCTGCAAGCTGCCTAACCGCAGAGGTTGCCGAGCTGCCAGAGTCCGTGAACAAGAGCCCCTGCCGAACTGAAGAACAGACAAGCCGAAACCGGCGCACAAGTTATTGAACTGGAAAGCTAGAGAGAAGACCGGCTAGCCGTAAATGCAACATGCTGCAAAACCACTGATTGTTAACTGCAAGCTTCACTGATCCCTGACTGCAGTTAGCACCAAAATCATGGCTTCTCAGTGCTAGCCGCACAACCTGCAAATAGCAAACCGGTTAACCTTCTTCAAACTGCGCAGACAGAAAATCCAAGGTCATAACTATTAATCCACGTTCAACTTACTGTTCATTCAGTTAGTTATGATGTCACAGGGGGGGTCCTATTTATAGGCACGGAGAAGAGTATGGTCACTGTCCTAGTAGATAGAGACACCACCCCAGCCCGCAGCTTGCAAAGAGTAGTCCGCCCAGTCCTCATGGACAAGGCCGGACACCAGCCTATTCTCCTAACATCAAGTAGGGCGGATATAAGCCAGTCTGCATCCCAGCGGGCACCGCACCAGCCCGCAACGACAAAGTCCACGACTAAGGGCACAGACCGCCCGGTCAACCAGTGGACATTGCAGACACAGATCAAACTGAACATGTAACAGATTGTGACCAAGTCCAGAGAACTACACGCGCGAGCTTTGCGGATACAAACACAGTCCGCCAGCTCCCAAGGAATTCTGCCAACCCGCGAACTCCTCGGTTACCTCCTAACCACACCATCAAAACAGGAGAATAAGAGCATAGGCTAATGTCGATCTCCCAATCTCCAAAAGCAGTCTGCATCAAGCGGACTCCGCGAACTCAGAATGAGTCCGCCCCTCCAGTAGATACACCACTTATTCGCACGGTTACTCGAGGGAACTAGTCAACTGCTGAACATCCAGCCGAACTGGCTGGTCGCCATCACCAGGTCGCGATACCAGACCACCCAGGCCGCACCATCAGTCCGCAGGACTGTCCGCCCAGGCCGCATGGTATGTATGATCAACCCCTACTTTCAATTCACAATTCAACAGAATCCTCTCTTTGGAAGCTCTTGGATGATGGAGATGGCCTAGGGCAAAAGCCCTAAGGCTCCGCTCGTTTCGCAGAAATTGAGATGCAGGAATTCAAATTGACTTCAATTCCAATTCCTGAAGGAATTGGAATTGAAGTAAATTCCAATTCCACCGTTCGCCTGAACGCAGGAATTCTGTCACGGGAATTGGAATTAGTAATTCTAATGTTAGCTTGCATATCAGAATTTTGTGTCCGGGCGTGCATTTTTCTCCCGTGCTTGCATTTTTCACCCGTACTAAACCATGGTATTCCATGAAAAACAAATGTCCACATAAAAGATAAGTGCAATTTTAAAAAAAATAAATCCACTAGTATCTAGCATCGCCGATATCTTCAGGTAGTACTTATTCTATAAATCATAGGAGAATCGTATAAAAAAAATAAAAACAATCAAATACATACACACACACACATCATGTCTAAAGCAACTAAAGCCTAAAGCATAAACAACATTACAGATCACAAGTTCATTCCTAGAGCAACAAAAGCCAAAAGCTTAACCAAAATTGTAGATCACAAGTTCATGCTTAAAGCAACTAAAGCCTAAAGCCTAAATAAAATTACAGATCATAACAAAAGAACATTTTACAAATCACAAAAAAAAACATTACAGATCACAGAAGAAGAAGAAGAAGACTTACTGGAATAGCGCTGGCGAGAGCTGAATCCACGACTTACTGGAACGATGCCGGCGAGAGATGAAGGCAAGAGATGAATCCACGAAAGAAGACCTAGCGGAGCCGGCGAGAGATGAATCCACGAAAGAAGACCTAGCGGGGATTGGATGGCGTCGAGCAAGATCGGAATCGCGAAAGAAGACCTAGCGAGGTTGGAAATGAAAGTCACAGGATACAGCTTATACCCAATTCTGATAGAATTCAATTTGATTTCCGATTCCCATGTTATTTTGGGCATACCGAACAACCACAATTGAAATTGGTAATTGAATGTCAATTCCAATGCCTCAATTCCCACGAAACGAACGGAGCCTAAAAGATGGAGGAAAAAGAGGGGTCAGAGCACTCCCCCTAGGGTTTGCGGCGGAAGAAATCGCGGAATGAAGAAGGGATCCCGATCTGAGAGAAATTTGCAACTTAAATAGAAAAATCGTGAGAAAATAGCTGCGTACGGTCGAACGCACAGTCATGTGATTGAACCGTGCGATATTTACGAAGAAACTTGCGCTACATGCCTGTAAGACCCAATTTTTTTTCTTTTTCAACCATCGGGGTCTTATGCCCAGAATTGCCGCTTTGTAGTGGCATCGACACTCGGGAAGGCCTCCACTACAAAATGCAAATTCTGCCGGCCTTTTTCGATCACAAAGAGAGAGAAGTAAATATAACATCTCCACATAATCAGATATGAGTAAAAATCACAGCAAGTCCATCAATATATAGAAAATAGAGTACTGCGAAAGAATAGAACAAATGAAATATATAAACGGGCTCAACCCGGTACATCAGAGTCCTCACTACAAATCACTCATCGCGGAAGCTATAAGGAAGACTAATCACTCACGGAGCTGGTCACAGGTACTCCAGAACTAGACTGGCCCACATCCATGCGCACCGTACTCTGCTAGTGCTGGTCCCTGGACTACTGGTCCCTGTCTCCCATCTGGAGCTCCTGTAATGTTGTGGTTCAACAACCATTAGTCATAAAGACTAAGCTCTATCATCCCCTACCCGTCCCCCCACGACTCATAAGCACCGAGTGGAGAGGAGGAAAGGGAAGCTACAAAGGTGGAGAATAAGCAAGGCGGGTGACAGCGGAACTAGTTTAACAGTAATTCATGGTGTATAAACAACTAATTAAAATAAAGTACATCAAGCAGTTCTACGATAGTAAGCAGTAAAGTAAACATATAGCAAGCAATATATATATAAGAAGCTAAATATAAAATAAGTAAGTAACCTTAACTTATATGAATGCCCATACAAACTTATAAGTTAAGGGGTCTTCTGCAAGGTTCCCATCATATAAAAAGTCTCATACCAATTTATATGTTGGGGTGTCAGTTGTATGCAAATATGAGTGTAGTGATATGCTATGTCATGATTCATGCAAGTGCAACTCACGCACACGACTCTATGCGCACAGACTTTTAGTTCCCCCTGTTCGGGCAGCTAGCTTCACTCTTAGGAACCTCCATAGTGGCAAACAGAGACAGTGGGTCGGGCCCCCCACTCATAGGTGGGTATCCACACTATCGGGCCTAGCCCTTCCATACGCCCCTAGAAGAACACAACCTAGAGTATCCGCGTACTATTGCTGGCTGTATCCACCAGACTTTCTTTGGCTAAGTGTCCCACACTGCCGAGTCAACGTACCAATGTCAGTGTGAACGACAGTCAAATACCGAAAACCCACCACCTTATTCTGTATTCAAACCCTCGAGCCCTCAACTCCCCGGACTGTCCCATCCGTGCATCTACCTTCAGAAGCTACCGTCTGAATGACAATCAAAATAACCTATTCTACCTCCCTAACTACCAGGGTGTGTGAATGTACAACCTTGTTATACTTGTTGCTCTTTTAGTTTATTATTCCTACGGTTTACGTTAGCCCGGGACTGCCCCTGGTATACCTCATGAAGGGCTATTAAAGGGCATTAGGAACTATGATGCTAGCTGAAGCCCATTGATACGCCAAAATGCATATATAAAATAACGCAAGAGTACGTGCCGAATCAAGTAATAAAATGATGAGTTAAGATCGTTCCCTCGAGGAAGTTAAGACTTTAGTGCTTGCAACTACTAGTGCTATCCTTTCTTTAAATTCAAGCAATTTAGACAGAGTAATTTTTGTTAATAAAATAAAAACTAACTATGAAATCTCTTAAAACTGAAGCGAATACTTAAAATTGGCTTTTACCAAATTGGAAGAATAGCCTCGTATGTGATTTCCCTTGTTTGTGGTGATGAGTCTTAAGGCAAACCCTCATGAATGTTTAATTGCTATCCTGCGATGATTGAAGATGGATTTCTTTATCTCTCGATCTCCGAAACCTGTTTATCCTAAATCCCTTAGTTATCTCTAACTTAAGTGACTTGAGAATAACATACACACGCAATCAAGGCCGCTAGTGAAGAATGAAATCTCTTTCTTTTCAACACTATCTCGCATTATATATTGCACTCCCGCCGCTCCTCTCTCGAATCTCGCAGTGTGGTACGATAGTGGAAATTTTGTTAAGGATATGTACGACTCCTCTCTCAAATCTTGTTGTACAAAATAAATGATTCAACCCTAAACAATGCAACTCCTCTCTCAAATCTTGTTACATCATTCAGAAGACGAACACAATGCCAAACATTCCATGAAATAAATATAGATTCAAGAAGAATAGATTTCAAACATTCATAAAAGCAAAGTTAATATCAAAACATCACCACATCAAAAGGTACTCTCACATACAAGACTTATATAATTAGTTCATAGAAGAAGGAGAGAACAAAACAAAATAACCCTTACTAGACATGATTAAGAGAGAACCGAAGCTGCAGGAAATGGTGGTTGAAATCTGATTCCAAGCTTCCTCTTCTCTCCAAGCTCCTCCAAACCCTAGCCGCCCCTTTTTTTCCAAAGATAAAAAAAACAGGCCTTATGAACCTCCCCCTCTCTTAAGATTTTCGTGCCCCCCCCCCCCAATAGCCCTCCGATCATCTAATTAAAGATGAACCGCTGATGATTAGCCTGATCCGCCCTATTTCGTCCAACAAAATCGGAAGTCGCAGCTTCAATCCGCCCAGCACTTGTTATAACAACTGAATTAGGTTTTCTGTAACAACTACACCGCCAAACTGTAATTCCATTGCTTGTTTCTCTAGCTCGATTTCTTCGACATTTCTAATAGGGCAAACATCGGCAAAGTAGCATAATTAGCCATAAGTATAATAATTATGCATTTATGGATATCTATACTAATATAAGTCCTTTTCTTTTCAATTATCACAAATATAACATGAGAATACGGAAATAGTAACTACTTTTGGGAAGTTATCACACCTCCACACTTGAACTTTTGCTAGTCCCTAGCAAAGATAGTTCATAACAATGGATTGGATGAAGAAATACAATAAAGATTCCCACTCAAATGATCCTTCATGTAAAATAACTTAATCAAGGCCTACTCAAGAAATTCGTTTTACTTAATTGATAAGCTTAGAAATCGCTAAGAGCTCAAAATTTGCAGATTCATTAGTTAGATAGAAAATAGAGTTCAAATAAGATTTTTAGTGTGGTGCGGTTCTTTAAAAGGGGTACTTTACTCCAATACAAACTTCTCATTGAACCTATACAATTATTGAAAAGGGGGAGAATATGTTAAGCGTTCGATTCGGCCTCTTCATGAGTTAGTAGCGCAATAGGATAAAGCTTGGCTTGATTAGGAATTATGGATCAACCTGGATAGTAGAATGACATTCCATAGTTAGTACTCTTAGTAATTCGTCATATTATGGGGTCTAACAACATATACTTTTTATTTAAGATATTGAATTCATAGTAGGGATCATTCTAAGTACAAGCGCACATACCCGGGCCACATATCACTATGATGTTCAACCATTTCTTTTTCTTTACTCTTTTTTTACTCATAGTTGGGATCATTCCAAGTATGTTTTCACATACCTAGGCCGCATATCACTATGACATAAATTTCTCTATATATTTTTTTACATCATCATAGTTTGGATCATTCCATGTATGTGGATCCATACTTAGGTTGCATATCACTATGAAGTTCAATCATTTGTTTATACAAAAAAAATAAACACTCATAACTGGCTAACTTACTAAGGTACTACTAGCAGAACATGAAGAATTTTACGTATGGAATAAAGTATCTGAAAATTATCAAGCTCAACTATTCTAGTAAAGATCACAATGGCATACTACCTAAGCTCATGCCTTGGCTTACATCGTTGACTTAGTTCTTACTCGCCCCTCCCGTTATTTATAGAGGTCAATATCAAAGATTGTCTTGGAAGTAAACAAAATATGTGCATAAAACAAAAATGCTTAAGTGAGCTCTATCACAAAAAATCTTAATAATTTCAAATTCCCTAATTGAACTCTTTGAATTGTTCAGCCATACATATTAATTATAATTGTATATATCTAGAATAGCCTATTGATTAAATGAAACAAGCAGATCATTCAATATGTTTTTCAAGGGAGTATAATTCATACAATTGGCAGGGGTCAAAACACCCCCACCTCTACACTTAAACCTTGCTAGTCTCTAGCAACGTTATATTTCGAACATGAAAATAACAAACCAGGCTTTACTAAGAAGCATAGAGGTCTACAAAAGAAAATAAATGAAATGTAACAACTTCCCTGAAATAGGAGTGCCCACAAAGATACTTTAACCAATGTTTATAGTAGGACCAAAATGGATCTGCACGCATAGAGATTATCTTCCCATGTCCTAATGATCTGCACGATTAAAGTTTGTACGAAACCTGGAAACAACCCATTCTACACAACTTTTCCCAATTACTATCCAACTGAAGAACTAAAATGCAAGTGTAATTGGGAGGTATTTTCATGGATGAAAATTATAACATGGCAGTGAGTAATGAGATTAAAACAATAAAACCGGGCATCATGAAAATATTGCATATCATAAAAATAAAACTGGGCATAAAAATAAAACTGAGCATTTAACAGCACACTACTCAGTATAATCGTTTATCAAAAGCTTAGGCATGGTTTTCAAAATGGGAAGCCTGCCTTGTAATACTTGGCAAACATGAACGATTAGAATTCAACGCAACACATATAATGTCCATGTATTGTTCATCCAAAATGCATAAAACAAAAGAAAGCATCACAAAATATAGTACATACAACTTAACATAGCCCAAACACATATCCCAAATAAAATAAAAAAAATAAACTGCAACAAGATGCAATCAGCCCAAACAAGAGTAAAGGGCATTCCTACTCCTCCTTGTCGTCGTCGTCGTCCTCGTCATCATCCGCAGCATCATCATCATCCTCCGCATCATCGTTTTCTACCTCCTCATCGTCGGTTTCATCGTCATCGTCCTCATTATCCTCTTTCTTCGCTGGATCAACTCTACTCTTGTCACAAGTCAAGAGGTAGCCATTATCGTCGAACTGCCCCGTCATCCGAAACTTCGGCTCAGACACCAGAATCTTCCTTTTCTCCATGATTTTTCGCTGGTTAGCATGCATATATTCAAACTACTCCTTGATAAACATATGTTCACACCGCTGATAGGCTTTGATATACTCAATATGCTCCATCAAAAGGTCGGGGTCAGTGCCATGGTCGACCGTTGGAATGTCAATTTGCATTAAGTTCCCTAGTGGTGCTTGTGAAGTCTGAGCTTCCGCTCCTGTCTTCCAACCACTTCCCTTTTCCTGAAATCCTGCAGCAATTTTAACATTAACCTCGACGACTATTTGAGTAATATGTCGGCCCACCGTTGTGACCATATCCTCCGCAACCTTTTCCACACCTGCTTTCAGACACAACTCAGTGATGAGAGTTGGAAACCAAAGTTGCCTAGGCTTATCCTCTCTAATCTTTTGCCTTAATTGCAGCACAATAATTTTTCCTAAATCAAAATGCAGTCCTCGTATAATACCGTAAAGCAGGGCAACCTTGTCCAATCCAATGGTGTTCGGGTGTCGGGTGGGCATGATACTGGCGTTAATGAATAGAAGCCACACCTTAGCTTCCCGAGTTTGGCACGAGGTCTTTAGAACTTTTTGTGTTTTGCTAGCCCACTCAGGAGTCGGTGTGCAGCATAATACATCCGTCATGTCCTTAAGAGAGGCCAAATTCAAGATCTCAGTATAATCCTCAGAGCCATGATCCTCTTGTCCAAACATGTCACTAATAACTTCCGCAGAAAATTCAACATTTCTTCCTCTAACAACCACAACATCACCTTCTGTGCTTTTCGCATTGGCATAGAACTCATACACCATGGGCAGAATGGCCTCAGTTCTTGGGTGGCAGAAGGTTTCCCACTGGAGCGCCTGAATCATGTCAGCATACTTGACACTCCACACCCTCTTCTCCATGATGAATCCTCATTCAAAAACAAACAAGAGGGTTTTCAGTGATTCAAACCAATATGCTGCAGCCTGACTGGAGAACCTGGCTACTAGTTGGGAGTTTTTCAAAACTTCCTTCCCCTTCCTCTTGTTTTCCTTCCTCTTAGACGACATAGCTCCAACTAATCACAATGCACAGAACAGGAGAATAAAATAAAGATGAATTATCTAACAATTGCTCATCTCCTATGAGTGCTAGGTTGAGAGTATACCTAAAACAAATCTTCAGTAATGTCAAAACTAAGCCCTTGCACCACTCCCGTTATTTTCAGATGGTGCTCTTGTACTCGCCGCCCACCTCGCACTTCCGGAAATCCGATCACGCGAGGGAGGAATTCCAGCGTTGGCGTAGAAATCTCAAAATATTGGACCTAGCCGAGAAACTGGAAAAAAACTAAATTTTCTTTTCTTTGGGCATGATTCTACCATGTGCTAGGGTTTAAGGAGAATACCTTCAAAAAATTTCTGAGCCCTTCTCCCAGAACTCACCCTAGCACCGGCTGGAGATTCAACTCGCAGCGCTGCCTGGCTCAAAACCGTCGAGGCTAGAATCGGTCACCGCCTCCTCCTTCGAACCCACTGAGCCCAAGATCGGTCGCCGCCGCCTCCTCGATTGCGAAACGAAGCAATTTCGCCGCTCCTCTCGTCTGCCCTAAGGTGTTGGCTGGGGTTTGGGAATAAGCCCATATATATATATATATATATATATTTATATATATATATATATATATTGTTTTAAAGAACTTAATTAGCTGGGTTAAGAGGTTTAAGAACAGTAAACTGGTTTTAACGTAAATAATGATGTGAAATCATTATTTATCTTAATTAAAATAAACCGGAACCGCTGAAATGGTGATTTGCGCGCCCGGTTCAGCCAGACCGCCACTAGACCAGTTGCAGCGCCGATTCTGAGGCCAGGAGACAGAAACTCGAAAGCTGCAACATATGTTTTCTGGGCATTGTAACAACTGCCTTCTATTCTATGCAAAATCGATTTTTCTTTAAATTTCTGCAGATTTTTGTCTTGATTTTCACTCCTCCAGCATTTTACTTCCTAAAAATTATTGAGCGGAGTCAACTAAGATCATATGGCTTTGCTCCCTCCAACAATTTTATACTAACAAAAACAACAAAGATTTTTTTTTTCATTTATTATTATATATAAACATATATTATGATACGATGGGTTGCCTCCCACCAAGCGCCTCGTTTACAGCATCTCGGCCGGACGTTCCTCTACATCTCCTATCATTACAACCTCATGACCATCGACTCTCGACGATCCATATCAATATGATATTCCTTTAGCCTCTGACCATTCACCTTGAATTCGGACCCATCTTTCTCGTTACCAATGGTGATTACCCCATATGGGTGAACCTTCTTCACTATAAATGGTCCTGACCATCTTGATTTAAGTTTTCCTGGGAATAATTTAAGTCGTGAGTTAAACAACAATACTAATTGCCCGATCTTTAACTCTCTTACCGTTAACCTCGTGTCGTGCCATTTTTTCGTTCGCTCTTTAAAGAGTTTGGCACTCTCGTATGCATTGGACCAAATTTCTTATAATTCATTCAATTGCAATAGCCTTTTATTGCCCGCCTCTTGGAAGTCGAAGTTTAATTTTTTTATCGCCCAATATGCCTTATGTTCCAGCTCCATCGGTAGGTGACATGCTTTTCCATAGATCATTTTGTATGGTGTCAATCCTATCGGGGTTTTGAACGTTGTTCTATAAGCCCATAATGCATCACTTAGCTTTTGGGACCAATCTTTGCGTGTTGTATTCACCGTTTTCTCTAGAATGGTCTTGATTTCACAATTTGATACCTCGGCTAAACCGTTGGTTTGCGGATGGTAGGCGAGGGCTACTTTATGGGTTACACCACATTTCCTTAATAGAGTTTTAAATTGTAAATTACAAAAATGCGCCCTTCCATCACTAATTATTGCCCTTGGTGTACCAAATCTAGTGAAGATGTTAGCCTTCAGAAATTTTAGCACCACCTTGGCATCATTTCTCTGTGTGGTAATCGCCTCTACCCACTTTGACACATAGTCTACGGCTAGCAGAATGTATAAATTTCCATCAGAGTTGACGAAGGGGCCCATGAAATCAATCCCCCAGACATCAAAGACTTCTACCTCAAGGATACCATTCATGGGCATGCTCGCTCCCCGCTGGAGATTTCCAACACGTTGACAACGGTCGTACTGTTTTACAAAATGACGAGAATCCTTGAATAAGGTCGGCCAATAGAATCCTGACTCTAAAACCTTCATTGCCGTTCGGTCTCCCTTAAAGTGTCCTCCATAGGGTGATGCATGACACCTTTCTAGAATACTATGAACTTTCACCTCGGGCACACATCTACGAATAATTTGATCAGCGCAAATTTTAAAGAGATACGGTTCATCCCATAGGTAATACTTCACCTGATGAAGGAATCACTTCCTTTGTTGTGAGCTAAAATCCGGTGAGAAAACCTTGCTAACTATATAGTTAACAAAATCAGCATACCAGGGGACTCTTTCTTCCTTGATCGCAAATAAACTCTCATCCGGGAAACTCTCTCTAATCTCAAGATGCACGTCTTTCTCATATCCATTCTCTAATCTCGATAAGTGATCGGCTATCGGGTTTTCTGCCCCCCTACGATCCTTGATCTCAAAATCAAACTCCTGGAGGAGCAGAACCCACCTGATAAGTCTAGGTTTTGCCTCCTTTTTGTCTACTAGATATCATATCGCAGCGTGGTCCGTGTAGACTACAACCTTAGAATGTATTAAATATGATCGAAACTTCTCAAATGCAAAAACCATAGCAAGGAGTTCCTTCTCTGTGGTAGTATAATTTAGTTGAGCATTTATAAGGGTTTTACTTGCATAATAAATTCCATGAAAGATCTTATCGTGGATTTGTCCTAATACGACACCTACCGCGTAATTGCTTGCGTCGCACATGAGAATAAAGGATGATGCCCAATCCGGTGCTCTAACAATAGGCGCAGAAACTAAGCTTTTCTTCAATGTTTCAAAAGCCTCTAAACACTTATCGTCAAACACAAAGACGGTGTCCTTTTTGAGTAAATGGCATAACGGCTTAGTTATCTTTGAGAAGTCTCTTATGAATCGTCGGTAAAAACCGGCATGTCCTAAGAAGCTTCGAATGCCCTTGACATTCATCGGTGGCGCAAGTTTTTCTATAACCTCCACCTTCGCTCGGTCAACTTCCAACCCCTTACTAGACACCTTGTGGCCTAAGATAATTCCTTCTCTTACTATGAAATGGCACTTTTCCCAGTTCAAAACTAAATTGGTTTAACCACACCTTCTTAGAACTTTGCTTAATACTCTCAGACATGCATTAAATGATTGACCAAATACAGAAAAATCATCCATGAAAATTTCAACCCCCTCTTCCATTAACTCAGCAAGGAGAGTGATAATACATCGTTGGAAGGTCGCGGGTGCATTGCATAACCCGAAGGGCATTCTCTAGAATGCGAAAGTTCCAAATGGACATGTAAATGTCGTTTTTTTTATCTTCGAGTGCAACCATGATCTGATTGTACCCCGAATATCCATCTAGAAAACAAAAGTACTCACTACACGCCAACCTATCTAGGACTTGGTCGATGAATGGAAGCGGAAAATGATCCTTCCTAGTCATTTTGTTCAATCGTCTATAGTCCATACATATTCTCCACCCTATGACAGCCCTCGTAGGGATGATTTCATTATTCTCATTTTTAGCAATAGTCATCCCACCCTTCTTGGGTACACATTTCACTGGGCTCACCCACTTGCTATCTGAGATAGGGTAAATGATGCCTGCGTCGAGCCACTTTATTATCTCTTTCATCACCACTTCCTTCATTGGCGGATTAAGCCGACGTTGATGCTCTATGGATCCTTTTTCCTCATCTTCCAATAAGATTTTATGCATACAAATGGACGGGCTGATTCCCTTGATATCAGCTAGAGTCCAATCGATGGCACCCTTAAACTCTCTCAAGACTTCTAGCAGCTATAGTTCATTCTCCCTCTCTAATGATGCATCAATGATTACCGGTAAGGTGTTATCTTTCCCAAGATAGACATATTTCAAATGTAAGGGTAGGGGTTTTAAATCTAAGGGGTGTGGTTCAAGAATGGAAGGTTTCATCAATGTAGGATCGCTGGTTCTACTTATAATGTCAAAGTTCTTAGTGATTGGTAACTTGCCATAGGAGTTTAATGTGTTGACTACTTCTTCCATTTCTAAGTCTTCCTCTCCTTCTTCATTAGGCAGCATGTTCATCAACTCTTGTTCAAAATCATCACCCTCATGTATCAACCTTGGTTGCACAAAAACTTCTTCTATTGCGTAACACTCCTCGTTATCATTAGGAAATTTCATCGCTTTAAGGACATTAAATGTGACCTCCTCGTCGTTGACTCGCATTGTTAATTCACCTTTGTGGACATCGATGAGGGTGCGCCCTATAGCTAGGAAAGGTCGTCCTAAAATAATAGGCACCTCCTCATCTTCATCCATGTCTAGCACGACAAAGTCAGCTGGGAATATAAAATTTTCTCCCTTCACTAGTAAGTCTTCCACTATTCCCTTAGGGAATGCCAAAGATCTATCCGCCAATTGGAGTGTAAGAGATGATGGTGTAATCTCCCCGATGCCTAACCTGGCGTAAATAGATAACGGCATCAGGTTGATGCTGGCTCCCAAGTCGCACAACGCTCTTCCGGAAAATGTCATTCCAATCGAACATGGGATTGTAAAACTACCGGGATCCTTCAGTTTTTTAGGTAACTTATTTTGTAGAATTGCGCTGCACTCTTCGGTTAATGCCACTATCTCCTTATCGGCAAACATTCTCTTCTTAGACAAGATGTCCTTCATAAACTTGACATAGCTGGGAATTTGCTCAAGTGCCTCCGCAAATGGGATGTTTATAGTCAACTTCTTAAACATTTCCATAAATTTTTGAAATTGCATTTCGAGCATATTTTTAACGAGCCTGGACAGAAAGGGCTGTGGAGGGTAAACGATTTCTTTCTTTTTGACTTTTGGACTATTAGTTTGATTTTCCTCCGGTTCCTTACTTCCACTAGATTTTTCCTTTTCTAATTCTGGTGGCCTATCATCCCTCTCGTTCTTCTCTTCCTCTCTTACTCTTTCCAACAACCCGTCACCGCTTGTTATCTCGACTCCACTCCTTAAAGCTATAGCGTTGCAATGGTCATTATGGTTATCTCGAATAGGGTTAGGTGTGGTGTCGGAAGGTAGAGATCCTATTGGTCTTTGGCTTAGTGAGTTTGTCAGTTGGCCTAACATTGTCTCTAAAGACCTTAGGGAAGACTCTATTCCTACCATTTTAGAGTCCTGTTTCTGAAACAATCTTAAGATGATTTCGTCTGTCATTCTCCTAGGATTTACTTGTTGATGTGAAACATTATTTGGAGGTGGGTTCAGATTTTTGTTAAAGTCCCCCGGTTGATTCATCCCTTGATTAGTCTTCCATGAGAAGTTCGGATGATTACGCCACTCGGGGTGGTAATGATTTGCAAACCCCAGTGGAAATCGCCTTTGTGTCCCACCCACATACTTTGCTTCTTCAGTAATTTGATTTAATTGTTCAACCGTAAGTGGGGCATTAGATGTAGTGATTGATAGTGAATCTAATCTCTTATTAATCAGGCTAAATTGTGCGGCCATTTGGGCGTCCAAGGATGTGAATTGGTCCACTTGATGAAGTCCAACGGGTTTGCTATTTCCTTGTCTCTCATACGATTGGTAATTATTTGATGTTAGATCTTCTAGTATAGAATATGCATCCTCGGGATATTTCTTCATCAAAGAACCCCCTGCCGCTCCGTCAACTAAGATCATAGTTGCCGTCTGTAGCCCATTATAAAAAGTAGATACTTGTTGATGTTGGGCTAACCCATGATGCGGAAATTTCCTTAACAGCTCCTTAAAATGCTCCCAAGCATCGTAAAGAGTTTCCCCGCTATATTGTGTAAACGTGGTGATGTCTCTAATCAGTTTTGCAGTCTTAGATGGTGGGAAGTATTTGTTTAAAAAAATTTCTACCAACTGCTCCCATGTCGTAATCGAATCATTAGGCAATGACTCCAACCAATCCTTCGCCCTCCCTTCTAAAGAGAATGGAAATAATCTTAACATTATCGCATCTTCAGATGCTCCATTGAATTTAAACATATCACAAATTACTAGGAAGTTTCTCAAATGAGCATTTGCGTCTTCATGATTAAACCCTCCAAACTTGTTATTTTGCATTTGTTGCATAATTAGAGGATCCATCTTAAAATTATTAGCAGCAATTACTGTACGAGCAATGCTGAAATGCAAACCTCCTCGTAGAGGCGTGTTATAATCATGACAAGTCATTCGTGGGGCCACAGGTTGGCCATTTTGATCCACATGACCATCATTGTGATTAGCATTATCATGCGCGTTATTATCCATCACAAGATGAATATTGTTATGTCTTCTAACGTCTCTTCAGTTCTGTCTACAAGATCGCTCGATTTCAGAGTTTAAAGGCAATAATTCAACTTGCCTATATCTGGACATACACTGAACCAAAATTTATAAATTGAAAACGAACAAACAAACACTTGATCTCTAAATATTCAGATCTTGCTAATATTGCAAGAAATAACACACTAAATTCGTTCCCTTCCCCGGCAACGGCGCCAAAACTTGATACGCCAAAACGCATATATAAAATAACGCAAGAGTACGTGCCGAATCAAGTAATAAAATGATGAGTAAAGATCATTCTCTCGAGGAAGTTAAGACTTTAGTGCTTGCAACTACTAGTGCTATCCTTTCTTTAAATTCAAGCAATTTAGATAGAGTAATTTTTATTAATGAAATAAAAACTAACTATGAAATCTCTTAAAACTGAAGCGAATACTTAAAATTGGCTTTTACCAAATTGGAGGAATAGCCTCGTATGTGACTTCCCTTGTTTGTGGTGATGAGTCTTAAGGCAAACCCTCATGAATGTTTAATTGCTATCCTTCGACGATTGAAGATGGATTTCTTTATCTCTCGATCTCCGGAACCCGTTTATCCTAAATCCCTTAGTTATCTCTAACTGAAGTGACTTGAGAATAACATACACACGCAATCAAGGCCGCTAGTGAAGAATGAAATCTCTTCCTTTTCAACACTATCTCGCATTATATATTGCACTCCCGCCGCTCCTCTCTCGAATCTCGCGGCGTGGTACGATAGTGGAAATTTGGTTAAGGATATGTACGACTCCTCTCTCGAATCTCACCTTACAAAATAGATGATTCAACCCTAAACAATGCAACTCCTCTCTCGAATCTTGTTACATCATTCAGAAGATGAACACAACGCCAAACATTCCATGAAAAAAAAATAGATTCAAGAAGAATAGATTTCAAACATTCATAAAAGCAAAGTTAATATCAAAACATCACCACATCATAAGGTACTCTCACATACAAGACTTATATAATTAGTTCATAGAAGAAGGAGAGAACAAAACAAAATAACCCTTACTAGACATGATTAAGAGAGAACCGAAGCTGCAGGAAATGGTGGTTGAAATCTGATTCCAAGCATCCTCTTCTCTCCAAGCTCCTCCAAACCCTAGCCGCCCCTTTTTTTCCAAAGATTAAAAAAACAGGCCTTATGAACCTCCCCCTCTCTTAAGATTTTTGTGCCCCCCTAATAGCCTTCCGATCATCTAATTAAAGATGAACTGCTGATGATTAGCCTGATCCGCCCTATTTCGTACAACAAAATCGGAAGTCGCAGCTTCAATCTGCCCAGCACTTGTTATAACAACTGAATCAGGTTTTCTGTAACAACTGCACCGCCAAACTGTAATTCCATTGCTTGTTTCTCTAGCTCGATTTCTTCGACATTTCTAATAGGGAAAACATCGGCAAAGTAGCATAATCAGCCATAAGTATAATAATTATGTATTTATGGATATCTATACTAATATAAGTCCTTTTCTTTTCAATTATCACAAATATAACATGAGAATACGGAAATAGATAACTTCTTTTGGGAAGTTATCACCCATCATTCCTTTCGCAAGGCACTTACTTTTATTGGTTATTACCCATTACCCGATCCCATTCAAATTACTTTGGATCTAACCCTAGTGTATTAAGACTCTTCCTCTCCTATCGGGGAGGGCGATCTTTCGTCGGTCCCGAGCACCTCTTATGACTAGACAACCTACCAACCTATCCTCATCTTGGCTACTGAGGATGCATTCACACATTTCCAAACCATTATCCTAATATCCAAATCCTCTAAGTTTATCCTGCAGCTTAATATGATTTCAGCAGTTTTTACTAAACGCAGACCATCCTAAGCTATATGGGGTATACAAAGGGAGGTACCCCATATTGTCTCCCAAATCTCCTATAAAATTTACTGGAGGTCTATCATGACATAATTAGCCAAAATCCAGAAATTTATAATTTTCCTATTTAATCTGATATTTATTTAATTTTCCCAAAAGATTGGTCATGGGTAATTTTAAACATGAACTACAAGATTTCTCAAGTAATGACCACCCAAAAATTACAATCACTAAATAACAGAGAGATATCAATAAATATTAATTTCCATGATTTTATAGAACTTATTTAGCCTCTAATTAATTTATCCACTATAATTCCATTAACCATAAGTAAAGAAGGAAGTACAAAAATTATTCATCAGAAAATTATATAAAAATTAAAAACTCTTAATATGGTACAGAAAGGGTCATTGTCCAAAGATCATAATTTTACAGGCTTGTTAGACACCAAAATAAATTTAATTAAGTTTTTATGGGAATGAATACTTAATGAAACAACCCTTAGAAATAATCTTTCAAAAATCTCATAAAAATTCTCAGAGCATTAAAACACAATAAAAAGTCATCTGGCTAAAGTTCATCAATTTTCAGAAAGAAGTTACTCCATAATAAATTTCTAAGTAAATAATACAAATTACTAAATTGTTAATGAAGTATCCAAAATAATAGTCCTAAGTTCATAACAAAATCTCCATAGCTTGTACTTACTTTAAACACAATTCTACCCAAATCTCATCACTGTTCAGTGAGTTTTAGTGACATCTTCTATCACTATAAGTTTTGTGCCCTAAATTAGGGTTAGGGATTTGAGGGACTTATTTACTTTAAAATCTATTTAGATTTCTGCAAGAGGATTCTAGCTACCCTAAAATTCTCTATGCCAAGTTTCAAAACAAAACCAGGTCATTTGGTCACTTGCCCTTCACAAACTACCAAGAACCATCCTTAGGGCTTGGCCTTGGGTCCTAGAACAATTCTACCCCAATCCACCTCAAAATCAATGAGAGGGTGCTAGGAATCATTTCTAGTCAGTTGTCAAAATATCAGCCTCTATTGAGGTGATTTAACCACTCAAATAACAAAGTGCACTTTTGACCTAAAAACCCCTTAATAGGGCAAAGCTTAGGTTTGTTCATTTACAATCTAAAACATCTCCAAATGAGATGAAAAATTATACAGTGCCTTATTATGAACCCAGGGACCACTCACCAAAATTTGGGAGGGTTTAGAAGTCATTAGGTCACCTAATTAATTTATATAAGGATTATTAAATTTTTCTAAAAACTATAGAAAAATATTCACAAAAAATTCCCATTTTTGGACAGGCCCTAGGCATAGCTAGGATAGACTCCCTTCCCAAATTTCAGATCATTTGGACAAGGGATGAAGGGTGGGCATCCATTTGAATCTCAGGATAGCCCTAGGTATAGGTCCCACAAAAATAGATTATGTGGTCAAACAACTTACCCAAACGAGTTGAAATAAATTTTAAAATAATCTAGACTCGAAGGACTACAACTTCTGTGACTGGACATTTTCCCTAAAACAGCCCTTAAATACCTCGTTTAACGACATCAAAATGTGCAAGTTAAAGGGGTAACAAATAACAATATAATATATATAAATATAATAATTAAGTATTATAAGTTACTGTTCATCTTCTCAAAAACCCAAACCAGCAACCCTAAAAACGCTTAAAACCTATAGCTTTGCTTAAGCCACCACCGGCCATTTGGCCACCTCCCTGGCCATCCACCGCCACCACCACCTCCGTCGAGGTGATGGCTATCGGTCGGCGGTGGTTCGGCCGCCGGAGATGGTGGTTTCCGGCGAACCCGACCACCATGAATTTCGGAAAAACCATGGAAATGCTCACCTGATCCAGCTCTTTTGAGCCCGATGTCTCTCCTAATAATTCCTAAAATCTATCCATAGAAGAAGAGGTAGATGAGGACCTTGTTAGTGGTTTGGAGACGAGCCGATCGTCGGGATGCCATTAGCGCGGTGGTGGCGTCGCCGGAATTCTTATATAGCACAGCACAAAGCTCCAATCCATCGGGTCAGGGTGGAAACTTCATCTCTAAGTCCAGGGAGTCTTTTAAAGGGAAGAAATGGTGATGCGGGTGGGTATAGGCTGTCCAACCATTAATGCTTCCTTAAAAGCATGCTTCGGCCATGGTGGAGGGGAGATGAAACGGCTCAAAATAGCTGGAGAAAGGCTGGAAACTCCTCCTCTCCCCATGAGGACTTGAATCTAGCCGTTACTTGGCAAAAACGAGGGGCCAAGCTTGAATGCTAATTTAATAGCCATGCAAGCCATCGTTCGGCCATGGCTGAAACAGTGAAACTTCCTCTTCATTTCTAAAGCCGACGGCCACGTGGCAATGACCAGTCAAACTTTATTTGAATAAGACTTAATTAAGTATTAATAAAAGAAACTACCTATTTAAGACATCCTGGCCCGCTTCCCGAAACGGTCCGGTTCAACTGAACCAGCAGCCAAGACAAAACCTTGCCAGAAAATTTTCTAAGTAAAATGGCGTTGAGTTAGCTCAGCTCACTCAACGCCATTCAGGCTACGGCATTGAGTGAGCTCTGCTCACTTAATGCCATCCAGGATACGGCGTTGAGTGAGCTATGCTCCCTCAACGCCATCCAGGATACAGCGTTGAGTGAGTTCTTCTCACTCAACGCCATCCAGGATACGACCCTTCCAGAATACAACGTTGAGTGAGCTCTGCTCACTCAATGCCATCCATACTATGGCGTTGAGTGAGCTCAGCTCACTCAACGCCATCCAGACTATGGCATTGAGTGAGCTCTACTCACTCAATGCCATCCAGACATGGTGTTGAGTGAGCTCTGCTCACTCAACGCCATCCAGATTACGGCGTTGAGTGAGCACAGAGTGAGCTCTGCTCACTCAACGCCATCCAGACTATGGCGTTGAGTGAGCTTAGCTCACTCAGCGCCAACCATCCTACACAGGATGGCGTTGAATGCAGTCAGTGCACTCAACGCCATTCAGCTTTTGGCATTGAGTGCACTCGACGCACTCAACACCCAAGCCCAAATCCTATTTTAAGTAAATTTCTGCCCTACTATTTGCAGACCAAGGTGATTTTCACCTTGAGCCCGGGTCACTTGGCCTTCTTGGGCTTTCTAGGGTTTTCTCATGACTTGGTCATGACAAAACCTCTCTAAGGGGTCTGGTCTGAAATGGGATGTTACAAATCACAATATACAAAAATAAAAATTTCATCCCCGAAATTAAGGTTAAGCCTATGGGGGTTTCTACTGGAATGGAAGAAATTGTAACATCCCTACGGTTTAAGGTATACCTGACTCGAAGAGTTTCGGATACTTTTGCTGCATCAAGTCTTTTGGCTCCCATGTATGCTCCTCCTATCCATGATTGCTCCACAGAACCTTGACTAACGGAACCTTCTTACGTCGCAAGACTCGCACTGTCGTGTCATCGATCCTGATCGGCTCCAAGTTGACTGATCAATCTGAGGCCACCGGGCCGTCTGCTGTGGAAATCAACTGCTCAGGGCGTAGTAGAGCCCTCCATAGTGAGGAAACATGGAAGACGTCATGCAATCCCACTAACTCCGGCGGTAGCTCTAGTTTGTAAGCCAAGGGGCCGATCCGCTCCAGGATCCTGTAAGGCCCCATATATCTCAGACTGAGCTTCTTCCGCTCGCGAACACGTGAGACTCCGTGAATCGGCCGTATCTTCAAGAAAACTCGGTCTCCAACCTGGAAATCCATCTGACGATGCCTCGCATCGTAATATTTGGCCTGCCTACTCTGGGCTTCCAACATCTTGTCCCAGATCAATCTAATCTGAGCATCTGTATCCCCCACAAACTACGAGCCTAGTGTCTGTGGATCCTCATCCTGAACCCATGATAGTGGGGTCCTGCACCTTCATCCATTAAATGCCTCGTATGGATCTATGCCTATGCTGGACTGATGGGCGTTGTTATATGAAAACTCGACCAGTGGTAGCAACCTCTCCCAAGGCTCGTCGCTGTCCAAAATACACAGGCGCAAAAGATCTTCCAGTGTACGGTTGGTGTGCTCCGTCTGACCGTTGGTCTGAGGGTGAAAAGTCGTGCTGAATGTCAACCGAGAACCCAGATGGGCCTGAACTGACCTCCACTCCCTGGATGAAAACCGCCCATCCCGATCCGAAACGATAGTCTTGGGAACCCCATGATAACGCACAAACTGTTCAATGAACCTCTGTACTAATACACAAACTGGGGTGTCTTTCACCACTGGAATGAATCTGGCCACCTTCGTTAGCCTGTCCACTATCACCCAGATCGAGTCATTTCCAGCACGGGATCGAGGTAGCCCATGTATGAAATCCATGGTTATATACTCAAATTTCCACTCCGGCACCGGAAGTGGCTACAACAAGCCGGTCGGATTCCTACACTCTGCCTTTACGAGTTGGCAGGCCTCGCAATGCGTCACAAAGTACGTAATGTCCTTCTTCATACCCGGCCAGTACATCGTCCTCTTCAAATCTTTCACCATCTTGGTGATTCCCGGGTGCACCGAGTATCGGCTGTAGTGAGCTTCCATCATAATGTCCTCCCGGATCTGGCCTCATGCCGGGATGTAGACCCTACCTCTGAAACACAGGAGACCATCCCTCAAAGAGTAATCTCCTGTCGTGCCTTCCTCCAAGGCTCTGAATATCGGCTCAGCTCTCACATCAAGCTTCTGCCCATCTCTTATGCGGTCCCGAATAACATCAGTGGTAACCATCGATCCCAGGTACTCCATATATAATTCCGGGTCATCCTCGGACACAGGTAATATCTGCATCTCCTCGAATAATTTAACCAATTCCCTGGCCATCAACTGCGGTCCTACTCTTGACATACTCGCTCTCCGGCTCAAAGCATTTACGACCACGTTCGCCTTCCCCGAATGGTAGTGCATGGTATACTGGTAGTCCGACAGAAACTCCACCCAACATCTCTGCTTGATGTTTAACTCCTTCTGCGTGTCTAAGTATTTCAAGTTCTTGTGGTCTGAGAAGATATCGCAATGATATCCGTAGAGGTAGTTCGCCAGATCTTACGCGCAAAAATGACTGCCCCCATATCCAAATCGTGCACGTGGTAGTTCTGCTAATGCTGCTTCAACTGACGGGAGGCGTAGGCTATTACATGCCCGTTCTGCATCAGAACGGCACCCATCCCCTGATAGGAAGCATTTGTGTACACCTGGAATCCTTCCTTCCCTGACGGAAGAGCAAGGATGGGAGCTGAGGTAATACGATCCTTCAGCACCTGAAAAGCAGATTCACATCGTGACGTCCAAATAAAAGGAGACTCCTTCTTCGTCAGAGATGTAAGAGGGAGGGAAGTCTGAGAGAATCCCTTTACGAAATTCCGGTAATAACTGGCAAGTCTTAAGAAACTTCGAACATCCGAGGCCAACTTCAGTGGTGGCCAATCCCGTACTGCCTGGACCTTCGCCGGATCTACTGCCAAACCTGCTCCACTAATTACATGGCCCAAAAAGGCCCCCCCTTTTAGCCAGAACTAGCACTTGTTGTACTTGGCATACATCTTATGCTCCCGCAGCTTCTCCAAGGTCAAGGCCAGATGCCTCGCGTGCTCCTCCTCCGACCTCGAATAGATAAGGATGTCATCGATGAATACAATAACAAAGACATCCAGATACTCTTCGAACACTCGGTTCATCAAGGTCATGAATGCGGAGGGTGCATTCGTGAGCCCGAAAGGCATCACGGTAAACTCGTACAAACCATATCTACTGCTAAAGGCCGTCTTCGGGATGTCCTCCTCCCGAATGCGAAGCTGGTAGTACCCCGATCTCAGATCCAGCTTTGAGAACCAATGGGCTCCCTCCAGCTAGTCGAATAGCTCGTCTATCCTTGGCAAGGGATAAGTATTTCGGACCGTCAACCTGTTCAAGGCCCGATAATCTATACATAGCCGAAGAGTTCCGTCCTTCTTTTTGACGAATAACACTTGAGCTCCCCATGGTGAAGAGCTAGGCCGGACGAACCCGGCCTTCACTAACTCCTGAAGCTGGCTTCGAAATTCCACCAAATCCTTCGGGGCCATTCGATAGGGAGCTCTGGATACCGGCTTAGCCCCCGATATGAGCTGAATCTGGAAGTCCCTCTCTCGGTGCGGGTGTAGCCCTGGTAGCTTTTCCGAAAAACATCGACAAGGTCTCGCACTACTGGAATATTTGAAATGGAGTCCTTGACCACGACCGCCTCAAAAAGAACCTAATAAACATCCTCCCCCTGCAGATGGGCCTTGATGGCCTGCACAGGTGATAATAATATGCGGGGTGCTGGTATAATACCTTCGATAATAATGTTGGAGTCCCTATGCCTCACGGTGATCCGCTTCGCCACGCAGTCAATTTGGGCATGGTTCCAGTACAGCCATGTCATGCCCAGGATCAGATCGTAATCTGGCATCCTAAGAATCGTCGCTGGTGCCTCAAACACCTTCCCGCTGATCTCCGCCTCCATATTGCAATGAGCAGAGGTCATTAGCTCTGATCCATCGGGTAGACGCACTCTCATTATCCTTCTGGTGAACTACACCACGCCTGCCAATCCTTTCACAAAATCTTCCGACACAAATGAGTGCGAAGCACTAGTGTCGAAGAGCGTGTGAGCGGGTTTGCCGCCGATAAAAACTATGCCTGAGGTAATTAAGTGTCTTAGTATTCTTGTTATAGTTGTATTCTCTTAGTTTCTAACAAGGCCATGTCTAGAAAACTAGTTCCTAGGAAGGGAAAGAAAAATTTAAAAGTACTGACATACCTGTGATAACCTGCTCCGGGTTCCGGGGCTGTGTCAGGTCTAGAGCATACACCTGCTCCCTCTTTGGCCTATGGCCTCGGCCCTGATATCCTCTTCCTCGATCATGTCCTCGAACAACAAACTGCCGGGGAGGTGGGGCGCCCTGAATTGCTAATGGGGGTGATCGCCTCATAGGACAATTCCTCTTGATATGCCCCGACTGATTGCACTGAAAGCATACCGGTATCTGCTCTGCTATCTTTGGCATCTACAGCATCTGTAAAGGCTGGGGAGCCAATACCCCCTGACTCCTCTACTCCTGCCCAATCTCCTGACGAGTTTGATTCCCGTTCCTTCTCTCCCCAATAACCTGGCCTCGAGGACGGTCTCTACGACCTCCAATCACTACATCGTCAGCCGATCTCTTCCAGCTCTTGAATGTAAGCTGATCCACATCTCTCTTTTTGGCCATCTCCAGAATCCTGGCCAAACTCCCCTCTGAGACGAAGAGGAGGGCCTGTCTCATGTAATCTTGTATTCCCTTGTAAAACCTCCTGACATAGCCAGTGTCGTTCAACTGATAAGCATCCGCATAGCGAGCCAGGTGAGTAAACTCCTGATAGTACTCCAGCACCATCCTGTTCCCCTGTCTAAACCGCAGAAACCTATCCTCCAGCTCGTCCCTCGCCGACTGAGGCACGAAATGTCCCAGGAGTGCTGCTCTGAACTCTTCCCAAGTAATATCTGCGCAATCCATACCCGCAAAGGTTGTGTCCAACTGTGACTTCCACCACCTCTTTCCATGTGACTCCAGGAAGAAGACTGCCAAAGCAACTGCATCCTCAGTGGGGAATCGAATCCCTGCAAGCATCTTAAAGATGGTATCTAACCATTCCTCAGTGCGTACTGCTGATTCCGTCCCCAGGTAGGATGGAGGGGAAAGTCCCCAGAAGACGCTCATCCAGTTGGCCCCAGGGTTTGGCTGTGGAGTCGGGGCTTGCTGAGCTCTGAAGGCCTCCAGAATGGCCGTCAGTGTTTACCCCATCTCCGTCTGCTGGAACGGAGTTAGAGCCGGCGGAGTTGGGACCACATTCGGAGCTTGAGGTGTCCCATGCTATGGGGTAGGGTTCGTTGCAGGCTACAAGGAAAAATTCCATTCGTTAGACAGCGTATGAAAGGAATATAAGAAAGGGGTAAGATGGACTTTCACATGTGATTTCCCTTATGGGCACACCACTGCTTCCGCTGCTAGTTTGTCCGCAAACTAAGCTCGCACGGGGGTGGCCCAAGGTTTGTGGACTACTTCTCTTTTGATCGAGGTCTCCTCTGATACCACTTGTAAGACCCCATTTTTTTCTTTTTCAACCATCTGGGTCTTATGCCTAGAATTATCGCTTTGCGGTGGCACCGACACTCAGGAAGGCCGCCACTACAAAACGCCAATTCTGCCGGCCTTTTTCGATCACAAAGAGAGAGAAGTAAATGCAGCATGTCCACATAATCAGATATGAATAAAAATCACATCAAGTCCATCAATATATAGAAAATAGAGTACTGTGAAAGAACAGAACAGATGAAATATATAAATGGTCTCAGCCCAGTACATCAGAGTCCTCACTACAAATCACTCATCGCGGAAGCTATAAGGAAGACTAATCACTCACGGAAGCTGGTCACGGGTACTCCAAAACTAGACTAACCCCACCTCCATGCGCACTATACTCTGCTGGTGTTGGTCCATGGACTGCTGGTCCCTGTCTCCTATCTGAAGCTCCTGTAATGTTGTGGTTCGAAAATCATTAGTCATAAAGACTAAGCCCCATCATCCCCTACCCCCCCCCCCCCCCACTGCTCCTAAGCACCAAGCGGAGAGGAGGAAAGGGAAGCTACAAAGGTGGAGAATAAGCAAGGCAGGTGACAGTGGAACTAGTCTAACAGTAATTCATGGTGTATAAACAGATAATTAAAATAAAGTACATCTAGCAGTTCTACGATAGTGAGAAGTAAAGTAACATGTAGCAAGTAGTATATAAATAAGAAGCAAAATAGAAAATAAGTAAGTAACCTTAACTTATATGAATGCCCATACAAACTTATAAGTTAAGGGGTCTTCTGCAAGGCTTTTCATCGTATAAAAAGTATCATACCGATTTCTACATTGGTGTTGTTGATTGTATGCAAATATGAGTGTAGTGATATGCTATGTCATGATTCATGCAAGTGCAACTCACGCACACGACTCTATGCGCACAGACCTTTAGTTCCCCTGTTCGGGTAGCTAGCTTCACTCCCAGGAACCTACGTAGTGGCAAATGGAGACAGTGGGTCGGGCCCCCCCACTCCTAGGCGGGTATCCACACTACCGGGCCTAGCCCTTCCATACGCCCCTAGAAGAACACAACCTAGAGTATCCGCGTACTAGTGCTGGCTGTATCCACCAGAATTCTTTGGCTAAGTGTCCCACACCGCAGAGTCAACGTACCGACGTCGGTGTGAACGACAGTTAAATACCGAAGACCCACCACCTTATTCTGTATTCAAACCCTCGAGCCCTCGGCTCCCCGGACTGTCCCGTCCGTGCATCTACCTTCCGAAGCTACAGTCTGAATGAAATCCAATAACCTATTCTACCTCCCC